>CM024601.1:22064957-23264957 GCA_014182555.1 Eucalyptus erythrocorys | reverse complement strand
GAATTTAACTTAAATAAGAAAATTAGCAAGCACTATGCTCAATCCTCATGCACTAAAAATCTTAGGTTTGAGAGAGAGAGGGAGGAGCGGAAGGCAATCAACTCAGTTCCTTCTTAAAGGACAATGTCATCGTTGATCCCATTCATGACTACCATGGCTATGACTGCAAGCGCTAATTGAGCAGCCATGGTTGCCGTGAGCTCGAGAAGATATTTGACCATGGCCGCCGTTGGCTACACTGAGCTTTTGCGACTTGAAAAGATCTCGCAACCATGGTCACTGGAGCTCAAACTTCAAGTGGCAATGGCTAATATGAGCTCAAGTTGAGCAACCATGATTAGGAACTTCAGTGGACATAGGGTGCATTTGGTTCAGCATTTGGAAAGCTCGTTGGAAAATGCAAAATAGTTTAGCCTAAAGGGCTTTAGAGAAAATGCAAAGACTGTTTTTTTTTTTTTTTTTTGGGTCAAAAGGATGCTTAATATTGAAACTTAATAATTAGTGCTTACAAGAAGCAACCCCATAAAGATCTGAGCATAATATATAATATAAAGTAGAGGGGGGTGTAATCCACCAATTAAGAGGAAGTTTTCGTACCCGATGTTGCCGTGCAATCCAATCAGCCGTTGCATTAGCTTTGCGTGGACAGTGGGCCAACGAAACTAGGGTATTCTGGGCCAGCAAGCTTTGGCATCTCGATGCAATCATGGCCATATTCCATGAAGGCACGGCCCGGCCCGAGATCATCTCTATTGCAACTGAAATATCACTTTCAAGGATCCACTAAACTCTTCAGCTTCCGAAGTCATCCACGTGACGAGACTAGAGCTCCCGTATATAAAGAAGCCCGTGCCGTATCGCCTCCGCTTCCGCCTCATTTGATGAGGAAACCCTAACATTAGATGCAAACCCTTTGAGAACTCTCCCAGATGCTTCGCGCACAACTCCAGCCACAGAACAGAGAAACTCCTCTTCGCACCAAGCCGCATCCACATTTCGTTTCAGTTCTTGCTGTCTCGGTGGTTCCCATCATACTGGGTTGTCTTGTTTTGCTCATGATTTTGTGTATGTTGTTCTTTGTTTCATCTTTGCACTACTAACATAGATCTGGTTGTCAGCTACGAGTTTTGCGAGATCCACTGGCCTGGGATGCAGATCTGGTGGTTCCAGGGTTCGTTGCTATTCAGGTATGTCGCTTGAGATTTGTCTTTTATTTTGTTTCGCCTTTCCTCTGCTAACACAGATCTGCTTTCCTTTTCTTGCGAGATCCACTGGTCTGGGGTTCAGATCTGGTGGTTCCGATTGCATGTTCGTTGTTGCCTTACCTCTGTTAACCCAGATCTGCTTTTCTTTGCATGCTAAGGCCACTAGCCTGGAGTTCTGGTTTGGTGTATTTAGAGATATCCTCTGTTCAGGTTTGTCACAGAGGATTTGATTCGTGTTCTGTTTCGCCCTTCCTCTGCTTACCCAGATCTATTTTTCATATGCGAGACTTACCAGATCTGTGGGCTTAGGATATCTAGCGCGAAAGATCCATTCATTCCTCGCCTTCCATATGTGCCGCAGGACCAGCCCGATGACCTCTCGTTCAAGTAACGGTTGAGCTCCTTTGAACGCTTCGCATAACCACTGATCTGTTCGCTTGATATTTTTCCTGGGTTGTATTGCTTCAAATCTCGGATCTTGCCAAATTGCTCGTGTCCATTTACATAGAAAAAGCAGATGTTCTGTTGTTTCTATGCTAGTGTGATAGAATGGACATAACGGATCTGTGATTATGTTTCGTTTATGCAGATTTTCCTTGATGGGCAAGGCGTTCTGGCAAAGGCTCTAGAGGAAGGTGTGGATCTTCGGTGGTACTTCTAGACTCCATATTTGGGTCCATAGGTTGCGTGGTGCTTTGTATGAATAGGAGGGTCGGTCTAGATCTGTGCCAATTATGCTCAAAGTTGCTTTGTTGTATCCACTTTTAACAGAATATTGCCCTATTGTGTTACCTGTCCATATGAGTGTGTCTGGCTTGGATTGTTGACTGAGAGGGATAGCTAATATTTCTTCTGCTATGTTTTTTTTTTGGTAAAAATATTTCTTCTTCTATGTTTGTATCAAAAAACTGTTGAATTTGCTGCTGTTTCCATTCTCGGGTTTCTGAATCAATTAGCTCCGACACCATTAAAGGCTCAGATTGATGTGCTTGTCTTCCAATGATCCCCCGTTTTAGCCATTTGTCTTTGCGAATACAAATAGACTCTCCATCTCCTACTGACCATTGTATGTTATCCATGATTGTATCTCTGCCGAGCATGATTTCTTGCCAACCCCAAGACGGCCGACGACCCCTACTTGCTGACCAGACATCCCCATTGGGAAAGTAAATCCCTTTGAGTGTTCTGCTCCAAAGGCTGTTTGGGGAATTGGCCAATCTCCAAGCCTGTTTGCCTAGCATGACGCGGTTAAGGGTAATCATGTCTTTAAAACCAAGCCTTCCCGTATCCTTTCTTGTTTTCAGTATTTCCCATCGCTTCCAATGCATTCCTTTCTTGTTATCCCCTTTCTGCCACCAAAATGACGCAATACGTTTCTCTATTGATCTGCAGATGGAAGCGAGGATCTTAAATATGGACATGGCGTATGTCGGGATGGATTGCACTACACTCTTAATCAAGACTTCCTTGCCAGCCTTGGTAAGTAGTTTCTCCTTCCAACCTGCCAACCTTGTATTTACTCTTTCTAATATCCATTGACACACATCTCTCTTTGACTAACCCCATTCTGTGGATATGCCCAGGTACTTACCTGTTTTCTCCAGCACATTGACTCGCAATTCTGTGGCCATGTTTCGTTTTAAGAGTAGCGGACAGTTGGCACTGAAGAATATACCTGACTTGTTAAAATTAACTGCCTGACCAGTAGCATAGCAGTACTGCTTGAGTGTTAGTGCTAAGTTCTGACACTCCATAAGGGTTCCGTCCAGAAAAAAGATAGCGTCGTCAGCAAAGAGAAGGTGAGTTAATTGTGGATAGAGTCGATTGATTTGTATGCCTTTTATGGTCCCATCAGCTAACGCTTTTCTCATCAGCCATGTTAACACATTGGATATCAGGATGAAAATATAGGGCGATAGTGGATTACCTTGCCGGAGTCCTTTGGTTGGTTGAAAGAAGGAGGTAGGTTCCCCGTTGATCTTCACGCTAAACGAAACGGTAGTGATGCATTGCATTATTAGGGAAACCCATTTAGCACAGAAACCCATATGTAGTATGCTCTCCCTCACAAAGTCCCATTCCACCCTGTCATAAGCTTTCTGCATGTCGAGCTTTAGAAGTGCCTGATGTTTAGTTTTGTTTTTTATGATTCGCAGTTGATGCATAAATTCTACTTTGAAAAGCAACTTTGAAAGAAATGTTGTTTGGTAGAAAACACATTTGCAAAGCCCATTTGGTGATTAATCTAAATATTTTAATTTTTATTTGTTTAAAATTAAAAAAATAATGTTTGCGACTTTTTTAATTTATATTCGACAACAATATTAAAGATGTTGTGTAAACAATTTTATTAAAATTAAAATTCCTTTTTTTGCTAAAAAAAATCAAATGGAAAAAATTTACGTGCTCTCTTTCTCGATTACAAAAAGAATACTTTCATTACAATAAAAACATGATAACATATGCTTTGAGGAAAGAAGCTCATTATCTTTAAAAATTACAAATATCCTTAATTACTTCCTAAATTCATAGCTATTTTATCACATAAACGTACCATATCAGATGCTATATCATCATTTGAAGCATTACCCTCCCCATTTACATTATTAGAATCTGTTATATATAAATTGGAATCCAAATCCATTGTAACAAAGTGTGCATCATTTAGGGAATTTCTTTGTTTATAATTGTGCAAAGTCATCGTTGCTATCACAATTTTCACTTGTTTTATATATGGATAATTTGGCATATTCTTTAACATCCTCCACTTCTTCTTCAATATGCTAAAAGCTCACTCAATTTCTGATCGTAGTGATGAGTGAGCACGGTTGAACACTTCTTTATAACCCGTTGGTTGAGGTAGGGGTAAGCATGGGCCGGGTTGGTCCGGGCCACCCTCTAACCCTAGGACCAACTCGTACAGTGTCGGTCCTCAATTTTTAGGACCAAGGACCAGACCAACCCAATGGGTTCGGTCCGGTTCCAGGGTCAACCTGGCACCGATTAATAATTTTTTTCGTCTTGTTTTTTATAAAGCAAACCCACAGAAGTATCTCAATCAGTGTATGAAATCGACAATGCGGCATATAAGATAAAAAAAGTATCTCGATAATTTTTTTTATCTTATATGAAATCATGCATATACATAACTAGATCAAACACAAAGTTTCCCAGGTTCTTCTTCAACAGTAGGTAAGCCACTAGGACAAAATGAACAAAACAGGCCTAACTCCACGGTCTATCTAAATGCCCACATTCTGAAATTGCAAGAGACAGAGTGATTTGAATAGAATATACAGCGCTCATCTTGCTCCCATAAACAAATTTGTGCAACACTAGTCCATCAAAAATCCAAACAAACTAGTCAGACTAGCATATGATCCTCTGTAAAATCAGTTCCTTCACAAAAAGCAAACCGAACATCCAACTCTGCAAGATTAGGAACATCCATCAACAATGCAGCATTGTGCAACTAAACTATAAAAACCAATACATATTCAACAAATTTAAGATGACACAATAATAGAAATTTCGTACCTACTAACTGTCCATCGAGATATGGGACAATATAAGAAATTCTTGTAATCATCTATCTTTATTGATGGTAATCTCCTTGGTAAGACAATCCATATCTAAAAAAAAGAATTCATTCATTAGATCTACAAACGAATTAACAAGGAAAAAGAAATATGCAAAATTTCAGCTTACCCAATTCAAACTTTTCAGCATTTTCAATACACTCTTCAACATTAATAGGCACATGAGCAGCTCTCAACCAGTCCTGAGTACATATTAAAGCTTCCACCACTCTAGGAGTCAAAGAACTTCGAAAACCATCAAGCACATAGCCCGAAGTACTAAAAGCCGACTCTGAAGCAACGGTAGTTACAGGAATGGATAAAACATCTCGAGCTATCAAAGATAAGATTTTATATTTCGAACCGGTACTCTTCCACCACAACAAAATGTCAAGATCAAGAATATCTTCAGATTCCTCTTCAAGATACCGTTCAAGCTCCGATTTGTTGTCATCGCGCCCCTTTTTCTTTTGGTGGAAAAAGTTTTTCCGCCAAGCTTTGATGTTAACCTCATCACTCTCATCATTTCCCTCAATATTGGAAGCACTGCTACCATCAACAGGTATAGATTGGCCACCCAAATATTGATGACCATGACTAGAAAAAGATTGCTCATAAAATGCATACAAACGCTCCAGCACATACTTCACCTCATCATGCATTTCATCAATTTTTGCTTCATCATCATAAATTTGCTCAAAACAGAACTTCACATAATGCAACTTTTTTGTAGGATCTAATGCCACCGCAATTAGAACCATCATGTTTACTTTATCTAAACTCCCATAGTATTTATCAAACTTCCCCTTCATCTTCACACCCATAGCTCTAAGCTTAGGATCCAAAGCATTACTTGCATCTTTCAAATATTTATATAAAAAAGCTATCCCCTCAAAATAATCATTCGAAGTGGTATATAAACTCCCTGACATTTGATTGGTAGCATCATAAAATTGCTTTAGAAATTTGGAAAGAATGGTGACATTTTCCCAATCTTCATTTTTAGGAAGATCATTGTTAAGCTCGGATTGGAAAGACAAATCATCATCTGCCATCCTTTCAAAAGTTTTTCTGAATTTTATGGCCGTGTGTAACATGAGATAAGTTGAATTCCATCTAGTGGCAACATCTAAACAAACCGAACCCTTATGAGTGATTTTTTCAACCTCAATGCAAGATTGGAATGCTTTAGCTCTCATGGGAGAACTCCTCACATATCTAACAATGTTTCGAATGCGTGCAATAGAATCACGTACCTCAGACAAGCTATCTTTTACAATCAAGTTCAGTATATGAGCATTACACCTCATGTGTAAAGCCTCACCAGCTAAGACCAATGACCCATCTCTTGAAAATTTATCTTTCAAATAATCAATGGCAACATCATTCGCACTAGCATTATCCACTGTGATTGTAGACACATTTTTTTCTATTCCCCATTTCATAGATGCATTTTTCAAGTATTTTCCCAATTTCCCTGCCCTTGTGACTATGTATCACCACAAAATTGATGATCCTTTTGTGTAATTTCCAGTCTTCATCAATGAAATGTGCAGTAAGACATAAATAGTTCAGATTTTGAACAGAAGTCCATGTATCAGTTGTGAGTGCAATCCTTGATCTAAGCTTACCAAAAAACGCATTCAAAGAACTTTTTTCATTCATGTACAACTTAATGCAATCTCTAGCCATCGTAAATCATGACAAATGTGTGAAGAGAGGTTGCATCTCAGTAATAAAATCACGAAATCCAGCACGCTCAACCAAAGAAAATGGTTGTTCATCAACGATGATCATCCGAGCAAGCATGTACCTAGACCGGTCTTGATCAAATTTCCATGTTGTTAAGATATTACCACTATCATTACCAATACCAGTACTTCCCCCCGCCTTGCCAAGCACATTTGCATCATGTGGTGCAAATAATTTTTGCCTCTTATCTATATTAGGAGGATACTTACTGCACTTTTTCAAATGCTTCAGCATTGTTGAAGTACCATTGTTAACAGTATAGGAGTACTCCTTCCCACAATGAATGCACTTTACCATACATGTTTTTTTTTTGTCTTCTCATCTATGATTCTTGAAAAATTATCCCATGCAATAGATTTATCCATTTTTCGCTTCTTACAAAGAGGAGGATGATTAGTGAATACCTTGCTTGACTCTTTTAAGTTTTCTTCACATCCATGGCTAGACGATTCCATCATAGGACTGATCTTGTCACATCCCTCCACTTCAGTTAAAATATTATCTAAATCCATCAAGTTCACCTGAATATTTAAGTACCGGCATGTAAACTTCAGCGCTGCACTCACTGATGAAACAAAAGATATTAGCTATGGTTTCATTTTTGAGGTGGCAACATCAAATAGCTATTCAGAAACGACATGCAGCAAACAATAGAAAAAGGCAACATCAAGTAGCTATTTATATGTTTTGTGGTTGAGAACCATGACCGCCACTAGTCTTGCACCTCCTAAAGTCATTATATGACTATACCCACTGAATTTTGAATTAACAAGCAAATTGCAATCAACAAAAGTGACATTTTACCATCTTATCTATGCTTTGGTCTTGTATAAGGCGAATTGTCACCTTTGCATACTTTTGTTTGGAAGTTGATCCTTCTACTCTTAAGATCTGCAGAATAGCAACAGAATCAGCATACACATATGGAATAACCGTCAAAACCTTGAAACAAAAGAAATAAATAAGAAGGTATAAACACTCCTCATGTTAAAGCCATGGAGAACGAACAACATGTTTCTAGACAGATAAATTCAAAGAAGGTAAATCGAGGATTACACTCATGGACTAGTTAAAAAGCCCATGCATTCACAGGATTCCGCACATCAAACAAACCTTCTTTTCCAAAACTACAAAACAAGTTTTATTAAAAAAAACACAGCCTTTGATTGTTGCTTTGATCCCAGACCCAATGGACTTAGGTCCCACATACTTTACAAGGCAGTCTCTAATCTCAACAAACAACACCTCAACACTTCCACCATAATTTGTAATAGCTAGTCTTAAATTAAAAGACAACATATTCAAAGCGAAAGCAACTAGAATTGGAGGACATCACCAAAATTTCCTTTCTTTTCCCAGCAAAACATTTTTTACCTAATTTCAGCTCATAAATTACAAGCTTGTGTCTTTATCGAACTTGTTGTTCCAACATGCAACTGTGACACCCCTCGACGGCCCCCGATCTGTTAGGGTCGCCACAATTCGCTTACCTTTCTCTTTTTTGACCTGAAGGTCTATTAATCCTGGGGGTTTATATATTTTAGATCGGTCCCTGCGCAATTCATATGGTGGAAGCATATCCAACAACTTTCTTCCCTATATTTAGAAAACAGTGCACACTAACTAAACATTTTATATAAGTTAAAGCCGTACACTTTTATTTACATGACTTGATGGACGTCATTAGTCGGTACATCAAAATGCCAAGGCTTTCTATACTCGGCTATATTTCAAAAGATAACCGACATTTCTTCCAACAGTCATATACTTAAAGTCCATCAATCAGTGTCGGCGTCCAAAAGTTCCTTCCTCTGCTGTCCTCCTCCTCGTAGCCATATCCAACAACTCGATCCATCTGCTAGTGGCGATGGCGGCAGAGGTATCTTGTCTAATCTGAAATGTTAGTCCCCAAACGGGGTGAGTACAACCACTCAGCAGTAAAAGATTCATCAAGCTATATCAAGCATTACTATTAATATCTAGATTCAAGTATGGTAAACAAAATAAGCAATCCATGAATGAGTATGCATCCAAACCATACAACTCTTTAATGCAATGACCAGTGCATTTTCAACCAATAAGATGCATCGTGTCAAGCACACAAGTCCCGATCATAGGGCCAAACTGTAATGACACGTCCCATTCCATGCCATACAATTTAGTCCTATAACCAGACCACACGTACACTTAATATAATCACCAGTTTTAATCATTCAAAAGGTTTTATCCCCCAGAGGACCAGCGTTTGTATCCTTCTGGGATTCCGCACCCAATCTTGGTGTTACGAAGTCCTCCGGAATTACGCCACTAGGCCACCGAGCATCTCGCACCCCACCGGGCATCACGAGGCTTCCGGCACACACCTCCGAGCATCTCACATCCCACCTGGCATCACGAGGAATCGCCGGGGCTCGCCATGAAAATGGTTACCCCTGCCTTCCGGAATTATGTACCGACATACCACCAGGCATTCCCTGGAATTACGTACCGATATACCACCGGGCATCCTGAAACTCCCGGGGAAAATCCTCTGGGCATGTATTCAAAATACAACCAGGCATCCAAAGGGCATCGACTCATTCGAACCTTTGGGCATCCCGACTACCGGGGCATCATTGACCCGAGGGTCCAACGGCATCAGTCACATCTCAGCCATGGTATATCAATCAAATCATTTCAATGCCAAAATAGTTTAATACAGCAACAACAAGCCTTAAAACATATGCCATTTTCATGTCAATGGAATCGATCCACAAACTCAACCGCAAAATAGTAATCAACTCATAAATCCATTTCCATGGCTAACCTTTAATGTATTTTGAAAATCCATGTACAAATTCTTGGGTTGCACTTGCGCCTCACGGCCAAAATCAAGGAAAGTTATCAAGCGTAAATAATTTGAAATCAGCACATTGGAAATTCAAATGTACACTCCCGACTCTAAGGTTTTCAAAGATTGGTTCTTGCCAAAATTTGAAACTTCGAGGGCACCAAAACATTTTCTTTTCCATTTTGAATCATTGATGAACGGCCCCCGGTATGTAGAAATTCCAGCAAGAGTCAGGAGGTTTTTCCAAGTTAATCTACGGCCAAGTTTTGTTCAAAATGATAAATGAGGTTAAAAACTTGTATAGTGAGTCCGAAATGTCAACCCGATCTCCAATGGTTTTAAAAGAATTGACACAGAATTCAGAATATGAAAGCACCGTATATTTTCTCAAAACATTTGAGGCCGGTGCCGTGGTAGATAAAGCTTCAAGTATAGATTGGGAGGTTTTTCCTTTCCAACTCAAATCAATGGCCGAATTCTTTAAGATTTCATAGTCATCAAATCTGTTTTAAATGAAGTCCAAAAGGAAATCGAAACCATATATGAAAATCTGAGCATTTCCTCGACTCTTTAGCCTCAAAGTGGTCTCGGTCACTCAATCAATCATCATTCAGCATCAAAATCCAACAATCCAGCCTATCAATGCACTTTCTAAGACAGCAACGGCACCACACAAATATAGATTAGTAGACTTCAACTTGCACTACACTAGACAATCACAGCATGCACAATATAGATTGATGAACTTCTACTTGCCTTGATGTCCTACGGTTCAACGGCGTGTGGTGAGATGGTGAGGCGTGTGCTACGACGGCCACGGCGTGAAGCGGTGGTCAATAGTGAGGTGCGAATGAGAGGGTGGGAGAATTTCTAACTTAGCGTACTGAAGGTTTCGCTTGGTAAAAGAAATCCAAGCTGCCGAGAGAGAACTGAAGAGACGGCGTCGAAGAAAATGAAGGAAGTTTGCTCGGCCGCTTGTTTTCTCCGCCCGTTAATTCTATGAGTTAACAATCGCAAGTCTGGTGACGGCAGAGGAGGAGACAGGTAGAGAAACGTGGCTGCACTTGGTGGCCACATTGCCACTTGAAGACACGACGACAGCAGCTGTCCTATTTCCCTCCTAGTCAACAATTCCTTTAGGTTGACTTCCAAGAGACACGCGTGCATGGGCTGAGCACGATCTCATTTGCATGGTTGCACGGTCCATTTCCTCTCAAAATTGACCCTTAATTTCAGCATGTGTAAGTGCTAGAAAAAAATAATTACTTATGTAGCTGCACGGGGTCACAACAATGTACATGGGAGGTTCGGTTCGTAGGGTACACATGCGGGTAGGAGAGGGTCTCAACCGTGGCATTATGTAAAAGAAAATTTCGACGAAACGATATGTCATGCGATGATCGAATTCTCTTGACGCGACCAAGGCGCGATTATGAAGATATATCCTAGGATCATCGTGTAACGTGACATCGTGGTTGAATGTGATGCCGACGATGACGAATTCCAATAACAATTTTGTCAATCCGCGATGTATCGTTATTTATTTATTTATTTTTCAAAGGTCGGCAAAATGCGGATGAGGTCGGTCTCACTTGAACATATAAAAAAAAGTTCTCCGACAAGACTATAATTTACTCGACGATCGGACCATTACTAAACAAAATGCATCGGTCCAATCGACGAAAATAAAATGGTGTTTGTAAATGATACCAATGACACAGTCCGACGACACTTCCGTCAATCAATCCGGGACTGTTGCATATTCAAGGGTTGTCAAAATTTCCGGATGCCACAGCAACGATCTTGATTATAAAAACTTAACATCAATACGGTTCAATTGCTACTTTAGTTAAAATCACGATGGATGATGAGCACGATTCGGTTCTCCAATCAAAGCTAAAATCCATCTCCAAAAAAGAAAAGAAAAGCCCAGAAGAACACATCAGATGCAATCGCCCCCCTCCACCTTTCTCTCGCCCTCCCTCCCTCCCTCGGTCCCCCACCCCCTCTCTCTCTCTCTCGTTCATCCTTTTCCTTCTCTTTTGTTGGGTCCCTCATCATCTCCCTGTTCTACCCCCCCACACTGTAGAGACACTCTCCTTATAATATCTCCTCCTCCCATCCACTAACTACTCCACAGAGGTGAGCAAATGTGGGGAAAAAAAAAATTAACACAAATGAAGAGCATACATGAGGTTGAAGATCTCAAATGAAGCACAAAGTAGAACTCACTAGCCAAGTTGTGTTTGGAAAGCAAGGGCGAGCCAAGCGTTAGGGTTTCTAATTAGGGCTTTTTTTTTTCTTCCTTCTGATTTACTTGGCGATAAGCGAGGCAACCGGCGCGAGTGGCAAGTGGCAAGGGTCGAGCGAGCATCGAGTGGGGCGAGGGTCAACCGACGAGCGTTGAGTGAGGCCAACGGCAAGCAGCGAGCATTGAGCGAGGCCAACGACGACAGCAAAGGGCGAGCTGCGAACGGCGATGCAATCGGCCCCGCCAGAGGTGAGCAAACATGGAAAAAAAAAATTAAAATTAACACAAATCAAGAGCATACATGAGGTTAAAGATCTCAAACGAAGCATAAAGTAGAACTCACAAAGTAGAACTCACTAGCCAAGTTGTGTATGGACGGCAAGGGCGAGCCGAGCGTTAGGGTTTCTAATTAGGGCTTTTTTTTTTTTTTTTTTTACCTTCTAATTTACTCGGCGATAAGCGAGGCAAACGGCCGAGTGGCAAGTGGCGAGCGTCGAGTGGGGCGAGCGTTAACTGGCAAGCGGCGAGCGTTGAGTGAGGTCAGCGGTGAGCGGCGAGGGTTGAGCGAGGCTAGCAGTGAGTGGTGAGTGGCGAGGGCGAGGCCAGCAACGCCGACGACGGCAAAGGGCGAGCGGCGAACGGCGAGCGGCAAACGGCGAGCGGCGAGCAGCGTGATTGGCGCGCACGATCAGAGGTGAGCAGCGTGGGCAACCAGAGGCGAGCGGGGATGATGCTACTTTTGATTTTGGGAAATTGAAAGACAGAATGGAAGAGAACGTGCATCGGGGAAGGAAGTCATGAGGAGCTTTACGACGTAACAAAACGGCGTGAGGCGTGAGTCCGTGACCGTGAGGACTTCTTTTGTCCTCACACTCCTCACGGTGAAGAACAGAGAATTCTCTGGATTGTGAAGGAGAGGAGGACGCCGTGAAGACTTTATGGCGTGAAGTTCAGTGTTTGGATGCCATCTGTTTTGTTAGCTAGAGGAGTCAATAATAGCTTTAACATTAGGTTTTTTTTTTTTTTTTTTTTTTTTTTACGAGCTTTAACATTAGGTTTGAAAATATAAAAAAATAATTCCTTACCAAAAAAAGTATATAAAAGAATTATAAATAATATAATATATTATAAAATATAGGGTTGGTCCGGGTTGGACCAACCCAAAACTCCTAGGACCGAGGACCAACCCGCACAGTGTTGGTCCTGGAATTTCAGGACCAAGGACTGACCCAGTCACCTTGGGACCCGGACCAGGACCGGCAGGGTTGGGCTAGTCCAGGGTCGGTCCAGGGTCAACCCTAGTCCGCTGCTCACCCCTAGGTTGAGGATCTCATTAAAACTCAGGTAAATGATATCTAACTTCTTTATATGGCTCCAAAAAATCCATGGATTTGGATATCCAACATCAACCAAATAATATTTACCTACACAAAAAATTTATAAATTTAATCAACATATAACACATACATATATTAATACTTAAAAACAATTAATTAACGAACCTTTTAGAGGATGGGAAAATTGTAAATCATGTCTCCTAATGGCTACATGAAAAATACGAGTATCATGAGTTGTTCCCTCCCAACCGGCCCATACATAAGTAAATTCCATGTTATGGTCATCACATTTTGTATCGGTGTTTCTTTTCGATCAATAAAATGAAATTGCTCACTCGTAAGTACCACTGCTGGAATATGAGTACCATCTATAACTCTAATGCAATCCTAAAACAAGAACAAAAATATTATTTGATTTATATTTAATTCATATTTTCAATTGTATAATTGTAACTTACCTTAAATGTGGAAAAAATATTGTATTATTCCTGATCTTTTTTGAAACTTTCTTAAATTGTTGATCGGATGATTGGATCAAATCTACTCTCATTTCACATACTTTATCCAAAACTAAGCTAAATAGCCTGTATATGGTTTCCCAAAAATGCTGAAAGCGCTCTTATGCTAACCTATTATCTATATTATGTCCTAAAATATGAAGAAACAATCCTAACATTTCTGCAATATTAATATTTCTAGATCCTTACAAACCATATCGTCTCACTAAATCATTCATTAAATTCTTAAACACAATTCTATCAATTCTAAACATTCGATAAAACATTTCAGGATTGGCATCCATGTCCATCAACTCTCTTAACTATGCATTTCCTATATATGATGAGATCATGTATGATTTTTTTGACCGATAAACACCGTAGGTATGTGTAGCTGTACAAAGTTGCCAATATTCTTCTTCCTCTTTTTCATAGTTTTCCCTTTTAGAAGAATCATCTATAACTGATTAAAGTAACAAAATAGAATTAGAATAAGAGATATAATAAATTATTTAGATCATTCATCAACAAAAAACACTTATCATATATGTATGTATGTATGTATGTATGTACGTATGTACGTATGTATGTATGTACGTACGTATGTACGTATGTATGTATGTAAATATATATGTATGCAAACTCCACTCAATAAAAAGAACACCAATTAGAAACAAGTATGATAATATAGCATAATTATGTCTCGCCAACTAATACAAATAAGTAGTGCAAATGTGTATCACATTACAATAACGTTACACATGAAAAATATAAATAGCAAATACCCTAGCGAGCCCTATGTTGTGTGAACTTATACTTGAGCCATGTGACTTTTTCTTGATCATCATCCAAGTTCATGAAGATTTGCCTATGATCTTTCTTTTATGAAAAATAATCTAGTGCAAAAAAATATAACTCTTGGTCTTGCTTAATTTTGGGTATAGCTTTTAATGTCTCCATGAGTTCCTTGTAAGGATCAAACTCTTTGGCATAGCTTCTATTTTCAATAGCTGAATAAATTCTCTTCATTTGCATTGTTAGCTTATCAGTCGTACTCAATTTCTTTTGTTTCTTTTCTTGAGAAAATGCTTCCAATGGCACCAATGTCTCCAAACATTCTATCCAACAAAACTTGAAGATCCGGATATATACCTTTCATTCTAAAAGCTCTAACCTTTGGATTTTCCTATTATAATAAACATTTTCGTGAGTTTTATAGAAAAAAAAATGAACTTGAAAAAAATTAATAAAAGAAGGGAAAAAACCTAAATTTTCATCTCTCACCATTTATCACTTGCATCAATGGTATTCTTTTTTGGATCCTATCATAATCCAGGTTTCTTTAGGATCAATGTCCTCCATCTTTTCCAATTTTCTTTAAGATTATCCCACTTACTATTCATTTGACCTTTATCATACTTTTTGCTCCTTAGGTTCTCAAACTTCTTAATTATAATAGTCCATCCATCCCTTTTGTTGTTTGCAAGATGATTGCCTTGTCAATTTGTTCAACACGCAACATACAAAAGGTTTCAACATCTTCAGGACTCCAAAATGCCTTTTCCTTTAATGAAATTGCCATCTACTAATAAATGCAACATTAAAAAATGCAATTTCAGTTTAAAGACAATAGACAATAGAGGTAGTGACAGAGAAAACATGGTAGTCTTGGAGATCCTTCTTTGTTGCAGCATATCTAGAGGCCGAGAGAATGGATTTGGATATATGCAATTATAGAGGGATCGATGTAAAATTTTCCTAGGCTTGTATGTAAATTTGGAAAGATGTCAATGAAGTGCAAAACATGAGGAAGTTTTCAGTGGTCTGGTTATTAATCACAGCTCATGTAACTTGATTTTTAACCCCCAAATCAAATAAAATAATAATAAAAAGATGAAAAGAAAGGCTGAACCGGATTCATATACTGTTACACTACATATGTACAATTTTTACTTTCAGACTAGGAATTGAACTGGAAATGTAAGTAGTATGATATGTGATAGACTTCAAGCTTTCGAAATTACAGATAACACAATGCTACCGAACAACATTGTTTACCTTGGTAGCTTCAAAGCGAATGCATCAAGGTTTATATAGTCAACAACAAAGTTTTAAGAAATGATTGTTGTTGGATTTTGTCTAAATATTATTATCTTATTGGTTTCAGGTTTGTGAGCAGTGAGCTCAACGGGTTGAAAAGAAAAGAAAACAAACCATTTCAGCTCTTCCAAGCTAAACAAAGCAGCCTTAGAAACATGCACGATTGCATTTCTTCAACTGTCTAGTCATGGTTACAAAAGCATAATGCAACTTTTTCTCCCAATGAAGTTTACAGAATTAGTGCTCATGTGGCCAAGCATCATAAGATCACATGCATGTATTCATCTGTGTTTGGCAAAGTGAGAGAGGAAACATGGTGCACAAATATTTATGGACAAATAATGTTAAAAGAGAAAAAATCCACAGATGCCAAAGTTCATTCAATAAGAACTAGACGAGAGAACATAACTCAAAACAATTTACAGTTAGCAGCTTTAAACCAGGCAGTTTCAGAGGCACATAAAAATTACAAGATAAAGGATGAATGCAAAGGTTTTCTATTGGTAATGCTTGATAGAAATGAAGAATCAAAATAACAGTATAGCGGATGCAGTATTTTTATTTTGTGATGTCCTTTGAAATTCAAAACATTGAGGGGAGAACTCCAATTGTATGTCCTTTGAAATTCGAGAAAAAACACCCACAACCCACAACCCACAGCCCACAGCCCTTGTCGCTCACTACTAAAAATCTATCCAACCTTGAAAACCTAGATTGAATCTCAACTCGCGAAACCCACAAAGCAACACAAAACCCTTGCTTTCTAAGGAGAACTCCAAATTCCCACGCATTCAACCGCTAAAAAGCAACCGCCCCGAATTTCACTCTCGCACTCCATCATGGGTTATACAATCACAAATCTCAATTACCAACTAGCGAGAGCATGGGGGAAAAAAACCAAGGAACCCAGAAGCAAAAGCATACGAGATACAAACCGGCGAAGTAGGGGAGTCAAATGGGATCATTAAACCTAGATGAGGAGAAGAATAGAGAGAGAGAGAGAGAGAGAGAGAGAGAGAGAGAGAGAGAGAGAGAGAGAGAGAGAGCTTACACGTTGAAGGTGCTAGAGAAGTGTTGTTGGCAAATCTAAAGGTGGATTCGATATCCAAGCTGATGCTGAAGTCGGCATCGTCGCGAGGCTCTCGAGAGAGTGAGCATGAGGAGTTAGGAGTGTGATCGCTTCTGGAGGAGCTGCAAGGAGAAACCTAGGTTTTGTTTTTAAAAGGGGTAAATTTGGATTTCTGATGATTTTTTTAGGGTAAAAAAGGAACTTCACAAAATTTTATTAATGGAGCCCTTCAGCATTTCAAAAATACTGAAAGCTCAAATGCTACTCTACTAGCATTTCAGACTTGAAAGGGCTTTCTAAATACTGAAACAAACGCACCCTTAATGAGAGGAAGATTAGAACCATTATGAAGATGACTAGGTATCTGCTGCATGAGAAGAATCTACCAAAAGAGTTTTGGGTAGAAGTAGCAAACACATCAATTTTTCTGCTGAATAGACTACTTACAAGGGTATTATAGAAGAAGACATCCTTTGAAGCTTGGTTTGGTGTCAAGCCAATTCTAAGAAATTTGAAGGTTTTTGGCTGTCTGTGTTTTTCTCATATTCCATAGGTCAAGAGAGACAAGCTGGAAGAGAAATCTAAACCTGGGATCTTTGTTGGCTAGTGTCAAAAGCTTACATGATCTATCAACCACAGATAGGGAAGGTGATCACTAGTAGGGATGTTCAGTTCCTGGAAGATGAGAAATGAGACTAGACAAATGAGCCACAAGGCAAGCACAAGGAGATCTCGCTGGAACCTGACGAGTTCGTGGATGATGTTCCACTTAGAGGTACCGGATCTCTGACTGATATATGTCAGAGGTGTAGTGTGGTTGTTTTAAAACCTATAGGTTATGAGGAAGCTAAAAGTGATTAGAAGTGAATGAATGCAATGAAGGAAGAGTTGGCTATGATAGAAAAGAACCAGTCATGGGAGCTAGTGGAGAGGCTTGAAGATAGGAAGGTGATTGGAGTAAAATGGGCTTTCAAGACCAAACTAAATTTTGATGGCTCAGTGAATAAGCATAAGGCCAGGTTGGTGGTGAAGGGATATGAACGGGTTTAGGGAGTTGATTTATAGAAAACCTTTGCTCTTGTGGCAAGACTAGATACAATTAGAATGACTCTTGCTTTGGCAGCTCAATAAGGATGGAAGGTGTATCAATTAAATGTGAAATCTACATTTTTTAATGGAGTGTTGCGGGAGGAGATTTATGTTAAGCAGCCAGAAGGCTTTGTCACACTGGACAAGGAGGAGAAAGAAAGGCTATCTATGGCAAGCTCCCAAAGCATGGAACAGTAAGATGGATGAGCACTTGTTGGGCTTGGGTTTCAAGAAAAGCCTTAGTGAATCCACTTTACATGTCAAGAAATTAGTATATGACTTAGTGGTGGTGTCTCTTTATGTTGATGATATGCTAGTGACATGGAGTAATAGTGCTCAGATTTACTACATTTAAGCAAGAGATGATGAAGATGTTTGAAACTATTGATCTTGGTGAGATGTCATATTTTATGGGGATGGAAGTTAAGCAGACTAAGAATAAAGTTTTTATCTATCAAAAGAAGTACTTGACGGAGATCCTAAAGAGATTCAACATGAAGGAATGCAAGAGTGTGAGTACTCTAATAGGTCAGAAGGAAAAGCTTTAAAAGAAGATGGATCAGAACTTGTAGATGAAAGAGTTTATAGAAGTTTGATTGGTTGTCTTATGTATCTCACTGCAACTAGGCCAAGTATCATGTTTCCTATAAATGTCTTATCTAGATTTTTCAATTATGCAAGTGAGTTGCATATAGTAACTACAAAAAGGGTGTTGAGGTACTTGAAAGGTACTCTTTCCTATGGGATTAAGTTTTGCAGAGTTAAGGAGTTTAAGTTGCAAAGGTATTCAGACAGTGATTGGGCAGGATTAGTGGATGATATGAGGAGCACTTCAAGTTATTGCTTTATATTTGGGTCGGCATATTTTTCCTGGTGTTCAAAGAAGCATGAAATAGTGGCTCAATCAATTGTAGAAGCTGAGTTCATTGTAGTTACTGCAATTGTGAATCAAGCATTATGGTTGAAGAAGCTAATGGATGATCTACATTTGCAGCAAGAAGAAGACATAGAAGTATTTGTGGTTAATCAAGCTACTTTGGCCACTTCACAAAATTTAGTATTTCAAGGAAAAACAAAGCATTTTAAGATTAGGTATTACTTCTTGAGAGAAGTGCAGAAGGCTGAAGAGGTAAAACTAGTGCACTGCAGTTTAGAAAACCAAATTGCAGATATATTTACTAAGTCATTTCATGTTGGTCGATTTGAACTTCTCAAGGCAAAGCTAGGAGTGTGCAGTACTTGATCCAAAAGGGGAGTGTTGATGTATCAAAGCTGCACTATCTATTTTTTTTCGTTAAGTCAGTTTGCTGATGTCCTATTTTCTAGGAGTTAATTAATCGTTGTTTTTACTTGGTCAGTCCTATCTTGTAAGAGTGTTTAGCTACATGTTTTTTTTTTTTTTACTATTATGTTAATTTGTTGCTGGTTTTGTGGACCAAGCAAGCTGTTAGTTAGTGGGCAACGTGTGTTTATGGTGAAGTTTTAGTCTGTATTTAAGTAATTTCAATTTTCTAAATAAAAAAATCCCCTTCCAATTAAGAAAAAATACAGCTTTTGCTGTCAATTCTTCTTCTATTCTTCCAGAAACAACATCCTTGCATCGTCAATCCATTGTTCAAGCCGTTACTCTGGTTGTCATTGTCTCGAGCCCAACTGTGACAGTCCAAATGAACTCGCTACTCAAGCCACTAGGCTAGTGCATTACTCCAAAGAAAGCTGTGCTGCGCTATGCCCACTGCAGTCGTTGAGCTCATCCTTGAACCAAGATGATCCGTTGAAGTTTCTATTTTTGCAAGTTCATTGGCTACTGTTGAGGCTCGCATCGCCGCTCGCCACCATAGACGCCGCCATCATCCGCCATTGTTGGGCCCTATGATCGCGATTCCAACCTGATTGTGTTGCTTTCAAATTTGGAAAGTAATCCTCAAAATTAGGTAAATATCTTATAGACAATCAATTTGATATACTTTATTCCATATTTTGAGTGATTTGCTATCTTGTGTCAAATATTCAGTTAAACATTGTATATCCACAAAATCCAAAGAAATCACCCTAAGTTAGGCCTAACTTAACAACATGCTTGAATAGCTATCCAATATCTAACTAAGATATACGATGTTTGGTGGCAGAAAAAGTCCTCCATTTTATCAACATCCATTTGGATACAATTGTTAATTTACCTGTTTTTAGATTTTAATAGATAACCTTCTATCAATATCCATAACCATTTGGATATGATTACCGGTTTATTCTGTTTCCTAATTTAAATAGATAATATAAGTTCATGGATTGCATTACTTGATTGAATAATTATTCATTACTTGATTGCTTTTCATAAAATAAAATAAAACATAGATGGAATTTGATTTGATTTTTGTTAATAATATTGGCTGTTTTAGATTACATTGCATGTTTAAATTTGGTAATTTCTTTATTTCAAATTTTTAAAATAAAAAACACAAAAACATTGCTTTGAATATATTAGATTTCTATTTTTTTTGACTAAATTGCATGTTTAAATATTAGGTACTTTTAATTACCAATTTTAATTAAAAAGCAAAGATATAAAAAATCATGTGCATATCATGTACAATTAGCTCATATATTGCACATCCTTTAGTAATTGCATGCCTAGGGTCATTATATTAAAATGTGTGACATGCTAGAATAGTTGCATTAATATTTGCCCATCAATAGAATTATGTCATTTAATAAAGATTGTGTGACATATAGTTTGCACATTAAGATTTATGCTACATGCCATTTTAATATAGATATTTTTCACATTGTTGCACTTAGAATAATTGCATTGCATTGCACGTAGATTAAGCGATTGCATGTTAATTAGAGAGCATATCTAAAATTGCTAATGTGATTTTTAAGCTAACATATTAGATCCTTTCGTTTTTCTGAGGTAAGTTATGTAATTTATTTATTGCTTATTAGATGTTACATTGATGGTTTGTACACCTACATGATTACTTCATATATTAGGAAGTAAAAAAATGAAACCAAGTTGTCTACCAAGTGTTTTTTTCGTAAAAAGAATGGTACCAAAATGACAATGGATAAATATAATGTAATCAAGTCCCTGAAAATCTTCGGTTTGCAAGAGTAAAAAATTTCTTCCTATACTTTATTTAGGTTTTTAATTGACCCATCGTAAAACGATTTGTGTGACTGTTTATTGAAAATCAATTCCATGTTGAAAACTTGAATCTTAAGTTGCAAATTAGTATGGATTTGAGAGAGTCTGAGTTAAGTTTAGGCTTACTAATCTATTAGCCGAACCCTTAAGTGATGCACCACGAGTGTTAGGTCGCAACAATCAACAAGAGCCTTTACTAGTTAATCACTGTCACCATCTACCCTCAAGGTGTATTGCCTATGGATTTGGCTAATAGATTATTAAGCTTAATAAGCCTAACTCGGGCTATCCTAAACCCATATCAATTGGTCACTTATGGTTTAAGTTATTAAAATGTGAATGATTTTTAATGGGAATCGTTACTAATTGGTTTTTGATAAATCGATTAGAATCCCAAGTATTGGGCAATTTGCTTTATTTCTACAAATTAGTATTTTTGGGTACAGGGATTTGATTACACTAGATTTTTCTAATATCTTTTGGTACTGTTCCTTTTATGAAAAAAAATATTTAGTAGACAACTTGAATTCATTTTGTTAGTCCCTAACATGAGGTGATCTGCAAGTGCACCCAACTTAATACCCAATGAAGAGATAAATAAATTGTAAGGCTTATCTCAAAGCTATGAAATTATATGCAATGTTAGCTCAAAATTCACATAAACAACCATATATATGATTTTTAATTAACACGCCATCACTTAATTTTTTTGGGGATTTTCACTAATTTAAATTTAATTTGGAAACTATATAAAAATGCCTAACTAAAATAACATGCAACATGCAACTTATCATGCGAAGTATATGTCACACAATATTAATTATAATCTAGTGATAGACAAATATTAATATAATTATCCTAACATGTCACTCATTTAAATTTAAATAGCCCTAAACATCCAACTACTGAATGATGTGCAATGGATGAACTAATTCTATGTGACACGGCGCATGATGTTTTTGTGTTTTCTTTTAATTTAAATTCAGAATAAAAAATGCCTAATATTTTTACAATAATATAATTTAAGAAAAAGAAACCTTAAAATTCGAAATAAATAAATTACCTAAATTAAATATGCAATCTAATTTATATAGGTAGTATTTTTAGCAAGAATCAAATCTAATTCCAATATTCTTTGGATTTTCTTTTTATGAAAACAATTAATCAATGGATAGATATTTGAATAAATAATGCAATCCATAAATATTATCTTATTTAAATTTGGAAACAAAATAAATCATCTGTGGCTATGGATATTGATGGAAGGTTATCTGTTAAGTTTGGAAACCGGTAAATCAATGATCATATCCAAATTGTTAAGTTTGGACATCGTATCTCTATCGAACAACTTAATTGTTAAGAAAGTTCCCTAACTTAATATCTTAGGATTTTTTCTGATATACATTTTTTAACTAAATATTTAAGGAAAGATAGCAAATCACTCCATATAGGCAGTAAAATATATCAAATCAGCTAAGGATAAGAATCTTAGCTCATTTGAGGATTTACTTTCCAAATTTGAACGCAATACTATCAGACCTGATTGCAGCCGACTCCACAGTGGTGATGGCAATGGAGGGTGGTGGCATGGCCAAGGAACCTGCAAAAATAGAAGTCTCACGGGATGGCCCAGCTCGTGGACGGACGATGGGGTCAGCGAGCTCAACACAGCGGGGCTTGCGTTAGTCATGGACGACACGACAAAGGGCGAGGGAGTGGCTCACAGTGAGGTGGCTTGATGGTGACTTGGAACTAGGAGCTCGTCGCAGTAGTTGAGCGTCGGTCAAGGAGCAGTTTGGCGCAGCGACAAGAACCCGCGAGGATACCGACCTTGCTGATCTGGGCGTGACTGGAGCATATGGCAAGGTGTCACTGCAATGCTTGCTGGAGATTCTGATTTTACTGCGAGAACTAGGCAGACCAAGCCAAAAATCTCCACTTTGCTTCCTCTCTTTGGGTATCAAGCTCCTTTGTGCATGTCCTTTGTTGACCTGCAGAGAAAGAAGACAAGAACTCTCTCTCCATGTTTTCTTTTACCGAAAGGTTGTGTGCCATTCTCTTGCCCTGGATTTTTCCTTCAAACAAAACAAGCAATATTAGACAAAATATGTGAGAAAATTTGTGCTCGCCAATGTTGCTCCATGCGGTGGTGTTTAGCCAAGGATGGCTCGTCGATGAAGGGTAAGCGGCTCGGCCGATCATCGTCAAGGAAGAACAACGGTGTGAAGCCAAGCTAGCGAGGCAAAGCAGTAATCGGGGCACTGCAGCGGCTCGACAAGGAACGAAAAGAGAACAGTAGATAGGAAGGAGTGGCGTCGTCAAGGGCGTGATGGCTAAGCGACAAAAATCACGATCGCGACAGCACGCTTGACAGGCCACGTGGCCAGGAGCCTATCTACTATAAATTGACTGCGTCAGCGAGTGCAAGGAACCACAACGAGCTGGCCTCTATGTTGAATATGTGAAGTGTGCACTAGTGCAACGAGTGAACACGTCCAAGTGTGGGTTGTCTCTTTGCCCTCACGCCTGAAGTTGGACTTCCAACCTCACCATCTTGGCTTTGACATCTTTTTCCAAGTCGGAGTGAATATTTTGTTCTTCGTGGGGTCAGTGAAAGCATCCCACTTTATCAATGGACTTCTGGGCGAGTGCTCTGCCGATTGAGAACCCTCTGAATTGTGCCGTGAATCCTTCTTCAGCTTCTCAATTCTCAACCATATGCACAGCTTGAGAAAGAATTTGCGGACTTCTAATTTGTGAGACATAACTTCGTATATATAGTGCAAACGTAGGCCTAACCTAATTACACAAGCTTAGTCTAGGCCATTTTCAATGTGATAGGCTGAATTAAGCTAAGGCTAATCCCTAGTTAGACTTTTAGTGGGCTGAATTAAGCTCAATTTAGGCCAATTAAAGCCTTTCTACCCCATTAATTTCGGCCATTACTAACCCTAAGCTCAGCCGAATTTTGCTCCCCCTTCATGGGCTTGATTCGCTCAACTTTAAGCTCAATAATGTCTACTGTTGGTCAAATGCGAATGCGATTAATGAAAAATTTAAACTAAAAAATAAATGGATGTAAAAATATATGTTATGAAATTTAATTATAATATTTTTGTTTAGGGGTTAAAATTTATCCCTAATTTTATAACTAATTATGCCACCAAAATTTAGGTGGCAACAACTACATGAAGGAATTCAATTGACATTAATGAATAGAGATTTGGCAACACATTAATCAAAGACAATGGATCAACTTGAGCACATTTTTTAGGATGATAACGCCTTCAATTTAGGGAATTGTAACTTCTTATGAATAATCATGTGTAGAACCTCAACAAGCGTACCCTGTTGACACTGCAATTTTTCGCTTAAAGAGCTCTCATGGAGTTCATAAGAAAACTATGATCAAATTTGTCGAGAATGACAAACTTTGACCCCTAGAGAAAGATATCCATATCACAGAGTCTTGCATTCTCATTCTTTACTGCATTCTTCTGCATTTATAAATTAGGGCAATTCATGTTTAGAAATAGCATATCCGCATTCAAATATAAACATATATGAGATTATAAATTCTATTTGAATTGGCCCAATATGTGATCAGGCTTTGAATTTAGGGCCTAAATTTAATTTATCGTTCCACATCAAGCCCAAACAAGCTCAGCCCATTTAAGGAATTCGGCCACACTCACTTACCTTGGTTTGACCCAAGTTCACATGTACAATTCTTGTGTCGTTCTAATTTAGCATAGAACACAACACAAGACAAGAAAAGAGCAAGAGATATTCGGCTAGTACAAGACAGAAAATGCGAATATGGTCAAAATGGGAAAGAAAAGGGAAAGGAATTCAACTGGAAATTGAAAGAGGAAGTGTGAGAAAATCAAGAGGATTACTTCTTTCTTCTTGAAGTCTCAGAATGGGCCATACAGGCATATATTACTCTCGGCCAAATACAACAAGGTACTAGGCTAGGACAAGCATATATTCGAGCTGAATACAAGAGCCTTGGCTGAAAATCCTAGAGAAAAAATTGAAATAAAACTGCTCAGTTGAGGAAAAAAATCGTGAGGGGGGAACTAAGAGAAAACAGAGAGGGCTCAAAAAGGAAAATGAGGAAAAGAGTGAACAGCCGAGAGATGATTCGACAAGTAGTAGTGCTCGGAACAAGTAGGATACTCGGCTAAAAATGGCTGCACAAATAGAGAAAAACAAAAGAAAGCGCAAGGAAGCCGAGAGAAGCAAATGGGGAAGGTCGGTTCAATACTGAAGGCAGCTCGGAAAATACAGAAGAAAAAGCGGTGGAAATTTCAGCCAGAGAAAGGGCGAGCTTTCGACGTTGCGTCACTAACCAAAGTTTGCCAATGCAGTTGACCGAAACCAGCTGCTGTTCTTGGTATTTGCAAGGTGAAATTGTTTCAATTGCATGAGCCCACTCATCGTCTGTAGATTTGATTCAAATGCTTGTCTCCCATGTGTGCTTGCAATCCCAAACTGAGAACACGGCATGATTTGTCATTGTGGACATTTTAATTTGAGTTACAATTCTCCATGTTTGATTTCAATTTGATGTTTCCTCGTTTGTATGCTTCAGGTCGTTATCATAACTTGATTGTTTTCATCTTGAATGCCTTAATTATAAATGGTTTCGATGCAGATATTTGATAGATGTGGCTGGTTGATAAATTTTGCTTAGATTCAAGTTTGTCAACCGGAACCAAGTAATATAATTGTTGGAGCTAGAAAAAAAATAATATGATAGGTCCACAATAATAATAACATACCAATTTTTACACGTCAGATGCACAACAAATCTACGATGATTTGCATTTGAGCATCCTCACCTTATTTCTTATCCAAAAAAAAAAAAAAAAAAGAAGCATCCTCACCTTAATTGAAGGTGAAAATTTCAATATCAGTTTCGAAGGTGGCAATAAATCATGTAAATGCATTTGGCAGCAATTTTGGCATAATATCCTGGAGGTCGACAGTTCTCAATAGAGACTTTAGCATTACGGGCAAAACTAGAGATGCGGTGACACTATAATCCCTTAACATAATCATCTCCAACCTAAATGGTTGTGCATGCCAAACAGGTTTCTGGAAGTTCAGTTTCTGTTTTGGTTAGAAAATAGTACAAAACATTCACTTGCTACTATCAACGGATAAGGAACATTTGGTCATGCTGATATCGAATCTTGAGAGTTGCTGGCGAGCGTGTTTGTTTGGGGATGACATTAGACAAAAGGAATGTAGCCATTGACGGGTTGAGAAACCACAGTAGGAGAAATGGGAAAGAGTCAGAGAATAGTTCATAATTATGAATAACCGGTAAGAGGAACGATAGATCTGACAACATCAGTGGACTCCATTTTTGGGAAACCTTGCTATTTCTGCTAGAACATATGATATTGGCGAACTAGACCTTAGCAACTGTTCCAATCAACCCTCAAGGGCTCCTATCTCCTCAAAAGAGTTTCCAATGGTTGGATTGAAGATGTCTATATAAAGAGGATCAAAAAAGCTTAAAAGGGCTGGACGGAAAAAGAGTATACTAGCTCTCTTGATTATTATCTCTCTCTAGTGAGCATATTGTACTTACGTCCATCCAAAATTTTCGATGGTATTCTCGCTGCCTTGTAATCTTGATAGGATTAAGGGTATAATAGTGATAGCAGTATTTTCATCCCTATAGTGTGATCTCTCATCTAATAAAAGTAGTATTGTTGATTGTAATTTGTCTTGAAAATTGCTAGTGGATTCAACTCTATTAAGGCTGTTACCTAGAGAGTCAACATAGGCTTGGGAATAAAACCAATTCACTATAAATTGACGTATTACTATTTTTTAATTACTCATTAATTTAGTATTTGTTTGATAGTTGCATTGTGCACTTGATTCCTTTAATCTGTTTATTTTACTATCAAAACATTTCTTGCTATCTTCCACAAAAGTTTTTCAAAGCTTTAAACCAACCTATTCACTCCTCCCTAGGTTGTATCATTAGCCCCAACACTTACTCTTCTATGATTTTATAAACTTATGTCTGGAAAATAATAGTGATTAGTTTATATTGTAAGTTACATGCTTTGATATTCCTCTAAAAGAAAAGATGATGTTTAGAGCATAATTGTTGCATATAGCCAAATTAGGTGTTTACAACCCTTTTGGTCATTTGAAATGGCAAAGTATCTTTTCAAATAGTCTGAGTTGATTGTTTTTGAATGGTTTTAGAAATGGTTATGAAAGGAATTTTAAAAGGTTATTTCTATTAATTTATGAACTTGATTTATGAAATATATTTTTATTGATGAATTAAATCATGAAGGGTTTTATGCTTCGAGTTTGTGAACATGAATTATGAGATAAATTCAAGAAAATAATTCAATCAATCCTAGATATATTATATGAATGTCAATTTAGTCATAAACTTTTTAATTTTTGTCAATTTAGTACTAAACTTTTATGAGAAATTCCAATGTAATCCTCCCAGTCAAAATTAGTTGGAAATTGCTAATAGTTTAAAACTAAATTGACATCAATATAATAGATTTATGATTCATTAGGTAACTTTTTGCTGAGTTTTGGATTGAGTATGTGGATTATTTGGAAGATGAGTCTGTGAATTTGTGCTCGTTGTCATTATGCTTTGAACCCATTGAGGGATTGAATATACATATTGTTCTCAAGACATCCCGTGTGGGCCGAGACACTCACTAATATAAGTGAAGAACCAGCCAAGGGGGAATCTTATTGAGTCTTTTCTCACAGGGCGATAAGTATAATTATAGTTCAAAATTGAGCACTAGAATAATCAATGGACTCGACATAATTGAACATTTCTCATGCGTATAAAATTGTGAAAGTTATATTACTCATTTTTAAATTTTTATCTATATTATTTACTGAATTCGAAGGAATGAGTTTTTAATATTACATTATACTATGCATAGTGGATACATGATCTTTTTGAAAGAGATTTGCATTATTCACTAAACTGTAGTCGCTCATGTCATTTATTTCAAATCTTTTTCAAGTTCTTCAGCTAACAGCAAATAGGACAAGGGTTCTATTGTTAGGAATTTTCAATAGTAAATTTTTTTACGAAATCACACGTTGATTCCAAAAAATAACGCTCGTAAACAATTCACCAAGCAGAATATAATAATAAAATAACAGAATCAGATGAACACGACAGAAAATTTGTTATCAAAGTTCACCCAAACAATTCTCTCAAGATCAAAGCACAAAGAGATTGAAAACCCCCGTAAAGAAAAAAAAAACTCACTTTTTTCTTCTCTCTTTTTCTTACCTCTCTATTTTCTTTCTCAGTGTCTTGACAGCCAGCGTCTTGCCATCGCTACTATAAAGATATCACTTTTAACCTAAAAGGAAATCTGATAGAAAAGATACAAAAAAAAAAAAAAAAAAAAAAAAAAAAAGCCCCCTAAAAACAATTATTTGGCTTCATCTATAACAATCTCCCACTTGAAGACAAATATACCCAAGCATCAAGCAACTTTGCATCAATTTTCTTCAAAAAACTAGTAGTTGAAAAACTTGTGCCTATGCGATACTCCTCATCAATCAACATGGAGTAATACCAATGACAGTAGTACTGAAAATATGCTTCTCTCTATCTACTACCTTGTTCAACATGTCAGCTGAATTCTTCAAGCCATCAATCTTCTGTAATTTTAACTCATTATCTTTCAATGCTGACCTGATAAAGTGATAATGCTTCTTGATATGTCTAGTCCTTGAGTGATAAGCTGCATTCTTTGCTAGGTGCATTGCACGTTGACTATCACTCCACAGTGTACTAATTGGCTATTTTTGATGTAACTCCTCCATATAATCTTGTAACCACATGATTTCCTTGGAGGCTTCTGTAATCGCCACGTATTATGCTTTTGTTGTCAATAAAGCCACTACTTTTTGTAGTTGAGATAACCAACTCACTGCCGTACCTACAACTGTAAAGACATATCCAGTGGTACTCTTACCACTATCTCAATCACCCAAATGATCTGCATCTACATAACCCTGCAACTCTAGAAATGTACCATAATAACAAAGTGAGTAATTAGAAGTACCTGCTGGATATCTCAATATCTATTTCACTGCATTCCAATGCTCTCTATCTGGGTTCTGCATATATCAACTAACAACTCCCCCTGCTTGTGCAATGTCTAGTCTCATGCTCACCATGGCATACATCAAACTCTCCATCGCCGATGCATATGGAACTACCGCTATCTCACCTTTCAAAGCCTGAGTGCTCGGACACATATCCTTGGAAAGTTTGAAGTGACTCGTTAGAGGAGTTGCAACCGGTTTTGCCTTGTTCATTTTAAATCTCTTTAACACTTTGTGCACATAGTCCTCCTGCGACACCATAATTTCTTTTTTTTCCTATCCCTGATGATTTTCATGCCTAAAATATTCTTGGCCTCTCCCAAGTCTTTCATAGCAAACTGCGGTGATAACATCTTCTTCACTTCTACGATTCTCTTCATATTGGAACTAGCCACCAGCATGTCATCCACATATAAAAAGAGATACACAATGTCACTATCATCATACTTGCGAAAATAAACACAGTGATCAGATTCACAATGTGCAAATCCTTTTTCATTCATGAAACCATCAAATCTTAGGTACCATTGCCGCGGAGCTTGTTTCAAGCCATACAAGCTTTTCTTCAAACAACATACCATGTGCTCTTTACCTTTGACTTCAAAATCTTTAGGTTGTGCTATGTATAGTTCTTCATCTAAGTCACCTGTAAAAATGCTATTTTTACGTCTAACTGCTCAAGATGAAGATCCTCCACTGCAACTATACTCAGTAGAACTCTAATTGATGTCATTTTCACTACAGGTGAAAATATTTCGGAGTAGTCGATCCCTTCTTTTTGAGAAAAGCCCTTGACTACAAGTCTCGCCTTGTATTTAATACTACCATCTGCTTCATTCTTAATCTTGTACACCCATTTGTTTAATAAAGTTTTTTTACCTGTGGACAACTTGGTCAACTCCCAAGTTTTGTTCTGAAGTAACGAACTCATCTCATCTTTCATAGCACACTCCCACTGCAAGTGAGACGTGTCTATCTTTGCCTCATCATAAGTCTCCAATTCTCCAGAATCTGTATATAAGACATGGCTCAGAACAGTATTAGCTGATGGATCAAAAATTACCTTTGGCTTTCTCACACGTGTAGACCTCCTCAAGACAGGTACTTCAGGGTCGTTAGTTTGTTCCGAATCAATGTGTTCCTCTTGAACTACCTCATCACTGACAATAGGCTCATCTTGAACCTCTATTTCAGGTGCACTTTGATCTTCTGGAAACATCTTCACGGGCATTGTTTCTAATTCAACATATTTTGGTTTTACCACCTTCTCATGCTCTGTCTAACGATCCTTGTACATCTTTTCTTCATGGAATACCACATTGCGACTGTGAATGACCTTGTTATTCTCATAATCCCAAAGCCTATAGCCATACTTGTCGCCACCGTATCTTATAAAGATGCACTTCTGGGACTTAGCATCAAGCATTTTCCTATCCTCCTTGTCAATCAAAGCATATGCAATACAACCAAACACCTTTAGATGTGAATAATTAATCCTTTTACCTAACCACCGTTCTTGTGGTATTTCTCCATCCAACGCACTAGATGGACTTCTATTGATAAAAAAAACAACTGCATCAACTGTGGCAGCCCATAAGTGTAGAGGGAGATCCACGTGTAGCCTCATGCATCTTGCATGTTCTAGAATAGTATTGTGAGTAAAGAACAGCGCAAGTGCCATAACTTGGCACGGGAGGATACTTAAGTGCCATAACTTCAAAACGATACACTTGAGTGCCAATATCGGAGTAAAATGGGACACTTAAGTGCCACTCCGGCGAAATTCCGGCCAAACGGCTGACGTGGCAATTTTCCGGCGACGGAGGCCCAAAACAGCGTCGTTTTTGCTTAGCGATGTGGCGAGAAAATGCAAAAACGACGCCGTTTTTTCGCTGACGTGTAAAAAATAATATAAAAATTAATTAAATTAAATTAAAACTTAATTTTATTTAAAATATTCTAAAAAATTTAAAAAATTAAAAAATTAAAAAAATTGGAAAAATCTAGAAAATTTAAAAAAAAAAAAAGGGAGGCCGAAGGGGGCGGCTAAGGGCTGAGCCCTCGCCGCCGCCGGGAAGGGCCGGCGACGGAGGGAGGAGGGTCGGCCGGGGTCGCGGCCCCCGGCCGACCGGCGGCGCGGGCTAGCGCGAGGGCTCGCGAGCCCTCGCCCCGGATCTGGGGTGAGGGTTGCGGCCCTCGCCGGATCCCGCCGAGGGCTGCGGGCCCTCGTCACCTCCCCGCCGTTGCCGGGAAGGGTCGGCGATGGAGGGGGAGGGTCGGCCGGGTCGCCGGCCCCCGGCCGACCCTCCCCCTCCGTCGCCGGCCCTTCCCGGCGACGAGGGCTCACCCTCGGCCCGCCCCCTTCGGCCTCCCTTTTTGTTTTCTAGATTTTTCCAATTTTTTTTAAATTTTTTAATTTTTTTAAAATTTTTAGAATATTTTAAATAAAATTAAGTTTTAATTTAATTTAATTAATTTATATATTATTTTTTACACGTCGCCGACAAAACGGCGTTGTTTTTGCGTTTGCGTTTTCGCCACGTCAGCGTGCAAAACGATGCCGTTTTGGGCCTCCTTCGCCGGAAAATCGCCACGTCAGCCGTTTGGCCGGATTGTCGCCGGAGTGGCACTTAAGTGTCCCATTTAATTTCAAAACTGGCACTCAAGTGTACCGTTTTGAAGTTATAGCACTTAAGTGTCCCCCCGTGCCAAATTATGGCACTTGCACTGTTCTTTACTCTAGTCTTGTTCATCCTTTCAGCTACACTGTTCTCTTGAAGAGTTATAGGAACAGTCTTTAACCCGTGTATGCCTTCTCGACTCAAATATTCTGCAAATTCCTTATTTATGTATTCACCATCATTATTAGACTTCAAAGCTTTAATCTGATAACCTGTCTCTTTTTCTTCCATGGTCTTCCACATTATGAATATCCCAAATACTTCTGATTTTTCTCTAAGAGCATAGACCCAAGTCTTCCTTGTCGCATCATCAATGAAGGGGACAAAATATCTCTTACCACCATAAGAGAGTTCCTGAGTAGGTCCCCATACATCAGTATGAACCAACTCTAGCTTTTGACCTTTATTTTGTCGCCCATTCAATTGAAAACTAACAGCCTTCTGTTTTCCATAAATGCGACTCTTACAAAAATCTAACTCAACTTTTTGCAAACCTAGAAGTAATTTCCCTGAATGTAACTGCTGTACACCTTTTTCACCAAGATGTCCCAAACGATAATGTCAAAGAGTAGACAAATTACCTGTAGCCATTGTAGTTGCAACCATATCACTGATATTGTCTCCTTGGAGAAGGTAAAGTGTACCCATACACTTTCCCTTTGCTACCACTCTTGTCCCTGAGGTTATCTTCCACTCTTCGCATCCAAAGGTTATTACCAAACCTTCTTGGTCAAGTTTACTGATTGAAATCAAATTTTTCTGTAATTCCGGAATATGCCTAGTTTCACACAAAACTAGACATCCTCCACCTGAGATGTTCACAGTCACAGTTCATTTCCCAACAATGGGACACATGTGGCCGTTTCCCATAACCATTTGTCCGAAATCTCCACTAGCATGATCATCAAATATGTCTCTTTGCAAGGTGTAGAGAAAAGAAGCACCAGAATCAATAAACCATTTGTCTATTGTCAAATCAAAACCTGCAGATAAACACAAATTATCTAGCAAAGATTCATCACTAACCACATTAGCTCCTTGATTCTCATCTTGTTGCTTCTTTTTATAGGTTTCACACTGGAACTTTCGGTGTCTGATTTTGTGACAAAACCAACACTCATCTTTTGCAAATTGTCTCTTACCCCTTGATTGTGATCTGCCATGCCCACTGAATTTTCCTCTACTTTTACTTCTTTCACGGTTCTCCATTGTGAGTGCTGTTGAAGATGTAGATGCAGAAAAATTATCTCCACCTGAGACTTTCCTTCGCATCTCTTCATCCATGATACTACTCATAGCATCATCAAGAGTTAAATCATCCTTCATGGTGCTCGAAATTCCTTGCACTGCGGTATGGTAGCTTTTAGGAAGAGAACATAAAAATAATAAAGCCTGAAGCTTCATATCTAAATTTATGCCTACGGATTCCAATTGACCTGTGACTCGCGTGAAACTATTAATATGCTCTGCCATAGAACCTCTATCAGATAACTTTGTATTAACCAATTTCTTCAGCAAAAATACATGATTTGATGTGGACGGCTTCTCATAAATACTCGTTAGAATATCCATGGCTTCTTTTGCAGTTTTGCTTTCACGATGTGGTACCCTGTCTTTTTTATCAACCCTAGATGAATCGCACCTAATGCCTTTCGATCAAGAATTTTCCATCGGACTTCTGCTGTTGGATCCATTTCCGCCATCTCGAGTTTCCAATCCTCAAGTGGTGCACAGAGATCTTTTTGATAAAGATAATCCTTGATTTGTAGTTTCCACCATCCGAAATCCTGTCCATCAAACTTATCGATTCTGATTTTATCTTCTGCCATACTGTTTGCTTTCAATCGATCGTCACCGAAAAACCCTCGATGTTATCGATTAGCCAACCCAGGCTCTGATATCAATTGTTACGAAATCCTATGTCGATTCCAGAAAAATAACGCTCGCAAACAATTCACCAAGCATAATATAATAAATAAAATAACAGAATAAGATGAACAAGCCAGAAAATTTGTTATCGAAATTCACCCAAACCTAGGCTACATCTCCGCACAGAAGCACTCTGCGAATCCACTAGACTTCAAAGAAAGTTAGAATACAACGATGATCTTCTCTCAAGATCAGGGCACAAAGAGATTGAAAATCCCCATAAAGAAAAAAAAAACTTACTTTTTTCTTCTCTCCTTTTCTTGCCTCTCTATTTTCTTTTTCAGCGTCTTGACAGCTAGGGGTGTGTATGGTCCAGGCGGGCGGTTCCCGACCTAGAACCGGAACCGCCCACTAAGGACCGGTTCTGAAAAATTGGAACCGGGATCCACCCGTTTATTGCATGGATCCACACGGGAACCGAATCACCGGTCTGGTCCGATTCCCGGGTGGATCCATGGAACCGATCTTGACGCGAAAAAATTTTGGTTTTCAACATAGAACGACTACGTGACATCAAAGCAAACCAAAGAAAAAAAATCAAATTTAAGTATGTGGAACAAAAATTCATTTGTTGTAATTATAAATGTATCTCGTAGATAAAAAAAAAAAAATGCGAACACATGGAATGCAATATTCTCCCATTTCCTACTTGCAAATAACCATAGATGGTTAAATTTTCTTTGATCAAAGGTAAAGGTTCCCTAGAGAGTGAGATGAAATGTAGGGTTTCTTTTGGTAATTTCTTTTTAATATTAAAAAGGTTCCGGTCCGTCCGGGCGGGCGGGCGGGTGGATCCACCCATGGAACCAGAACCGGACCGGTACCCACCGGTTCCAATTTATTGAAACCGGGAACCGGACCGGTTCCCTCAAGACCCGCCGGTTCCGAGTGGTTCCGGTCCAATTCCGGGCGGTTCGGGCAGATCCCGGGTATTTTGCACACCCCTATTGACAGCCATCGTCTTGCCATCGCTACTATAAAAATATCACTTTTAACCTAAAAGGAAATCTGATGGAAAAGACAAAAAAGCCCCTAAAAACATATATTTGGCTTCATCTATAACAAAATTTTGGGTATGAGTTAAAATAATTGTATATGTCTAGAATGATATTTATTGGATTTAGTTGTTAGTTTGGAGACATATTTTTACATTCTTTTGGTGGATTTAGAACTCTGATTCTACAACCAACTCACTATTCATATATATTGATGGATATATATATATATATATATATATATTTTATAATAAGTTCATATTAATTTGTGTTTGAAGATGTGTCATTTAGATAGGACTGTCATGTTATTTCTCTTATTTTATAGAGTTGGGGCGTGACAAGAGGCGGCTCTTGGAGATTTTAATGAAGAGCTTACTGCCCTTGGGGAACTCCTTGACGCCATTGATCTTGGAACGGGTGGTGAGGAACTTGAAGAGGGAGATGATGAAGGGTCCATCACATAGGTGAAATGGAAGAAGAATAGAGGAAAAAAAGAAAAAGAAGAAAAAAATAGAAAACAAATATACAATTCTAATTTGGAAAAAGAATATTACATGGAATAGCTAGGTTGAACCATTAAAACCAACATTGGACATAAAGTTGACAAGTTTTGATACAGAGAGTATATTGGTGATTTTTTACGAGACAAAAATGTATGATCAAAATTGGGAACTGACCGTAAATTAGTGCTTTTTTTAGAAAACCAGGTCAATATAATTTTATCTTATTTTAAGTGGTAAGATATATCAGGTAATGTAACTTGGATGCAGGACTTTGCGTTCATCAACTCAAAATATCATTACAAATGAGTTACACTTTTTCTACTCCCATTATGGCTAAAACTCTCCCTATCGTAATACTTGGACAATATTAACTTTTGTGGTCCCACTTTTTTTTATAGCATTCTTCAGTTACTTTTCTTCTCTCTTTTTTCGACATGCCGCTTTCCTTCTTCTCATTTAATCCTCCCTATCCTCTCTCTTTCTAAAACACCCATCTCATGTCAATAATAGACAAATTTTTTACATCGCAATGTCCGTTAACAACACACAAAAAAATGTCCATCACCGACACAAGCAAGTCACTAAGTTGAAGTCCAAATTAGCATAAACCTCCTCATCCAACTAGTCCTCTTTTATCTCCATTTCTTCAACTCAAAAGTATATAAATAAAAACCCATTTTATATCTCTTCACTCTTCACCCTCATTCAATTCCTTTCGTTTCTTGTGTTATTCATTGTCCCATTCAACCACTGGGATTCGCCCCAGTGGCCACCCTTCCAACATGGAAGGGGGAGGTGAGGGATTCAAATCCCCACCTTCTCAGGGAGGGATGGGGTGGGGACGCGCAAGTTTCAGAAGTGGGTTTCGACGCCCACGCCCTGCAAGAGGCAGGGCAAAAGTCTGAGAGTGAGTGTAGAGTAGGTATAGAGTAGGTATAGAGTAGAACTGACTAAAAAAAAAAATTGTCCCATTCGCATCAGACTCTTTAATTGATCGATCATGAAGACAAGAAAAACCCCATTAAAGAATTCAGGAAATGAAGCCCTTGCCAAAACCTTATCAAGCTCATCAGAAATGTTAGCTTCTCCACCAATTCACCATCATCTACTAGCCGAAAGATCCAAGGCCCAAATTTGCCCTTGCTCTCACTAAGTTGCTTATGAAAATCGAAAATGCCACCTTCAAGAATGACAATTCCAACCTCAAGACTAGTGAGGATTTGCCCCCCTTGCCCCTACGATCTCTCCCACTTCCACGCTAATCTCAGTTGCTAAGATGCCATCACTGCTAATTAAGAAGGCTAAGAGGTGATTACGAACTCGACTGTCAAGTCCAAGTCTTTATGCGATGAGGTGGCCTTGTTGCCCAATATTTGTTTGGATCCCCATGTTCTAATTGTCATGAAAATGTTCAATGCCTTTGGTCCTATTGTGCAACTCTAGTTCAGGATTTAAAAACTGATAAGTGCGATGTGGCCTGGACATCTAGTGATAGAGGCAGACCACAAAGTGTTCTCTCTGTTTTTTTTTTTTTGGCTGCAAATACTACCAAGTAAGAGTGAGCATGGTTTTTGGTTATAACTTGGAATCGAAGAATCAAACAGATAGTAGGTTCAAAGGTATGCAGGATAGGTTCCAGGTTCCAAAAATTGAAGAACTCATTTTGATGGTTAGGTTCCAAACCGATGGCACTTGGAACCTATAATAAGCTTTTGTATTTTTCTTGATCTATATCTTTGCACAATCCCACGATATTCCATTGTGTCCAGTGATTAATATATAATTTGGAACCACTAATCTAAGCTTTCATTTTATGACTAAAATTTTTACTTTGTTAATATTTCATATTATTCATGTATCTTAATATAAATTGTGGTTAGTGGATGGTAATAGTAATCATTCAATTAATAATACAAGTGGAACCTGGATAAAGCTTGGAACCAACCCTAGAACTTGTAAAAGGGCATGTTCTAAACTCCAAGTATGCAAGGCAGGTTTTGGATTCCAAAAAATATTAAACTTGTCCTAGTTGGTAGGTTCCAAATTCAAGAGGAAACCTACATTAGAACCTGAAATCACTCATCCCTACTATCTATGCTTGAACCATGATTAGAATTAAGCAGGAACAGAGAGAAGTAATAAAGAAGGAAAATGAGACCACAAGAAAAAGACAAAGAAGAAAACAAATGGGAAACCAGAACCAAACAAAAAGGATGCTTAAAAAAGGTGATTACTATGGTCAATATTGTCAAAACAATGTAATAAGGGAGTGTTTTAGCCATGGTGGGAGTGGGAAGATTAACCTGATAGAAAAGAAACAATAACTTGAAGAGAGAGAGAGGGGGTTGTATTTCGATAAGTGGCAAAAAGGAATGTCTTCATCAAAATAGGGGTGGAAATAACGCCAACCCAAAAATATATTTCAAAAAATAGCCTTCGAATATATATAAGATCTTTTATACAATAATTATCATATGCATAACTTTATTATTTTGGGTACATTTATTAGAGATCTATTACCAAAAATAAAAATTGGAGATGCAGAATTAGAGAAATGCTAGGATTAGAGATTTGACTATAACAAAAAAAGTTATTTATTTCTCTAATTGAATGTGAAAGACTTCCATTGGTTGAACAATTCAATGCTTTTGTCTTTTTCTATATCTCTATGTTTTTGTTGTGGTATGTCTAATAATCTAAAAGGTCCATCGAAAGGTTAAAATAAACCAAGTCTTTTACCTAACAAATTCTAAATTTTTTATTAAATAATTCATGGTCGAGCTCAAAAGAAAAAGAAAAGGGCGATTATACATTTCTGAATTAAAATTCAAATTAAATCAATAATTAATCAAAGGATTACATGATTTTCAAAAAGTTATATTAGTAATTTCTTCTTTTGAAAGTCTATTTCTTTTCCTAAGTATTGAAAAAATGTTTTTGATACTCCAATGTTATGGGCAAATTATCCAAAAAATTCTAAACTTATTACACTTTTATCAATTCAGTTCTAAACCTTTCAATTATGTTAATTGAGTCCTAAATCTTTTCACTTTTTACCAATTGAGTCCATCCAGCTAATTTTGGTCAGAATTCGCTGACATGACATTGGCCATCCATACATGACACAATCAGCACCGATGTAGACAAAACTTATCATTTTATTATATTTTTTCTAATTTTTTAAAATTTTAAATTTTTTTCATTTCTTTTTTTTTCCCCTTATTCTCTCTCTTCTTCCTCTCTATAGCTCACCCAACCTTCGACGACTAGCTAGAGGCTACGACCGACGAGGGTTGACTTCGCCTGCCTTAGATGAGGTTGCCCTTGCTAGAGGCCAAAGAGTGTCAGCCTTGCTGACCTCACGCAAGGTCGACCTCATCGGGATCTAGTGAGGGACAGTCTCACGGGCCACACGCCCTCACTAGAGGGTTGGCCCTTGCTAGATCCAGCGAGGCTAACCCTCTGGTGAGGGTGAGCCTCACTCATGGCCTGCGAGGGAAACCTCGCATGAGGCCAACAAGGCCACCTCCCGCTAGTTCCAGGCAAGGGGGACCTTGCCTCAGGATGGTGAGGGTGACCTCACCGGTTGTAGCCTTTTGCAAGTCGCTGAAGGCTGGGTGATTGGTAGAAAGGAAGAAGAGAGAGGGAAAAGAAAAGAAAAGAAAAATTAAAATTTTTAAAATTTTTTTAAAAATTTTAAAATATAATAAATTTTGTTCATGTTAGCACCAACCATGTCACGTAGAATTGCTAATATCTACATCAATGAATTTCTATCAAAATTTATTAAATGGACTCAATTAGTAAAAAGTGAAAAAATGTTTATGATTCAATTGATAAAATTAAAAAGCTTATAACTAAATTGACAAAAATGTAATAGGTTTAGGATTTTTCGGATTATTTTCCCCAATTTTTCTACGAAGATAAATGCCTTTTATTGGAATGGAAGATAACTTGAACGTGGTTCAAAATATTAAATGACCTCACTTGCGTCCATTTTTACGTCCTTTCAAGGGAAAAAGTTGACTATATATCTGCTTGGCTTCGGAATATTCTTCCTTTCAATATTGCGTTTGTTTATGGACTTTTATTTTGTAAACAAAGAACGGACAAAATTACAAGAAGTCTCCTAACACTGCAGCTTTCTTTTTGGTCAGTCTAACACTGCAGCTTCAACTACGGCAATTGACAGCTTTTTTTTTTTTTTTTTTTTTAAATTTTTATACCAACAATATATTCTTGGCATCAAGACTAGATTAGAATGTCACCGAAGTTTTCATCTTCTCAATACGTTTAGCTTTCCGTCCAATGGAAAAAGCATTCGGCTCTCTTTGGTGTTTTCCACATGCAATGAACCTCCGGTAATGATGGGATGAAGATTAACCTTTTATGATTAGAATTTGACCAAACCTTGTGTGGTGACATGAGATGGGAGTCATCTTTCATGTGCATGATTCTTAGTTGTGTTTAAGATAATAATAATTAAAGGAGAAAAGAAAGAACGAGATGATGTGAAGCATCAAACCCCTCAAAAGGGCAAAGTAGTGATGAAGCTTTATCTTTTCCATCGATCAACTCATCCTTTCTTATCAGAATCATTTACAACAGTCACACCCATAAGCCCAAAGATTGTGTGCGCCGTGGATTTTCCTCCATATGAATAATGACTCTTACCCATCAATCACAACGAGGAAAAACACCCCATTCGAATAGAACTTTAAACTGTTCTATTTCCTCCACTTGAAGTGACTTGATTTTGGAATGGCATGGAAAAAGAACCCCATTTTGACGTTGATGGATTTGACAGAACCTAAGGGCACTATTTCCCCATGTATTCATAAAGTTGGTGGCGAACCATTACGGAGGGTGGAAAAAGAAATATACAAAAAGGCCCGTGGAAAAAGGTCAGATCACTCTTTTGTTCTTCGACAGACAAGTTCATTTGTCTTGACCATCCCCCCTGGTCACAGTCTTGACCAGGTGTAACCTACCTTGTCCAGCACTAGACAACTGACCTAAAGGCCGGCCGCGAATATACTTCGGTGCAGCCGTGATGCTAGGCAGCGAGGCCACTCACGGCTGTGAGCTCCGAGATCGGCACTGATCACCATTTTCTTAATATGCAAACTCCATGATTATTTTGATATCACTGTTGGTACGCAAGCTATGTGTAGGGACCCTAGGGGTTGCATCTTTTAAGGCGAACCCATATTAGTCTTTCTGCCTAGTCGTGTTTACAGGATTAGTTGGAGGCATGGACTATTCAATTTTTGTGATATACAATTTCAACGAACATGCTATAGTCAGAAATGCACAATATACTAGTGTGTTAATAATTTAAACACCTTTACAATGACTCATGTGAAAGTACACTGTTAAATATAATCTTGAGAATTCTTTTTCAATTATGTTTAGTCATATGCTCGCTTCTCGTCCGATTTTGTCTTTTGCGGCAGCCCGAGAATCAACATCCAAGTGGAATCAACGCGAAGAGAAGCAAGTACGTACAAAGGATGATACCATGGAAATTTTTTAATTTTTATAATATTTATTTATTTATTTATTTTTGTTAATAGACAGCAAGGGGTCGCTAGCCATCAACTGAGGCCACTACATGAGGGCCTATGAACCATTGCAAGTCGCGGGCTAAGGCTGGAAGCTCTCGCTAGCTACTTTAGAGGGTCGCGGCCCTTGGCTAGATTTGAGAGAGGGTCGTCAGACATTGCCCCCTGCTACAAGAGTCACGGCCCTCACCCACTTGTTGATGGGGTCACCAAGCCTTAGTGAGTGGCTCCATACTGGCTCTTAATAGTTAAAAAGATAAAACAAAAGAAAAAAATCATAAAAAAATTGAAAATTTCAAAGAATAATTAATTTTTTAAAAAGATTCACGTTAGCATCCGTAGTATCACATAAGATAATCAACATCTATGTCGTCAATTTCTAGATAAAATTAGTCGGATGGATTATATTGACAAATTATCAAAAAATTTAGAACTAGATTGATCACATTGAAAGGTTTGTGGACTAGCACAAATGCAATAGGTTTGAAATTTTTTGGGTAATTTTTATGGCTTCCATTGAAACAAGCTTGGACATGTTGATAAATATATAGCATATACTGATTAGTTTTTTTGTGTCTTTTTAAGATAAATGATTTTTTTTCCTTCAACGACCTTATGAAATATTATATGTGTACTTGATGCGGTAGAATTTACGACAGTCTTAGAACTTTATTACCTAATTCAGATATGTGAACCATTTAAAACAAAGAGTAATTTCCCATGAAATTGCCAAGAGGTGATGATAAGTTCTGTGACCTTATAAAGGCCGAGGGCTACTTGCTTTTGTCGTCTTTGGCCATTAGAGGTGGAGAAAGCGGGCATCATTACCTTTCGCTACCTAAAAGAGACGAAACTCATCTTCGTCGCCTTTGATCACCAAAACTCGATGAAAGCGGGTCACGCCATTGCCTAAGGCGACAAACCTAATGCGACAAATAAATTCTCGTTGCGGTAGGCTAAAGCGACCAAAAATTTAGGTTGCCTTTTGGCCAAATTTTTTGCCCTAAATTGGTGCTCATACTTTATCTTGAGAAAATATTAGTTTTTAAACTTTATCTCTGGTCATGATTTTGAGACTGCAAGAAATGGGGCCAAAGATTGATGACGACTATTTTTTCGTGGGTAAAGATTTCACGCTGTAGATGGAGAACGAGATATTGGACGTGGATTGTGTTGATGACTGAAAGGACCTCGCAAAGGTGAACAACTTACTCGATGTGGATTATATCAAGATGTCTGGAAGAATGTTGGGGATGGTGAATGAACTAGAGGACGGCGTGATTGCTAAAGAGTTTGGATGGAGCAATAGGAGGTGAACAGATTAGAGGATTAGAATTATCAAAAGAACTCTAATAAGGGAAATTATCCTGGAGAAATTCCTAATTATCTTTGACATCTCCCTTCAAATGAGTCACATTGAGTTTGAACTCTAATAGACTTATTGAAATATCTTTAACAAAGGAAATTATCTTAGAAGAATTCCAATTTTTCTCTAGCAGAAGACATGAAGATGTCAATGTGCTTAAATGGATTTGGCGGATGGCAAACAAACTAAAGGATGCTTGGCCGTCAGAGAGTTTGGATGGACTAAGTGGATGGTGAACAATCTACAAAAGATAAGGATCTCGATATGCGTGGAGATACCCTAGAGTAGAGGGAGGACAGCTACGAAACGAGAAAGTCTAGATGGAGTGCTCGTGGAGGAAGTTATGGAAACAGAAGTGGATAGTCGGACAAAATCCTAGAAACGAAAACCCAAATCTTTATCCATTAGATTAAAATTCAAATTGGTAAATGGTAGCCAGTTTCGAGTCGTGGAATTTACCACTAGAGAAGACCAGAAGCGGCTTGCCATTTTTGGCTAGCAGAGGAAGCGTCAAGTAGACAACAGTAGCAGTCTTGTCTATCTCCAGATATGCTGTTCTTTAATTAGCTGCGAATAAACGTTCCGAGCTATGGAGAGACCAAGCAACGGCTCCGGTTGACCTAGAACTAGAATAGTCTCCGACGTGAAAATCAATTTTGGTTATTCTTTGTTGAAGACCGAGTTATCCTGATTGCAATTCTTTGCGAGGGTGAGTTCTAATCATTGTAAGTGTGCATGAGAGTATAGTGAAGGGTTTGTATTTGTCAAGGAAGTATAGAGCTTAATGGAGAAAGTGTAAGCTGTAAAAACGACACCCTAATATCTCCATAGTTAGAATCAAGATTACATATATAATTAAGTAAATATTTTCTCACATGATTTGGAATACATCATTCTTGATGTGGAATAGCGATGACCTAAAGTTCAAGCACTTTTCCTCTATTATCCTCTATATTACTAGCAAAATGAGACTATCCCTCACTATAAGCGTTCAATAAATGCTCATTATGTGAGTTTATTTGTGCATCAGGGGTTAGATAATGACTTAAACACTATTTATAGAATTTTTAGTCACATGTCCTCTCATCACAGGTCGAACTTTACTCGGCCCGTACTAACCAGCCCCATATTAGATCAATCAAAAAACCTCATATCTCATCTTATTAGACCAATCATGTAAAATGGTAAATTATAACATCAAATAATGTGGCTCACATTAGAAAAACTCTTATAGAAAGAATTTCAATGGATTCAAGTTGTGCTCTTAGGCTATTAGATTCTGAAGAGTAAAGTGGGCCAAGTGAAAAGGCCAAACCACTATAAATGTACTTTGCAATATGTTGTAATCCTTATTCTTCTTATAATTATGTTGGTAGAATATATTTATTCTTTGCAATTCTTTGTAATCCAATCAGTCTTGATGTTATTGTACAAATGTCAGTTCAATATTAAAATTTTCAATTTTATCAATTTACTCCCAAACTTTCATGTTAAATTCAAATGTAGTCATTTTAGCCACTCTTTGCTAGAATTTATTGATATAGCGATTTAAATATTGATTGGGAAAATTAAAAAGTTTAAGACTGAATTGAAATCTATATAATAAGTTTGAAATTGATTGAATAATTTCCGCAAATTTTGTGTATGAACATAGTGTCACCTCTTAGACATTTGTTTTGAATTTAAATTTGATTTTTTTCTAAAATTTTTTTATAATAATCAAGTTAACCCCTCTTGATTATTATGTCTAATCATCTCATAAGTTTCGTGATGTGATGGAAAATTCCATCATGGAAGCCACATTTTCTCATAGTATTATGATAAACTTCGTAGATTTATCCAATTGTTGATAAAAATGTTGACTAAGTGTTGCATATGAACACATGGCCATAGGCAGAATTACAACATATCCCCTTTGCATGGAAAGAGTATGGGAAATTCACAGAAAGAATAATGGGAAATTGATGACGTAAGCATAAAGTTGTAACAATCTAGTTCAATTTACATAGGCCAAATATTTTGAAAGAATTATTGAAGAGGTGATTGAAGAGGTGATCAATGAGTTGTATTGAAAAAAAAAAAGGTTTTACATTGGATAGTTGGTGTGATGTGTAGTATTTAATAAATTATAATTGGCTTCTAACTCATTAGTTTAAACTTTTGAATAAAGGTCGATTCAATTAGATATGTTGATGGTTTGAAATTGGCCCCCTCTTAACAATCTCTTCTGTTGAAGGTATCAAACTTCTTTTATGCACTCCCGACAAATGGTATTGGAGCCGATTGTTGATTGGTGCGTCGCCCCCAATATATTCCGCTAGTTGGTCAATATCCAATTAGATATGTTGACAATTTGAAATTGGCCCCTTTCTTGGTAATCTCTTCGGTTGAAGATATCAAACTTCTTTTATGTGCTCCAAACAAATGGTATTGGAGCCGAATGTTGATTGGTGCATCAACCCCAATATATTTCTATGTTTGGTCAATATTTCAAGGAAGGAATCTAGTGAGCATTGTAGTGAGGCAACATGGTCCCAATAGCAACCTTCATGGTTCAATATGGAGAAAGAGATCAAGAATACATGTATGAAAGAATACTTGAATTAAGGAGGAGCATACTTAAAACTAAGCTCACACATGATGGGAAGATTATTGATATCCACATGTGACTTGTGTTAGAAAAAATCTGGTATTCGATAATTAGTGTAGTTAGCTCATTAATTTAAGCTTTTGAATGAATGTGGTCCAATTGAATATGTTGATGAGTTTGAATTTGACCTTTCTCTTGGCAATTTTCTTGATTGAAGGTATTGGGTTTTCGCCGCGTGCTCTTAATTGACTATGTACGAAAAATGTGGCTAAGTCATCAAGTTTTGCACTAATTATAACACCTCGACATCAAATGTTAATTAGAAGCATAAATAAGTTTTTTTTTTATTACATTGGATGGACACAAGATCAAAGATTAACATAGGGACTAAATCTATTACAAATGAAGTATGTGCACCAAACAACATTGCAATTATTATATGGATTGTTTTTACGGGGATAAATTATACGATTAGTTTTAATTTATTGTGCACATGCCAATTTGATCCTAAACTTTTCAATTTTGTCAATCCCAAATTTATGCACAAAATTCCAATTTAATCATCTCACTCAATTTTTACCGAAATTGTTGATGTGATGATTCCTACGTCAGATCGTTACATTAGTGATTTTTAATGAAATTAATCGGAGGAAGTACAATAAAATTTCGTGCAAAGGTTTATAAGTTTAGGATTGATTTGATAATTTTCACATATTTTCATAAGCTTCTTATTTTTTTTTTTTTTTTTTTATACTTCACTGACATGTATTCATCGTGGATGCTTATTAGCATTTTCCCCAATAAATATCGATGGAAATACGGAATGTGTCCTGAAATTGTACAAAATTAAATACGAGGACCAAAATTAAAAAGCGGCAATAGTTAGGGGACCATTTTTGTTACTTCCCCCCTAAACACTGATCTTAGTCATTCTTTAAAGTCAAAAGATATTTAACCCCTGCAATAGAACAATCTTTGAATATAAACAAACGATTACTCCATAAATTTTCTTTTGAGATTCAATGCATGCATAAGTTACATCACACCAAAAAGTGTAAACCATAATAGTGTGAAACTCCAATTACACTTCTAGCCTAGAAAGCTCACGATGTACAGAACCAGAAATATCATATCTCCCCTATCAAATTGGCTTGTATAGACCAACCAAAAAAAAAAAAAAAAAAAAAGGCTTGTATAGCAACAATAAGATTAATACCCTAAAAAACCCCAAACTAGTACATTTGTGACAAATTTACCAAAAACTATTTTTTTTATCATGAAAAATCCAAAACTGGTATACCTGTGACAAATATACTCCGACCATAAAAAACCATAAACCGGTACATTTATAACAAATTTACCCCAAACTAATTTATTCGACTACAAAAAACTCTAAAGCGATAAATTTGTGACAAATATGCCTTCCGATAAATTGGATTAATACTAAAAAAATTACAAAAATTGTAAACTATGACAAACGGAGTGTAAAATCCCAAATTGATATACCAATCAACTGTCATATGTCATTTAACTTAATAATTTGGTTGTAAAATTTAACAAAAACTAACATAGGGTAAATTTGTCAAAGATATATCAGTTTGGGGTTTTTGATTGTCAAAAAAATAATTTGAGATAAATTTGTCACAGATAAATCAGTTTGAGATTTTTTTAGGATATTAACCTACAACAGTATTATGACTTTCTATGATATTTCAATAAAGGAAAAGATTGGGTAACGATGCCGTTAGATTCCAAATTCTAACGGTGGGTTCTCCAACATTTTTTTTTTTTTTAAAGGAAACCTGTTAACCTGTTTAATTGGTTTCCTTCATAAAAATTAAAATTAAAATTGGAAAATCTCACTTTAAATTCTCTTGGGCGTCCCAAGGGTTACGTGACCAGTTTTTCTATTCTTATTTTTTTTTAATACATTTGTTCTGTTTTATATTTTGTTGAAAAAGCAACGTAAGACTTCACAATAACATCGCACCGCTATTTAACAGTGACTAGTCAACAAAATTAGTATTTTTATTTATTGTTTTAATGTAATAAATAATTTGAAAAAAAAATATTACGGTGCCGTAGTCCTTTTTTTTTTCTTTCGCTTTTTTTTGGTCAAACTTTTTTATTCCACTGTAGAAGTAATTAAAGGTGTGTGTATCTTACAAAATTATATTTAAATTTTTCCACAAGATGAACCGGTTGACATGAACTTGCAAAACAAATATATGGACAGAATTGCACCGTCATTAATTACAAATAACTGTAACGTCTTCTTAGCACAGTTCTTTTAATAAATAATTAATGGGATAATCTCATTATATGATGACAATTTATTATATTTATGTCGTTTCAGTTTTAAACCTTTTGTCAATTTAATCATAAACCTTTTGACAATTTGTCAATATAATCATTTCAATCAATTTTGAATTGAAATTAATGACATGGAGTTCAATTATCCTACGTGACATAGCCAGCATTAACATGGGAAGTTTTTACATTATGAACTTTTAATTTTTTAATTTTTTTCTTCTTTTTTCTTTATCCTTTTTTTTATTAAGTCTGGTGAGAGTGGCCTTGCCTATGGCTGACAAGGGTTGGCCGGCAACACTGGCTGGACTTAGTAGAGAAAAAAGAAAACAAAACAAAGAAATAAGAAAACATTCGAAAGAAAGGAAAAAAATTAATAATTTCACAAAAAAATCATTTACTTAGCATTGGTTGTGCCAGATTATCAATTTTTACTAAAATCAGTTGGAATGATTACATTGACAAATTGTCAAAAGGTTTAGAATTCTATTGAAAAAATTAAAAGATAGAATTGAAATTTAGCATAAGAGCAATGAGTTTAAGACATTCATGTGATAATTTCCCCATCCGGATAAACACCAAGATCGAAATAAACAGCTTATAGACCAACTTGATTCTGAAATCGGCCGATCCGTTGTTCTTGCCCAATTTGAGCAGTGGCCAATCACCCAAAAATTGGTCTTTTTCTGAAGTAATGTGGGTGCTCAATTTAAGCAAGTAGTCTAAATGAAAATTTCGTTATTTCCCTTGGAAAAATCAAGGTATATAGACACAAACCAACGCGAACTTTTATATTCTATTTTCTGAGAGACATTAAACACAAATGAGCGAGCGTGCGCTTAAATGATGGCGTAAAAAAGTAGATCTTTCTCGCAGTAAATTCTAGAAGAGAATGTTTTGGCTGCCCGAACGCACGTGGAACATTTTTCTAAAAATAACTATTTGTATTGCTCATAAAAATGAATGGAAAACAATTATTTTTATCGTTTATAAAAATATTTAGATATAAATTGTTGTTAACTACTTATTTCAAGCAATATAAGCAATCATTTTTTTAGAAAATGTTATCCAAATAGTTCATTTTTTACGAAACAAATGGAATTTCTTCGAAAATGAATTATTTGGAATATACTTTCTTGTTATTGATTGCTTACATCATTTACAAAAATGAATAAATGAAAAAAAATTTGCATCGTTTATGAAAATGTTTAGATGTAAATTGTCGTCATTAATAAAAACATTTTTATTGACTAATTATTTCAAGTGATACAAATAATTATTTTTTAAAAATATATTTTTCAAATTACACATTTTTTTATTATTGTGGAGCCTTAATTAGTGTTACGTGTGAGATTAATCAGAAATATTCACGCAATTTTCAAATGCCTTGAACCTAATCAAACTCACTCTCTCTCTCTCTCTCTCTCTCTCTCTCTCTCTCTCTCTCTCTACGGAGACGGTTGGCTTAGTCGGGCAAATTAATTAGGATTAGCTTAAGAATTTCTCCGTAGATGAGCAACCACTGGTGGTAAAAAATGATATAAATGAGTCATACGTCCCAACTGTAACTATAATGCTACAAATTGACAGGACTAAGAAAATTACCTATCTTCCAATGGACTGTCATATGTATGTAGCCTTAATTATTCATGTGGCAAATTTAAGCAAATAATAACTGTGTGCGCTCTATATTCGGATAACGAGTGAGTATCTAATGCAAAGGTTAATTTTTTGTTTTCTTGAGAAAAACAAAACCAGAATGTTACTGCTTTCAAGGTACGTTTGTTTCGTGAAAGATAAGCGATTTCAAAAATATCTTCAAAAAAATGATTACTTACATCGTTTAGAAAAATTAGTCAACATAAATTTTTTTCTTATCAATAACAATTTATGACTAATTATTTGGTGGGAGATGATTTTTTTCATTCATTAATTTTTGGAATGATACAAGTGATTATTTTTTAGAAAATATTTTTCAAATCACATATTTTTTGTAAAATGAACACACCGTTAACATTCTATTATTGTTAATAAGATACACTCTCGAGGATCTCTGGTCTTTTGCAAGTGGATGTTGTCACCTACATGCATGCAAGTAAGACAACTGGACCTGCAGAGAAACTGGTGAAGTCCTTCACCATGTGCAATTAAGGTGGGCGGGGGAAAAAAGAATGTTGAAATAGACATTTGCGCGAGAAATGCTAGATCAAACAGCAATTTTTCTCATTTTAAAAATAAATCACTCATATTTTAAGTTACAAAAACCCTAAAAAAGATAAAACAAAACGAAACTAGTTGGGCGGATAAATTAAAGAAATCAGGAAGCTGAGGAACCCGAAGCACGTCTATTTTTTCTTTTCCAAGCTACACATCCCCAGAGAAGACTTGAAGGGAAGGAAACAGTGAAGTCATTGTAGAAAAATATTATAATATGTTTCAATCGACTAACTGTATGCAATTTTGTCATCAACACCAAAAGCTCATTAAAGTGCGGAGTCTTCCTTTTCTTTTCCTTTTTTTCCTCATTTCATAGATTACCCACATGATGGAAGAGGAGAAGCGGAGTGGAGGTCCTTGAATTATTTTTCCCACTTTGAAAGATTGAATTGAAAGAAAGAAAAGGGTTGAGTGACTGATCTCTCTCTCTATTTCCCTCTCTCAAATCACTATCTCCAGTCATGTCTGTGGATGGATGTACTTGTTTTCACTGTTCAAACCTTCTGTTCCTCAACTTTCTGTCCCATCCACACACACACCCGCAATATTCCAAAAGAGAATGTGGGGTCTCCTCTTCGGGCTCTTCATCTGCTTCCAATCACCCAGCATCCTCTCTTTTTAACTCTTTTCCCCTAATCTCGAGCTGACATCCCAAGATCTGGTAAATAACTAGAACTAGAAGGAAGCAAAAGGTAAATAACACCAAAAAAAAAAAAAAAAATTGTAAAAAAATGCCATCCACATGAAATTTCACTGTAATTTGACACAAAAAGGGTTTAGAACGAGACCAAAACCCAAGAATTGAGAGATATGTTACACCCACAAGTGCTATAAAGCTCCCTTTTTTGAAGTCATGGCCTTGTTATAAACCCCTCTTCACACTGTTGAATGAAGTGTTGTTGTTGCTGTTGTTATCCGACCAATCAAGAAGACTGAAAGGGTCCAAGGCCTTGTCCCCTTTCTCATGCCCATGATCTCCTGGGAACCCTTGGTTGAACAAGAGATCCAAAGGGTCTGCCTCTAGCTCCCCTAGGTCTGCGAAGAAGTCATCGGTTTGGTTAGCATCGAGCATCGACGGCCTGTACCCGTGGCCTAGGCCATCGGCAAATTCCTCATCATCGAATTCCATTTGCCTGTCCATCTTGTCTTCATTCTCCTCTTTGATAGATGCGCCAGCAGTGGCCCCTGCCGCAATCGCACCAGAGGGTTCCATTGGGATAGTGCTGTCGTTAACGTTCTCCTTCTTCTCTTCCTTTGGGCTGATGTGCTTATGGGTTTGGGAGTTGGGAGAGTTCTTGGAAGTCACATTGCTGTTCTTCAATGGTTGAGTTGACCTTGTCGAGCCAGCAAGAGCATTTCTTTGAGTCGGCCACGGGTGGTTGTGTTCAGACGTGTAGGTGATAACCAACATGTTGGGATCGGTCCGGCTTCGCTCGACTTGTTTTCGTGCCGAGCACCCCTTGGAGCTGCTGCATCTATAATAGCCCCTGGATACACACGAATTGCCAAAAAAAAATGATATAGTTGCATGGCAAAATTTTCCAATTAATCTAGCAGTAGTTCAAGTTCGCTCAATGATTCAATTTGGATGAGTCATTTAAAAGAAAATTGATTTGCTGATGATCTCCATTTAATTAATCATATGATTATGAAACAAATTGCATTCGAACATAAGGGATTCCCAATCTACCAAATAAAATTCATTTGATAGATCCATTTCGTAATATGTACACCGATAAAAGGTGCTTCAATCCAATAAACTCCGTGAAAGGGCGAAGGGAAAAGCGGAAAGAAAAAAGAGGATGATCTTGAACTCGACGATTGCAATCATGGCCGGGACATCTTCGTCAGCAAAAATGATGCGAATTAACAAACTTGCCTCGGATAAGGAGAACCTTTGATAGGTTTTTGACCGTACTTCCTCCATGCCCACAGATCTGAGGGAACCACTTCGCCACCCGCCCTGCTATTCGCTGCCGCTGGGGCTGGTATACACACCACCTTCTTTGCTTGGCTCTTCCTGGACAGTCAGCAGACATGAACAGATTGATCTTTACAATTCAAAGGTCGAAAAAGAATTCTGTTAATCGATGGAGAAGAGAAACTTATGCGTCAACATAACAGAAACTATCATCTTTTGAATATTCGTTAGTCATATGTTGGACATCACTCATAAAAACTGAAGGCAGAATATATAATGATTAGTATGGTCACTTGGCTTTAATCTTTGTGTTTAACCCTAATTCCGAGAAAAATATAGTATTTGGATGCTAAGTTTATAGTTAACCTACATAAACACCTTCTTAGTAAATTCAAACCCTTCATCATAATCCTTTTAAACATTTGATCTGCCGAGTGTCTTATATTCGATCTATTACTGAAGATACGTGTAGACACAAAAGCCTTGCCGAGAGCTTCATTTAAGATCTGGACATTAACTTTCATAGAAAGTTCAAGTTCCTAAGCATCAGCAAGTTTTGCTCATCACACAGATGGTTGTATCATCATGTGTAAAACCGCCAAAAAAATGATGCTAAAACAAAACTTAAAAGAAGTATCTATACCACTGCAAATTAACAAAACACAGATTTCGAAGTCTTCATTTTAATTATCGGTTTAGTTTATCGGAGCCATACGGACTGCCCAAGATTGTATATAATAATCTCATCTCACCTTCTCTTGATACCCGGGTTTCGCGGCGACGAGATCTGCATCGCTGAGTTATCAACCAAGCAACCTTTGGAGCCGTTCAGGCTAATCATGTCACTAGGAATGATGCTCGGGTTTTGGATTCCGGGGGGTGAAGCAGCCATAACTGGAGAGTCGCACGGCGAAATCGGGAGCTTGTTCGGAGTGATTTGAAGCATCCGTGTGAAGATATTGCAAGGCCTTTTCAAGTCGTCTTCAATTGGTGGCGCTGCATACATGACACTGCTGTTGCCACTAAAGTCGCCTGCGCTATCAAAGCTTGGGCTGACCATCTCCGCCGGCTTCAAGAAGTCTGAATTCGGCATGTTTATGTCATGGAGGAGTGGATCTCGCATGCTGGAGAAGGGATCGCCGAAGCTTTGTGGGTTGCTGTTCTCGTCCATCGCAGACGAGAAGCTCTCGGGGTTATCCATGGAGGGGAACTGCCAGGTGTTGGTTGCCACAGCAGGCTCGCCTACCATGCCGCCGCCACCGGCTCGGATGATGTCCGTAAGATCGCCTTGGTGGTAGTTGTCCATGATTTGATCTTGCTTGGACAAGCTGCACATAATTCTTAATGCAAGAGACACAAGTAAGAGGGGAATAATTTCATTTGACCCCAACTAGTTCGGCCAAACCAGAAAAAGGGAAAAAACAACCTTTGTATACCAAGCCCAAAGTAAAAGAGACACACGCAGTTAGGTTGGTTATTTGGATGCTTGATCAAGCTACTGCGATGTTTTTGATAAAACAAAATAAACAAACAAAAAAGAGGGACTGGAGACTGAGACGCTGTGGAGAGAGATGGGGGGGTTTTGGTCATCAGGAAGCAAAAGAGCAAACAGTTTTTGAAGGTTGAACCTGATGGTATTCTCAAGAAGAAACAAAGAAAGAATGGTTTTTGAGAGAGAGAGAGGGAGAAGGGGGGGAGAGAGAGAGAGAGAGAGAGAAAGAGAGAGAGAGAGAGGGTCGCTGACTTTTCCCACCAAGCAGCTAGCCTTCATACGCAAAATGGAAAGAATAATTAAATACCTAGAATAATTAAATACCTAAAGTACATAGAAAAATAAGAGCACTGCCAACAATCTCATATCTATAATTAAATGGTTAAATAAGTGCCAAATACGTACTGCACGAATTAAATCCGACCTGTAGATCTATGAAGCGATGATGTTATATGTACCAATCTTCTGAAATTGAGATCAAGACGATGGTTTATTCTATTTGAATCATATCGTACATACATGCTGCTCATTATCGTGCATGCTGCTCATGGTCACGATTGCTGCTCGAGCCAATGGTTTTGAGCGGCTTAAGAGACTCAATGAGTGTTTCATAAATTTCCAGATACGTAGATCCCTATCCTCATACCCAAAAGACGGTCTTTTATGAGTTGGAGCCCAAGAGACTCACACAACTACATAAACAATTCACTGTTTCTGGTTATTTTTGTTTTATCATTGGTGCATCTCGACTGTTATATTAGATTTTTTTTTTTTAACTATTGTTGATTAATTTGATTTCAAGAGCCATTCCATTGCACTCTCAAACGGGAATGGATTTTAGCTAAATAGGCCCTCCGAAAGAGAAAGTGAAAGTCCATAATTCGAAATGAAGTGATAAGAAAGTAAAGAGGCGGCAAGTAGCCGCATTTCGCGGAGACGTTTCGTTTCTACTCGGCACGTCCCTTTCCTGTAAAGTGATTTGGAGTTTTGAGACTGTTGAACCAATAGAAAAAACAAAGAAAAAAGCACTCCTAGTTACTAGCCTGCCTAGGGTTATCGAGAGCCTTCCATTGAAATTAACTCATTAAGAAATGAAACAGTAAAATTTAGTTAACGTTCTACGCCAGTGGATAATATCATTACTAGGGTTTTAATTTAGTTTAAACAGTACTTGCTGACGATTGACCAATTAAGGATCGCCGCTGGACATGGATTTGCTCCTTTGCTATGGTTTTACTTTACTTTGTGTTAAGGAAGATAATCTTTAGTGATTTGGTTGATACAATAATCTCGCACACCTAATAAGCAACTTCAATCAAAGCAACTTTTATAAGTGCACAATCGATGATATGACTTGTGAGAGTTAATCGTTCAGTAGTTTCTCAATTCATTGGATCAAGAAAACTTATTCTATACATAGAGCAGTTAGATACATGTTCATGACCAAAGATAAATTTAGTTTTCTTTCTTGCACAAACTATCCCTTCTGTTAGATAAATCATATGTCTTGAAATTTTAAACTATTCAGAGGAGGAAAATTACACACACACACATATATATATATATATATATATATATATATATATATATATATATATACATAGATATATCTATATATCCTCGCATGCAAATTGAGGAAGGGACTTGCAAGACTCGGCTTGGTTATCATGAAAATGGCATAGCGCCAATTTTGTGGGAGCCAGTTATTGTGAAACCACCACAAATAATGAGCTTGAGAGGAGAGTATCAAGATCTGAACTCTTAACTTCTGCTCCGATACGATATTAAACAAATTATTTCTATTTTCAAAAGTTTGAGTTATTAGAAAATGGACCAATAATGTTTTCATAACAGATTAATTAACACTACCCCTAGTGTGTGAGTTGGTCCTTACATGTCCAAGTCGGGTTTTAAACGAAACCACATTAACAAGATTACGATGGAACAAGAAAATAAATAGAGTACTGTGAATATAAACATGAGAAAATTGAGGAGTGTTAGGGTTTGAACTCCTGATCAATGTTTTGATATCATGTTACACAAATCATTTTTCTTGAAAACTTAGATTGTCAGGAAATTGGCCAACATGTATTCATATAAGATTATTTAAAATGGTTGAGACGTATGGTTTAGTAAGTGCATTGGAAGCTTATAATGTATGCTCAAAATCCTCATGGTAAAATTGAAGTGAAACGTTCGGATATTGATTGGTTGGGTATTTTGTCACTCTAAACTAATATACTTACTCTTTCATTATTTCTTTTTTCTTTTTTGGTCGGTCCTACTCTACTCCTATTTTAACTCTTACTATCAGACTTTTGCTCTACCTCCTTGCAAGGCGTAAAAGTCGAAATCCACACTTAAAACGAATTCGTCCCCATCCCAACCTCCTGAGAATGTGGGGATTCAAACCCCCCACCTCCCCCTTCCATATTGGAAGGACGGCCACATGGTTACTCTTTCACTATTTAATTAGTAATATTTTTTAGAATTTGGCAAAACCCAATTGTATGGCATAAACACAAAGCCCCAACAAGTTAGGGCGTTGACTTATTTTAGTGTGTCCATTGGCGACAAATTAAACAAAGAAAAATATGAAGAATGACATAGAAATTATTTGAGAAAGCATATTGTATCCCACTCGTCCAGTAAGTGGTAATTCTCATCCCTTCTGAAAGGGAAAATAAAAGGAAAATAGAAGAGAAGCTCTATTCATGGTAATATGGGGTTGACTTCTTTGGCCAATGCATCATTGATATTTTACGGAATGAAATGTCTGGAACAAATTAATTGGGTGACGCTATTGCCACACTCTTTTGACTAAAAAGGACTTTCCCATGTTAATTGACTAAATTAAGCTTCAAATTTCTTAATTATGTATTATTTTTACTAATATATATTTTAGGCAGATTAATAAACTATGAGTTCCTACTCTCCTATGTGATTTTATTCGAAATTTTCCTTTCTTTTTTTATTCTTTCTCGAACCTAGCTTGAAAAGAAAATTTTACTTTTTCTTCCAAAATAGCAAAAAAAAAAAAAAAACCTCAATATATCTTCAGGTAGAAACTCAATTCAGGCTTTCAATTCGCTTGTTCCTTCCAATCTTTAAAAATAAATACTAGAGAAAGACTAAAAGTAAAAAGGAAAGAGGAAGATCAAGACCATTTTTTTTTTTTATTGTTCAATTATGAAGAAGATTATTAATATGACTCATGAATCATGTCCTTGAATTAATTTTCCATCAATAAGTACAAATTTTGGTAGGAAGAAGTTGTAATTAGAATTGGACTTTCATCAAAATCAATGATCTTATAACAACTCAAATTAACATTTTCATTGATTCAAAAGGATATGCAGATAAGTCAAGTAGTTTAATATGGAGACTTAGCACGAATATGGTATATGGAGAGAGATTATGCAATTAGTATTATTGTGAGAGTGGAGGCTAATATTAGTTATAAATATATAACCAAAATTTATAATTGAAAGGTAATTTGATCAGTAATATAAAGATGGTGTATTTTTACAAAAGATGGTATGAGAACGGCGCCACCCTTAATTAATAGTTAATATTAGTTAAACTCATTTTATATTGAACTGTCCGATAAATTTAATGATGTAGCGAAAAGTCTGCTCTTTTCATAAGGAATCCGATGCAAATAGTCGTTCTGGTGTTTTTCACATATGATCCGGTGGAACAAAGTGAAGACCATGCCAATCAATTGTTCGGAAAGAGTCCACTTTTTTTCTCCCACTAATTGCAAGGGCACTCACTTTTGACGATTGTCACAAAATTTGTGGGGGTGCAAATTTTAATAAAAAACAGTATCTAAACCCTTGAGGTGATAGACGTCATAATGATTGCAAAAGCAACAACTGATAAAGCCTCTAACATCCTGATCTAGAGAATTCCTCCGCGGTATTTGATGGCCTTAGAGGATGCGCACGATAATTATTTTATTTTTATATTTTTTTATTCTCGAAAATAAGTTTGAAATATAAATTCGTTTAGTAATATAACTTCATTTTTAATTTTGAAATAAATTTTTACTCCAAAAATATGTTTGGAACAAAAATTATAAGTAATTTTTTTCTTTTCTATTTCTTGAATAAAAATAAGAAATAAAAACTATTTTCATCACTTGCTCTTGTCACCGTCCACTGCCCATCGCTCACCACTGGTCACCAATTGTTCGCTGCCCATTGCCGACCTCCTGCCACCACTCAAGATGGAGATATTTTGTGTTGTTATCAAAATAATTCTATTTCGGATACAAAAATTTTGTATTATGATCAAACACCTATTTTGTCTTAGAAATTTGTTCAGGGAATAGAAATAGAAAAATTAATTTCTAATTAGAAATTGATTTTGAAAACAGAATAGTTATCATTCGCACCTTAACTTTGAAATTTGGGGAAAAGACAAGTTTTATGTGCTTATAAGAATTATAATGCTCTTGGAAATTGTCCCAAGTGGTACAACTTCACTCTATTTCAACGCAACTTTAGTTTATCTAATGCAGTTCGATATTGTATGATGAGGTGCTATTATTGAGTGTATCAGGTATATGTCAACTTAGTGCATTACAAGCAATAGATAAAATGTATCTCACGTGATATCCATCAATTCTAAGGGTATATTGCACTAGACTCGAATGCTCGTGGACATGAGGATTTTTCTACGATGAGTGCATTCGTTGACTACATGATGGTATGAAATGTATTGTATTTCAAGTTCATTAACATTGATATTAAAAAAAGAGATATTAGAAATTTGGCCCATTTCGAGACTAATTTGCAGCCAATTAGGATTTGTATCAGTCTAGGATCATACGTAATGTAAGTACATAGTTAAGGCAATTGTGGGAAATTATTCCCAACTGTCACAAATCCAAGAGAGGTATATAACCCTGCATTATTCTCTCCTTCTTTAGCTTACACGGAATTTATGATTAGGTGTTCGTGGTACGTGAGAATAGTTCTAATAATTACTTCCCACTGTATGAGCTACAAAAAGATAACCATACCAATATGATGCATATTGAATCCGAACCATTGAAGTGGTGGGTTTCATATGGATCCTGCCAAATCTAATAGTTCATGGAAGACTTGCTTGTGAGCTTGGAGATTGCAATTTCCATGAATACATTACACTATCTTAAACATCTAATCCTCATAGAACAAGTGAATGCGCGATCCTCTTGAAAGAGATCCACACGTTCTTGCTTGCTATGTCACATAACATCTTGGAAGAAGAATTGATGGACGTCCCATTGACCCTTTTTAAATGAAGAAAAGTTTCCCATGTGTCAACACAGTGGTTCCGTACCCTGCCTAAGAATGGTTGGCTTGTGAATACGTCAAATCAGACGCTGCATCTTCCCCATTAGAGGTCACACATTAACCATCACAATTTATCCACATGAAATGGGGCAGCCATCATCATGACCCCCCCAAGGATCCTCTTTTAGTGTAGCTTGGCTCGAAGCACAAATTACGAATTGCAAGATTTGAATGCGAACCTTTGATCACTTGAAGATAATTACTTTGGTGTAAGTCTTCATCCATTTGACTATTGATGTTTAAAGTAAGAGAAAAATTTATGACAAAGTGTTTATGATAACTCAATCCCATTTAGGACTGTATCATATAGAAGTGACTAATTATTATAAGGGTATAGATAAAAATATAATTACAAAAAGATCCCATAAATTATATAAATTACACATTAATATTCATCCTCAATTCGAAGTAGGTGTAATAATTGAGAGATTGGATCTTAAAAGCACTTGATGAGGACTAAGAAGTCCATTGATGAAGATGTCTGCCAACTAATCCACTGTAGATATGTTGCAAATAATGTAGATCATTAGAAGCAACCTGCTTTTGAATGAAGTGAAAATCCAACTCAATGCGTTTGGTGCGATAATGAAACACGGGGTTGAGAGACAAAAACCATGGGTGGAACATTGACTATCGAGACACCCAGTCCTACATCAGCATAAGTAGTCAATGAATTGGGAGAACATCGCTTAATGAGCAATTCGTGGGTGGATGTGCCAGGTTAATACCGGTACATACTTTTGACGGCTTGGAGATGAGGTAATATGAGTTTATGCATGAGTTGGCTAACCAAATTCACTATATCAGGTGTAGTCATGGACATATTGCATAGTACCAACCATCTGTTGATACAATGTCGGACAAACAAGAAGCTAGCCATCATTAGCACATGACACAGTTTTTGAGGCCAATGAGTAGATGCAAACTTGATTTAACAAGGTCAAACATGTGCAAAAGGCCATCGACATACTTAGCTTTAAGATAAAAGTGTACCGTTAGAGCACTGATGATCCTCAATGCCTAGAAAATCTTGAAGTGGTTCAAGATCCTTCATAGCAAATTCCTATGAGGGTTGAGTAATAAATAACCGTAATAAATGAGAATAATCACCAATGACAAGGAGTTTAGACAAACCACGACTGATTGGCCTTACTCGCTAAGAAACCCAAAAGATAATAAAAACTACTAAAGCGAAGAAATCATGCATGTGGAGCTTGCTTTAAAGCATAAATATCTTTTCAAAGACGGCACACATGATTCAGGAACTTAGTATGACAGAAACTAGGAGGCTGGTGGATATAAACTTTCTCTCAAAGGATGTCGTGTAAAAAGAAAATCTTAACATCAAGTTTTTTTTTTTTTTTTTTTTTTTTGGAGGTTAGATCCTAACATCAAGTTGACGTATAGCCCATCTTGATGAAATCACAATAGAAAAAACAACGCGTTATACTAAATTTGATAACCGGGTGAAAAGTCTTGTCATAGTCCAACCTGGCTTATTGCTCAAATTCTTGTACAATAAAGCAAGCTTTGAAGTGTTTGATATTTCAATAGGGTTTTTTCTTGAATCCTTGTGCACCGAGAGCTTACTTGTCATAGTCCTTTCATAACATCAAGTACCACCTAGTGGTACTTCTTCAATGCACTTATATAGATTAATTGTTAGGTGTCCTAATCACACCCCTTTACAAGATTCATTTATCAAACTGACTCTCTCTCTCGGCCAAGATACTACTTTCGCTTTAAGGATTACAATTAATTAAGCAGCAAAAGGAGATCATCTATTCTTTTCCATGTAGAGAGGGAACTTTTAGAGCCATGATGTCGGGATGATTAAGGACAAAATATTAGATTTAGAGGCCTAAAAGGAGTTCGTGCCTCTCTCTCTCTCTCTCTCTCTCTCTCTCTCTAAAGGTTTTTGGGCTCGTCTTTTGTGAGCTTGAAAGGTTGAAGGAACAGCTATTGGTCAAATGCTTAGCTTTTACAGTTGATCCAAGGTTAAGATGTTCATAGGAGCTCCCGTTGACCCTTTCAACGTAATGATCTCATTTCATGTTTAATATCACTGAAGTCTCTCTCTCTCTCTCTCTCTCTCTCTCTCTGTGCAGTTTGGGTGAACGTATGCGCATCCGTAGATATGGTGTCTTAGTGCTTTTTGTCCTTCTTGATTTTGTAATTATGCATTTTATGGACTTGGACTTTGTTTAGTGTCCGCAGAATTGCAATGATTAAAGAAAGGATCGAGGTTTTCAATGGTCCCATGATCGTCCAGAGAATCACGATCTGTTGTTTGTCTTTGATGAGACGTTTTAAGAATCTCTCTCTCTCTCTCTCTCTCTCTCTCTCTCTCTCTCATATTTGCTTTTCTTTAGCACATGGATGGTTTTGTCCTCTCTAGGCCACAAACCTCCACTGCACAAGAAAACAAGAACTCAATGTATTAATCATAACTATCAATTTGGATAATCTATACTTTAGCTGACAAAACCCTAAAATAAGGGTAGTATTAATTAACATGTAAGATGACATTTAGTGGATCCGTCCAAACGTTTACTTTCGATTTTGGTCAATCTTTATCTAGAAATTAAAAACTCCATATTACACCCTTTTATCTTTCCTAATCTGATAAGTAAAAATGAAAAAAAAAAAAAAAAAAAAAAGTATGAGTAGTCTTATAGCTGAAAAGCCTACTCAAGCAAGACAAGAGGGAAAAATATAAAAAAGTCTTAAATCTAATGCATTGAAGCTAATTTAATCCTAAACCATTTAATAATACCAATTTAGTTCTAAATATTTTGACTTTGTGCCAATTCAATTCTAAACCTTTTAATGGTGTCAATTTAGTTATAAACCTTTTGAAGTAATGCCAATTTAGTCCTATATGTTTTCGCTTTGTGCTAATTCAATTTTTTCGACTAATTTTGGTTGGATATTACTGACATAAATGTTAGTTGACTTACGTGGCACCACTAGTTTTAACGTGACAATTTTAATAATATTTTAATAATTTTTCAATTTTTTTTTTTATTTTTTTCTGATTTTTCTTTTGTTTTCTCTCCTTTCTTTTTTTTTTTTTTTTTCTTCTTTATTCTGCCATTGGCCGATCATAGGCAATGGCCTCGTCTAGTCATGGCGAGGCCATGCCTCGGCAAGGGTTGGCCTCATTGAATCTAGCCTAGGAGAGGGTAGGCCCGATGAGGCGGGCCCTTGCCCAGGCCAAGGTGGCCTGATTGGGCATTGCTTGAGCGAAGGCAATGCTTGTCGAGGTCACCCAAGCCAAATTTGGCGAGGATGACTCTCGTCGAGGCTCGGCCTCAACATGGCTAGGCAAGGACAATCCGCTCAACCATGGTCGGTGGCCAATCATCAGCAAAAGAAAAAAGAAGAAAGAAGAGAAAAAAATATAAAGAAAAAAAATCAGAAAAATAATAAAAATCGAAAAATTATTAAAAATTGTTTATATCAGCATTAGCAGTGATACATAAGTAGGCTAACATTTCCGTTAGCAATATCTAGCCAAAATTAGCGGAGATGACTAAATTTGTACCAATTCATAAGGTTTATGGCTAAATTGGCACTTACTCAAAAGGTTTAAGACTAAATTGACACTATTAAAAACGTTTAGGATTAAATTAATACCAACTCAAAATGTTTAGGAGTAGATTGACATCATAAAATTTTATGACTAAATTAGCACCAACTGACCAAAGAAAAAAAAGCACCGATTAAATTAGGGAAAAAGTCACGAAAAACTCGAAGTTTGCCCCGAGTAACACATTGATCCCAAACTTTCCAAACTGTGACACATTTACTCCAAACTTTTTTTTGTGACACCAAAAACCCTGAACTTTTGTTGTGTGACACATTTACCCCAAAATTGGAGGGCATTTTGGTCTTTTCATTTTTTAAATTTTTTTCTTTTTTTTTTTTTTTTCTTCTCCCAACCGGCGGGGGAAGCCGGCATCCCTCGTCGGCGTTCGGCGAGGGCCGTCCTCGCCGGCGTCGGGCGAGGGCCGTCCTCGCCGACGCGCGGCGAGGGCCTCCCTCGCTCGACGCCGGCGAGGGCCGCCCGATGCCGACGAGGGCGACTTTCACCGGATGCGGCTTCCCTCCGCCATGGCCGGCGGAGGGAAGAAGAAAAAAAAAAAAGAAAAAGAAAAAAATATAAACTAAAAAGATAAAAATGCCCTTATGAGGTAAATGTGTCACGGTTTGGAAAGTTTGGGGTTTTTCACGGCACAAAAAAAAGTTTGGGGTAAATGTGTCACTCGGGACAAATTTCGGGATTTTTCGTGACTTTTTCCCTTAAATTAATATCAATACAATAGATTTATTATTTTTTAAATACTTTTCCCCGAGACAAAAGGAGCCAAAATCTTATAGAGCTCAGCACTGCAATTCTGAATAAGTCAATGTTTCAATGTGGGACTTCAATTCACCCAATGCACTTTTCTAGGCTATGATAGGGAAAGTCCTTTGCATTCCCTCAGCACCAAATTGCATCTTTGGAGGACTCCCGCTCATTATGGTTGGGCTAGCACCCAAAAGGGGAAATATAAAAGGACAACGAGGTTATATCTCGGGAAGTTTCTTTTGGGGTCGAGTCCAACTGCAGTAAATTTGATGAAGCCAACTCCATAAGACATTGTCGGCCAAAAAAAAAAAAAAAAAAAAAAAAAAAAACCTCCATAAGACATTCAATCCCGACAATGTGGAACTGTAGTGACTAGACAGAGTCGGACAGATAACACCATCGATAAATGAAGACATGATGTTACAAAATACTTTTAGGACACCGGCTCAGTTGCACTGCATTATCGAACTTTTAAGCGCCCACAGTGTGCCCGATGCACGTTTACTTGTTGTCGACATACTTTCTCCTAAAAAAGGATAGTTAGATGATCTCAGAATTACACAAATTTTCATGGCTCCTTATTCGCTAATTGAACTCTCTTTTCTTTATATGTAACTAATCACAACAATAAACAAAACGAGAATCCTTTTCCAGCAACATTGTCCCCTTTTTTCATCTCATATAACATTCCTCTTCATCTGCAAGCTAGTAAGATCACGAAAAGATTGTAGAATGTAAATCCAATATTTGTTGCTAAAAGTAATTTCTTTTTACTTCTAGATGTATAAAAGAAGGAAGACTCACAGTATTTTCAGGAAACTTAGGTTGTGAGATAATTAACAAGGTGCAATATTATGGTTTAGCTTTTACCATTCACCCTCACACGTAAACTTATCATATGATGAAAGTTCAAAGTATGTAGCTCGACATTTATACGCCGACTACTTGATAAATAATTAAAGGAAATTTGTTAGGAGAAAGGCCGGAATGGTCAAGCCAAAGCTGATGCATCTCAAAATCAGCCATGCAAGAAAAGCAAATGCGAACAACCTAAATCGAGTCACGCCCCCAAAATTCCTTTTATAGAAAAGGGTCGGAAAGAAGCCGCTTTAAAAGTTAGCTCCCCAATTTCGATAAGTTGAAAAGTTGTGAAAGATGACTGTTAACACAAACATTCCACACCAACATAGGATTATTAGGTTGAGGCATAATTACTGCTCATTTTGTGGGAGCCTATCACCATCGCACCATTGGATGCTAATTGTAGTAATAAGAGCAATCGCTACGCTTGCTACACAACTCAAACCTACGCCACAGACCATTTAGTATTTTTTGAGATTGAGGAGTGACTGGAGGATCGAACAGGTGATCAAGAGGGACTCCAAACCACTTGGAAGCAAGCTTTAACCGAGTCACTTAACCATCTTGACGGAAGCTTCTCCCTTGTATACATTTAGCAAAACAAGTTCAATCCCAAGTGCCGGACACTCCAAGTGTTAAAACCTAGCATATGTGGACATTTAAGAGCCAAAAATTTCAAAAGGTATATTTAAGTGTCAAAATCGAAGAAGAAAATAATACTTAGGTGCTAATGGCGATAATTTCCAACAAAACTATCGATATGGCCTTTTCCAGAGAAATTTTTTTTCTAACATGAAAATTCTTTTAAAGAAAAATTATCCACGTGGCGGCGACGTGGCTAGGTAAGCCTAAAACGACATTGTTTTGCCTACAAATTTGATTTTTAATATAAATATTAATTAAATTAAATTAAAAAACTAAATTAGAAAAAGAAGGGAGGCAGCAATCGGCAAGGACCTCCACAGTCCTTGTTGCCGCCGCCCCACCATCGTCGGAAAGGGTCGATGACAATGGGGCGAGAGTCAATTGGGGTTACTAGGCCTCGACCAGTGAATGGCAAGCCCAGCTGATTGTTGATGAGGGCTTGAATGCTACCCCCAAACCCTTTTTTAATTTATTTTTAATTTTATTTAATCAATATTTATATTGAAAATCAAATTTGAGGGCAAAACGACATTATTTTGCACATTAATTGTTGAGTAGAAAACTTCAAGTAAGTTAAGTAGACCACATAACCACCGGGATTCGCCCCAGTGGCCACCCTTCCAACATGGAAGGGGGAGGTGAGGGGTTCAAACCCCCACCTTCTCAGGGAGGATGGGGTGGGGACGCGCAAGTTTCAGGAGTGGGTTTCGACGCCCACGCCCGCAAGAGGCGGGACAAAAGTCCGAGAGTGAGTGTAGAATAGGTATAGAGTAGGACCGACAAAAAAAAAAAAAAAAAAGTAGACCACATTTAAAACCACCTTTGGGATTCGCCCCCGGTGGCCACCCTTCCAACATGGAAGGGGGAGGTGTGGGGTTCAAACCCCCACCTTCTCAAGGAGGGATGGGGTGGGGACGCGCAAGTTTCAGGAGTGGGTTTCGACGCCCACACCCTGCAAGAGGCAGAGCAAAAGTCTGAGAGTGAGTGCAGAATAGGTATAGAGTAAGATTGACCAAAAAAAAAAAAGTAGACCACATTTATTTTTAAAATAAAGTCACATTAGATTTTTGGCTACCTTTCTAGAAGTTGACACTTTAGGGCCTGTTTGGCAACTTGCTAAATAGTGCTTGTTCCTATTTTTTTGTTCCCGGGAGTAGATTTGGAACCGAAATGCGTTTGGTAAAATTTTTATTCCCGAAGTAAATTTGGAACAGAATTGAGAATAAAAAAAAAAGTCGATTATTTTTCCCATGAATAATTCTAGAATCAAGTACCTATTTTCTCTTTTTCTTTTCTTTTTTTTTTTTTCTTGTTCTTCTTCCCTTTTTCTTCTTCTTCATATGCTGCCATCGCCACGATTGCCGTCCCCCGCCGTTCGCCATCCGTCGCCCACCACCGCCGATTGCCGCAGTCTAGTGAGCTCGCCGGAGGCAAGCCCAGCCACCGATGATCGGCTACTCGAAGAAGAAGAAAAAAGAAGAAAAGGAAAAAAATAAAATTATTTAAAAATTAAAACAAAATGATTTGGAGTAGAAATTTTTAGCATGGTATCAAACACAATTCAATTTCAGAAATTGAAATTTTGGACAGTTATCAAACGGCTTAAAATGCTTAGAAATTATTCTCAGGAACAAAATCACAAAAGATCATTTCTGATCAGAAATAGTTCATGGAAACATAAGCGTTATTAAACGCGCCCTTAGTGTCCAATTTTCATAAAGTGATATTTTTGTGTACCTTTTGAAAATTTTAGCTTTTAAGTGTCCATTTGTATGAAGTTCTGGCACTCATGATATGTTTTTGCTATTAAATCTCTCTCTTTTTTGTTGTACTTTTGCTGTTGAATCTCTCTTTGGTTACAAGGGGAGCTCAATTTAAATAACACACCAAATCGGTCCCCTACATAGGCTTGATTGTTTGTCTTTGTTTCCTTTCTTTTTTGTGGCTTTTTAATGTGCACCTTCTGTAATGACCGATTTCTATGCACCCGATTTTTTTATGGGTTCTCTTTTTTTTTAATTCAAATCACTGAGATTTTGGATGGCCCGTCCATATATATATATATATATATATATATATATATATATATATATATTATAAAATAGAAAAAACGAAACCACCCAAAAGTTAAGTCCTGAGCCGATTGATTGGCCTCCCTCTAGACAACACTTGCCCCACGTTCCTGCATGACGAGCCAATACATCTTATCAAAATGCCCCAAAAAAATAATAAAAATGAAAGAACAAAAAGAAATAATAAAGAAGAAGAAGGAGAAGAAGAAGATGGAGCCAACACACATACACACAAACTCATCACAAGAGAACAAAACGAACTGGGATTCTCTCCACGGCAAAAATATACTATACAGGCATAATTTTGTCCTATCTTGAGAAGAATCCGTCCCATGTGATGCAGACCCATTCTTTAGAATACTTCAAAATGAATGACCAATTCATCAAATCATCACCAATTTAATAACCCCCTCAGAGAATTAAAAAATCCACAGAATAGCTCAGAACCATGACTTAAGAGGGTCTCACGAACATGCCTGCTGACGAATGCCCGGAAGTTTTAAAAACTCAATTCGGATTAAACCCAAATAAAATACCCTCCAGAAAATTAATAATTGCGATAGTATACGATTAAATCGACGAAATGATAAGCCCCCCCAGTCTGTCCAGATGACACAAAGGTGTCCATTCCCACGCGGGACACTTGGCCAGGCATCCCACCCACGGCTCTCGACGTGAGCCGCCCACCGGCATCGCCACCGGTCACGCCCCCTCGTGGCCGTCGCACTCGATCTCGCATGGACGGCGGGGATCCGCCTTGGCCACCTGCTCGTGTCCTTTTGGTCTTTGAACACATCATCGTCCTGCATTAGTTTAATCCACGTTCCGTCTGCTTTACATCAAGCTGCAAGTCAAAGTAAAGGTCCAAGGCTTCCGGGGGCGATTACATCCCCCGCCTCATTCTGAATTCTTTACGTTTGCCGTTTGGTTGAATGCGCTCGATCTTAATGCATAAAGTATATGACATTATCTTTTTTGTTTCGGTAAAACGTCATCGAGAAAGCAGCGCGGTAGAAGCGGATAGACATGAGCCGCAAGCTCGCGAAGGTAAGGTCGGAGCGTATGTTGCACGGAACTCCGCGGAGAAAAAAACATACCTTGAATGGAGGCGAACTTTGCTGTGTGAAAGGAAGCGCAGCCCTGCCTAAATACGATCGTCATCTGTAGAAAGATTAATGTATTTTTTAAAGGAAAGATTACCAAAAAGGTTTTGAATTTATTGCAATTATACCAATTCAGTTCTAAACTTATAGATCCAATAATGGCAAGTCTCGCTAAGGGCGAGCAAGGCTCGTTGGCCCTTGCCTCTAGCCGGTCACTGAAGTCCGATAATTGGCTAGAGAAAGAAAAATAATGGAAGGAAAAAAGGAGAAAGAGAAAAAATATATAAAAAAAATGCAAAAAAGAAAAACTATTCAAATACTATCAACGATTATCTACGTCAGCGCTAATAGCGTCATGTAAGATGATTAGTGTCCACGTTTATGTCAGTCGGCCAAAATTAATCAGATAGATTGAATTAATATAAATATCAAAGGTTTATGACTCAATTGGGGAAAAAATGTTTAAGAGTAAATTGGCACATTTACAATAGATTTAGGATTTTTTTTTTTTTTGGTAATTCTTCTTATTTCTTAATCATGGGTAGATATGGGCAAGGATTCAAGGCGCAATAATATGGCTCCCCCGTTGGTCATGTCTAGTTCAAAGTGTGCCCCAAATGCGTAACGCGATGTATGTTATCCTATGTTACCTTATATTTGAGCTCTCCCCCAAGAGTTATGACGTTGGTTATAATCTCCTAGAGTTAGGACGTTGGTTTAAAGAAATTAGTGTCACGAAATTATCAAATAATTCAAATATTGACGTTTTCAGGGCACGCAGCTATAAAATACCTCAATTTATGTTTCATTTGCAATGGAGAGAAACGCAAAAAAAGATAATGATCCCGAAAAATAAAATTGATTTCCTCTGACTTCGGTCCTCTAATTGGGCGAAAGGCATTGTCTAAAGCCTGTCTAAAGCCCAACCATATGATGGCCGTACGCATTGGATCGCCCTGGCCCGTCGCCTTCAGTAAAGATAACTAAAAACACTAAAGAGGAATTCTCAAGACATTTATAAAGATAAAAAGAAATGAAAAAAGAACCATTTCAAGATTATTATTTATAACAATAGTGTGCAGCCGAAGCATTTTAATATTATGAGAAAGAGCAACTTTGATTAGCTAGTTTTAAAAGTGTCTTTCGTTACTCGTGAAAGGCGTACCGATTGCTAAGGCACATATTAAGCATATTCGAACCACTGACATCCATCATCGGGCAAATCTCCATCTCTCCCATATATCTGTCTAAGTAACGAAAGGGCAGAGATATTTGAGTTCCGAACCTAGCACTCTTCGCCGTCACATAAATTTTTTATTAAGTAACATATTTAAATGAAAGATAAAAGGTACATTGTATCCCTATAATTTTCTTCCTCCAACATGGAAAGAACAGCTAGACTCAATGAAGGGGCATTAATGGGGAGCACAGAAAAATCAAACAATTTGCACGAGCTTGCTTGATTGGCCATGGGGATGAAACAGCACATGAATGTACCGCAACTTCTGCCGATCCTTTGGACAGAGCCCCCTTATTCTTGAGAGGAATTAAAGAGAGAATAAGTAGCGGGGTTCTTTATGAATTTTTTATATGATTAAAAGGGTTTTTCTAATAATTAATTTCATTCCCACCAACCCACAAATTGCCCCTACTTGTCCTAGACACAGGGCCATAAAATGGGGTGCTCATGACCTGCAATCTAATGTTGTATCGACTAAGGAAGATCCTTCCTAGGGACCCCCATCCTATTTAAGGATTATGGAAATTAGACAATATGAAATTGGTTTTCATTGAGAAGATGAAAGACACATTGGGAAGTGCCATGACCATGAGGATAGATTAACATGATTTGAGATTTGGGTCCGGATAAAAATTAGGCATTGGACTCTGTGCAAAAAGCATGGTGGTCCTCCAATTTGCTTCAAATGAGAACTTATAATTACTTTATAGAATGCAAAAAAATAATAAATAAAAAACTTTTTGACCTTTATTTGGGGGATCGTTTTGGAGATCCCATGGCGCTTTGAGTAGATTCCAAGTTGAGAAAGAAACTAATGTTATCCATGGCCTGCTTTTGATCTAGCATCTTCATTTGTCGTAAGCATTACATAAGACGAATATCAACAGAGATAGCAGAGATACATGTAATATAATATTATGTGAGGGGATTTTCTTGATTAAGGGCATCGAGACACTTGCTAAGAAATCAAATAAGAAAATATTATTATTTTCAAGACTGAATGTTCTTGTAATATATATAATTGGTATTTTGAAAATCAAAAAATTCTTTAGTGAGTACATTTAACAAGTGCACGAAGGACACTCATTCATAAAATTCTACGTAGAAAGAGTCCTTGTTATGTCATCTTCTTCTAGTTGATGATTTTTATATTTTATACCATTTGTTGAAGTTGTTCAAGTTCCGACTAATATGATGAATTTTCAATTTTCCATTCGTGTCAATTTCAAATTAATATTGTCACTATCATGATTCTCTTGATAACTTTCATCGATACAAGTGTAGAATCAATCCTTAGTGTTTCTACCTTAACCATTGGTATTTTATTTTGATCAATATAGTTTTAAGCTATTGATAAAGAAAAATTAGCTTTTGCGAAAAGAAAAAAAAGTACGAGTTACTTACCTTTAACCCCCCCCAAAAAAAAAAAAAAAAGAAGTACGAGCAAGTCCTCAACTTGTCGTCCATTGGTTTCCAACACCAGAAACCGTAACATGTCTTATCCATGACCCTTTTCAAGTGCCAAGAGGCCACACAATTGAGAGCCACATAGGGTTTTCGATGCCAACAATTCATAGACGGGGATTTGAGGACCTGATTGTAGAGTATTTATTTTTATTTTTTTCAAAAAGAATTCAATTGATCTAAATAAAAAGTAAGAACTCGATTAACTTTCAGTCAAAACGTTAAAAGGATTGATTCTAAATTTATCACAGAACTCTTTTATCATGTGCATATTTCGTCAATATCTTGTCAATGCATCTTGTAACAATTTTGTGGACTGGATTATTAGGATGAACCGAGTGGTCTTAAAGTTTCCAATATAGATGGAAGATTCTCCCAAGGCCAAAATCTTTTAAAATAGTCTTGAGGAAAATGTCATATCCACGAAAGTTAGGCATTATTCACCTATCAAGGATGAGTTCAGCAGCCTCCGGAAGTACCACGAACAAGTCAACATTGGCATTCTCGCCCCACCCTCACGTTTCCCTCCATCATTTTCTCCGATGGATTCCTCCACGTTAATTTCAAAAACCCAATTGTATGTTCGCTCCTCGCCACAATTATTGTATATCCATTGTCTTGGGTCCCCTAAATCAGAAGAAAGAAAAAGAAATTAATGACGTGATGCTAGCCCAATATTTATTAGAGTGGACGCAAAAGATAGAGATGGCAGCACTACGATTAGGATGGACAATGTTGCACCAATCCTTTTGCACCACACTAGAAAAATCATGAATTACAAAAAGAAAATGCAAATATGACACAATACAACGAACCCAACTTTGCATATTAGCATGAATATATGTGTTTTTATCTCGAATTAACTATTAGGTGTGTACAATCAAAATCGAGATATTTTAAGCCGACACGAACTACAAACATGATTATAACATGCCAACATTGTTTGCTAACTCTAATTACAAGTGGGCATCTTGGTCTTTGATTTGGGCGAATTCCTTATAAAACCCGGTCTAAAAAATGTTCAAGCACTTATTACTAATTCACTGGGATGTTATCAGTATGATGCACCTGGTAATTTAGAACACCTCGGTCTTTAGATGAAATGAGTTTCATGTGACAATCCAAGAGTCGAGATGCATGGCAAGCGAAGGTTGCTGGCCCCGAAAGAATGGACCTATACCCAGCCGTAGACCCATATCCTATTTCCACATGATGCAATGTGAAATTCGCGTCATTTGCTAAGTAAATACCTAGAAAGAACCCAATTCTCACCTCAATAGGTAGGCTTGGGTGGACCCTAGCATGTTTTAAGGTGGACAAGTTGTGCCCAAGATATTAATAGCTCACCCAAGCCCATCCAATTTGCCCTTTATGCCAACCTAGCTTGTTTGGGCCTCGGCCAATGTAATGGGCTGTCGATGAAATGATCAGGTCTAACCATTACCCTCTTCTGTATTTTGCAATTCTACCACGATGAAGAGCCGCTGGATGTTGAGCAAAAGCAACCTCAAATTGACCTCGATAACGTTGGCCAGGGGTTTCTTTTAATAAACCTCGACTTTGATCAGAGGTAGAGAAAGAAGGTGTACTTGTTGGGTTGCTTGACTGTCGTCTAGAGGCATTGTGGCTTAGGCTAAGGTATGCCCCAAAGAGAGAGGAAGGACAATGGAAGCTGTGGAAGTAGCTATCGACATTGATAAGGATAGTGATGGGAACAGACAATGATGACTTGTTGGCATAGGGAAACGAGAGAGAGAGAGAGAGAGAGAGAGAGAGAGAAGATCATGATGGGATTAGACAACGATGACTTGTTGGCATGGTAGAGAGAGAGAGAGAAGATCGTGATGTGAATAGACTTGTTGGTATAGTAGAGAGAGAGAGAGAGAGAGAGCGAGAGAGAGAAGATCGTGATGGGAAAAGACAATAATGACTGGTTGGTATAGGGCAGAGAGAGAGAGAGAGAGAGAGAGAGAGAGAGAGAGGGCAGCTGAATTGATGACAACAACGATGGCTTGTGGCATGGTAATACACGCGCGCACAATTTCAATAAAATGTCCGTCGGTTTCATAACATCGACCTAAAATTACCTTACAAACTAGATTTTCTATTTTCGAGAAAGGCTTTGTGCCAATGTGTTTTAGCTTATGAGATAGACAAGCTCCACGCAACGAAAGACCATTGACTACTTCTCAAGATGTCCCGATTTGAAGAAAGGCAGGATGTAGATTTCCAAACTTGCTCCCACGTAGGATCGAGTTTATAAAATGAAACATGTTCTTCATTCTCTTATATTTTAATTCGAGTCATGATAAGAAAACAAGCGTTCCGGTTGGACCTCATGATGAGACAATACAATTGAAGTGGACGATCACCACTAGCGACCAGCTTCCAACCTGATGAAATAGCACAGAATATACATGTCAATTCAAGCTAATCGACTTTGGTTGACTAAGAAAATACAAAAATCTTGTACTGTAGTCCACATTCGATGAAAAGATGTCACAATTTGACCACCCTCAAACTTAACTAAATCGAAAGAAGATAATTGTGATGAGCGAGGATTTCGAATGAATAAGATAAACGTGGAGGTGACTAGGTGCTTCTTTCCATGGTGTAGAGTGGTATATATGTACATGTAATTTCTTCTCCAAGAATAAAAAGATTTCAATGTCGAAAAGCTCGATAGTATACCAAGGGAGAAAAGTGAGCTGACAAAGCATAGCAAAGTGGATCTAGATTAGTTTAAGGAACAAAAAAATGTCATAAAATTTTATGTGACATAACCAGTGTAAAAGAATGACAAAAAAAGAGATCATAGAGTGCATTGATGTATATTAGAAATTCCCTTCCTTATCGCCGGCTTAATCCTATAATAGAATATGGATCATTTTCACTCATTTCAATAAAAAAGACCGGGCTTTGACATCTATGACTAAAAGGGTCCTCAAAATGGCAACGATTATTAGCCTAGGTAAAACTAATGATGTTAATAAGCATGTGAAAATGCTAATTAAAATTCAATTCTCAAATAATCAGAGCTCTATTGCTCACAACGTGCGCCTACCCCCTTTTCATGCAAACTTCGTCTACACAACACAACAAGCTGCTAGAATTCTTGAGGACCGTAATCCATGCAATCTTGGCATGCGATCATCGACAAAAACCTTTTCAAGCAATGATCTAATTACAACTTGTCCTGGAGAAATTTTCGTCCCGGTGATGGTTTGAAGTCAAAGCGAACGAAATCAAAAGATAATTTTGCAGAACTGCGATGAGGCGGTGTCAAGTACGGCGCCCTCGAAATCTCTAAGTGTGGGGAGTAACAGTCCCTAGCGGTGTCGACAAGTTATCTGCCTGCGTATATCCTTAAGAAGGGTAAAAGGGGGTTCCCCATGACATTCATCACTGTCCGTTCGAGTTCATAAGGTGACTTTTTTCGAACAAGGAATGTTAACTACAAGGGCAGATGCTCTCAGAAACTTTTCAAATTTGGAATCAAGTTAGAAACCAAAGTGAATCCTATGTTCATTGACGGCAGTTGTGTGGACAAGCTAATTGGTCTCCTGGTTAAAATAAATCTTTTCAAATTCGGCGGATTCAACCAGTTCGAGAAGAGCAGGGTGCGGTGCACAAAATATTAAATCCAGAGTTGTTCATTGTTGTTGTATTAGCACGAGGATCTCCTAGTTGAAGTGAGAGGGCATATTGATATGCTCAGAATAGATGGAAGTACAGACAGGCACAGATACATAAACCTATCCCTTTCCTGCACCAGGTTAAGTGCTTCATGCTTCTTTTGTTCTGTTTCATTTGCTCCACTGATTGATTCACCAGCAAGATGAAGTTTCGGATTACTGCGAGATCATCAGCATGGAAATGTTTTGGGCATGCCTGTTAATCTTGCATTGAGTAATTATATAGACATGTGGAATTTTAGATTACGTGAGTCCAAGATGCTCATATTCAGATGCTGCTCGGTAGTTTGCTAAGTAAATCGAGTTCATTGGCGCAGTGTCAGAATCTGGGACAGTGAGAGAGAAAGGGGAGCTGGTGAATTTGTTAGAAATCCGGGGGAGGACGTTCAACCATAATAATTTGCTTAATTATCTGCCCGGGTTTATGCCATAATGCTTCACAATTGAAAGATGAAATGGCAAATTCAATTGATTTAGTGAAACCAATTGACCACTCTGATTACAACAATCAAGGCCAGACTACTGAATCCGACGCATCATAGGCCGATCAGTTTTATTCTCTTAGGTCTCCATCACATAACTATGGTCACCGCATCATCTACATACAGCTCAGTGAATCCTGCAAAATCAAAGTGTCCGCCCCAACATCAGTCATGTTCTTCATATATTCGGCGATGACAAGATTGGACTAGATCTGCATCAAGAATTTCAGGAGTCCATAGCCAAATTTTGCAAAAGAACAAGTTCGCTTCTTTATGATCGAATCCCTGGAAACACATTGTTGCAATTTCAGGGTCATACCAATGAGAGAAAGCTGGATCACTTACCTTTCACAGTTGACATTGGCTGAAACAGGGAACCCAACATTGATATGGCAAGCTGTGGGGATCTGTTTCAGGAACCTGTCCTGCAACCCCCGAATGGACTTGGTGCCGGCTTTCAGGCACCGGCAAATGTCTTTCTTGTCGTTGACCGACCGGACACTCCGGGCAAGCTGTTGCAGGCCGCTGCAGCAAGCAGGAGGCACCGTCGGAGCCTTTCCCATGGCGAAAGCCACGCAAGGAGCCGCCTTGGCATTGACTGTGTTGCATGGGATGGTGGCCTCGGCTAACATGAGAAGGGAAAAGAGGAACAAGGCCGAGAAAATCAGGCACTTCATAACTGAGAACTGTCAAGTAGAGAAGAGTTTTGAGGGTTCTTGTAAGGTTTTTACTTGTTTTTGGAAATGACTGGTGACGAGGTGTTCGGGTGTGTACTGGGAGATTTATACAGGCAAGAGTTGGTGTTGCATGGGAGCTTGGGAATTCGTAATTTTGAGGTTTCCAAGGAGACGTGAGGCATAAATTCTGCAGGGTCTCACATTGAGGTTGATGAAGGTCGTGTCGATACCATGGCACGATCTTAGAATGTGGTCCTGTCCTGGTATATGAGAAATCCCGGTGGCACGCTTCTACGATCTGTACATGTTACCCGGAAGTGGTGGTACTATCCCAAAGTTGCTTTACAAAACACTTTCTTACCAATTGTATTTTGTATCTCTCCAAAGCCATTTAGACTAAAGACCCTTGCATTTCTCTTAAGCCCATTTCCAAAGCCAAACTATAGTCTATGAGCTATATATGCTTGTCATCATCCGCCAATCACAAAGACCGTGCTACTTTCGTGGTCAGCCCAAAACAGAGCACACTGTTAAGTGATCACATAAAGCCTGTTGATGTGCAAGTGTAGAATGAACTTTCATATTAAGTAAAGAGTTAAATCATGAAAACCTCAAATCGACATATCTATAACAGATTTGTTTAAAACTATTTTTTTACCACTAAAAACTTCAAACCTGTACATTTATAACATATTAATCTTTCGTTAATTTTTGTTAAATTCTACTATTAAATTTTAGGATAAATTACCACTTAAAACCTCAAACAGATACATATATAATAAATTTATACCAAACTAATTTTTTCACCACTAAAAACTTCAAATTAGTATACCTTTAAAAAATTTACCAAAACCTAATATACTTGTAATAATTTTACTTTCTATTAGTTTTTGTTAAATTTTACCATCAAATTGCTAAATTGGATGACAAATAATAATTGACTGATGTATTGATTTGTGATTTTACTCTCCATTTGTTACAATTGTACTAGTTTTATAGTTCTTTTTGTGGTATTAATCTAATTTGGTAGAGCTTGGGAGAAATTTGTCATAAATATATCAGTTTAGAGTTTTTTTTAATCATTCAAGGTAAATTTGTTATAAGTATACCCGTTTGGGATTTTTCGTGATCAAAATATTAATTTTGGATAAATTTGTTACATGTGTTCCAGTTTGAGGTTTTCATGATATTGGCCGTAAATTTTGTTATCAAATTACTAAGTTAGATGATATGTGACAATTAAAATGTTACTAGTTTGGGGTTTACTCTTCATTTATTAGTTTTTGATTTTTTAATGATATTAATTCAATTTAATGAAAACTAATTGAAGGTAAATTTGTTACAAAAATATCAGTTTGAGGTTTTCGATGGCAAAAAAAATTAATTTGAAGTAAGTTTGTTACAAGTATATTGTTTTGGGAGTTTTTATGGTAAAAAAATTGATTTGGAATAAATTTATTATAAATGTAGGTTTTACATTATATTAACTCTTAACCAAATGATATGGAACGAGCAGTTCTTCAACTAGATAACTCCGGATTCATTTGGTTTGATTTTTCTAGGAACATGGACTGGATTAAATATGTTGATAAGCTTAAATTCGGATCCTCTCTTGCAATTTCGCAAGGATGACTTAATGTCGAAGTAATAAATTGATTTTATACTCACTAGCAAAGAATAAACCAATTTATTATGCCTTTAACATCTATGACATATTATCATCCACTTTTTTAACCAAATATTACTTATATGCAAACAATTTCCTTATATCTTAATCTTCAAGCATTATTTTGAGGGGACATTAACGAGGGTTCCTTTTACACCAACCAAAAGAAAAAAAAGGTTCCTTCATCTTTAGAATCTAATTTCACATGTAAACCAAGTACATAATTAAGAACTAAAACAGTGTATTCTTTCGTTCAATTGATGTACATTGACCAATTTACAATTAACGGTGAGTTTGTTTGAGTAAAAAAATTTTCAAAAATTAATTTCTTGGACTTTTGCCCATTTGGTTTGCCAAAAATGTCTTGTCAATCGAAAACATTTTTCGGTCAATAAAAAAATTTATGCATAAAATTAGGAAAGTAAATTCTAAATCTAAAGATATGAAAGCACTTTTCGGAATTACTCATCTTCATTTTTTTAATTTAATTTATTCTTTTTAACTTTTTCCTCCTCTTCCGCTAGCTGCCAAGTCTCGACAACGGTTGGTGACTAGCCACAAATGCGGACCGACAAGGCTTGACCTCGCTAGCTCGCTGGAGGCCAACAAGGCTCCACCTCGTTGGGATTTAGCGAGATGGAGCTTGCCCAAGGCTCGGGCTGGTGAGGCTCGAGCTCTGTAGATTCCGTTTAATTTTTGTGTGTTCGTAATTGAAGCACTTTGACAGAATTTCGATTAGTTTTTCGACTAGTGCTGGCAGCGCAACCAGGTGGCACTTGCGTAGGCCAAGCGGACGGTGGTTTCACTTAGCACCGCCACATGGAACCATGTCAGCATATCGTCGAGGAATCGGTTGAATCCTGGCAAGGTTCATCAATTGCCAAAAAATTTTCAGTGACTTGATTGCAAGCGCAACAAAGTTCAAGGACATTCAATGAAATTTATCCTAATTTCCTTTTCGCGCTAACATTTTACCTTGGCTATCCATACCACATCTTCCAAGGTAAGACCATGTCCAAACAATTAAAGATGGCAGCCGTTAGAGAGCTCTGTTAAGTCTCTAGTTATATTATCTTCTATCTACCTATGGTTTACAACCTCTTTTGCCCCAAATGTTATTTGAAATTTTCGTTTTCTTTGGCTTCTTGAGAACTTAAAGAAAATTTAATCTAAGAATATACGATGAATGAGGAAAAGATTTTTAAAGGAGAATATAAAGAAATAAACAGTGTCTTCCAACAAGTACATGGACTTGTGCCTACAGAAACATGAATGAAGGCGCGGGTATCTTATAGGGTTTGGGAGGCATTTTATGCGGTAGACACATCAGGTGACAATGACATATGGTATAACCAACCGTTCAAACTAAGATGCCCACATAAATGGCGCCAAGTAAGATGACATTCAAAATACACGGGTGATGGTTGGATCATCCAATCACATTATATCCTCGACCTATTGCATTTTTACCAATTTAGTTATAAATATTTCACATTTCCCTATTGAGTCATAAACATTTTCATATTTTACCAATTAAGTCTATTTGGTCAATTTTGGCTGAAATTAATGACGTATATGTCGACCGTCCTACATGACATGGTCAACGCTAACATAAATAATTTTTAATAATATTTGGGGTTCTTTTTTTTATTTCTTTTCTTTTCATTTTTGGATTAATAGCTGACAGGTTAGAAAGTACCGATACTCTTCGGGAGTCTTTATGTCATGTGTGACACTCCAATATATGTCCAACATGTAACTAACAGGTAACACGTGATTAACTCTCCCAACATGCTTCGACACATGAGTTCAGAATTTCGACACGTGGGGTCAATTTTAAAACTTTTTAATAAATAACGGGTCAAAATGTAAATGTGTAAAAAAAATAAAAATTAATAAAATTAATAAAGGGGGAAAAAAAGAAAATTTATAACGCATTTAATAACAATTTTGTTTCCAGGAATAATTTTTTATCGAAATGATTTTTTCTGATTATATTCTCAAGAACAATTTCTGAGCAAAAGAATGTGCTTAGTAACTATATAAAATTTATATTCCCGGGATAGAAATGTGTTTGTTAAGATTCTTAAATTCTTTTGTTTCTTTTAATTTTTTAATACTTTTATTATATTTTTCTTTTTTTTTTTTTTTTCTCTTCTTCCTCCTCCTTCGTTTAGCCGATTGCTCGACCATTGCCGTAGCCAGCAACCAACCGGGTAAAGTCCGGTGAGCTCATCGGAGCCCCACCAAGCCAAGGTGAGGTCGGGCAAGCCTTAACCTCACCAAATCTAGGTGAGGCCAAGCCTTGCCGATGGCCAAGCGAGAACGCGCTTGATAACTATATAAAATTTATATTCTTGAGATAGAAATGCGTTTGTTATGATTCTTAAATTCTTTTGTTTTCTTTAATTTTTTTAATACTTTTATTATATTTTTCTTATCCTTCTTATTTTTCTATTTCCTTTTCTTTTCTTCCTCCTCCTTCTTCATAGCCGTTGCCGACCATTGCTCGTGGCGGGCGACCTACTAGGTGAGGTCTGGGGAGCTTGTCCAAGCCTATCCAAGCCAGGGCGAGGTCCAGCGAGCTCATCGGAGGCTTGTCTCACTGGTGGCTAGGCGAGAACACACCTGGTAACTATCCAAAATTTCTATTTCCGGGATAAAAATGTGTTTGCTAGATTCTTAAATTCTTTTGTTTCTTCAATTGTTTAATACTTTTATTATATTTTTCTTATTTTTCTTTTTCTTTTTCTCTTCTTCCTCCTTCTTCTTTGTAGCCGTCGTCGGCTACCATTGTGGCTAGCGACTGACTGGGGGCTGAGCCTTGCCTAGCCACGATGAGGCTAGGGTCAACAAGCGTCGCCATGGCTCGGTGTCATTGGGGTCTGACGAGGTCGCCGGCCAAAAGGAGGAAGAAGAAAGGGGAAGAGAAGAAGAGAAGAGAAAATAAAAGAAAAGAGGAGAAAAGCAAAAAAAAATAGGAACTAATTCTAGGAGTTGTTCGAGAATAAGAAGTTATTTTTTTTTAAAATTTCTTAATTCTGTTCCAAATCTATTTCCGAAAACAAAAAAATATATTTTTGGTCCCAGAAATAAAAATTTTACCAAACGGATTTCTATTCTTTTTTTGTTTCGGTAAACAAAATAACAGAAATAGTTGTTCTCCCGAAGGTTACCAAATAGGCCTTAGTCTTCTCTTCTTTTTGGCTCTCACTTCCCTTGATTTTTAGTGTAAATTCATTCTAAACTATTTTTTATAATTATTTATTTGTGAATTTGAATCAAAATAATTTGATTGAAATAATCATAAAATTGACAATTTATCATGTTTATATAAAAATATATATTTAATATAAAACGTGTCATGACATGTCATAATTCTCCATTTTTTGAAAAATGATGTGTCGTGTTAGGTCACATGTCAGTGTTAGTGTTAGTTAGCCGACGAGTGCTCGCAGCCCTCATAGTTGTGAAAGAGGGCTTGGCGACCCTCGCTAGCCATATCTAGGTCTTATGAGCCCTCCCCTAGATGCCTCACTAGATCCAAGCCAAGTGAGGGCATCACAACCTCGCTGGCCCTCAATCCTGGAAAACAAAATAAATAAAGAAAAGAAAATAATGAAGAAAAAATCGAAAAAAAATCTTATTAAAATATTATTAAAAATGTTAACATTAGCAACGGTTGTGCCGTATAGGATGACTAACGTTCACATTAGCAAATTTCAACCAAAGTAGGCCAAATAGACTCAATTTGCAAAATGTGAAAATATTTATGGCTCAATTGATAAAATTGAAATGTTTAATATTGAATTGACGAAAAAAATAATAAGTTTAGGACTTTTGGACAATTTTTCCCATGATATAACCAACCATCAAAAGTGAGATGTGCACATAGATGGCACTAAGTAACATGACATTCAAAACACTCGTGTAATGGTTATTGATTGGATGCGCCATATCATCACTATTACTTAGTGCATCCACCACATAAAATACCTTGTCGCTTTCCTCAAGCAAACTAAGCTTACCTGAGTGAACGGCTTATAACCGAAAGAGGAGGGGGCAGGGGAAGAGGCCGTGCGTACAGATTGTAAATGAGATAGCGTTCAGAGGCAAGGATGAGCTTATCCAAGGGACATATGACAGGCAATTGAGAAAAGCATTTTCATTAGCTGAAATCTCAGCCATGGTGACTGGAGGGAACATTATTGCTCTCATGCATGGGTGATTTGTCAGAACCAACATTCTTTACCAACTTGAAGAAGATTCACTATTGTTGTTGGACATCTTCAGATATAACATGAAAGATCAGTGAAATGAATAGACTTGGCCTCTTGATTTATTAGAGAGAGTTCAAACCTAATTGTAACCTATCAAAAGAGACCCTTCTCTTCTGGGTACAGGTACTATGTAGACGGAAAGCAAAGAGGCGGTGGAAAAGGGTTTAGTTTTAGATAATCTTGTGGACATCGTGCATGATGGCAGATTAGGATGGAAAACAGTAGCTTAAGAAACAGAGATGGTGTCATTAGATATAAGCCTAGGGTGAAAGGTAAGTCAGAAATTTAAAAAAAAAAAAAAAAGGCATGACATATATGTTCACAATTTATACACCATAATGAGTGATGTGTTCCAAGGCTCAACACATCTAGCGTCATAGAATGACGAAAAACTAAACAGTTTCGGGAACAGTGACTTCAGAATCATAGATCCAAATTGGTGGCTAAACCACAGGGGTTGATTCAAATAAGTTGTTGGCAAGGTTCACCAACCCGTTTGGCTTAGGTTAATCAAGTCCTGTGCGCAAGTGAAAGCATTCAGTTGAGTTCCTCAGCCAGACTCTTTAAGATTTATCGTCATAGAAATCCCTCCAGAATATTCTTTAATGTACCTGATTCATAAATGACACTGCAATGGAGAGCACCAAACTTTGCTCTTGAAATAAACAAAGTCTCTTCATCCAAAGAGTCATTATTTGTTTATTGAGGGAGGGGAGGAAATGAAGACGTAAGGAGAGCAAAACTAAGGGAGAATAATGCAACAAGAAAATTCATTACCACGGCAGTCAGTCTCATTGAAAAAAGGAGGTAGCATTGCTGGATGAGGCGGATCGCTGTAGCACCAAATGCCTCGGCAATTGACCTCAAGCAAATCCGTTGACTGAAATGGGAGGCATGGCAAGATTCCTGCTTCGCCCTCCCTCCATGCTGTATCGTATCAACCAGTCCATCAAATGCCATCAAACTAAATCCTCTCATTACTTGTCCTGGAAATCAGTGGATGCTCAAAGCCATCAGACCATGTGGTTTTTGGGATTAGAAGGAGCTTCAGGGTGACTGGATAAAGGCTCACTTTTTGACAGAATAATATTTAATCATGGTGAATTCTCCAGGGTGATGTATCGAGGATGATGTCAGAGTTATTGATTTTGGAAGAAGCAAAAGGGCTCCCTTCCATTAAGTCATAGTTTCAAATAGAAAGGAAGAATTTACCAGGATGAGATACACAATTTTCAGAACAGAAATTAGAACTAAAATTGAAGATGAATAATTTTTGTATGGCATGACCGTTCTACTGCAGAATATGACTTGACATCGTTGTGGCTATTATTCTTAAATATGGGTTTCCTAATTCTAACATCTTTTATTCATCCTCAGTAGTTTGTTGGATCAAGATGATCTTCAAGCTACCAGGACTGTGGCTCTTCCTAGTTCCGGAAGTGTGCCACAGCCTGTCAGTCCTGCAAAGTTCATTGAAAAATGAAAACTAAGTCAAGGACAGCTTAATTACCTACTAAAATGAAAGTTACAAAAGGTAAGTCCAAGCTTTTTACAAGTCTTTAGCCAAAGGAACTAGTAAAAGAACTTGACGAACTTCTGTAACTTCATCGAAGACATGATTCCAAAATTGGAGACTTGGAGGACTAAGATATATATTACGAAAGAGTTAAAGGACCTGATACATGCATGGAAGCATGCAGAATCGTCCTTGTACATGTTCAAACATCTCAAATTAATGATTCCTATCTCATTTCCCATCCAAGCAGAACTCATTTTTACCTCAATACATTGTGTTTGTTAATATACTATATCTCGTATGATGGCAATCCAACTGTGATATACTCGTCAAGGTTGCAGTCATTTTGTGGGTATGCTGTGACGCCAGCACCCGACTTCAAATGCTTAATACCTTCCAGCATCTTTTTCTCATAAAGTTCTTAGGTTTTCTTATGATACTCTAAAGTGACCCCTATAAGTTTCATCAATTACTGCCCAATTAGAGCACTTGAATGTCAGGAAGGAAAATCCACAGAGGACAAATCAAGATGGATCTTTTGAGTTGATTAGACCTATATAAACCATGGTGCTGGAGAAAGAATGGCTGGCAATTTAGAAAGAGCAATACTTGACCTGTTCAGGTTATAAGTTCTCAAAACAGGGGAACTAAGTTTGTCAAGAATATCAATGTGAGTGCAATAAATAAACCAGTTCTTCAAGATCATGGTTGGTGGATACCATCTAAATCTTGTGTAGACACCTCCAAAAGGCCCTTTTTTAATTTTAATTATATTCACACAAATTTCAAAACTTAAGATCATCGAATCAGAATTAGGATGATAAAAGTTCTACAGCATCAAGGTTGTGGGGAAGCAGCTCTCATGAGCCAGAGCAAATGAAACCAAATCTAATCAGAGAAAGATAGATGAAAATACCCACAATTGAAAGTACCATCAAACTCAATGTTCTTGAGTCAACCAACAACAGATAAGAGTTAAAACCCTACTTATTATTATGTAATATGTTAGTTTGTAGTGCAACAATACAATTGTCACAGCAACGACCACAGAGAGGGCATATTTCACAGACAGCACTTATCACTACAAGGTCTAGCAGAGAGTGAGAGCGAAGATAAAACTCTACAAGTGGTACCTGCTGGAAGGGTTTATGACATGAGCCCCCGACTTTGGTTAAGGACTTGATTTAAGTGTCGAGTCAGTTAACCCCAACCAGAGGTATGTTTTCCACTTCTTTCATCCACAGGCAGAATAATGGGAGACATTTCCTGTGCAGCTTCACCACAAGACTGCATCCCTCCAATATCAGAATTTGAAAAACTCTCAGTATTTGAAAAATAAGTCTCTTCGAGCTTCAGACTGAGGTGGCCAGATCTAAGCGCTGCTATAGCTTTATTCATCAAGCTGTCCTTCACACCAGGCTGAAATGTTTTTGAGATAATAAAATGGTCATCAGCTATCACAAGTAAACCTTTACAAAAAATAATCAAAGAGCAGATTGACAAAAGCATGAAAATATGACTTGCTTCTATAGTATCTAAGAGGTCAAAATGACAGAAAGGAAGACAAGTCGTCTGCCAATGTCAACAGAGAATAGCTGCATACCCAACTGTGCCTTTTGTTTTCTCGTAGAGGTAATTCTGGAGAAGGCGATAGAGATCAGTGCAATTGACCACTGCATGTCTGCAAGACTGCATCTGATCTAATCATTATTTCCACAGGACACTCATTTACTTGGGATAGAAATCAGTGCAATTCTGCACGGATGTCTGCAAGAATGCGTCTGATCTAATCATCTCATGCTTCTTGGCCACTGGCCAGCTAAATCTTGGGAAAACGCCATTTGTCCAAGAAAAGGTTGCCTCATTCTGTTTTCGACGGGTTGCTAGGCTTCAATTCTCTCTTTGACAACCTCGGGATTATAACCAAGGCAGGTTTGTATCTCGTGCTTAATATCAATCCAACTGTAGCCTGGATCTTTGGCAATCTGGTTATCATTCATTTTGTTTCTTACCGCCCTTGCTTCATCCCATCTTCCTAAGGAACAGTAGATGTTGGCAAGAAGCAAATAAGGGGCTGAATTTTGTGGGTCCAGATGGAGAAGTTCATCAGCTGCTTTCTTTGCTAAACTCACATTAGCATGGACCCTGCAAGAACTAAGTATAACCTCCCACAAAACTGGATCATCTCTATATGGTATTTTATCTATGAGCACTTCCAATTCACTGAAGCAGCCAGCTCGACCCAAACAATCAATTATGCATACATAATGATCCAAAAGAGGTTCTACACCATGTTCTTGCTGCATTGAATTTAATATACTGATTCCGGCATCAACAAGCCCACCATGACTACAGGCAGTTAAAACAGCAACAAATGTAATGCTATCTGTTTTCACGCCCAAACCAATCATATTTTCAAAGAGGCAAACAGCTTCATGTCCAAAGCCGATCTGTGCATATCCATGTATCATCTCATTCCATGTAACAGTGTTTTTGTAGGGCATCATATCAAAAAACCTCCGAGCATCATCTGTGTCACCATATTTACAATACATATGTACAAGAGCGCTTCCTACACATACATTATTTGCATATCCATCTTTACCTATTTGAGCATGCACCTGCCTCCCATAAACTGAAGAATGAAATTTGCTGCAACAACTCAACATAGTGCCATAAGAAGATTCAGTAGGAAGCATCTCCATTTGCCGCATCTTATTAAATAATACAGCAGCTTCTATGTCCAGGGAATTAAGCACAAGACCCGCCATCATTGAGTTCCAGCAAACAATATCTAGTTTGGGTATTTTATGCAATATGAGCTTCGCTAGCTCTATCTTTCCACAATTTGAGTACATAGTGATGAGTCCACTGGTAACATATACATCCGCATTACCGGCAACCTTTAGTGAGGCTGCATGCACCTGTCTCCCAAACTCCAAAACCTCAAGCGCTGCACATGAGCTAAGAATAGTTGCTAAAGATGTTCGATCGGGTCTCACACCTAGAAATTGCATCTTCTGGAAGTGCTTTATCACCTCAATGTGGTTGTCACTCTGAAAATACCCTGACAGCATGACATTCCAGGAACTAACTGTTGGAGACAACATCCCAGCGAAAACTTGACTAGCCATTTCAACATTCCCAGAAGTTACACATGCCACAAGCGCATTTATAAAGGTGAATTCATTCGGTTGAAAACCGCAGCACTGCATTCTCTGCATAAATCTTATGGCCTTGTCACTTTCAAATTTGTTCCCATACCCAGCAATCATCAGATTCCACGTAATTACACTAATCTCTGACAAATTACTAAAAATCATCTCGGCACTATCCATGTCTCCGTTCTTTGCATACATATGAATTATTGCATTGTTCAAATGAAGTTCACTCCCATATCCAAGTTTAATCATGAGGGAATGCACTTGTTGGCCCTGAAGTATGCACAAATGCCCACCACCAAAACTATCTAGGGAAGATTCATCATATCCCCCACTAGAACAAACACCCAAAACACTTGATAGGGAGACAGCATCGATAGGTATCCCCTGTCTGCACATCAATCTAAACATCTCAACAGCCTCCATGACTCTATCAGCTTGCGCTAGGCCATGCATCATTGCCGTAAAAGAAACCTCATTTGGATCAGGCAAATCTCGAAAAGCTCGAATGGCATCTTCAATGCGCCCACACTTAGCGTACATACACAACAAAGCGTTACCGACATAAATATTCTTCTCCAGACCGATCTTCACAGCAAGCCCATGACACCCCCTGCCAACCTCCACATCCAACAAAGCACTACAGGCGCTGAACACGCTGGCCAAAGTGAAACGGGTAGGCACGAAACCATCCCACCTCATCGAATGATAAGCCTCCACGGCCTTCCGCTCGAGCCCATGTCTGACCAAGGAGCTGATCACGTTGTTCCACGAGAAGCAGTTCCTCTCGGGCATTGCGTCGAACAGGCGGCGCGCGGACTGCAGATCTCCGGCCTTGCAGTAGGCACCCAGAATCGCGTTCCACGTGTAGACGTCCTTGCGGGGGGTGCCGTCGAACGCCGAGCGGGCGTCCTTCGTCGCGCCGCACGCGGCGTACAGCTCGACGAGGCAGTTGCAGAGGGAGGTGGCGCCGAGGAGGCCGAGGCGGACGACGCGGGCGTGGAGGAGCTTGCCGGCCGAGTAGGACTTGGCGTCGATGCAGGATCGCAGGAGGCTCAGGAGATGGGCGTAGCCGGTGGTGCTCCGGAGCTGCATCATGCTGAAGCTGCGGGGATTTTCATGCTCTGTTTTCTCTGGCTCGCGGCAGGTTTCTGTTCATGAAGATGCGCGAAAAGGAAACGGTCCCGACCACCCTCGCAGTTTTCAAACGGAAGAGAGAAAATTCAACGGTCCATTTTTTTTTTCTTTTTCATCTCTCCGTTTATTCCGTAAAAAATAAACAATTTGCAAATCGGTTTCTTTTTAAAAATATTTACTTATATTACTTATTAAAATGAACGAATGAAATATATTTTCATTGATCGTGAAAATATTAAGATGTAAATTGTTATTGATAATGAAAGTACTTTTCATTAATTAATTATTTCTAGTTATACAAATTATCATTTTTTAACAAAGCATTTTTCAAATCATTTATAATTTATAAAACAAATGGAGCCAAATCAAATCCTTTTTTTGTGAAAATTTTTTTCTATTATCCTCCCTTTGTTTTCCGAAAAATAAATAATTTAAAAATGTTTTCTTAAAATTGATTATTGCTTAAATAATTAGTCAATTATCCATAAAAAAATTAGTCAATGAAAAATGTTTTCATCACCAACAATAATATATGTTTAAATATTTTCGTGTCCGATAAAAATATTTTTCATTCATTAATTTTGTAAGCAATACTAGCAATTATTTTTATTAATCATTAATTTTCCGAGAAATAAATGAAACCTTATTTTATTCTTTTTTAGTTTTTTGGTTTAGTTCATTCCCTATAAAATTCATAACTCGCTTCAAGGATCATGAATTTCGTGGAAAAAAAAAAAATTGAATTCTAGACTCACAGCAACTTATAGATTCATAAAAAAAAAAATGAAAAATGAAAATCAGGCTTATTCCAATAAGCTATTTCATGTGTAAATAGTAGAGAAAAATAAGAAATTAACATGCTATACAATACGAGTCTGCGGTTGGATTTTTAACAAAGTTGAAACCAAACCGAATCACAAAAAATTGATTTGGTAAGGTTTGTCAACCTTTTTTTCTTTTTTTTTCCTCAAAAAACATACTTTTGTAACGAACCAAACCGCCAAAAACAAATTGCCCCGTTTTATCGAATGTTTCGAACCATTTTATTCTCGTTCCTGATACAAGCAGCAATTAAAGTGCTAAAAGAAAGTGGCATTAAGAGCTTTTTTTATAGCTTACGTACCTTTATAATCTATCCGACCGCAAAAAAAATTACTTTTTAGCTAAACAAATATCAGAATAATCAAAGTAATCAATCCAAAAAGAGATCGAAAATGGAGAAGAAGAGAAAATAATGAAAGGAAAATGATTTATTTGAAAGTTTTGTTTATGTAAGAAAATGGCGGATTAATAGAAAGTTTTAATACAGTAGAAAATTATTTAGGATTAATTACCATTGCAAAAGCACATACATATTGTGATCCATTTTGGTTGACTTCCAAATTATTTAGGATTAATTACCATTGCAAAAGCAAATAGAAAGTTTTAATACAGTAGAAAATTATTTAGGATTAATTACCATTGCAAAAGCACATACATATTGTGATCCATTTTGGTTGACTTCTTCTTCTTCTTCTTCTTCTTCTTCTTCTTCTTCTTCTTGTGATCCATTTCGGTTGATTTCTTCCTCCTTCTTCTCCTTCTCCTTCTTCTCATGAAGTACAGAGTAAAAGAAGTAGAAAGATGAGCCAAAAGCTTATATAGAGATAATTAACTTGACCTCGCTGAGTTCTAATGAGTTCTTCTTCTTCCGTTGGCAAACAATGCTATTAAGAAAGTAAATTATTCTCTTCTGGACAATCCGTTAAATGGTTGGACGATGGCACAAACATTCAATTGCATTATTCATGCCATTGAATGTTGGGGGCATATGTTGGCACCCTAAAAACATCTATTTTTGATCAAGCAAAGTACTATGGCTTTCAATGTGACATGGACTTGGGCCTAGTTTTAGTGAAAGTGTTAACGAGACCATTGAGACAAAGAGGATTTTCTTAAGTCGGGCTATAATGATAAAGCAAAATTATTCACAATGTGACACGGACATGGGGCCAATTTTAGTGAAAGTGTTAAGAGACCATCAGGACAAAGAGGAATCTCTTAAGTCAGGCTATAATGATAAAGCAAAATCATTCACAAAAAGAAGTCAAGAGCTACTGAACAATAGGACATGCCGTGCGTCAATAAGGAAGGAGTTAATGCTATATTGACCAATCATACGACTTTTCTCCTCAGACTCTATGGATATCACTCACTGAAGTAGATCCATGATTTGTTTAAATTTATCTCTTGTCCTGATGCAAAGTGGTACCTGTTAAATATAACAGACAAATTCTGACATTCCTTTACCCTCCCTTCTAAAAAAAATAGAACCATCAAGCAAACGAAAGTTGCGATAATATAGAACAATTTTATTTAGCTTTATCCATTCAATGGTGCCAACCTCTATTGCTCTCTTCATCATTGCGACATCACATTACCTATTAGGATGAATAAATATGGCGAAAGAGGGTCACCTATCTAGTACACCTTTAAGGTCATGAATATGATAATGGTTCACGATTGAGACACACTACCTTAACAAGGCTACTCATTTTTCATCAAAACTCATCTTCAATATACATGTTTTCATGATATAATATTCAGCTCTATCATAGGCCTTTTTCATATCAAGCTTAAAAACAACCTCAAGTTTCTTTTTCCTCGTATGACTCTAAGTTGATGAAGTACCTCTTATATCATGAGAATATTGTCTTAAGGCACCCTATTCCATTTCTATTAAATTGGGCAGCCAAAATCTTACCCTATCGCCATCACCTTTGAGATGATCTTATAAGCAAAATTGCACAAATTGATGAGTCTATATCGCTCTAGCTTTTCAAGGTCATAAACTTTGGGGATAAGGAAGATATGAGTTTTGTCCACTTATGGATTCGTCACTTTGTGTTAGAAATAATTCTCTTGCGTTTTCAGTAAATCCAGCTTGATTTCCTTCCGGTGGTGTTGGTAGAATATCCCATCTAAGCCCATTTGGCCCTAGTGCGTTTGTTAATCCTATGGAAAATTGTTTCTTTTATTTCTTCTAGAGTCACCGTTGTTATGAATGACTACTTTATCTCCTGACCATTCTAATTAGAGTATTAATTTAACACTAAGTGGAAGTTCTTGGTACCCACGGAGGTGCAAAGACCACAAAAAAAACTCGACTGTCATCTTCTGAAGTTGACTTGGATCTCGGATCCATGTTGCCTCGAAAGTCTTAAGCATAGAAATGCTGTTTTTGGCAGATTAACATTCAGCCTTTGTTAATGATAGCTGATTATATCTTTAGTGAAATGCAATTTGCCACAAAACGGCTAATCCGCCTTGCCAAACCCACATGATTAATTACAAAACACTATTGGAACCTGAGTCTTCTTTTTAGCCTTTATAACACCATTTCTTGGTTTTGGTTATTATGAGTGTTAAAATATGTCTTGAGTTTGAGTTCAATGTGAAATTCTGAATATTCCAAATTGGATATGTTGCGGACGTCTGAAATAGGAAAGTCCAACTTCGACTTGGATTTGGATTTTGGATAAAATCGTTTAAAATAGGAAACATAATCCTATGAGAAGTTAGCCAAAGAATGAGGGTTTCACTTATATATATAGACCTGTGGTCGTGGGTGGTAGGTGTGGATCACAAATTGTCTTGAAGCGTCGTGTGAGTGCTTGGTGTTCCGCCATTGATCATGAAGAATTGGTCTTGAAGCGCCGTCTTGTCATCGAGTGCTTGAGAGGGATTTTCTTTGTCATTCTTGTTCGTGAATTATATCCAAGAAAATTTAGTGTTCAAGCCAATTAAATCTTGTGGTAAGATTTGTGTGTAATTCCTTCGTGAGATTGAGAGATTATTTCGTGAGGAATTTTGGGGTTAAACACTGTGTGCGTTTTTGGGTGCAATTGGGGCTTGGGAAACACCGAGAGAGTGTTTGAGTGACTTGAGTGTGTAATCTCCTTGTATAGCTTGATCTATAGTGAAATTCGCTGCTGCTTTCCCCGTGGACGTAGGTCTTTATGACTAAACCACGTAAATCCGTGTTCGATTTATTTTCTTCCTTTGTCTATATTATTGTTCGATCGCTCGCCCTATTGCAATAATGAGGAACAAAATACTTGGCCTTTCTTGAGCTACAGTAGCTCTTAAGACTTGGACTGTTGGAGCTGTGCTCAAACCCTAATAGTTTTGACACAAAAGTTTCATTTGTGACTTAGTAGCTTATTAGGCCTAGCCACCAAAACCCATTCAATTGAGCCTTTCAATACCTTCTTTTGCCTTCCAATACCTAGATTGGAGTGTCAAGAAGTTGAGTTTCATCCATATTATTGAAATTTTACACTTGAAAACCATAATGACTCCATCTCTTGATTTTTTTCTTTTTTGAAGCTGAAGTTTTAGAGCCCTTATTTTGCTTTCTTCACAGTTGCCTCCACCTCTGATTATTTGTTCTAGAATATGGCCTTCTTTGCCTCTTGCTAAATTTGAGAATTCAACAAATTCAAGGTCAACGCATCCCCGAATCACCATTTTCCCCCTTTTCCTCTTAGATAGAAACTCTATTTTCCTGTTTGTTCACTTGAGTTTGGATAGGGCTCAGATACCTTTGTTCATAAGGGACAATTTGAGTAGAGTTCATTGGCGTCTCTGATATCGTTTCCTTAGGCCCTTCCTCAAAAAGACTGCTCCCATTTACCTTTGCTCGCACCCATTTGTGAAAACAATAATCCACCTTTGCCTCATGAAAAGGTATAGTTTCACAATACTTGGCGTAGTGGCCAAACTTACCATAAGAGTAGCAAGTGTAAAAGCCTCCCATACTTAAAATCCAGGCAGAGCTTTTTTGCCTTCATGCATAGACATGGCCTTAGATTTCAGAGGGTCTAGTATATTCATATTAACCTTTGCTCTCCCTAGGAGGCCATGCCCTTTGCTTCCATCTTCACTTCTGGTACTTTTCCTATCTTGCCAGCTGCTCCATGGTCGTGGGGGGTTGTGGGTAGAATTGCAAAGCAAAGAGGAGAATAAAGGTTGGACCTGATCATTTGATGGGCAGCCCGTTACATCGGCTAAGGCCCATTTAGGCTACGTTGGCCTGTAGGGCACAATGGATGGGCTTAGGAAAGCCTTTCCTATCTTGGGCACAACTCGCCCACCTTAATCCACCTAGGCCTAGTCATTTTTTTTTTGTCTGGAGGCCCATTCAAATATCACTTGCAAAGTTAGTACTCCAATCATGGACAGATCAAGAAAAATGTTTTTAGGCCGAGCACGGGGCCCAACCAACCCAAGCCCACGTACTGATTTCGGTGAGAATTGGTTTCTTTTGAGTATTTGATTGACACCTGATGCAAGTCTCACGTTGCATTACGTGGAGATGGCATATGGGTGTGGTGGGAGGGTACAGGCCATTTCTCTCAAGGCGAGCAACCTTCGCCTGTCATGCATCTCAACTCCTGAACCAAGTCATCGTGACCACCACATTAAGCTAGTAATAAGCATTTGAACATTTAACAGACGAGGTTTAACAAACGATTTGCCCCTATCAAAGGTAAAGATGCCTGGTTGTAATTAGGGGCGAGCAAACAGCATTGGCGTGACCCGCTCATATTTGTAGTTCTTGTCAATTTGTGTCGGCCTAAAATATCTAACTTTTAATTTTACATGCCAAATAATTAATTTCATATGGAAACCCGTTCTTTCGTGTTAATATATAAAGTTAGACGTGTTGTATTGTGTTGTGTCTTGCCATATTCAATTTATCTCTTTATGATTCTTGTTTTATCTTGTGTGGTGCAAAGGGATCGTGAGCAACATTGCTAATCCTACTTGTAGTCTCACCATATCTCTATGCATCCACCCTAATGAATATTTCGACTTCTCCTTGTACCATGTCATTATTTGCTTTTTGTTTCTTTTGATTTAGGGACAAATGACAATGGAAGAACAGTAGTTTTAGTGACGAGTGTACATAAAATTGGTTCCATGCAATCTATATTAACTAGTTCAACGGAGAAGATGGAGGGAAAAGTGGGGATGTGGCGACAATGATAATGTTGAAACTCATCTTTGATGGATGAATAATGCCTAACTTCTGCTGTTATGACATTTGCCTCGGGACTACTCTATGAGATTTTTGCCTCAAAGAGGGACTTAACATTCCAATGATGACTTTAAGACAGCTCGGTTCGCACTAATAATCCTTCCTAAATTATTTAAAAAAAAAAAATTGGTAACCAAAAAAAAAAAAAAAAGACTTATTGGAACAGCATGCATAAGGTGAAATAGTGTTGTGATAAGTCTAGAATTAGTCTGTAGAATCTTACTTTTAATTTTGGTCAATTAAATCTTTTTATGTTTCAGAAAAATGTACCATCAAGTTCTTAACTCTCTATCAGTGAATTTTCGCCGTTGTAAATCCTACGGTGAATCTTAGGTCGTGGCCTCATGGCCATGTGACATTTAAAAAGGGTCAAATTTGAAACATGTAGGGTGTTCATTGTTAGAAGCCCATCAACGACAAGTGGAGGATTTGGTTGTATTTTTTCTTTTAAATGCTAAAAATGTAATGTTTTTACCGGTTTCTGAAAACTTGATTCATCTTATTAAATGTTAAGTGCTCGTGCCAAAATATTAAGAATCGGTTCTGCACTTATGCCGATAAAGATATTAAGATAATCATGATAGTTGGGTTGACATGTTTCGCTACCCTTTTCTTTCTCAAAAATATATATTCCATCATATTTGTTAAAGCTTGTTAAAGCTTGAACAACTTTAACAAATAATATAAAATATACATTCATCGACAAGAAGAAAATGACAAGATTCGAAATGTCGTTTGAAATAAAGTCAAATGAACGAGTGTCCTTCGCACTTGTTAAATATACTTACTCAAGAAATATTTTATTTCTAAAATATGGATTTTGCTTATAACGAAAACAGTCAATACATTAAATGTTACAAGATTTCATTATATGATTGCTCAACAAGTGTTATGGGCACTTAATCAACAAATTCCTTACACATTATTATACTACGCATATCACTATAGATGTTTGTCTTATGTAATGCGTAAGATAAATGAACGAACAAGATCACAAGTGGACCATGGAAAATAAGTTCATTTAAGAACTTGAAATCTACTTGAGCTTCATGGGATCTCTAAAACGATTCCCCAACAAAGGCGAATTTTTTTTTTCTCTTTTTTATGAGCGGAAAGTAATTATGAATTTCGCCTTGAAGCAAATTGGAGAAGGACCGTGCTTTTTGCACACAAAAATTAGTCAATCAATCATAAATCTATTATATGAATACTAATTTAGCAGTCAAATTTCACCCACAATCTTAAGGTATTATCTTTATGAAGATGGAGATGGTGACTACATCAAGTGCTCGCAATCTTGAAAGATTGCGAACCAATCCTTATGATGGAACTAGTTACATCCATTGAAAAGACAATATGATCATTCATTTATCTAAATTATGTATTTTCTACATTTTAGATCCCAACTTTCTGGCTATCCTTGATCAAAAGGATAATGATTCTGATGAAATGAATAGTGCAAGTAGAAGGCGTGAGGACAATCAAAAGAGGTGCTGAGGAAAGATTTGCAATGCTCTTTTAGATTGTCTATATAAAACTTTTTGATCTTACACAAATCCCAAGACAAATGCCTCGGAGACCAAATACAATAGTAACAAAAAATAGACCAAATGATTTACCGCTTTAAAATATTTTGAACTTACCATGATTAATGAAAAATCTGTTGCTAAGCAAGTGAAGGAACTTCAAAAATATATTGTCAAATTCAAAGACTTCATGGTTGAAGTTTCCAAGCCTCTTCAAGTTGCTGTAATTATTACAAAATTTCCTTCAATTTGGATTGATTATTAAAAGAAATTTCTTCATATGATCAAGAACCTGATTGTGGATAATTTGATAAAACACGTTCTGTCGCGATCAATTTTTCGGGTTTGAACCACCTAGGGTTTGACTAATGGATTGTTAAGTCTAGACTTAACTCGGGTTCTCCCAAGCCCATACCAATTCGCGACTTAGGTTTGAATTCTTAACATGCAAATGATTTTTATTAAGGAGTCGCCACTAATCAGTTTTTGGTGGGTCGATTGGAAACCCAAATAAAGTAATGGGAGATTACTTTACTCCTACGAACCAGAGATTATGGGTACGGGGACTTGGTTACACTAGATTTCTCTAATGCCATTTCGGTACAATTCTTTTATTTTGAAAAATATTTAGCAGGCAGCTTGAATCGATTTTAATTTATCTCCCTAACATGTGAGGTGATCATACGGGTGCGCAATTCACCAATTTAACACCCAATAAAATAATGAATAAGGTTAAGGGACTTACCTTGTAGCAACGAAAGCATCTGCATCGTTAGAATAAATTCCACATCAATAATCCTAGATATGGTTTCTAATTAACACGCAAATTTCTCTTTTTTTGTTTTCAGTTTATTTAATGGAATTTAATCCAAATGCAATGCATGCTAATAACCTAATATGACATGGCAAAATGATCTAAATTATATGGCATAAAATGCAATAATTGCAACTTAAATGACCTAATATGCAAATTTAAATTAAATGGTCCTAGAATGCAAATTGATTAACATGCACCTAATTTTTGGATTTTTTTTATCTGGAATTTTGGATTAATAAAAGCCCTAATTGAACTACCTAAAACGAATAATTTTCTAATTCAAGTTTGGGATTAATTTAAATTAACCCTATTTTGACTTAGAAAATCATTTCGTTATTTTTTTTTTTTTTTTTTTTTAGAAAATGATGCCAAGTTTTCTAAGAATGAGATTGTCTAAATCTAATCCTAACCTATTTAAAAAAAGGGATTTCTAAAAAAATATAATCCTAAAAATGTGATTCTAAAAAAACTAATTTACTAATCTATATATCTAATGCAAGATTTTAATTTGTTTGATTTTATGATTTTTTTTTTTTAAAATTGTAATTTATGAAATTCCTAACTAAATTAAAATTCTATCTAATTTAAACTAGGGATTAGGTCATCCTAATTTAAACTAAGACATTATTTTAATTCAGCAATTTCTAGCCTAAGATGCAACCTATCTAAAAGATTGATCTAAATTTAAAATCAGACATGCAATCCTATTCTAAAATGCCTAATGATTTTTATTTGTTTTTTCACTTTTTTAATTAAAATTTAACATGCAATTCAACTAGCATCCTAAGTGAATTTTTTTTTTTTGCTTTTGTTTTTCTTTTTTATGACCTAATTAAAATCCCTAATCTAAATATGCAAGACAGTTAAACCTAGTTAAAGAATTTTTTTATTTATTTTATTTTTTTATATGTTTTGAAATTAACAGTTTCATGCAACCTAGATTAACTGATTTTTGTTGTTTTTTTTTTTTTTTTTTTTTTTTAGATTTACAATAACTAAAATGCTTAACCTAAACATGCAAATAACCCTAAACATGCAATATTCTAACTCAAGCATTTCACAAGATAAATAGAAACAATCAAGTTCATTCAAAATTACCCAAAAAAGATATCACATATCATTCAAATCAAGGGGTAATATTTCGCTAGTAAAATCAATAAATTGATCTTAAGCCTTAAAAATCAAAATATCAATTTTATTCCCACATGATTAATTATTTCGTCTAAAGCCTTATAGACGAAAATAAAAAATCGGCGCGGTTGCGAATTAGGGGATAAATTGGAATTTTCAATCACTTATCAGGGCCTAATGTTGTTAACAAAAATAAATAACAATAAGACAATAACAATAAAATAACAATAAAACAATAAAAATAAAATAAAGTAAATAAAAGAAAGAAAATCTACCTAATTGTTTTTTGCTTTTTTTTGTTTTCTTTTCTTTTTTCAGAAAAGAAAAAGAAAGGAAAAGGGAGGCCGGCCGGCGAGGCTTCGAGGGCGGCGGCTAGGGTTCCGGCGGGGGACTGCGCGACAACGGCGTGGCGGCGATGCGGCACCGGGGAGGCAGGCGACGGCAAATCGGCGATGGGGGGCGTCTCGGGCCGAGGACGGGCGTGCGCACGGTTGGCTAGGTAGCGCGCCGAGGGCGGCGCGCGAACGGGGGCGTCGGGCGTGCGGATCGGAGCACGAGGGCGAGCGATGGCGGTGGCTCTGGATCCAGGCTCGGTCGCGGCGGCGTCGGGGACTGCGCAGAGGGCGTCGGGGCGGCGCAGGCGGAGGCGATGGCGATGTCGTCGCGGCTCGGCGGCGGGCGCCTAACCTCGGCGAGGGCCTCGGGCGTCGCGACATCTAGGCGCGGGGCGTCGCGTTTCGAGGAGGCACGGCGTGGAGTGGGACGGCGGCTAGCGACGCGGCCCCTAGATCGGAGGAGGCGGCGATGGCGTCGACGGCGGCGACGGCGGCCGACGATGGGGCCGGCGAGGGTTCTGGAGGCGCCGAGGTCGCGGGGAGTCGGGGTTCGCAGCGAGGCGTCGGCTCCAGTGGCGCGAGGCGGCGGACGGCGTTAGGGCGGCCGGGGCGTCTCGCGAGGGCGTCGACGGCGTCCGGCGAGGAATTCCCCCCTCGGGGAAGGTGAAGAGACGCCAAGGAAAGAGAGAGGCTTCGGCCTCTTTTTTTTTTTTTTTTTTTTTTTTTTTTCTTTTCCCTCAGCTCCCCTACTTCCGACAATCCTCTCTCTCTCTCTCTCTCTCTCTCTCTCTCTCTCTCTCTCTCTCTTTTCTCTTGTTTTGATCTTTTTTTTTTTTGCTTTCTTTCTTTTTCGAAAAAAGCCGCCCCCTAGCTCGACCGTATGCACTTGCTTTTATACACCCAAAAATTGTATCCTCGCGGTATATTTTATTACCAATTTGCTCGCGCGCGATACCTCTGAATATATCATAGAAATATTTTTGCATATTCTATCCAAAAATTCCCCTTTTTAAAAATGTATATTACCTAAATCTATACTAATCTTAACAAAATAAAACAAAATATAACAAAATCAAAATAAAATATGCCTAAATTATATGCCATGCATTTTTATTTTTTATTTTTTAGCAAAAAGCGAACCCCCAAAATTAGGTGTCAACACTGCCCCTCTTTGAAGGTGAGCTCGCAGAGGTTGCCTTCAAAGACAAATTGAGACCTAATTTTGGCCATGCTTAAGCAATGAATGATTTTTGTTGGAAATTGGATTCCATTTTAAAAATGCAATTTATATGATGCATGCAAATGCTAATGCAAATGAACCTACCACGGAATAACTTACCTTCGAGGAGGATGAAGTAGTCCGAGGTAGAGGGTGTTACATGTCCAGGACTCGTATCATTCTACGGTCGCCCAGAATAGTAACACGGCTTTGTGAAGATTCCGCTTTCCTGGGACCCGTACCATTCTACGGTCGCCCAGTACGGCAGAAAGGAATTGCTTTCCCAGGATCCGTTCTATGCTACGGTCACCTGAATGGAGAAATTGCTTTTCCAGGACCCGTTCTATGCTACGGTTACCTGTTAAAGCAATAAATGCTGTCTAAGACACGTTCTATGCTACGGTCACCTAGACTGAGGTTTTGCTTGGCTAGGATTCGAACCATTCTTCAGTCGCCTAGCCTTGCGACAGAATTCATCTGACCAGGACCCGAACCATTCTTCGGTCGCCTTAATCAGATTGAATTTGGAGAAAAATCTTTGGGGGACAACACAATTGAGTGTCAAATATACTTAAAAAGGGAATACCTATGCAATGATGAGTATTCAAGGTATGGATAGAGATATACTTACCTGGTAACATCTCTGATTTTCAGGGATATGTCTCCTGCAAAACATGGTTATAGGAGGAGCAACATACATTTGCAATCGTAAACATACATCAATTTAATGGATGTTCATGATAACTTCCATTAATCTTGCATCATTTAATTTCCATTCTGAATACATGAGTGTCATGAATGTGTCAAATGAGGGACCCTTTGGTCTGAAAGGACTTTTCTCTCATCCTCATTAAAATGGCTATTTTATCCTGACCTTTAATGCAGGATTCTGTCAATCACGCCATCTTGCCTTCATCATGCCAAACAAGGGTCCAAGCAATCTCGCAAGTGGTACGATCTTACCAATCTGAGGGGTCTTTTAAGAGGGACCATAATGCGGGCTTGGTCAACGGCTTAACGAATGGGACTCTTTGAGTCAAGCTTATTTGAACAATATTTTGCAATCATCTTGGGGTTTACAAGTCAAGAAACATAAGAAATGAGGCAGAAATTATCTTACTCACACTCCTTCGAGCGATGCTTTCGAACATATGAACCTTTACGTTAATTTAAGTGCCCTAATCTGAAGAGACTTTGCATGGGACGTAACGTAGGCTTGGTTCATGGGTTAAGAAACGAAGGGATTATTAGGCTCAAAAAGTGTTTAGAGGGTAAAGTTGGTGATCGTCTTGACACTTCCACTGATTTTCTGCCTCAATGTCGAAGATTTTCTTTTGCACTCATTGATTGGAACATCATTTGCCTTTTCCTTTTTTGTACCGCCTTGTTCAGGGTATGACTAAGCATATCAGGCATTTTTTTATTTTTCTTTTCTTTTGGGCATCGACCTTGCTTTTACCAGGCACACTGCTTTTTTATGCCCCATTTTTGCACTTTTTTTTTCTTTGATCAGAACCTTCATTTTTTGTGGGCATCCTAGTTCATGCCACTTGAATTTGTCTTGCCCCAGTGTGGGGGATGATCACCAACTGGGTTTAATATGAAATGAATTCATAAGCTCAAGTAGGCTATGCAATGGATAAAAGTGTATAGGATAGAGAAATGACTGCTCTTCATCATCTTAAGGCACTTCAATTATTGTACAAGTTACACTACGAAAGCAATACCCGAAGATTGACGCAAGTGTAAGTAAGAAAATTCCTACCCTTGATTTCAAATTTGTCCCAATGTGGGATAATCCTTGACAGGGGTAATTTTAAACAAACTCTTCATGTGTGTGGGCTCAAGGGGCTAAACAATGGATATACCTGTAGTGTTTTGTGTAGAGGAAAAAATTGCCCCTCATCACTTTGGATGACGTACCCTTTGCGAGACCGCCCTTTTTCCTTGCGGGCATGGAATTTTTTTTTCACACAACTCACTGGGGATTAGTGTATGAAATAGTGTATGGAATAAGGTTTGCCTTTCATCATTCCAAGATATCCTATTTGACACACTCAATTCATCTCACACAATTCATTATGGAGAACATGCAAAAATTTGCAACAAATTTGAATAATTGAATTTGCAACTCATTGAGGCAATTTATTCATCATAAAAGTGCTCGCAATTCAAAACTTGACACAGCAAATTCAATCATTGATAATACTTCTTAACAGCATCAGAATTAACCGGAGTGGAAAACTGACGACCATCCATTTCAGCCAGAATCAGAGCACCTCCTGGAAGTACCTTCTTCACCACATATGGACCGCTATAATTTGGGGCAAACTTTCCCCCGGGATTTGGAAAAATTGGCAACAGCTTCCTTAGAACAAGATCATTTACCTCGAAGTGTCTCGGTCGTACCTTCCGGTTGAAGGACCTGGCCACTCTCTACTGATAAGTCTGGCCATAGCAAAGAGCCTTCAGTCTCCTTTCATCAATCAAGTTCAACTGCTCATGTCTTTGTTGTATCCATTCAGCCTCAGACAATTCTGCTTGGGATAAAATTCTTAGGGACGGAATTTCCACCTCCACGGGTAGAACAGCCTCCATGCCATACACCAGAGCAAAAGGAGTTGCCCCAGTAGAAGTGCGGATAGACGTTCGATATGCCATCAATGCAAAAGGTAACCTCTCATGCCAATCTCGATAATTCTCGGCTGTCTTGGCCAAGATCTTCTTAATGTTCTTATTGGCGGCCTCCACAGCCCCATTCATTTGAGGGCGGTAAGGGGACGAATTCAGATGTTTAATCTTAAACTCGTTGAACAGCTCATCAACGATTTTGTTGTTCAGATTTGTCCTGTTATCGGTGATGATTGATTCGGGGACGCCGTAGCGAGCAATTATGTCACGTTTGATGAATTTTGCAACACTGCGTGCGGTGACATTTGCAAAGGATGTAGCTTCAATCCACTTGGAGAAATAGTCTATTGCCACCAAAATGAACCGATGCCCATTTGAAGCCTTGGGATTTATCGGGCCAATCACATCAATGCCCCACATCGAGAAAGGCCATGGCTCAGAAAACTAATGCAGCTCAGTTGGAGGAACGTTTATCTTATCACCATAGATTTGACAACGGTAACAACTTCGTACGTGTTTGATGCAATCACTCTCTAGTGTGAGCCAGTAATAGCCTAATCTCATAATTTTCTTAGCCAACATGTGCCCATTCATATGAGGGCCACATACTCCCTCGTGCACTTCTTGCATGATTTGAGTAGCCTCGGCTGCGTCCACACACCGCAATAGGACCGAATCATGAGACCTCTTGTACAAATTTTTGCCACTAACGAAGAATTTTGATGCCATCTTCGTGATGTATTTCCTATCTGCCGGAGTGCTTCCTTCAGGAAATTCTTGCTTTTTAATGTAGTTCATGATATCGTAATACCATGGCTTTCCATCAGATTCTTTAGTTATGATCATGCAATAAGCTGGTCTCGGCAAAACTTCTATTTTCAATGGCTCGACTTCCAACCCATTGGTGACTTGCAACATAGAAGACAAAGTTGCGAGTGCGTCCGCAAATTGATTATGACACCTTGGCAAGTATTCAAACGAAATTTCCTTGAACTCCTTTACCAGGTCTCCTAGATACTTGTGGTATGGGAGAGTTTAGGGTTCTTGGTTTCCCATTCTCCTACGGTCTGTAGTATGATCAGTGCAGAATCCCCGAAGACTTTCAATTTGGTCACATCCATCTCGATGGCAGCTTGGAGTCCGAGGATGCAAGCTTCATACTCAGCTATATTATTAGTGCATGGGAATACCAACTTTGCAGCTATCGGATGATGTTGTCCGTCCGGTGATATTAGGACTGCCCCAATGATCGTCGAGCCGGACAAGTTCACGGCTCCATCAAAGAACATTGTCCATGAGCCTTCATCTACACTCAAAACACGGTCATCTGGGAACCGTCATCATTACTTGAGACTCCCTGGATTCTCAGCCAAGATATCGCGATCACTCGACCTTTAAGCGACTTTTGCGGCATGAACTCGCACATCAAATTCTGATATTAAAATTTGCCACTTAGCCAACTTACCCACCAAAGCTGGCCGATCAAGCAAATACTTGATAGGATTATTCTCGATCACGAGGAACGTACGGTAGTGCAATGTGTACTGCCACAATCTCTGCAACACCCATACTAATACAGCACAAGTTTTCTCAGTATTAGAATATTTCAGCTCTGATACAGTGAATTTATTGCTCAAGTAATAAATGGCCCGTTCTCTTCTGTCAACAGGGCTTGCTTGGGCCAACATCGCTCCCAATGACTCACTATGGATAGTGAGATGGAGAATCAAAGGATGCCCCGGTGAGGGTGGGACCAGACCTGGTGGATTCATCAAATATTGCTTTATCCTGTCAAATGCTTCATGACACTCCACATCCCAGTTGACTCGTGCAATCTTCTTTAGGAGCTTGAAGAATGGCTTGGCAGTTTCAGAAAGTTGGGAAATGAATCGGGCAATGTAATTCAACCTCCCCAAAAGGCTTCGGACTTCTTTGACCGTCGATGGAGGCTGCAACTCACATATGGCCTTAACCTTAGATGGGTCAATCTCAATTCCTTTACTACTCACAATAAATCCGAGTAATTTACCGGATGTTGCTCCAAACATGCATTTAGCAGGGTTTAATCGAAGCTTGAATTCACGAAGACGATCAAACAACTTCTTCAGGGTTTCAACATGGCTTCTTCCAGGTCGGGTCTTCGCAATCATATCGTCGACATAAACCTCGATCTCTTGATGCATCATATCATGAAACAATGCAACCATGGCTCGCTGGTAAGTTGCCCCCTGCATTCTTGAGTCCGAAAGGCATGACCTTATAATGGAAGGTCCCCCACGGGGTAATAAATGCAGTCTTCTCCTTATCTTCTTCCTTCATCCTTATCTGATTGTACCCGGAGAAACCATCCATGAACGAGAACAACTCAAATCGGCAGTGCTATCCACAAGGACGTCTATGTGGGGTAGCGGGAAATCATCCTTCGGACTAGCCTTATTCAAGTCTCGATAATTGACACAAACTCGAACTCGACCATCTTTCTTCATTACTGGCACAATGTTAGCTACCCATTCAGGATATTGTGAGACTTCAATAAATCCCACTTTCAAAAGCTTCATCACCTCTTCCTCAATCTTCTTTGAGAGCTCGGGTTTGGTCCTCCGTAGCCTCTCGCTTTTTAGGTGGCACGTCGGATTAGTAGGCAAGGCATGCTCCATGATTCTTTGGGTCTAAACCGGGCATGTCAGCATAGGTCCATGCGAAGACTTCCTGATATTCTTTTAGTAACTGGATTAGGCGTTCGGTCTCGTCTTTTGGGAGATTTGCCCCAATCTTGACCTCCTTGGTTTCTTCAGTGTCACTTAAATTGATAGTGACAGTTTGCTCGGATGTAAGAGCCTTCGTTTTTTTATGCTGTTCCCAGCTACGCTGCACTTCAATGGAGTCTTCAGTTGAGTCTCCAGGGTCTTCGTTATCAACGCTTGCGGCATTGGATTGGTCCACTTCTATGCCTTTGCATGTTATAAGATTACCCCGAAACGGGAAGTAGATAAATTAGAAAAACAAACAGAGTAATCTGTATTTTTTGAAAGATTTTTTGAAAGACTTTTTGAAAGACTTTTGAAAGGGATTTTTATAAACATTTTGACATGAGGAAGCATGATGAAGTCCAGGCCTCTGAATTCTCCTTGGATTTTTCTCTCTCTCTCTTTTTTTTTTATCGGCTGGATATCATCACCGGGCTGGTTTGGTGTACCTCATCATGCCCTCAAAATAAAATTTGTAATTTTATTGATATTCATCAATCAATTACATTTATTGAATGGAAAATGCAAATCCAAAAAGAAAACGAAGATAATCGCTAGATAGCGATAATTATTCCTAGAAAACAATAAAAATTCCCACGCAGGGGAATGCGAGAAATCAATAAACAAGTTACTCTTGTGGGCTAGGGCCCATTTCTTCGGGGGATCCTCCGTCAATGGCTCCTATGACGATGTCATCGAACAAGTTTGTTACTCCTTCCAGCATGTCTTCAGGATCCTCGGTTTTCGGGGGTGTCGGATCATCCATGCCCCCCCATCCATCTGGGACAATGCTCCGGGGATCTATGTAGAAGCTTCGAGGGGCCGAATATTTCACTAGGTAGTCAAACTTGCCGCTCGGCTGCCCCAGGGTGTCTATCACTTCCACCTCATCCTGCATCATTACCGGAGGACCAGGGAATGTTTCATGAATACTTGGGGGCAACGGGTTTTGCCTCCCTTGCCTTCGGTTAGGCGTCGGGTTCGGTCCTTCTTGTCTTCTTCCTCCAGAATTTTGTCCACCTCTTCCATGGTTCCCTAATCCAGCAAAATGGGACCTTTAAGGGGCTTCAATGGGGTCTCGAATGCCTTGGCCATTTCTTCCAAGACCACCACCAGGAACGAAACCATTCCCGACCATCACTCTTCCCACCATAAGGGCAGCATTTGAAACTTCGGGAGTAGGGGGCATCAAGTCAGGAGCAGCATGTATGGTGGATACTAACTCGAACGAGTGGTAGCTCGCTTCGAACTCAGAGTCCGGCTCCACATAGGGGATGGCCGTCTCGATAGATCCGGTGATCCTCCTCACCATATACGGTGACCAACTTCCTTTCAATCACGAACTTTACAGCCTGATGCAAACTTGAAGGTACCGCTCCCCGCGGTGTGCATCCAGGGACGTCCCCAGAAGAAGTTGAATGCGGTAGGGATGTCCAACACCGAAAGGGAATGTTGAAGACGACCGGCCCTATTTGCACATCAAGGTGGATTTGCCCGATCACGTCCTGCTTCGTGCCATCGAAAGCTCGCACAGAGGTCGTTGCACCATGTATCCTGGATGAGTCAACTTTGAGGCGATGGAGAGTAGCCAACGGGCATATATTTAGGGCAGACCCATTATCAATGAGCACTCGGGACACATGGGTAGTTGTGTGCTTGACGGATATGTAAAGTGCCTTGTTGTGCCCTCTACCCTCAAGAGGGAATTCCTCATCGGAAAAGGCGATCAAATCCTTAAGAAGGACTGATCCTACAAATTCTTCTAAGTTGTCTGCCTCGATCGTCTCTGGCACATGAATTTCACTTAGCACCTTCATTAGTGCCTTTTGATGCACAGGCGATGTCTGCAGGAGCTCAAGCAAAGAGACTTGGGAGGGCATTTTCCTCAATTGATCGACCACGTTATACTCACTTGCTTTTATTACAGCCAGAAATTTCTTGGCCTCTTCATCAGTGACAGGCTTTGCAGGTTGAACATTTGCTTGAGCATAAGTCCGGCCGGACCTTGTGACAACGCCAACATCCAAGTCATAGGACCAAGGGACGGCCTTGTTGCTGACATACTCATATGGCTGTGGCACTTCGATCACAATCTCATCATCGGACGCGTCCTCTAACTGGCGCATGTCCGCGAGTGGAGAATCAACCTCTTCCTTAAGCGCAGCCTGCTCCTCTTCCCAATCAATGATGATGTGGGAAATAGTGGAAACTGTGCAGTTACGATCGGCATACACGATGATGCCATCATCCACCATTTTGGCGACTCTTTCCTTCATCAATGATAGGGGAATATCTTCATGGTCCGGATAATACCCAGCTCTTACTAGGCCATTGTAAGCATCCGCCACATGTACCTTCGAGTTCTTGATGCGACCAACTTCGGGTTCCGAATAGCGTTCACTTTGTACCCTCATGCTCCGTAACGGATTCTTTTGAACATTTGGTCGAGCGGTTTGGAACGAAAAGGCCTTCGTGTCCAAGAGGTTTTGAATCTTGTGTTTGAGGGTGAAACACTCGTCGGTTGAATGCCCCAATTCCCCACTATGGTAATCATACTTCTTTGTCGAGTCGTAATTACGCATGCTTTCGCGGTTAGGGCGCTTTGGCTCAGTGGAAAGCAAACCTTTCTTTTGAAGAATTGCTAAAACCTGGGATGGAGATCCAGGGAGTGGAGTGAACTGTCTTCTTGCTTGGGCAAATGACTGACGGCCAGCAGCTTGTTGTTGCCTTACATTCATCGGGGCACGAACGGAACTTTCTTGGCTATAGGCTACATTCACATCCATGACGGCTTCTTTCTCCTTCTTGGCGGAGAATCTCTTACTTGATGGCTCAGTGAACCATCCTTCCCTTATTCCCATCTCAATTTGTTCTCCCACTTTGGAATCGGTGGTTGAAACTCTCAACATAAGTGCTTGCCATCCGATTGCGAAATTCAGATGGGAGGGTCTTTATGAAGAGCTTCATCAACTCCTTGTCGGTAGGCTCAGGAGTGATTTGAGCAGCCAGATTCCGCCATCTCACGGCATACTCCTTGAATGACTCGCTCCTTTTTTTCTCCATCCTCTCAAGATCTTCTCGGGAAGGTGCAATGTCCATGTTGAACTTGTACTGCTTGAGGAATGCATCAGCCACTTCATTCCAAGTATCAAGAAGATTGATATTTTTCATCACATACCGGTTCAATGCAGTCCGGTCAAGCGGCATGGAATGATTGGATCATGAGGGCTCATTTTTGACATCTTTGGGCCATGCGTACATGATACATCTGCAAATGAGACTTTGGGCAAGATGTACCATCGTACTTCTCAAATTCCGGCATCCTGAACTTCTTCGGCATCTTGACCTTCTCGTAGACCGACAAGTCAAAGGGGAGTGAGTTTTGTGACTCCTACAATTGCTTCACCTTTTCTTCAAGTTTCGCGAAGCGTTCATCCGGCTCTGTCTTGGGGAGGTCAACAAACTTTCCCTTTTCCACAGTGATCGGGATTGAGTCTTCTTCTAAATCAGGTATACCATTATTACTTGACTGGAGCCTATCTGCTATCTTCGGGATAACAGCCTGAGGAAGAACGGGTGGAGGAGTCGGATTGATTTGGAATGATCTGAATTGAGTCATCATAACCTCCATGGAGGCAGCTAACTGACGGAGCTGATCTTCTATATTGGACATACGATCATGTATCTCATTTTGTTCTGCCATTTTGGCCTTTGATCGTGTGATAATGGGTGAGCGTGGAGGGTCCGCTGTCACCTAATTGATTTAACATGAATTAACATACATAAGCACTTTGATATGAAATGTGCCGGCCCATGACGAAAATCTAACCACTTTTATTAATGAAATTGATTGAAAATGACATTTGAAAAAGTTCTCGACAAATAAAGTAAATGACTCAACTTCCTAGACATTAAACTAAAGTAGGAAGACTAAATTGACTCAAGCCACTTTATTTAGCCTGATCCATAAACAAATGGGAAGCCAACGCTCGACGTAATTGCCTCTTCTCTTTGGCATTTTTCTTGGCTTGCTTCTCAAGTTGCTCAATCTTCCTCTTGTGATGATTAAGTTCTGCTTGCTGAGTGGGCCTCTCAGTCACATCCGGCACCTTCGGGAGATACTCGATTGGAATTTTGTGTCGACGGATGTATCGAGTAGTGGCATGGTAAGCCTTTTCCTTTCCTTCAAGCTCATCCTCGGGCAAGTTCAACTTTTGTTCGCGACATGCGAGCCAGGCTTGTTCGATGCAGTGGAGCCATCTCTTGTGATCACCATCCTTGGTAGTGAATTGAATTTGAAACAAACCAAGCTTGAGAGGGGGTGGCAGGTCTGCACAACTCGATATTGACGGGCCACTCGGAGTGGATAGTAAGAAGTGGCACCGGTGATCCCCAACAATGGAATTGGCTCATCATCGCCATGAGTGAGGCGTGCCTCGGAGACTTGGAACCATTTAGCATGCCATAGGAAACTCTTGGTATTGGAATTTTTCAACAATTTGATCCATTTTGAGTAAGAAAGATTTAGAGTTCGATCCTGATACTTTTTGAATACCTCAATGGGATGGTGAGAATCAGTAACATTAATAATATGCATGTGAATGTCGATCTTTCTCATGTGAGAAAAGAACCAGATTTGTAAGAGTTCAATTGGTGCATGAAAAGTTTTATCCTCATCTTCCTTGAATCGGGTAAGTGACAAAAATGTTTCAGCTAAAATGGTATTGACAAAACCAACCCCAGCACACACTTGTTTGACAACCCATATAATAGCGGGGTTAATAGCTCCTTTGCGGAGAGGAAAAATAATAAACCCGAAAAAGGCTAAGATGAAGATTTTGCTTTTCAAAAGAGTGTCGCATCAGCAAAACTTTGATCTAGGAAGGAAAAAGGACATGCAAGACAATTATCTTTCAGCACTCTTTTAATTCGATCATCATCCATCTTAAGAAAATCAGACAAAATTGATGCAGGTTTTATTCCAAGAGGTGGGTTTATTAAATCCAATTCCAAAGGTTTTCCTATGGCGATGCCGTATTCCTCCAAGGTCGGGGTGAGCTCATGCTTACCGAATATAAATGTTGATGTTTGGGGACACCGAGAAATGAGCGAGTGCTTGCATGACGCCACTTTGAACCTCGATGTCGAGAAGGGGAGAAGGGGAGCTTTGGCCATCATGGGCGATCCCACCATGATTTTTCCATTTTTAACATATAAATCAGGATTCGACTAACCTAATGTCATGGACCGACAAAAGAAAGACGAAATACAATAAGTAAATTGCAAGAGTAAGGGGTAGAAAACTTACTTCACATGGCGATTAAAGCAACCACATAGACAAGCACATGAAATGTGAGGTTCGATTTCTAACTAGGATGGCTAAACAAGGTGGAGCTAAAAAGGTGGGATGACTTAGTTGCAGCCTCGCATACTAAGTCAAGCCCTTCTAACTCCGGCTCAGTCAAGAATGATACCCTAATGCAACGCAGCCTCGCGGGCAGAGGTAAACATCCTTGACACCAAGAAAGAAACTTTTGGGATTGAGTTGGGCAACCTCTACTACGCGGCCTCGCGGTCGAAGTCGTATCCAACTCAATATCATCCTAAATATCCTAGTGCGGCCCAGGTCTGGCGGCAGGTTGTGTGTGCAAAAGTGTAGTGTTAAATGCAAGGCATGCACAACAGTTTATATCAAGCAACACTTCATACATAAAAATAAACCATTCATTCCTACGCCTCCCGCAAAACAAAGGTCAGCAAACACTTCCCCTTATACCTCCCAATCTGCAAAAACATTTAACACCTTAAATGTTAGGGACGTACCTGGGATCCTCGCTGCCAAGCAAAAACATTTTTCAAAAGAAAAGAAAAATTGGCCTAAGTCCACTAAGAGTTTTAACTCAAGTCCCCAGTGGAGTCGCCAAGCTGTCGCGACCAATTTTTCGGGTGTGAACCACCGAGGGTTTGGCTAATGGATTGTTAAGCCTAGACTTAACTCGGGCTCTCCCAAGCCCATACCAATTCGTGACTTAGGTTTGAATTCTTAACATGTAAATGATTTTTATTAAGGAGTCGTCACTAATCAGTTTTTGGTAGGTCGATTAGAAACCCAAGTTAAGTAATGGGAGATTATTTTACTCCTACGAACCAGAGATTATGGGTACGGGGATTTGGTTACACTAGATTTCTCTAATGCCCTTTCGGTACCATTCTTTTATTTTGAAAAATGTTTAGTAGGCAGCTTGAATCGATTTTAATTTATCTCCCTAACATGTGAGGTGATCATGCGGGTGCGCAATCCACCAATTTAACACCAAATAAAACAATGAATAAGGTTAAGGGACTTATCTTGTAGCAACGAAAGCATCTGCATCGTTAGATTAAATTCCACATCAATAATCCTAGATATGGTCTCTAATTAACACGCAAATTTCTCTTTTTTTTGTTTTCACTTTATTTAATGGAATTTAATCCAAATGCAGTGCATGCTAATAACCTAATATGACATGGCAAAATGATCTAAATTATATGGCATAAAATGCAATAATTGCAACTTAAATGACCTAATATGCAAATTTAAATTAAATGGTCCTAGAATGCAAATTGATTAACATGCACCTAATTTTTGGATTTTTTTATCTGGAATTTTGGATTAATAAAAGCCCTAATTGAACTACCTAAAACAAATAATTTTCTAATTCAAGTTTGGGATTAATTTAAATTAACCCTATTTTGACTTAGAAAATCATTTCGTTATTTTTTTTTTTTTTTTTTTTTTAAGAAAAGGATGCCAAGTTTTCTAAGAATGAGATTGTCTAAATCTAATCCTAACCTATTTAAAAAAAAAGGGATTTCTAAAAAAAATATAATCCTAAAAATGTGATTCTAAAAAAAAACTAATTTACTAACCTATATATCTAATGCAAGATTTTAATTTTTTGATTTTATGATTTTTTTAAAAAAAAATTGCAATTTATGAAATTCCTAACTAAATTAAAATTCTATCTAATTTAAACTAGGGATTAGGTCATCCTAATTTAAACTAAGACATTATTTTAATTCAGCAATTTCTAGCCTAAGATGCGACCTATCTAAAAGATTGATCTAAATTTAAAATCAGACATGCAATTCTATTCTAAAATGCCTAATGATTTTTATTTGTTTTTTCGCTTTTTTAATTAAAATTTAACATGCAATTCAACTAGCATCCTAAGTGAATTTTGTTTTTTTTTGCTTTTGTTTTTCTTTTCTATGACCTAATTAAAATCCCTAATCTAAATATGCAAGACAGTTAAACCTAGTTAAAGAATTTTTATTTATTTATTTTATTTTTTATTTGTTTTGAAATTAACAGTTTCATGCAACCTAGATTAACTGATTTTTTTTGTTTTTTTTTTTTTTTTAGATTTACAATAACTAAAATGCTTAACCTAAACATGCAAATAACCCTAAACATGCAATATTCTAACTCAAACATTTCACAAGATAAATAGAAACAATCAAGTTCAGTCAAAATTACCCAAAAAAGATATCACATATCATTCAAATCAAGGGGTAATATTTCGCTAGTAAAATCGATAAATTGATCTTAAGCCTTAAAGATCAAAATATCAATTTTATTCCCACATGATTAATTATTTCATCTAAAGCCTTATAGACGAAAATAAAAAATCGACGCGGTTGCGAATTAGGGATAAATTGGAATTTTCAATCACTTATCGGGGCCTAATGTTGTTAACAAAAATAAATAACAATAAGACAATAACAATAAAATAACAATAAAACAATAAAAATAAAATAAAGTAAAAAAAAAAAGAAAATCTACCTAATTGTTTTTTGCTCTTTTTTGTTTTCTTTTCTTTTTCAGAAAAGAAAAAGAAAGGAAAAAGGGAGGCCGGCCGGCGAGGCTTCCGAGGGCGGCGGCTAGGGTTCCGGCGGGGGGCTGCGCGACGGCGGCGTGGCGGCGCGCATCACCGGGGAGGCGGCGGCGGCAAATCGGCGACGGGGAGCGTCTCGGGGCGAGGACAGGCGTGCGCACGGTTGGCTAGGTAGCGCGTCGAGGGCGGCGCGCGAACAGGGGGCGTCGGGCGCGCGGATCGGAGCGCGAGAGGGCGAGCGACGGCGGTGGCTCCCTGGATCCAGGCTCGGTCTCGGCGGCGTCGGGGGCTGCGAGAGGGCATCGGGGTGGCGCGGGCGGAGGCGATGTCGTCACTGGCTCGGCGGCGGCGCCTAACCTTGGCGAGGGCCTCAGGGCGTCGCGACGTCTAGGCGCAGGGGCGTCGCAGCTCGAGGAGGCACGGTGTGGAGCGGGACGGCGGCTAGCGACGCGGCCCCTAGATCTGGAGGAGGCGGCGATGGCGTCGACGGCGGCGACGGCGGCCGGCGATGGGGCCGGCGAGGGTTCTGGAGGCGCCGAGGTCGCGGGGGAGTTGGGGTTCGCAGCGAGGCGTCGGCTCGAGTGGCGCGAGGCGGCGGACGGCGTTGGGTTGGCCGGGGCGTCTCGCGAGGGCGTCGACGGCGACGGCGACGGCAACGGCGACGGCGTCCAGCGAGGAATTCCCCCCTTGGGGAAGGCGAAGAGACGCCAAGGAAAGAGAGAGGCTTCGGCCTCTTTTCTTTTTTTTTTTTTTCTTTTCCCTCAGCTCCCCTACTTCGACAACCCTCTCTCTCTCTCTCTCTCTCTCTCTCTTTTCTCTTGTTTTGATCTTTTTTTTTTTTCTTTCTTTCTTTCTTTTTCGAAAAAAGCCGCCCCCTAGCTCAACCGTATGCACTTGTTTTTATACACCCAAAAATTGTATCCTCGCGGTATATTTTATTATCAATTTTGCTCGCGCGCGATACCTCGAATATATCATAGAAATATTTTTGCATATTCTATCCAAAAATTCCTCTTTTCGCGCAAAAATGTATATTACCTAAATCTATACTAATCTTAACAAAATAAAACAAAATATAACAAAATCAAAATAAAATATGCCTAAATTATATGCCATGCATTTTTATTTTTTATTTTTTTAGCAAAAGCGAACCCCCAAAATTAGGTGTCAACACGTTCTAATTGTGGAAAGTTCTTAGGAACACGAGACTAATTATGAGAAAGAAGTTACAAACAATGTAAATTTGATGAGAATGACAACATGAGCAGAGACAAAGAAAATAAGAAGGGAAACAAGAGGAAACTCATTGACACCAATGATACCAACAAGCTGGGCAACAACAACACATTCAAAGACAAGTTTTACTTTTATTGTGGTAAAAAAGGCCACTACAAGAAAGAGTACCGTTACCGGAAAAAGGTAAAAGGTTGATACAACAGCAGCAGCAGATGTTGTGGAGCAAAACGCTACGAATAATTTGCCCCATTGGGGTGGCGCCCCACAGCGCTGGAATCTTCACGCCCATCCTTATCACCGCCTAAGGTAGCTGGCGGCATAACCCCTCCATTTCGAGGATCCACTCTTATTGATCCTCATGGAGGACCTACTACTCTTCATTTTATAACCTTCTAACACATGCCAACCTTTTGTCCCTTAAAAAAGTCCGCTCAGATTATGGAAATCTGTTTGATATTGGAAATTCTCCTGTGAATGCACTCTGCATGCGTGCCGCTCGTCGAAAGATGAAGAAGTTAAGAAGATATTGGCAATTCTCCTGAGAATGCACCCTGCATGCGTGCCGCTCGTCGAAAGATGAAGAAATTGAAAAGAGGACGTGTCTGTTTTTTGAATCCTCCTCCTCCGCGCAGCATTTAGTGAGGGAGGGAGCCATAGGAGGAGAATTGCTCTGCATTTAGTGAGCGAGGGGGCCGCAAGATGGAGACCTGACCTCTTCTATTTTATTGCAATAGAAGGAGATGAGATAACACGAAGCTGTGACAAGGCCAAGCCAAAATTAGAAGAGAGAGAGGAGACTCGAAACTTTTGTCCCTCCATCCCGCAGGGGCAGAGAACCTGTCGCTGCAATCACGGGTTCCATTGAAGTTCCAAAGACCGGTCCGAGAGAGATGGTTTCCGTGGAGAAGATCCGCGAGAACCAGCGGGCCAAGGGTCCGGCGACTATCCTCGCCATTGGAACGGCGAACCCGGCGAACTGCATGTACCAGGACGAGTTCCCTGACTACTACTTCCGCATGACCAAGAGTGAGCACATGACGGCTCTCAAGCAGAAGTTCATCCGCATATGTGAGCCTCACTCTAGTTTGCCTTAGCTACAAAACATTGCGGCTTCCATTTCAATGCTAGTTATTTTTTCTTGCTTCTCCCTTAACCGAAACCAAGCTCATTCATAGGTTAGGAAAAGAAAAAGGGTTCTACCAAAAAGAGAAACGAGTCTATGCATCTAATCCCTAAATTCATATCTTTTATACAGATTGGGATTCTCTACAGTCAACTGCAGTAACTGGACTGTAATATGCCATTAATATATCTATATATCATCACATATATATGTACTTTAGACGGCTCATGCATATTTATCATTTTTTTTTTTTCTTTTTAGATCCTCTTTCTTTCTTCTCTTTGCCCCGCTCTCTCCTTCCCTGGAAGTTACCTATCGTAGCTCTTCCGTCACCACCACCCCGCCATTGCCTCCCTCTTTCTGCATGAGCTTTCAACCTCGGATTTGATGTCTCCAGCCCTATAAGGGCAACCACTCACAGTCGTCACGACCTCCATCTGTCTTGATTGATAGAGAGAAATATGTTAGAGATTTACTTGAATATCTTGGATGAAGTTCCTGAAAAGGTGCAGGCAATTTAATCATTTCAGTGAAGATATAGTTATACCTAATTGAAGATATCTTTATGTTAACATCACAGTTAACAAAAAAAAATAAAAACTCCAATGCATGCAAGACAACGTTACTCTAGAAAGTACAATCAATATTCGGAAACATCGCAGGTGAGAAGTCGATGATCCACAAGCGCCACAAGCACTTGACCGAGGAGCTTCTCCAGAAAAACCCCGAGATCTGCTCGTATGACGCTCCTTCACTCAACGCACGCCAGGACATAAGCACCGTCAGCATCCCGAAGCTCGGCGAGGAGGCAGCGTCGGAGGCCATCAAGGAGTGGGGCCAACCCAAGTCCAAGATCACCCACATTGTATTCTGTTCCCTCTCCGGCGCCGACATGCCCGGTGCCGACTACCAGCTCATGCGCCTCCTCGGCCTCAGCCCCTCCGTCAAGCGTGTCATGCTATACCACCTGGGCTGCTTTGCAGGCGGCACCGCCCTCCGTATCGCCAAGGACCTTGCTGAGAACAATGCTGGTGCGCGCGTCCTCATTGTCTGCTCTGAGATCACTGTCCCGTCCTTCCGAGGCCCATCAGATGAGAACCATGGCAACCTCGTGAGCCAGGCCCTCCTTGGGGACGGCGCCGCCGCACTCATTATAGGGTCCGACCCGGAGATCCCATCCGAGCAGCCCATATTCCAACTCGTGTGGACCGCGGAGACCGTTTTGCCAAACTCAGAGAGCACCCTCGAGAGCCAAGTGCGTGACGTGGGGCTAACCTTAGTCTTATCCGAAAGGGTCCCCCTATTGATCGCAAGCAACATCGAGAAGAGCTTGAAAGAGGCGTTCGATTCTCTCGGCATAACCGACTGGAACTCCATCTTCTGGGTGCCTCATCCGGGTGGCCCGGCTATACTCGACCAAATCGAGGCCAAGCTAGGGTTGAGAAAGGAGAGGCTCCGAGCCATGAGGCAGGTGCTTAGAGAGTACGGGAACATGTCGAGCGAGTCTGTCTTTTTCGTCCTTGATGAGATGCGGAGGAAGTCGGTCGAGGAAGGACTCCCGACCACCGGCGAGGGATTGGAGTGGGGCGTCCTTTTTGGGTTTGGGCCGGGCCTCACGGTGGAGATGGTAGTGCTTCACAGTGTGCCAATAGTGCCCCCTGGATGAAATTACTCAATAATCTTTACGATATGACTATAAATATTGATATGATTATGATGTTATTGCATGCTATTTTATTAGTAGGAAGAAATTTTGGGATTTGAAGGGATTGATACTGGAAGGGTACATATATTGTTCACTTTGGACACTAAGTCCTCATGGCATACTATCTCAAGAAAATGTGTATGTACAGTTTGAGGGCTCATTGCCTTATAAGCTAGCACATGACTCCCTCCCCAGGCGATGTGGGACAAGAGGGGCTATCATACTCTCCACCCCTTAACAGAAGGGCGTTCTCGCTATGGCTCCACATGCGGTCGGAAGTCGGCTTTGATACCACTTGTAGGGGCTATCACACTCTCCACCCCTTAACATAATGGGTCTCCATTGTACACATATTGTTCGCTTTGGACACTAAGTCCTTACGGTTTTATTCTTCTCGGGGCAGCCCATACTACCCCAAGAAAACATGTATGTACAGTTAGAGGGCCCATTGCCTTATAAGCTAGCCTAAGACTCTCTCCCTAGGCGGTGTGGGACAAGAGGGGTTGTCATACTCTCCACCCCTTAACAGAACAGTGTCCTCGCTACGGCTAGAACAGCGTCATCGTTGTGGCCCCACACATGGTCAGGAGTTGGCTTTGATACCGCTTATTGTGACAGCCCCTCTTGTCCCACATTGCCTAGCAGGGAGTCCTAGGCTAGCTTATAAGACAATGGGCCCTCTAACTGTACATACGCATTTTCTTGAGGTAGTTTGGGCTGCTATATTACAAGTGGTATCAAAGTCGACTCCCAACCGCATGTGGGGTCATAGCGAGGACGCCCTTCTGTTAAGGGGTGGAGAGTGTAACAGCCCCTCTTATCCCACATCACCTAGGGAGGGAGTCCTATGCTAGTTTATAAGGCAATGTGCCCTCTAAGGGCGCGTTTAGTAACGATTATATTCCCGGGAACTGATTCTGACAAGAAATGATTATTTTTGATTATATTCCCGAGAATTGATTCTGAGTAAAAGAACGCGTTTGGTAACTGTTCAAAATTTCTGATTCTGGAATAGAATTACGTTTGATAACGTGTTCATTACTTACATTCCAAATTAATTTCTTTTAATTTTTAAATAATTTTTTTTTTTTTTTTACTTTTTTTCCTTTTTTCCTTTTTTTCTTTTCTTTTTTTCTCCTATTCTTCTTCTTCTTCTTTTTCTTTTTTTTTTTTTTCCTTTTTTTCCTTTTTTCCTAATAATTTTTTTTTTACTTTTTTACTTTTTAAGTAATATACTTATTAGTAATAGTATACTATATTACTATATATTATTACTATACTAATAATTGGTATACTAATATATTATATTATTATTAGTATACTATAATAATATTATAATAATTAGTATATTAATAATTATTAATATAATTATATAATATTAATTATTATTAGTATATTATTAATTATAATTAATAATTATTATAATATTATAATAAGTATACTAATATAATTATAATTATATAATAATACACTTATATTAATAATTATAATAATATACTAATTATATAATTATATTATATATTAGTATATAATTATACTAATTATATTAGTATATAATAATTATGTTATAGTAATAATTAGTAATATTATATAGTAATAATTACTATATATATTATTATAGTAATATTATATATACTAATAATTAGTATACTAATATAATATTATTATTAGTATACTAATATAATTACTATTATATTATTATTATAGTATAATAATAATTAGTATAAGAATTTTATTGTGTTGATTCTTTTTTGATTCTCGGACACAGAATCAACTTTTTTTTTTTTTTTTTATTTTCAAATCTTGTCCCAAATTGATTCCGGGAATAAATTTGTTCCTAGGAACAAAAATTTTATCAAACGCGATTCTCATCTCAAACTGATTCTGGGAACAAAAAATCAGAATCAGTCATTGTTTGGCACGTTACCAAACAGGGCCTAACTGTATATACACGTTTTCTTGAAGTAGTATGGGTTGTCTCGAAAAGAATAAAACCGTGAGGACTTAATATTCAAAGCGGACAATATGTATACAGTGGAGACCCAAGGTGTTATAGATACCTAGATGGTCATCTATGGGATTTGTCTTATTTATTAATGTTGGAATCATTGTCGTCTATGGGATTTGTCTTATTTATTAATGTTCTTTCTAAATAAGATTGAGCATTAGTCAACCAGTTTTGAGTCTTTTTGAATTAGAACTTGAGAGTTTCAACCTTCATGAAGGCTTACTAAGATAAGTTATATCTACACCGAAACATAGGAAATAGCTGTACATACCATTTCCAACACATATTTTTCATATAGCTAGCATTCCAACTTCACTACCGGGCATTCGAAGATGGTCCGGAGACCAGTAGAGGGTCTGCCACAAATTCCAACAAAATCGAGAGAAATTTTAAAAAGAAAAAAGGACATGGATCCTGTAGTTGGGATAGCTCTGAGGAAGTTATCCCAAACTCTCTCTCTCTGTGTCTCTCTCTCGTGCAATTTCTCGTTTTGAACGAAAGATATAAAGGGTGAAGAGAAAAAAGGAAAATAAAATCTTAGTGGTGGCTTATCTATATAATTATAGACGGTTGTTACAGACCGGAAGTTTGCAACGCACGAAGGACGGAGATGATCCATGAAGACGGGCTTGATTCTAGAGTTATTCTAGAAAATAAAGAAGTAACTTTTTGATTTTGTTCCAAATTTATTTTCGGGACAAATTTGTTTCTAAGGATAAATTTGTTTTCTGGAATAAAAAGATTACCAAATGGATTTTTTTGTTTTTGTTTTGGGAAATTAAAGAATACAATAATACACTATTTAGTACAAGTTCTTAAACGCCATCGGCGATTTGTCTCGCCGGGATATTTTACGTGGACTCTAGTCATCTCACATGGTATTGCAAGCGCCGACATGGACAATTAATAAAAAATAAAAAATAAATCCACGTCAAAATGAGAAATTAATAAAAAAAATCCATATAGAATGATTTGCTGGAAGTGGCACTCAAATAATTGATTTTATTCCAATGTGACTTTTAAGTGAGCAAAAAAAAGTTATGGTACTCAATTGAGTACCATAGAAAGTTATGGCACCCCTATTGTAGTTGTCCTCATCCTCATCAAATTTGGATCATGAGTTGTCTTATCATTTTGTATATGATTATTATCATGTCATGTCATTTTCTCATTATTTTTGCCATGCAATGTTATTTTTTCCTGTGATACTCCGCAATCGAATTTGTCATCTTGTGTTTCATGTGATTATACCATGCCATGTTAACCAAATTACAAATTCATCATGTCATGTTACTTGTGATAATTACCATTTTATGTTATTTTCCTCGTCATATTTGGATGGTGAATTTTTAATGACATGTTCCATGTGATTTGCATATTATGTCATTTTCTCATTGCGTTTAAATTCTGAATATGCAATGTCATGTCATCTTTCTCGTCAATTTGAGTCGTGAATATGTCATGTCATGTTGCATGTGATTATTATTATATTGTGTTGTTTTATGATCATATTGTAGTCTCAAGTCTATTATGTCATATTGCATGTGAATATTATCATGCCATGTTATTTTCTCGTCATGTTTGCATTTGAGTTTGCCCCGTCATGTTGCGTTTAGATGTCGCCATATCATGTCATTTTCTATTCGAATCCAACTTTGCATGTTGCATGTGCAGTAGCCGTGACAATGCATTTTGCATACACACCTGCGAACACGAAGCTCCAACTCGGAGAAAAATACAGTAATTCTTCTCACTCCAGTTGGAAGAATTGCTGGCTGGCTGGACATTTTTCACCGTCATAAATTACAGATATAGCGTAACTGCTCTGAGTTGTTCAACGTGAATTTACTCATATCCATCTCAGCCAGGCATCATTCCAAGAAAGTAAAGTTGAGGAAACGGCAAAAGCAAGTAGATTGACGAGTTTACTACAAACTAGAACGTTAAGTGCTTCGTCTATGGCATGATGATGTACATTGAAAAGAGTAAACCAATTCAATCGAACTTCTCTATGGCTAGTGAAACCCGTGTCTCCTAGGGAGTTCGTCTTCATTGACCGTGTTTATGTCTCTTCTCCCTATCTCCGCTGAATCGTCCATGGTTAGGAGATCCATTAACATGGCATGCTCTGTAGATTCTCAGCAGGATAAGACGTATCCAATCCATCGTCAGCTGCTCGTTAGCCGAGTGGTCGATGCATGCTAACCCGATCTCAATGACCTGCCGAGCTTGTTCAATGGTAGCACTACCAATCATGATTCTCTCATCCAACAAATTCTGCGAATTTGCAGGGAAATTCATTCCGATGTACTCGATAAAACCGGCCTCGCCCGCCTCCACATCTCCCATCTTCCCTCTGTCTGCGATCATCTCCAACAAAAGCACTCCAAACTTGTATTTGTCTGATTAAAAAGGACCAAATGAGAGTCAATAGTTTTCGCAATCTGCTAAACAATATGAAAGGAAAAATGCAAGTTGAGACACAAACGAACTTACTCTTCGAGCTGCTGTTTTGACCATCGAATTCAAACCGCGAAATCAGTGGCTTGAGATTTTCAGACAAGATAATACTGCTGGTCCGGAGATCATACCCCACTTGAGGCCACAATTCATGCAAATAACACATGCCTTCCATGACTCCAACCAATACCTTCAACCTGTGCTTCAACGGTGGAGCTCTTTCCGTCAACCAAATCTCTAGGCTCTCTCCGTCAGTCCATTCCATCACAATCGCTCTCATTTCCTGGTCGTCGCACCAACCGAATACTCGCACAACGTTCTTGTGGCGCAACTGGACCAGGACCTCACAATCTTCGACAAATTTTCTCATGCTTTCAGTGGAAATGTCACTCCAGTATATCTCCATCCTCGCTTGAGTACCATCTCTCAGAATTCCTCTGTAAATATCTACTCCATCACTTTTCCCCTCTAAGTTTTCACATGAGAATCCGCCTGTTGCCGCATTAAGCATCGATGTAGTGAAGTGATGTCTTGGTTGTCGAGATTCCGATGATAGATTACGCCTTCTAAAACACAGCATAGCCATGAAACCCACAAGTAAAATCACCATAACCGGCAAGCCGATCATCAGAAATATCACCTTGACCGCGAAACTCTGTTTGTTCGGAATGAGGCCCGAGTGGACAAAATTACTTGAATTGAACCGCCTGAGGACCGGGCTCTCGGACAGTTTACACTCCGAGAAGTGATTGTATGAAAGGTTGAGGACGGTAAGGTTGACCAGCGAAGCCAGCATCTCGACCGGAAAATCGCCCGAAAGCTCGTTGTGGCTGAAATCGAGGACCCCGACCTGTGCGCAGGCCAGAACACTGGTCGGGAACTCGCCCCTCAGGGAGTTGTTCGAGAAGTCAATGGACTGAATCGTCAGGGGGCAGTACATCCAGAAGAAGTCGAAGGACAGATAGAGCGGTGCGATCCTAGGGTGGCCCCGAAGGTCGATCTTGTCGAAGGACTCGACGCAATTGGGATTGCGGGACTCATTGCAGAGGTGACTAGCGACGATGGTGAACTTGAAGATCTCGTCGAGGCCCCCCAGAGGGCGGGAGTTGCCGCAATACCGGAGGGCAGGGTTTCGGAGGCAGTTGCCGGTGATGGTGGAGTTGAAGTCCGGGGGCGGCCGCAGGTTGCGAAGGTCGTCGACGACGGTGGTGGAGAGAATGGCGGGGGAGGAGGAGGAAGGCGGCGGTGATCGGGAGGAGAAGGGGGGCCATCGGGCGAATGTTGCTCAAGGTTGGGAACGGTCGATCTCTCAGAAGGAGAAGGGAGAGAGGAATTTCGAATGGAATGCTTGGCGGTTTCTGGTTTTAAGGGCAAAAAGATGAGGAAGTTCGCACCTGTGCAACGGGCCCCTCGTACTTTTCGCCCCTTTTTTCAATAAATCCTAAAATATATTGAAACTTTTTTGTATTTGATAAAACTAGTTTTGTGTTCGTTGAATTTAAAATATACTTGAAAAGTTGGCACATAAAAATCCACTTATAATTTTATTAAAAGTATCAGAATTCCCATAATTTTTATAACTCAAAAACTAACTAATGGGAAATAAATATATTAGAACCCCATGTTCATATGTGGATTGAACTAATGATCCAATGGCATTACCCATGATAAAATTCACAAAAAAGTTAACGTATTAGACATTATAATAATTAATTATTTGATTACTCAATATTTAATAACAACATTTTTCGATAATTGAAAAGCTCTTTCAATTCAAGAAAGAACTGCATGTCTTCACTGTCATGAGCGAACATACTCCATAGGGCATTTTTGAAGTACAAGCCAAACTCGTCTTGCTTCTCGAAACCTAATAATATGATTAATAAGAAAATGTATTACAGAATCAATTCCCCTCATTGTTTCATTCTTGCTATCTTATTTTCATTAAGAATGCCATTTTGTCGTAAATGCACGCAAAAGGCATGACTAGAAACTCACAATAGTCGTACCGATTGCGGAAAGCAGACCTATAAACATCATATGCCTTGATTTTCATTCGACGACAAACAGACATTAAGTCAATATTGAAAAATACCCAAGCACCATGTAGTTGATCAAAGAGATCATCTATTCGTGGCAACTGAAGTTTGTTCCGAAGAGTCACCTTGTCGATTTCTCAATAATCAATGTAGAGGCACATACAACAATTACCTTTACCTTTATGATACTCGACTCTTCCCTGGCGTCAGACTTACATGGGGACCTTGACACCATAGGATTTGGTTGTTTCTCGCGAATCAACTTCCATTCTCTTCTTTAGATCCATCCCTTTTTTTCAGCATAACTATCTGATATTTCCTGCTAGGCGTGTGAGAAAGAAACGAACGGTAAGTAATTCCCCTCCAGGAGTCGAAGTATAAAAGTCATAGTTAAAGCATATGTAGCATCAAACTTGTCACCAGAGTAAATTGTAAGAATGACACAAATAACTGTCAATAAGAAGATCGACACTCCTTGGTTTGGGCATAGGCAAAAAGTATCTAGTGAAAGCTGTGAGATTTGCCTGTTTCACCGTCCAACAGGAACCCTGAAGGTCAGCACTGAAGCTTCACGGGTGAAAGCAATTTCAATACGCAAAACTTGGATTTCTCTCAAAATTCTGGATCTAGCAACCAATCATAGAGGGGAATTTGTCTAATCAATCCTAACACTATCATACGGATGCCAATTCAGTTGTAAACTTTTCGATCTTGACAATTTCATCTTTAATCTTTGCTTGAAATTTCAATATAGTCATTTCATTCAATTTTCGCTAGAAATCACTAATGTTGCAATCTAGTTATTGTTGTCTGTCCTATGTAACACATTGTCACGTCAACGATTTTCAATTACAATTGGCTAGAGTGAACTATATTGGAATTTTCCTCAAAGATTTAATACTAAATTGGAACAATTAGAACTTTTAAGAATGAATTGGCATCCTTACAATAAGTTTATGATTGATTAGGTAATTTTCTCTCGTGACGGTGTTTGAAGTTGGCAGTTTTGCATTGAATGCAACTATAGCCATAGAGGACGCCACCACCTCTCTCTTTGACACATGATCTTAGAACAAGGGATGAGCACGGTTTTAGGGTAGAACCAGAAATTAAAGAACTGGACTGGCGGGTCTAGTTCGGTTCTTGGTTCTACAACGGGCCGAGTAGGTTCTCAGTTTCACTTTTTTAGGAACCAGCAGTTCCCAATTGCTAAGGGAACAGGAACTGGAACAGAGAATTGAGAACCGGAACCGGAACCCAAGAACTAGGAATCGAGACCCCAAACCCTAAAATAGCCAAATCTTTAATTTGGCTTTATTCTTCCCCTTTGTGCTTCTCAGTCATATCTATTGACAATAGGAAGGAACCCTTTTCTCCTTCATCCCTCTCAACAAGTGTAGCTTGTTTTTGTTTTCACTAGAGCATTGTTTTGCTAAGTGAAGAAACAAGACCCCAGTGAGGCACGCAGGTTTTGCCTTTCGTGATGTGTAGCCATTTTGCAACCGGCTAGTTAAGGAATGTTGTGCTCTTGAGGATCATTGTGGTTCGTGTACTTACTACATGCATGTGTGGAGATGTGAATTGTTTCCAATTTTTGTTTTTTCCTTTCCTTGTTTCCAGAGGGTTTGCTCCCATGTTGATTCTGATGTGCATGCGAGTATATAATTTAATGACCGAAACATCTTGCTCCTTCCAGATTTTGTCACCCTTAATTTCTTGAAAGAAAATTAGGGTGTGTTCTTACCTATAATGCTCTAATGCTTTGTATTTTCTTCGTTGGATCTTGTGCCATTGTAAGGTGCAGTTTAGTTTGAATGATTCAATTTTCGAGATAGTGATTATGTATAATACAAGAACAATCGATGCATTACAAATTGTAAAATTTCCTTAATATTATTTGACAAGTGCATATGGATACTCATTCTTAGGCAATCGATTATAAAATGCTTGTTTATTTTTATTGTTGTGCTTATTTTTGTTTTGCTTAACTAAAAATGAAAAAAGAAAAGGAACTTGTCAGGCTCTGGAACTGACCATGAAACCTATAACATGGTAGGTTTCAGGTTTCAAGTTCTGACGGGTAGATTTTAGGTTTTAAAAAAAATAAAAAACCTCTATACTCGAGAGTAGGTTTCTAGTTCTAGACAAAACCTGTAAAGAACCTTGAATTGCTCATCTCTACTTAAAACATCAAGGTTGCCCTTTAGGGCAAGATTGAGTATTCAGCCTAAGTAATGTAATAGAAGCAATCATTTAGAAAAATTCCCATCAAAAGTATAACAAAGAGCAAACCTAAACTCATTGAGTGGAAAAAAGTGCTACATGGAACGGAATCATTTGTCCACAACCTTGTTTTTGAGATAGTAGCAGTGTACATGGATGTTGAAATATTACCATATATCACCTGACAACGAGTCTTCTATGTTATTTATATTCACGCGGTCTCTCTTCAATAAAATTAAACTTTTGAGTTGAACTTTGTAACATTGAATGTGATTCTAGATCTAATGGTTTATATGAAAGTATTGTTAAAATATTTACATATTACCCCACACTTTCATATAATAGGTTAAGTGTTTAGAATAATTGGCAGTGATCACACAAAATCTTTCATAGCATAAGAGTGGGAGATTTTGATTTCAAATCTTTTCAAACTCCTATTTATCTCGCCAATTACAGACTTTTAGAAGAATTGGCTGTGATATCACTAAATCTCATAGGTATGTGTTCAACCATCTTGCTATTCACAAAATTCTACTCTTGGAGACACATAAAACCTCCATTTTGAAAGGGAAAATTTCTCTCCTTAAAAATAGGAGAAAAATACGTACTGGGGTGTTTATCCTTCTTTACATCTATACACAAACTATATATTAAAGATCACTTTTAAAATTGGCGTCAGATGACTAAAACATTCTTATTTCATTAGAGTGAGAACCAAATGACCCAATAAGCCCACACGTTGTGATTGAACTTTTGAAAGTTCCATGATGTGTTGCCTAGCTGCGGCATACTTCATGTGGGAGAGACCTCCTATGGCTCCAACCGAATTGCGTAGAGGATGGTGAGATCCTTGTGGCAATGCCGAGAGGGAATAGCTAGTGTCTCCATCATTTCTACTAATTTTTAACCCGAAATAAGGTTTCATGAATACTAGTGATAAACCCATGCCTCTGCATGATAAAAATACTCACACATAAAATTATCTCAACAACATCGTTTCTAAAGATTAAAAGTTTCTCATGAATAATCTTTTATTATTGGTGAGAATATGATAGTTATATAGAGGATTCAAAAACTTATGATCTTTTTTTCAATTGGAAATTTATGATTTGTGCCGCAACTATTTGGTACTTTGCAACAACCTATCATTGAAACATACTTACTTTTGTCTCTATTAACGAGATAAATGAATATACAATGAGCGTATATTTGTTTTCTTTCACCTTTTGAGCGAAATTTTTCTAGTACGTGAGATTAAAAAAAGTTCAAAACATGGCTAGTTTTAAGTGACAATCTACATATTGGAAGTAGCGAGATAATGACCTATTTTCATTAAAAGGTCACTTTTTTAACTAGATAAGTTAGGAAGAGTATAGATAACTTGAAAGACACAGTATGAAAAACAACAAAAAACAGATTGACGTTAATCCAGATTCATTGATTTTGTGTTGAAATCAAATTTTCTTATATATGGTGCATTGCCATATACGGTGTTTGTTCCTATCGTATAGTGTCTACTATGGCCAAGTACGTTAAAAAAAAAAAAAAGTTTAGACAATTGCATCAAAATAAAGGAAAAGTACACAAAAAATGGATCTTTTGTAAAGAAAAAGACCTTGAAAGAGTAGGAAAAAGCATTGAATGTTACTCTCACTCTTGGGGTCAAGAACGAGGCAACTTAACAATTATAATATATTGAGATATTACATTGCATTATTGGATATCTCCCTGTATTATACATCAAGCCAAACATTATTTCAGCATCGAATATTTTTAAAAAATCCCATGAAAATCCATGGTTGCTGTTAGAAGATAAATAATGACCCTTACAATACCAAAGGGCAAATGGCACTTAACTAGATTGACGACCCAACACGTGTTATCCTACAAAATTCTCATCGATTCCAAATTTAAATCAATCTTCCTCATTTCGAACAAATTAAAATCAATTTTCTAAAATAACTCGAATCTCTTGCTTTTCTCCATTTATTAAACAACGGCTGAAAATGATTAAATATAAGAATGATACCAAACTTCATCATTAAACATGAAAACTAATTAGATTAGAATGTTTACATCCAATGCTGACATCGAACACCGATACATGCTAGGTTCACTTCCATATGGAGGAAGTCTAATGAATTGCAAACCCAAAGACTTGACCCCATATAATAATCCAGATGGAGAAATAGGGTTTCTTATTATCTTTTATACGATAATCGTAAATAACATTAGTTGAAACACAATAAAAAGAGAGAAAGAGAGAGCGAAAAACTCGGTTGAGGGTAGTATTTTATTTACATCAAGCTAACGTCAAAGGTCAATTCGTGGTCCGATTGAATTGAAATTTTCTCAGCATGATCATGGCACATTCTTCTTAAATCTAAACGGTTTGATTTTCAATTGAAGCTCCCTACATCAGGTTTTTCATCAATTAAACAGAACCTATGTTTTTTGTGAGATCTATTCTTGATTTTTTGTGAAATTTATGTGTATTGCCAAGAATGATATTCTTGATATCTTTGCTACAATGTACCTATAGTATTTACTAGAGAATAACTTTATTCATATAGTTTTGTTGATAGTGAAGATTTTGGGTGGACTTTGGTCTCGTAGTTTTTGATCTCCTCACACCGAGAAGGTTTTCCAGGTAAAAAAATCGCCTTGTGTTTGCGTGCTTAGTATTTATAATGCTCTATTATATCTTTTTATTCTATTGTACTAATCCAATATTGTTTGGGTTGTTACTCTTCTCCAAACAATAAGTATAAAAATAGATAAGGCAAGAATTTGATTTTACAAAATATAATGGGTTAGAGATCTTGCAGCTTGCTTATGAAAATTTGAAATACCAAATGAAAAGATACATTGAAATAGGATCAATATTTGACCTAATCACAAAATGTGTGTATATATTGGGAAAAGTTATCCAGTCAGTCCTAAATCTATTGTGTGGACATCAATTCAATCCTAAATTCTCAATTATACTAATTTAATCCTACACTTTTCCATAAAATTTCAATATAGTCCTTTTAGTCATTTTTCGTTGGCAATCACTAATATGGTAGTTCAATTGTTGTTGCTCGTCCTATGTTACATATTGCCATGTCGGTGATTTTCAACGAAAATTGATTAAAAAGACTACATTAAAATTTCATATAAAGGTTTAGAACTAAATTAGTTAAATTGAAAAGTTTAGGATTCAATTAATATTTGTCTAATAGATTTATAGGTAATTGGATAATGTGACATGTGCAATGAGTCGACATACCACCCAACGCTTTGGTTCAAAATTAGCATAAGCAAATCAATCTAAGTCTTCATCTTAAGTAGCTTAAGGATAATCACTGATAACTACAGGCACGACCCCATGACCAATGGATGCTCAACATGGAAGAGACTTCTTTTTCTCATTTCCAAATACTTCTACATTCCACACCTACTTTAGTTTGCTTCCTGTCCCTGAGCTACTTCTTGCAGCCATTTCACCTTTATGAGTTTATACTTTCTTTGCTAGCGCTCACAAGAAACCCTGTTATTCTCCATCTACATGACAATGAGGTTCGTGCAGCTTCATCTTTCTTGCTATCTATTACTTAATCTTTTGCGGTTGACGAGTCGCTTTATTTTTTCGACGTCATCACCTCAAAACCAAGCTCGAGCTTGCCCACTTCGTATCTATAAAAGGCAAGGCAATGGGTTGCAAATGTTCACAGCTGGACCAAGTTGTAGTGTCTCAGCTTCACTTTGAACTTCATTATATCCGCAATACAAAAGAAAAAGTTTCAAACGCAGGTCCGAGATAGATGGGTGCCGTTGAGAAGATCTGCGAGAACCAGCGGGCCAAGGGGCCGGCAACCATCCTTGCCATTGGGACGGCGAACCCCACAAATTGCGTGTACCAGGCCGAGTACCCTGACTACTACTTCCGCGTGACCAAGAGTGAGCACATGATGGCCCTCAAGCAGAAGTTCATCCGCATATGTGAGTCGCACTATGGATTGCCCTAGCTACACAATATATATATATATATATATATATATATATATATATATATAAAAGTTTAGAGTATATCCTAACTTCGTAGTTTATTTTTTCTCATGAAACATATGTGTTGTGTTTGGCTCAATACATCCTTTAAGAAAGTTTAACTATCTACAATTTGCTTCTCCTCGTAATGAATTTTCATTCATTCTTACCAATCTTAGAATGGTCGAAAGAAAAGTTTGTCGAGTAGTGTGTGTTAGCTGGCCATGCAAATTCTTTATTACTATAGCGAAAAAAAAGGCAGAACAAATAAAAACTCCAATGCGTGCATGTCAACTTTGTTCTTGGAAAGTAAAATCAACGTAAGGGAACGTCGCAGGTGACAAGTCAATGATCCACAAGCGCTACATGCACTTGACCAAGGAGCTTATGGAGAAACACCCCGAGATCTGCTCGTACGACGACCCTTCGCTCAACCCGCGCCAGGACATAATCAGCGACACCATTCCGAAGCTCGGTGAGGAGGCCGCGTTGAAGGCTATCGAGGAATGGGGCCAACCCAAGTCCAACATCACCCACATCGTATTCTGCTCCACCTCCGGCGTCAACATGCCTGGTGCCGACTACCAGCTCATGCGCCTTCTCGGTCTAAGCCTCTCAGTCAAGCGCGTCATGCTCTACCACCAGGGCTGCTTTGCTGGCGGCACTGTCCTCCGCATCGCAAAGGACCTCGCCGAGAACAATGCCGGCGCCCGGGTCCTCATCGTCTGCTCCGAGATCACCGTCACCACCTTCCAAGGCCCGTCCACTGAGAACCTTGCCAACCTTGTTGGCCAGGCCATCTTTGGGGACGGAGCGGCCGCACTCATCATAGGGTCCGACCCGGAGATCCCTGCCGAGCGGCCCATATTCCAACTCGTGTGGGCTGCAGAGACCGTTTTGCCGAACTCCGAGGGCGCCATCGAGGGCCAACTGCGCGACGTTGGCCTCACCTTCAGGTTATCTGACAGGGTCCCAGATTTGATCGCGAGCAACATCGAGAAGAGCTTGAAAGAGGCATTCGATTCGCTCGGCATAAGTGACTGGAACTCCATCTTTTGGGTGCCTCATCCGGGTGGCCCGGCCATTCTCAACCAAATCGAGGCCAAGCTAGGGCTGAAAAAGGAGAGGCTCCGAGCCGCGAGGCACGTGCTTAGAGAGTATGGGAACATGTCGAGTGCGTGTGTCTCGTTCATCCTCGACGAGATGCGGAGGAAGTCGGCGCAGGAAGGGCTTGCGTCCACCGGCGAGGGATTGGAGTGGGGCGTCCTCTTTGGGTTCGGGCCGGGCCTCACAGTGGAGACGGTGGTGCTTCACAGCGTGCCAACAGTCCATGGATGAAATTAATTAGTAATCTATATGATATAATTCCATATATTGATATTCTAGTGATGTTATTTCCTGCTATTTTAATAGTAGGAAGAGAGTTTCGGGTGATTGATATCTAAATAATTGTCCGTGGGATATCTTATTCATTAATGTTGTAATCATTGCGTACTTTCTTAATAAGGTTGAGCATTAATTAACCAGTTGTGAGACCTTTTCAATCAGATATACTGGTCTTTCCCTTAATCTTTTCCCACTTATGAACTTGTGTGTTAGAGTTCGAGGATATAGGTGATAAGCGGGAAAAGAAAAATCAATCCAAGAGACAGTTGATAGTAAAAAAAACTTGCTAGGATGCATATGTCAATTACATTAAAAAAATCCCTCAATGGAAAATTGATATAGTGTAGAATAGTCAATATATCATAGTTGGCCCATAATTCATTTACTTAAGTTTTTTAAATGAAAATGGGTGTCCAACTAGATATTTTATTGGGTCGGACTTGGCTGCCCTCTTGCCTATCTATCCAAATAAAGGTATTGAGCTTCTATTGCGTGCTTCAATTGTTGAGATGCAAGTGTAAGTTGTAGTAGAGAAATCTAACATTAGATAATTAGTATAGTCTGGAATAGTTAAGATATATCTTAGTTGACTCATAACTTATTGGTTTGAGTTTTTGAGTAAAATGAGTTCAACTAAATATGTTGACGGGTTCAAATTTAGGTTCCCTTTTGACAATCTTCCCTCAAAAAAATTATTGGGCTTCTGCTGTATCTACCCAATATGGCTTCACTGGACAAACCATTGCGTGGATAATTGGTTGGTATGATATACGTCCTCAAGCATCACAAAAAATTTAATATAAAAATCAAGCAATATGATATGCATTATAACTATAGTCAAGTCACTCAGATGTTAAGCCAAAAAAAGCCACTCAATTACTCTCGATATAATCAAACTCCCCAATTATAAGCAGTCATTTCTCCCGAAAATGTATCTCAATCTTATTGAGAAATGCAACAATTTTCATCATAAGATTTTCACTAGTTTAAACCCTTTTTTTATTTATTCTTGAATTTAGCAACGAACGCAAGTTCGCTTCGTAATTTGATACCACGGCCAGGACTCGCCTGCTAAATTATGGGCACACATGGCCTTAAAGACAAAATCCCAATATATGATGTGTGTATATATAACTAAAAGATCAAACTGCCCGACTTCAACCACCAAACGAATTTACTTTTTCCATTAGTGGGTTGAAAAAGGTCCAAACTTCGAACTTTCTTTAAAACAGCATGCTTCCATTTGGGCGTTCGCTTAATGAGGCCCGGCACTGCTGCATGCATTAATTTAGATCGGGTTTTGTAAACGGACTCAATTCAAGACTTTGTTTTTAATAAATCCTCACGTTGAATCGATGTTTGAACTGAATTATAATCATATTGTTGAACCCGCAGTACATGCTTCCATAAGCGACTTTATCTACCATTGATATAGTGATGGATGATAGAGTGGATGGTAGCAGCTATCAATTTGCACGTGTGGTATTACGATGGAAATATTTACATATTAATAGAACATATGTAGTTCCTATGAATAAACTCTGAGACTATTTATATTTAGTAAAATTGTTCAAAAAGTCATATATCTATTTCACAATGGCCAATTCAATTGTAAACTTTTCAATTTAATCAATTTAGTTTTAAACTTTTTGACGATTTGTCAATCTAGTCTTTCTGGCAAATTTTGACCAAAAATTGATGAAGTGGCAATCCAATTAGCACCAGCCATCCTAAATGACATAAGCGGTTCTAATATAAACAATTTTTGTAATTTCTTTAAATTTTTTGAAATTTTTTCCTATTTTCCTTCACTAGTCGTTGAGACCTTGGCAATGACAAGGAGAGGTCATTGGCCATCGGCAAGGGCAGTGATGTGAGGCAAAGTTGAGCTGAGGCAAGGTGACACAATGTGACACAAGAAGGCAAGGCAAAGGCTTGAATGTGGTTGTTGTTGTCGTTGTTATTATTATCGGCGGTGGAGGTTTTTCCGTTCTCTCTTTTTTATTTGGCTAGGATAATGTTAGACTAATAGATAATGTTATCAATCGATTCTCCTTCGCCGTCATCTTTTCCACCTCCTCCTCCTCCGCCGCAAAGGCTCTCTCTCTCTCTCTCTCTCTCTCTCTCTCTCTGTGCATGGCGGCAGTACTATGGAGGGCGTTGTGGCAGCTCTGGCAATGGCTTGACGGTCGGAGGTGAGCTAAGATGTTGTGAGACTGCATAGAAGATTGTGAGAGAAAGAGAGAGTGATCACACTTGGTGCTTTCGTGTGACCCAATAGAAATTTTTTTTTTTTTTTTTTTGATGAACAAAATGCATACCTAGAAAGAATCTCTTTCGTCATCTTTTACAGGATCTATTGAATTAAATCATTCATGTTAGAGATATTAAGGGATATTTTCCTATATTATCTCTAAGAATTCAAACTCAGTAATTATATAGATTGATACATATATTCGTGCAACCCACTTGTGACGACTTTTGTATTCATTATGAATGCGGGTATGGTAGCAGAAACCTAATTTTTCATCACGAAAGAAATAGATGTGCGAGAAAGATGCTTGATAAGTACAAAACGAAAATAAAGGGGGCGACCCCGTGGCATTATCATTTTCAATACTTTAATAGATAATGCTGGCGCCACAAATCTTCTCAATGAGTAATAACCACGAAAACAAATCAACAATAGATCGGCAAAAGAACGTTATCTCCGATTTGAATATCTCTCATTTGCTCGAAACATGCTGCGAGTACTAGTATTTTAAGATTAGCGCAATTCTCCACTCTATTTTTATCCTTTTCTTTTAGTTGATGGGATCTGATTCATATGTACGATTTCGAAGGTGCAAATTACGTGTTTAAAAACTAAGGCGAGCTGAGTGAGATATGGATAAAAGTTGAGGACAATTTGTGACACTTTCATTGCTAGACCAAACACGAGGAAACATACATTGCATCGCCATTGATCCATCTTATATTGATCTATAAATAGCACCGTCGTGTTAAAGCAGACTAAGAAAATACTTAAGGTATTGATCAATACCTTAGAAATCAATTCTGGCTGTCATTGCTTTGGTCGGCGGTGACTAAATCAAGTTAAATGGAGTTAATTTGATTGCAACAATTTAATAAGTTTTAAGACTTAATTGTATCTTTTGAAAATTTTAGAACTCAATTGCACTTTTGTGATAAGTATAATCACTTGTCCCTAAAAAGCAAAATGCAACTTGTCTTCATCCTTGCAGATCCATATGGGATCTCACACTTGGGCTTTTATTTTTTTCACTTTTAGTTTTCCCAAGAGGGTGTCCCACGTCCATCTAAAAGGAAAAAGGCATGCTATCTTTTTTTACTTTTAGACCATTTAGAGAGAGAAAAAAAAAAAAAAACCGTGGACATCTATGCTTAGTCATGTTCCGAGAACTGGACTGGATCAATGGGAGAATTACCCAAAAAGTTCTAAACCTATTGTAGTTGTGCCAATTCAGTTATAAACCTTTTTTTTTTTGTCCAATTTAGTCCTAAACCTTTTATAATTGTGCCAATTTAGTCCATCCGACCAAAATTGGCCAGCCAATTGACGTGGACGCCGGCGGGGGACAAGCGGCCGGCGAGGTAATTTTTTAATATTTTTTTTCAAATTTTTAAATAAATTTTTTATTATTTTTTTTTTTTTGGGTCTTCTTCTCCTTCCTCCCGGCCGGCCGACACCGGCGGAGGTGAGGGCCGGCGAGGCGACCTCGCCGGCCATTGGTGAGGCTCGCCCGCCGGCCACCGGCGGAGGCGAGCCTCGCCCGGCGACGGCGAGGCGGCCATCGCCGAGATCCGGCAACGGTCGCCTTGCGGCCGGCCGGCGAGGGTGAGGGTCGACCTCGCCCAGTGGCAGCGAGGCTGCCGTCACCATCGCCACCCTCGCCGCCTCCGCCGCCTCCGCCGTCCCCCCGATCGTTGGCACGATCTCCCCCTCCGAGCTCGAGCGACCCTCCTCGGCCGTGACCGTCGCCAAAACCTTGTTCCAGCGCCTCGGACCGTCGCCAAAACCCTCCTCGGCCACTTGACTACACCACGCAGCACGGCGGGGCCTCGCCCTCGCTAGTGGTCGGCGAGGGCCGAGCTCGCGGATCGCGCGCGCGGCGACGGCCGCCTCGCCGTCGCTAGGCGAGGCTTGCCTCCGCCAGTGGCCGGCGGGGCGAGCCTCGCCAGTGGCCGGCGAGGTCAGCCTCGCCGAGCCTCACCTCTGGCCGGCGTCGGCTGGCCAGAGGAAGGAGAAGAAGACCCAAAAAAGAAATTAAAAAAATTAAAAAATTCAAAAAAAAAATATTAAAAAATATTAAAAAATTACCTCGCCGGCCGGTTGTCCCCCCCGCGTCCACGTCGGGCGCCGGTCGGCCAATTTTGGCCGGATGGACTGAATTGGCACAATTATAAAAGGTTTAGGACTAAATTGGACAAAAAAAAAGGTTTAGGACTGAATTGGCACAACTGCAATAGGTTTAGGACTTTTTGGGTAATTCTCCCCTGGATCAATCGATTCTGGAATTGGATTGGTCCTTATTAGTTCAGTTGCTAGTTCCAAAATTTTGGAATAGGGAGCCAAATGGTCGCCACTCAACTGGCCTTACTCAATCACCCATAATGGAAGTAGATCCAATTCAATATGTCGTGAGTTCAAATTTAACTTCCTTCTTGGTGATCACTTCAGGTGAAGGTTGAGCCTTTGCCATATGCTTCCAACAAATAAGCCTTCACGGGCTCCTTCTCACACACCCTTGCCTGCGGCAAACAAGGGCCCGACGACCCTTGTTGGCCACAATAAAAAATAAATAAATAAAGAAGGAAAAAGGAAATAAAAAATTAACAATAAATATTAAAATATTATTAAAAATTATCCATGTTAATGCCGATTATGTCACGTAGGACGGTTGACGTCCACATTAGTGAATTCCAATCAAATTGATCAGATGGACTTAATTGGCTAAATACAAAAAGGTTTACGATTTAATTGGTAAAAAAATGTTTAGAATTGAATTAGCAAATATGTAATAGGTTTAAGACTTTTTGAACAATTTTTCTAGCTTTGATAGTCCATTCTCAATGATCTCTATTGGTCTTCTTCAAGATGTTTCACGATGCTTAGATTATTAATGTTCTCGTGATTCATGTTGGCTATTATAATAGTGCCTCGCGACTCATCTTTCCTGCTTAAGCATCGAACTTAATTTCTTGTGAAAAAATGGCCAATTTGTTCCATGTCACCATCGTCCACACCAAAACCCTACTGACCAAATAAACATGTGCATCCAATGATAGTCAGAAGTTCTAGGATCACAAAGAGAGGTTTATAAAATTCGATTACGCATCATCCGATGACGTTTAAATGAATCTCACCTAACTGATCAATCAATTAAAAAAATTAAAGCATACAATACCAACCATCAAATCAAGATAGTCAATAGTTACATGTGGAAGATTTTTTTTTTTTTTCAACATAATTGCCCCAAAACCCAGCTTAAGCTTGCCCACTTCATATCTATAAAAGGCAAGGCAATGGGCTGCAAATGTCCACAGCTGAATCAAGTTGTAGAGTCTCAGCTTCACTTTGAACTATTGGAAATTTTCTATAATATGGACTTACATTAATTAATTAATTTTTTGTTTTAAGTAATCGGATGAATAGTTATTCCAATATTTGTTGAATTTATAGTGATATGATTGAATTAGGTATTGGCATCTATTAATAACGGGCCTAATTAAGCAGCAAAGTGTAGGCAATTGTGTTTAACTGAAGCCCGTAATGATAATGACCTAATCGACACGCTGTTGATTATGGTTTGCTAGGTCACCTCTTCAACCTATAAAATGGTAGATTATACCTATCAGTTGCTTTAATCCCATTGAAAAAGCTGCTATACTGAAATAGATCATAGAGATGAAAATCTGACATTCCAATATATCTCTGATTATCAGAGTGATATATTTTTCTTCAAGTGAAGCAATGGCTTCCGCTGTGCTTATTGATCTCGGTGTTTTACAGTCATATGTAAATCTAATTCTTCTTGATTAATTAGTTGCTTATGTGAATAATTTTCTACATGTGGTATCAGAGCAACATATATGATTGTAGAACCCAAAATTCCTTTTTTATGAATAAATTTGAAATTTTCCTCTTTGAGCCGAATATGGACGTTATTATTTCGTGTGGATTTTTCGCTCAATTGATCTTGAAATCATAGGGTTTTTGTTCTACATGTCGAGACCTTTCCAACCATATATAATTTGTATAAGTTCGTTGAGAATTGAGAGAGAATTTGAAATTTGAAATTCTAGGGTTTATACATAAAAAAGTTATAGAATTTTCAAATTACTTGCAATTGATTGATGTTCGTTGTAAATTGTTACATGGATATTGTTATATATATGTTTTAGCATCCTTTTGTTGCATTAAGGTAAGTTTTTAGGGCTTAAATTTAAGAAATCTGAAATTCGGCCATGGGAGGTTTAGATTCGAAATTTTGAAGCTTGAATATGAAGATTTTCTTGTTTGTTCTTCGTTTAGTTCAATATAGTTAATTATATTGATGTTATATGCAAGATCCGCGAATAAATTTCATCAAAATCAAGTTAATTTATATTTTTGGAGCTTCGGGTCGAAACCGGGTCGTGTGACCTGCTTTGTAGGAAGTTTGAGACCCGGCTGGAGGTTGAAGATGACTTCCAATCAAGCCTGGGCCTAAATATGGGCTTCGCCCATATATATATAATTTCTGATTCACACCCAAAATCTTGGGCCATTAATTTAAAACAGCCCATTTCGTGGGCCATTTGAAACACTCTACTTTCATGTGCTTAACCCATTTTTATTTTTATTTGTTTTAAATCCATTGGCCATATTTTTAATTCATGGCCCGCTCGTTTCAATGGGCTTGCGTGCGGCCTGAGCACGGGTCAGGGCCCGTGGGTGGGTCCCAAATATTAAAATAATAGTATAATAATAAAAAATATAATTTAAAAAAATGTGGCAAAAATTGTTACTTGATAAATACAATGTGATCTTGGAAAGCACATATTGTAAAGTGTTTTATATTGTTTGATGAATTTTGAGCATAAATTTTTGGAGTTTCCCATTGATAAAAAAATTAGTATATATAATAAGGGCATGAATGATAACCATTCTAGCCAGAAATTGATTTCTCAAAGAGAAATAGATTTTTCTATTTCTATTTACGGACGAGTTTACGAGCAAAAAAATCTGTTTAATAATGATACAAAATTTTTGTTTCAAAAATAGAAATTCGTTTGATAACAGTATAAAATTTCTATTTCTTAAAATAAAATTTTCCTTTTGGAGCAAGTGAGATGTCCATTCTTATAAATTTCATATGCTTATGAACCCAAATACGAAGTAAGAGTTGTTATATCGAATTTTCTAACTTTTCATAAAAAATTCTTTAGCATCCACCTAGATAGGCAATTACGATTAAACAATATACTTATCAATAGTTTCCATACAATAGAAAAAAGAGATCCAGATGCATTACTCTTGAGCATGATAGCTGAAGGTTCCAAAACTCTAGTAGAATGAAGGTGGGCAACTATGTCAGGTGCCTGAATTTTGGCTTTGAATTTTTAAAAAAATAAGCACATTGGTAGACCTAAAATCCCTATATATTATAGAAGGTTGAACCTTCTCATGCAACTATTTCAATCCCCTTCATGCTAGTGTGTCACGTCGATTGCCGCCATGGTCTACGATATCGGACAATCATTTTAGAAAGAAACATAAATAAGTGTATTGGGCAATTTAAGGAAAATTTTACAAAATCGGCAAATTTTACAAAGTGTAATGGAGCTTGTCATAAAGGACCACTACAAAATAAGGGAAATCCTCAAGTACAACATTATATAACAAGAATTGAGATAGGAATCATCAAATACAACATCACATTACAAAAGCAAAGATTGGAAATTCCCAAATACAAAATAATATAAATACATTACAAAAATTGAAAACACGATTTCATGGAATCTCCGACATATTATGATCCCTTGTCATTTTATTGGCAATACTTTTTTCTAAGCATGTTTATCTCAGTTTCCTCCTCGATCGATGTATCGCCTATAACCTCACCTTTTATAGGTTCAAATGGGTACTCTAGATCTTTATATAATGAAAAGTTTTTATCCCTCTTGTCTTGATCACGGATGTAATAATGGATAGCACAATATGCAATTACAATATGTGCTTACTTTCGAATTGCAAATGCAGGCATGTGTCTCAAAATAAAGAAGCGATTCTTTAATGCCACAAATAATCTCTCAATGACATTCCTTAGTGAAGAATGCCTATAGTTGAACAACTCTCTTGTTGTTCTTGGTCATCTTGCTCTACTCCTATAATCATTTAGATGATACCATTTACCTTTAAAATGAGTTAAGAATCCCGGAGTTGATACATAACCAGAATCTAACTTAATATTTGCCTATAACAATGAATTCATATGAGTCGTGATTTGTAAATGCAATACAATCTTAAAGAAAATTGATACTTCCAAAACAAGTAAATACCTAGTGGTGGTCAAGGAAATTCCAAGTGAGGAGTCTTGATTGCTGCTGATAGCATTCGACAATCGTTGGCAGATCCTTCCCAACCAGCATATACAAAAGTAAATTTCATATCAAATGAACATACACACATCACATTTGAGTGGTAATTTATTTTCTGCCTCTAAATGGGATTTGCTTCGATACAGGTATAGAAGCATGAATATGAGTACCATCAATAGCGCTCACACAACCCTATTGTTTTATCAAAGACTAGTGTTATATAAGATTAGTATCAAAATGAAACTGATGTTGTAAATGAATGTATGAAAATCCTACCTTGAAGTAAAGTTTATGGTTGGGATCCATAAGAATCTCATTTGGGACAACATCAAAGGAAGGTGGTACAATAATCTCTTTTGCAAGTTCGAGAACTGCTTTCAACACCATAGTGAAATATTTGCTAATAATTTGTCCCGAATGTTGAAATCTCTGGCATAAATTTCTATTTGAGTTCTTGTGATAAATCATAAAAAGGAAGATCCTAATTTGTTCATCTACCTTTATATTTTGACTATCTTTCAGCCAACCTCTTGCGTTCATCAAATCACAAAGGTTGAGAAATGCGTCTCTCCATTCTAAAAGTTTCATGTATTCTATTTGAATGTCCTTGAAGAACCTCCCTCATCCATTCATTATGCTATCCCTAATAGGTTCTCTTGAGTGCGTCGACATATCCACCAACAATGCACAACCATGCTATTAGTATATCAAAATCAAAATATCAAAGTCTAGTTCAACCAATTCACCTGTTGCTACTCGATCCCCCTCCATACTACCTATGCCATCACATGAAAAAAAGAATATAAACACAATATATAAGTAAGGAATCTAATAATAATCAACAATAGCCACAAATTTTTCATAATTGTATCATAAAAAAGACCAAAGTATCTCAAATACATAAGTCATAGAGTGAAATTAAACCAAATATATAAATCCATAGCATACTGCTCAACATCTGCTTAAAGAGATTCAAGAAGTTCATGTCTCCTTTTAGCTAATAATATGATGAAAGCCTCTCTCCAAGTGACATTAAGACATGATTGGTCCACAGCTTTGTTGTAAAGATTCTGCTCCAAATTAGGCATGTCATTTAGGATGGCAACCATGGCTCTTATGGAGTAGGGGTCTATAGGTGATGGCGCATTTGAAGTCATAGAGCCACTTGTTGATTGATTAGTCTTGAATTTAATCATTTCTTGAATGGCTTTGCAGATGTTACTAACATTATATGTGTTACTCTTCCTCCTCCTTTTAGAATTTGGAGTCCTATTTAGCTTGTGTGTTTTACGATCTGAGGTAGTAGTCATATTAGGTGTGAAGACTTCCTCATCAATATGATGTTAACCAAATTCCTTTGGATCACCTACCATATGACCACCGTTGACACCTGATTTTTAGTTGACATATCATTAAAACATAAAAAATCAAGATTTAAGTTTTTGATCGCGACAGAATCTCATCTCTTGACCAAAAATGTTGTTTTTCATTTCTTTTTTTTTTTTTTTTTTTTTTTACATTATCGTTTTTAAGCAGTTTCTAGCTCGTTTTCAAGAAAAACTCGAAAAGTCAAATGGTCAACCCTTTGACCAAAAGTCAACCCCAGGTCAAAATTTGGCTTTTTACCCAAAAAACTTTCACTTAGCTTTAATTTCACTTTTTTCAAATCAATTTCTTGAAAATTCAAAGATTTGATCAAAAAATCAACATTTTAGGAAAAGTCAACCAAATGGTTGACTTTGGTCAAACCTTTGACCCAAAAAAATAAAAATAAAAAAAATGCACAAATATATTTCTTTTAATGCCAATTTGACTTTTGTGTCAAAATTTTCACAAAATTCGATTAGGAACCTTGATTTCTGAATTTTTCAGTTTTAGATTCTAAATCGACCAAAAATAAAATTACTTTTATTCTAGTCATAATTAGATGTAATTCTTCATTTGACATTTGATTTAGGAACTATCTAAAATCTATTTGAGCATCCAATTTCGCAATTTACCAAGTCAAAATACGAATTACCGTTTTGAGCCCTAATTAGGGGATCAAAATCGATCCTGCAAGTTGTGAACAAACAATTGTTTCTCACTCATTTTTTTAAGATAAGTTTAAATTTGAGGTCGATTTTGTGAAATTCACACTAGAACTCATCAATTTGAAGAATTTTATCCTCCCAAGCATTAGAAAGTCAGGCAATTAAGCTTTAATTGAAAAAATTCAAATTGACCCATTCATGGCTATGGTTTAATTTCATGAATCTAGGTCCAATTTTAATATTAGGCCCAGATCCATTTTTGACATAAGCTTGAATGCTTCAATTCAAGGTCAATTTGAATACAGTAAGTGATCTTACCTATGGGTGGCTCATTAGATAGGGCAATTATGACACTAATTGAGTTCAATTTTAATTAATTTGCAATTTTGTCCATTTAATTGCAAATTTTACCATTTTAGCCCTTTAGGCCCAATTCAAAGCACCCATGGTTTAGACTCATTTTTTTCCATGATAATCATTCAATTAGGTCAATAAAAGACCCTAAGACCACATTCACAAGGTTTGATTAGCTTAATTGCATCTTAATTGGTCAATTTCTTTATAAAAAAATGATAAAATTCCTCTACAATTAGGTCCTTTAGGGGTCAAATTGTATAAAATTTTGACCCACAGGGGTCCTAAGTGGAAAAATTGGGAACCGGACCAAACCGATCAAGAACTGGTTAGAATCCGGCCGAACTAGACCGAACCAGTTCGGCCGGTCTAACCGTCCGCTGGCAGGAATGGTCGGTTCGGGCCTTTTTTCGGCTGGTTCTTGGCCTCCGGCCATTGGTTCTGGAACCCTCTCAATCCCAATTTCACTTCTACACCTTCAATTTCCCAAAATTTTACAAATTGGTCCACAAATTTTGTCAAATTGCAAATTGACCCATAATTAGGCATTTTGACGCAATTATCGATTTTGGCTTAGTTTTTTGCAAATCAAACCCACTAGATCAATTACCCAACACCTCGAGATCATAATGGAGCTTTCAAAATGGATTGTTAACCATTGGATCGAGATTTTGGCCGTAGGGTCGAATTGACGGCCAAAATTGCTTAATATGGGACTATATAAGTGAAATTTCTTCAATTTTTAGAATAGAGGGCTCATTTGCATGAATTTTTTTTCTCTCTCCTCAGCCTCTTTCTCTCTCATTTCTCCCTCCAAAATGCTACACAAATAGATAAAACTATCTCTCTCTAGATTAGGTTTGATTCTTGGACCGGTCTCGTTCTAGGTTCAAAGTAGCGATCACTGGAACTCCCGAGCCCTCAAGCCATTGGTGATCTGCTGTAGAAAGAGCCTTTGAAGTTGCTGCGGACAAAGGAGAGTCCCGATCGTGATCCGGTGATTAGATTCGAACTAATTGCAATAGAAATTGGCAAAAATCGCAACATAGGTAATGATCCGAAACTCGAATCCGATGAAGTGAGATTGAGTTAGTCGATCGGGGCTGGGATTCAAGATTAGGAGCTTTTACATGATTGATATTGATGAGTATAATTGTTGCAATGAGTTGTTGATGATTTGAATGATTATTGTGAGTTTAAGCCTAATTTGTCATTTTCGTAGGCATGTATATAGGTTACTGTTTTGGAGTCCGAAATGACCTTGTTTGAGCTCAAGTCCTCTTAGGCATAGATAGTAGACATACCGAGCTTCGAAATGATAGGTCGCATGTCCAAAACGGACATCGTATGACCCTCCAATAACACCTCCCAAGATTAACGATTCTGTAGTAGTTTAGATTTTTTTCGGTCATGATCTGTTTCCGCCTTCTGACTTTCTTTTTTTTGTATCGATTCATGATCATTTTAGATCTAAACTTAGTTCAATATGTTCCATATTGATCTCTATTTTGCTTTTTTTGTGCTGATTTTTGTGTTGAGTTCTAGAAAATCTTTGCTTGATGAAAGTTTCTTGTACATGTGTTGTGGATCTTCTTTATTTTTTTTCAAAATTTTTGCACATGATTAGCTAGGCCGAAAGTGCTTAGATCTGGACATAGGTCAGTCTATCTAGTATTAGTTCGAGATTTGTTTTAATAAATCTCTATTTTTGCTATTTTTATGCTGATTTTTGTGTTGAGTTCTGGAATAACTTTCCTTGATAAAAGTTTCTCGTACAAGTTTTGTGCATCTTCTATATTTTTTTTTTTCAAAATTTTTAGATATTAGTAGCTAGGTCAAAGGTGCTTAGATCTGGACATAGGTCAATCTGCTCTATATTAGTCCGAGATTTATTTTGATGAAATTGAGTCCATAAATGCATTTATTTGATCTCAAATCCTTTATGAAAGATGAAATACATGATATATATGTTCAATTGATGCATTCTTTGCAAGGTTTTTACTTTAGCAATATGAATTAATTGCATATATTAGAGTAAAAGGTACTGCTGCAACATGTGTTGAAACTATAGTGTGATTTGTTTTGCCATTTTTGCCATGATTCATATGATCTTAATTGAGTTTTGACTTCTTAACGAGAAATATTCATCACTATATGCTCTGTATGTAAGATTTTTGGTAGAATTTATGCATGTCTTGGGGATGGCTGAAATCATGCTTGTTCTGTGAATTTCGTGCTGAAATGAAACCTTGTCATATGTGCACATTCTCATGCTTGTTTGAGTCATCTAGAGATCAAATCTTACGATTATACCTTCTTGACTATTGAACCGCATGTTACAAGGTTTGCATATATGTTTATGTCATGTCATTTGAGTTTCATCTTGCACATCAAATTGTCTTACAAAAAGTGTTCGTCACACTTAGAATTCCCGGGCATATCATTAGGAATCATGAATCCTCTCATAATGACGTTTAAATTGTATGACGTCTTGCATGCCAACTTAGGATTAGATGACTATCCAAACTTTCCATTGCACCCAATCCTAAATCCCATGTGATTTCTTCATGCAATTTGGACATTCTTTAAGTAATTTTAAGGGTTTTTAATGAGTGCTTATGTTCTGTTTTCTTAATTACTGATACGCACACTTTTAGAGATCTCGATTTTAGGATACTAAATTGACCTAGTTTGGACTCGAGCTCTCCTAGGAAGACGTAGAAAACACTTAGAAGTTTCTAATGCCACTGATTTTATGCCAATTGCTCATTGTTGGGGCTATTTTCCATTTTTTCCAAACCAGATCACAATCTCGACAGAGGATCAAATTCGGATCCCCTGTTTTAACCCCGTTTGGATAGACTTTTGATATTTTTGTTCCATTTTTTTTATTTGGAATCTGAACTTGGCCTCTTAATGAAACTTGTTTTTCATCATGTTGGCTGTCTTGTGTATAAATTTGATGATTTTTAGACATGTTATGATAGGAAAAATTCCCATGACATTAGCTGAATGTCCAGTTGCTTTGACAAATTTCTGATATATTGTTGCTTGTTGTTTGATTTTTGTAAAATAATGTGTACATTGTTTGAGAAAACTCTCTTCATGAAAGTTGTTCATCATCATGTCATGCATGTTAGGAAATTTTTCCATAACTAGATTGTCAATGGGTGTTACTCAATTTTGCTGTCATTGCATGTTTGTTCTGAAATTTCCTGATATAAATATGATTGTGATTGTTTAGCTACACCTTTTAGGTTAGTTTGTGCATGAAATTAGGACATGACATCTTCATGAAAATCGTTCTAAATGCTTTGATCTTTTATTGTTAAATAACTGGCCTTTTCAAATTGCATCTTTTAAAAAAATATTTTGGTACATGTGATGTTTCTCAAAAACAATTCCTAAAAAGGTTATTATCTAAAACTCAATTTGGCTTAAGGAAAAAATCATGGTTTGGACCATATTCAAAATGCCCGTGACGCTTGTGAATTCTAAGGCAAGTCTCGGGCTAGCCTTGGCAATTGAATGTGTTCCATAGCCTAAATATTCCATAATCCTAAATATTTTCAAACATTTTTAAAAATCCTGATTTGACATCATGAAAGTCAGAGTTTGAATTTTATTCAAAATGCCTGCGATTCTTGTGAATTCTAATGCGAGTCTCGGGCTAACCTTGGCAATTGAATGCCTTTCATAACTGAGACATCACCTTGTCTCAAAATTTTTCATGAATAATTTTGAATTTTTTTTTGAAATATCACATGTACCCTTCATACATATAATCCCATCATGCATTAGAAATTGGTTGTATTTGTGATTGGCGCATGCCTTTGGTAATAGGTGACCCACCATCGGTTCACTTTCTTGCTTGATTGATTGAGAAACAAGGTTCAAAAGACCTACATGCATGTTTAAATATTTTGCAATGCAGGTGAATTTTAAATGAATGGTAGGGTCGATACATGATATCGAGGGAAAACATTCGGATCATATAGATCGCTTGATTAGGAGACTTATTAGTGTTATTGGCTATGCGAGAATACAATTAGTCAATAAATGCTATAAGTCACCAAAAAAAAAAAAATAAAGGATTGGGTAAGTGTCTTAGTGGGACCTTCGCATGAAAAACAAAGGCCAACCCCGAGGTCCCAAGACTTGATTTTTGTCTTGCACTTCTTTTAAATTTTTTATCTCAATATGATGTCTTATTTTTTGTTGTTTTGATGTGTATGCTCGTTTCTTTCCATTGTATGTACCTAGTTATGAGTTTCTTAGGTTAGGATTAGATTAGAACCCCGAAGATGGAGAAAGTATGAAGATGGTGGAGGTCGATGTCCATTCCGACCATTATTATGTACTATTAATTTTCCTGACATATGTCTCGGGTTTCATTTGTTGTATAAAACCCGACGAGTTGTGGATTTTCTCTTTTCTCTCTTATCTTTTTTCAATTGTGTTTCTCTTTTATTTTTTTTATTTTTTAGGATTGCATGATAGATTTATTGCTTTCCTTGATTGTTTACTTACTGTCTTGCAATTTCAATTTCATTTATTGTTTTCTTTTTTTGTTTTTCTAGAAATAGAATAGAGTGAAAATGACCAACCATGCATGGTCGCCTAGTTTAGGACTAATGATCCCGAAAATGTAAAAAGAAACGCATGGACATGTTAGGAAAACACAACATACTGTTTAGGTACCGAAAGGGCATTAATAGAAATATTAGCATAACTAACCCAAATCCCTGAACCTAGATATTTGGTTGCGTAGGAATCAAGGGAACACTCCCGACCCTCGATTGGATTTTCTAGGCGACCCCCAAAATGAGGCTAGTGGCGACTCCCGTTTATTTTTAAGTTGTCATAAATGACTAGATCGAATAAATAAACCCATCACGCGAGGTATGAGTTTCGATGAAACTCACCATGGTTTAGCATACTCGATGTGGAAGTAACCCAAAGGATGAAGTGATGCCATCCTTATGGGCAAAGTGTACTATCGAGAGGGCTACCATGGTAAAGGTACGCTTAAATCTGATATCCACATCTGATTCCTTTTTCTAAGGCATGTCGCTCATGTGGGTATGGATCACGACACTCCACTGTCACGCAGGGTACGAGCTTGGGAGAGCTCGCGATCTCGTGGAGGGAACTCACAAGAGGCTTGATCCAAAAAGCGAGGTGATGACGTCTTTTGGAATGTGAGCCGTGAGGGAACTCTCGTGATCAAGTACCACTAAACCTGACCTTTTCCCCTTTTTCTTCCTCGTGATGATGAGGGATTCGAGGGCGGCAAGATCGGGTCGCGACAACCACTACCACCATCACCACCATCACCACTGTCACCACCATTGTCATCTCTCTTCGAGGACACTATCACTTCTTCTACATTACCTGCTATATACTCCCCAGTAGCATATGTATCACCAAACACGATACACAAATCAGGATACTAAGGAAACCCATCCTTTTTGTATTTAGTCAATTCTCTATTATCCTGGAATTTATACAATAATGACAGATGTCAACAACATAATCAGAGCTTGCAATACAATATAAACAAAATGATCCAGGTAAATTGATACCTTAATGTGAGACTCCCACACACTTTGATCCTCCATAGCAACCGTATTGTTTATATTATCCCATCTAAATTCAGATTGTGACAAAAATTTCTTGAAACTACTATACTGTCTCTTTAGTTTGTTGACTTTGTTCTTTAACTGAACTATAGTAAAGTGGAGTCCCTTCCGTTTATTGAATTCGGCATGTATGTTATTCCATTTTGCTTTGTTGTAGGTAGAGGTAGTGCGATTTCCCTTTTTTTTACCTCTGTTACCAACATACTTACAAGCTCATTGGTTAAAGGCTTAGTCCACTTTGCCATACGAACCTCTTTCTGGGAAGCCATTTAACCTTAACTAGTTGAAAATCAAATGAGCCATATCAATTAGTGTACTAGTTCAAGCGCATAGACTCTGATGTTAATATCACATCAATATAATGTTCTATGACTATCAATAAAATAAAATGCACAAAGAAAATTAAAAGAGAACATCCTCATATAAGATTGTACAAGAAACCATATATTGCAAGCAAAAGGAGCATTCCCACCAACCAATGCCCCAGGTATTTGCTCATAATAACTAGCGGTGAACATTCCCACTAAAAATTAATTCCTTCGTCTATATCATCGGCATTCTAAAGGCTACTTCTTTTGCTATATGAGTGAACAATATTATACATTTCGGTTTGGATCCTTGTAAGGCTACCCGGGCTTGACTTTTCATTTTGGGAACAACTTGGTTTTCTAATGACATCAACCTCTAATGATAACATAATCAACAGTGAGTTCCTTGAACTTGGTTGAGAAAAATTAAAGAGCCAAACTTGAAATATGGAGATGTCAAATAATCCATCACACAAATATAACAAAGTAGAATAGCCACACAGAAGTTTCGTTTAACAGAAGAAATAAGAAAAATCCTATGCAAAAATACGTTCCTAGTTCAAAGATGTTGAGTAATGCATGCACCCATATAAAACTGCAGCATTTAATCCAGTAAGGCCCCTAGAATTTACAAATGAGACACGATAGTTTCAATCCAAAAACTGCATTTAAAATTGACAATGAACATGTGGACCACTTCTTAACATTCCTCTGTCTCCAAAAAAAAAAAAAAATCCTAATGCTCCTCGAAACAAAGATACTCTAATAAATATTATATTATTTGGTTCAACAATTTTTCGATGAACTTTGTAGATGTATACCAACAGATGTACTTGACTTTTCATTTTGGGAACGACTTGATTTTTTAATTAGAACAAAGAGATAGAGCAATGACGTTGGCCACATCCATCGAACTTGATAAGTTGAGAATTTATGTGGAGGGTTTAAGCTCTATCCTGATGAATGAGAATGAAAAAAAAAAAAAGTTAAAGAAATTATTTAAGCACGTGAGATAAAGAAAATGTGAGTACCAAAAAAAAAAAAGAATTATTTTAGATGGTTCACCTTTGGCTACATAAGGTTCACAAAAAAGTTCAATGGAGAGGACCTGTGCCTAAAGAAAGAAATAAAGAAAGCTCTTGAAGGTAGGTTTTAAGAATCTGAAAACACGAAAACAAGGATGTGTCTCAAAAGCTTGGCTCCTCCTAGCAAGGTTCGATAGGACAAAACATAATCATGCTACTAAGCAATTCTGTATTAAAACTGAGCATGAAAACAGCGTGCTCTATCTAGAGCCTAATCATATCACAATTCTCTTTACAACAAAAAAAATACCATTATGTATCCAAGCTTGATTGTTGATTCAATCTAGATAGTTTATCTAAAAGGAGTGGCTAGTGCTAGAGGTCTTCAACAAGTAAGTGATCTCGTGTTGCCAAAAGTTCTTTTACCTAAAGTTTTTTTACTTCTAAGCAGCACAAATCCCCTCAAAATGCCAATTTCGTGGGCAAAACCAGATATTGAGCTTCACTTCTGCTGTGATGTGCCTATTCAATTTACATGTGCTAATCCAAGTGTAGCAACAAATTGCTGCTTCAGATCTATGCAGTACATTGTTGTGCTCCCAACTCTCCACCATAGAATGGTTTGCTTGGTGAGTCGAACTTGGTGCAATGCTAAGAAAGAGAACTATTGCATGCAATAACAATGTGCATGCACAATTACATCATTGACTACAAATTACCAAGCATAAAACCAGAGAGAAGTTAAGAGAAAACATCTGAACATGGCAATGGCTCAACAGACCAATTCACAAGCTCAATAGTAATTTAACAAACAAAGAACACACTTCAATCATCCGCACACAGAGCAGCCAACATTTCCACAGAACATCTATGACACGAAAACACTAAGGAGTTAGAAATGAACCGAGCCGCAGCGAAAAAAGGGAAAGAGAGGGAGCGTGAGAGACTTGTCATCGGAGGCGGCAGCGCAGACGTTGCAGGAGGTGAGGAGGGCCTTGGCGGCGTCGACGTGGCGCTGGTCGTTGTCAAGGGTACTGCCGTACTCGCTCTCGAGGGGGACGTCGTCGGTGGATCTAAGGGAGGCATCCGATGTAGATCTGAGGGAGGCATCCAACATAGATTTGAGGGAGGCGTTTGGCACAAATCCAAGAGAGGTGTTGAGGGAGACGTTGTTGAAGTTGACGACGGCGTTGAGCTGAGCGAGGCATAGATTTGAGGAGAAGAGGCAAAGGCATCGGAGGAGGAGAAGAGGTAGAGGCATCGATGGAGGAGAAGAGGGAGAGGGAGATGTCCAGTAGAGAAGATGAGGGAGAGTCGACACGTCGGTGGAGGAAAAGAGGGAGAGGCAGAGCGTCCAGTGGAGGAGATGACGTCAAGGAGATAAGGAGAGGTAAAGAGCATCCAGTGGAGGAGACGATGTCTAGGAGATGAGGAGAGGCAACATCGAGGAGATGAGGAGAGGTAGAGAGTGTCCAGTGGAGGAGATGATGTCAAGGAGATGAAGAGAGGCAGAGGAGGAGGAGGTAGAGACGTCGTAGAGGAGATGAGGGAGAGTCACCGAAATTGGGGTTAGAGAGTTTTGTGTGAAAAATTATTTATGATTTTTGTTCCAAAAATAGAAAAGTAGAACATTTTTACTTCTAATTTCTATTCCAGATCTATTTCTGGAACAAAAATCTATTTCAGAAATAGAAAAATAGAATAATTTTATTAAACAGATTTCTATTTCGTAAACAAGTCTAGAATAGAAAAATTATTTCTGGAACAAAAATAGGGAGTTGTCATGCAACCTCAACTTACCCAAATGGGGTTAGTGCATCTGTTAATTTGGAAAATAGCATGAAGATTAATTCCCATATTTAAAAGATGGGGATGTATAATTGAAAAATATATTTTTTTTTTGATGACCCGGGAACCGCCGTCGGCCGGCAGCCTAGACGTAAACCCAGCCACCACCACAGACCCAGCCGCGTTTGAGTCGCGCGAACGTGACGCCTTTGGGATTTGAACCCCTCCCCTTCGTGAGGGGGAGAGGGCCCAAAGCCAGCTGCGCCACCGTGGGCGGTGGTATAATTGAAAAATATTTATTTGCCCAAAGGGGATAAATGTTTTGAAAATTATATGTAATTCCCCTCTATATTGATATTATTGAGATGTATAATTTAAAGAATTTGTCTGCCTAAAGAGGATGGATCCTTGACAATTATATCTACTTCTCCTTGTTGTTGCTTTATAAACTTCATGTTGTAAAAAATAATGATGCATTATACATTTTGCCGAAAGGGGAGTTCATAATTTACTAATTACTTTTTTTGAATTACTTATTGCTCATAATTGATCTTATTGCATTATGTGTGACAAACAGTTACCTTTGCTGTAAATAACAACAATGCCACGATTGAAATATTAACTGGATAAACTTCAAGAGATGGAAGCAAGATGTAGAGTTTACTCTGAATATCGTGGATATGGACTTAGCTTTACATGAAAATGAACCTTCCAGGCCCAATGATCAAAGTACTATAGATCAAAAGGCCCATTATGCTAGATGGGAAAAATCTAACCGACTAAGCCTCATTGCTATGAAGATGTCCATTGCTGAGCATCTCATTAGTGGTTTGCTAGAAGATATGAATGCGAGACAATTCTTTGAAGCAATGGGAGAAATATATAGAGTCTTTGATAAGTCTGAAGCTAGGAACTTGCTGAGTGAGTTAACGAACATGAGGTATGATGCCACTATGGGTGTTAGAGAATTTATACTAAAGATGGTTGACGTTCAATCCAAACTTAAGGCCCATGAAATTGTCCTTTCTGAAAATTATATTGTGCATCATGCCTTAAATGTTTTGCCAGCTGAATTTAGCCAAATTAAGACTACTTATAATGCTAAGAATGAGACATAGAGTGCTAATGCCTTAATTCCAAGTGTGTGACTGAGGAAAAAAAGTTAAAGAAGGAAAAGTATGAGTCCCCCCACCTAACTGTCAATGCCAAGTTAGCTCATCTAGAGGTAAATGGAAGCCTAAAGGGTCAAATGCTCATGGTCCAAATAAATGACAAGACTTCAAGAAAAATGGAACTATGGGAGAAATGAAGATAATGATTTCAAGTGTTTTCACTGCAAGAAGCAGGGTCACAAGAGAGCCAATTGTTATAAGTTCCAAGCTTGGCTCAAAGCAAGAAAAGAAAGTCACAAGGTGAGTTGTTGGTTTGTTTTGAATCAAATCTGGTTGATGTTCCTTTGGATTTTTGGTGGCTTGATTCTGGTGCTACTGTTTATGTGACTACTACCTTACGGGGTCTCACAAGTCTAGGGAATCCAAGTCTAAGGGAGTCAAAGCTTAAAGTTGGAAATGATACTGGAGTTGATGTGGAGCACATAGGGACAGTTGTTTTGAATTTAGATTATGATTTTCAGCTTAACTTGAATAATGTCTTTTATGTTCCTAGTTTTAGGAGAAACGTAGCATCTCTTTTTTCGCTTAACAATGCTGGATATTGTTTTTTATTTTGCGAATAAAATAGTGGATTTGAGTTATGATTCCAAAATTATTGGGAATTATGTTTTGTCTTATGGATTATATCGATTATCCTTATCTCCTGATAGACCATATTCCTCTTTCAATGTCGAAAATAATGTTGCTAAGAGATCTTTAATTAAAGAAAGATCTTCATTGCTATGGCATAAGCGACTAGGGCATATCTCCAAAGAAAAGGTAAAGCGACTTATCAAGGCTGATATTCTTCCTCCTTTTGACTTAGATGATACCGAGACTTGTATTGATTATGTGAGGGGAAAATTAACTAAAACCAAGAAAAAGGGCGCTACTCGCAATCAAAATCTATTGGAGATAATTCATATTGACATTAGTGGGCTATACTCAACCACCTTGTGTGGAAATGAGTACTTCATCACATTAATTGGTAATTTCTCCTATTATTGTTATATTTATTTAATTAAGGAGAAAACTTATGCTCTTGAAATGTTCAAAGTGTTTCGTATTGAAGTTAAGAAACAATTGGGAAAAATTATCAAGGTTGTCAGATTTTATCAAGGTGGTGAATATTATGGGCGATATACCAAGATTGGACAGCAAATGGGACCGTTTGCAAAATATTTGCAGGATTGTGGTATTGTCGCTCAATATACAATGCCTGAGAGTCTTGAACAGAATGGTGTAGTTGACAACACAATTGCACACTCATGGAGATGAAACAAAGTATGATGGGCACTTCTAATTTGCTTGAATACTTGTGGAGTGATGCAATTAAAACAACTTATATATTGAATTATTTACCTAGTAAATCAATGCCGAAAACACCTTTTGAATTTTGGACAGTGAGGAAACCAAGCTCGAATCATTTTTGAGTTTGGGGTTGTTTTGCATAAGTGAAATTTATGATCCTTCTCAGAAGAAATTTGAACCCAGGAATACTAGATGCTATTTTATTAGATACACTGATTATTTCAAAGGGTATAGATTCTATTGTGCTACTCGTGACACTAGAATCGTTGAATCTCAAACTGCCAAATTCCTAGAATTAGATGTTGATGGAAAGAGTTCTTCTCAATATTTCGAAAGGGAAGAACCAAATAAAATGGTTATTTATCCCATTGCCCATCTTGCATGATGATTCTATGCGGGAGCTGTGCAGAGTAGAAATTTAACAAGAAGCAGATACTCGAAATATGTTGGTAGATCCTCCTACCACAAATGAAATTCCCCAGACAAATGATGCGGTTATGGAAATGCTTGTGCGAAGATCACAGCGACAAAGAAGATCAACACCTCTAAATGATTATCATGTCTATCTTGGAGAAGCTGATTTTGACATTTGAAATATAGTTGATCTAGCGACCTTCAAAGAAGCACTTAATAGTGATCAGGTAGATAAATGGTTAGGAGCGATAAAGGATGAGATGATTTCCATGTCAACTAATCAAGTGTGGAAACTTGTTGATTTACTTGATGGGCATAAACCGATTGGTTGGAAATTGGTATTCTAAACCAAGAAAGACAATAAAGGCAACATAGAGAGGTTCAAGACAAGGTTAGTCACAAAAGGGTACACATAGAGAGAATGCATTGATTATACTGAAGTCTTTTCTCCAATATCTACTAAAGACTATCTTCGGATAATCATGGCATTAGTGGCTCATTTTGACTGAGAGCTTCACCAAATGGATGTCAAGACGGCTTTTTTAAATGGAGATCTGGATGAAAAAGTATATATGGAGCAACTTGAAAGGTTTAAAGAAGTCGAAAAGGAGCATAGGGTGTGCAAACTTCAAAGGTCCATTTATGGTCTCAAACAAACATCATGTCAGTGGTACTTGAATTTTCACAAAGTTGTGAGATCGTTTGGCTTTGAAGAAAACAATTTTGATCAATGCATCTACATGAAAGTAAGTGGGAATAAATATATTTTCTTAGTATTTTATGTAGATGACATTTTATTTGCTAATGGTGATGTTAATATATTGAATGACCCAAAAAGTTTTTTATCTACAAAGTTTGATATGAAAGATCTTGGGGAAACCTCTTTTGTTCTAGGCATTGAGATTCATCGTAATAGATCTAAGAAGGTTCTAAGGTTATCTCAGAAAAGTTATATAGATCGTGTCTTGAAAAGATTCAATATGCAAACCTGCAAGTTAGGTAAATCTCTTATTGTGAAAGGAGATGGATTGAGCATAGGACAATACCCCAAGAATGATATTGAAAAAGAAGTCACGAAAAATGTTCCATATGTTAGTGCAGTTGGCAGTCTTATGTATGAACAAGTATGTACTAGACTTGATATTATTTTTACAGTGAATACTCTTGGAAAATATTTATCAAATCTAGGTCATGAACGTTAGGTTGCAGCTAACAAGGTAATGAGATATCTACAATGAACAAAAGATTTCATGCTTGTGTATAGCAAAGTTGAGGACCTAAAGGTGATTAGATATTCAGATGCTAATTTTGCTAGTTGTTCGGATGACACAAAATCAACTTCTGGATATATTTTTATGATGGCTGGAGGTGCTATTTCTTGGAAGAGCACAAAGCAAACCTTGATTACGAACTTTACAATAAATGTTGAGTTTGTAGCGTGCTATGGCACGTCAATTCAAGCAGTTTGGCTAAAAAATTTGATCTCAAAATTGCAAGTTGTGGACTCTATTGCAAGACCTATGGTGATCTATTGTGACAATACTACAACTATGTTTTATTCCAAGCATGACAAGATCAGCAATGTGTCCAAACACATGGAGATCAAATATTATACTGTTAAGGACTCGGTAAAAAATGGAGACATTGTGATTGAAAATATTAGAGCTGAACTGAGCCCATGTTAGCTGATCCTCTAACAAAAGGCTTACGACTCATTTTGTTTAAAGAACATGTAAAAAATATGAGTATTTAGATTCTTTTGATTTCTTTTTTTTTTTTTTTTTTTTTTTTGGTGAAAGGTAATTATATTGAGCTTTAACCAATATTTATAACAAAGCAGCACCAAAATGTACACTCATAATGAACAAAGGCATAATGAGTGGAAGGGTGCTGAAAGAAGAAAAGGGAAGCCAACAAGGCACAAAAACATGATGAAGACCACACAACTACGGCCACATCCAGAAGACGGACCAAAACAAAAGAAGGTGACTAGCCGGCCAAACAATGGCAACCCAAGCCTAAAACTCAAACAAAACGTCACCGCCCAACCGTAAAAGACGAGACAACTGGTAGGAATTCTTTTGATTTCTTTTGTTAGTGGAAGTTATATAATTTGCATTTCTGGATATTATAGTTATATGCAAATTGAGAATACTTTTATGATGTCTATTAAAGCATTTATTTTTAAATTAATATTGTTGATTCTTTTGTTATCTTTTCTCCTATTGATTGGGAAATGGAAGTATAAAACATTATTTTTAAACAAATTTTATTTAAAGATGACTGGATTTCATTGATTATGAGATCTCATGTTAGATTATGACATAGTCGTGCAATTTCATGTTATTAAGAAATTGCGTTAATGCAATTTTATGTCGTTGAGAAATTACGTTGAGGATCAATAAGAAATAATATATATTTTGATCATATGTAGGCACTATTTCTTACTATACTACTAGGCCCATGATCCATGAAAATATAATACTTATTATATGTGATTATGGAAGGTCATGTGTAGTGCTATATTGATTCCCATAGTCCTATACTGAGATTATAAATGATAGGATTGGCTTTGAAATACCGTTATTGGAATATTACTTTTTAAAGTTGTGGCCACATAAAACAAAATTTTTAGTTATTAATTTGATAGTGTCGTTTTCAATATAAAATCATTTTCAAAATAAAATAAGTTAATTAATGTAGCCCAAGTGAGAGAATGTTAGAAATTTTCTATAATATGGGCTTACATTAATTAATTAATTAATTATCTATTTTAAATAATTGAGTTAATGGATATTTCAATATTTGTTAAACCCTACCGTGATCTAATTGAATTGAGTATTGGCATCTATTAATAACGAGCCTAGTTGAGCAACAAAGTGTAGGCAATTGTGTTTAACTGAAGCTCGTAATGGGAATGGCTCAGTTGACACGCTGTTGATTAGAGTTTGCTAGGTCCCCTCTCTAGCCTATGAAAGAGTGGGTTATATCTACTAGTTGCTTTAATCCCATTGAAAAAACTGCTATACTGAAATAGGTCATAGAGAGAAAGATCTGGCATTCCAATAAATCTCTGATTATTAAAGTAATATATTTTTCTTCAAGTGAAGTAATGGCTCGAGCAGGTACGCTTTAATTCCATTGTGCTGATTGATCTTGGTGTTTTACAGTCATATATGGATCCGATTCCTCTTAATTGATTAGTTGCTTATGTTAATAATTTTCTATATGAACATTATACCCGCAATACACAAGAAAAAGTTTCGAACACAGGTCTGAGATAGATGGGTGCTATCGAGAAGATTCGTGAGAACTAGCGGGCCAAGGGGCTAGCCACCATCCTCGCCATTGGGACGACGAACCCGGCAAACTGTGTATACCAGGCCAAGTACCTTGACTACTACTTCCACATGACCAAGAGTGAGCACATGACGGCCCTCAAGCAGAAGTTCATCCGCATATGTTAGTCACACTCTAGATTGCCCTAGCTACAAAATATATATTTAAGTGTTAGAGTATCCTTATCCTAACTTCGTAGTTTATTTTTTCTCATGATATATATATATATATATATATATATATATCTATTGTGTTTCGATTCTTTTTGGATCTTACCATGGACAAATTGCATGACTACAATTTGCTTCTTTGCATAATGAATTTGCAACCATTCATAACAATCTTAGAATGGTCGAAAAAAAGATTGTCGTATAGTATATGTAAGCTAGCCATGCAAATTCGGTATTACTTTCATGTTATGCATGTCAACGCTGTCCTTGGAAAGTAAAATCAATGTAAGAGAACATCGCAGGTGACAAGTCAATAATCCACAAGAGCTACATGCATTTGACCGAGGAGCTTATGGAGAAACACCCCCAAGATTTGCTCGTACGACACCCCTTCGCTTAATCCACGCCTACACATAATCATCGACACCATCCCGAAGCTCAGTGAAGGGGCAGCGTTGAAGGCCATCGAGGAATGAGGCCAACCCAAGTCCAAACTCACCCACATCATCTTCTGTTCCACCTCCGGCGTTGAAATGCCAAGCGCCGACTACCAGCTCATGCGTCTTCTCGGTCTGAGCCCCTCATTCAAGTGTGTTATGCTCTACCATCAGGGCTACCTTGCTGGTGGCATTGTCCTCCACATTGCGAAGACCTTACTGAGAACAACCAAGGCGCCTGCGTCCTCGTTAGGGGTGTGCAACCAGACTGTGTATACCCAAAAATTGGACCGACCCACTCGGAAAATAGGATCGGGAACCAATTCCCGTTGAAATCGGCCTAGGAATATGTTCCCAAAATTTGGAACCATTTTAAACTGGTCTGGAAACCATATTCGATTGATTACCCACCCGAAAACCGGTTCCCGGACTAGTTTTGGAACCGGTTTTGTAAATATAGGTCCAAAACTCTATTTTTTCCTCTTAGTTCTATTCTTACCCCCACAATCACATGACATTTTTCTTTTTGGCACTCCTCCTTCATCATTCCTATTCCTCACTTGCTTCCCTCCCTCATCGGCTCCCTCTCGCACTGTTCGACGGATGGATGGTGTTCATCGCCACCAAATTCTTGTGTACCACGTGGATTAGCTCACCTAATTTCTCTTTTGTAGGAGAAATTATGCTTACATAAATGAGTAGCTTCATGTAATAGTTGTGGGAATAAGATTAATATTAGACCCATGTTTGTTGCTAATTTTTGCCTTATGATTTTATTTATTATAATTAGTCCCGTGGATCTTTAATTTTTTATTTAGTCAAAAAGTTCATGTATTTATTTATTACAAGTTTTTAATGTTTCGATACAAATTAGGAGGATTACGTTATTTTCTTGCATGTTAATAGAAAATTCAAAGTCGTATAGGATATTAGGAGATTACAAAACAGGTTTTTATGGAAACGGGGTTTACCTTGGAACCGGACTTGAAAAATAGGGTGGGTCGAGTATAGGGTCGAATATATGCTCTAAAAAATGGGAACTGGTTATAATAGAGTCAGGTACAAGGTCTAGGTCTAAATCCTATCCACCCTGGACCCAATCACCCCTAGTCCTTGTCGTCTACTATGAGATCATTGTCACCATCTTCTAAGGCCCATTTGTTGAGAACCTTGCCAACCTTGTCGGCCAGACCATCTTTAGGGACAGAGCGGCCACGCTCATCATAAGGTTCAACTTGGAGATCCCTGCTGAGCAGCCCATATTCCAACTCGTGAAAATTGCGGAGACCATTTTGCCAAACTCAAAGGGCGCCATCGAGGGCCAACTGCGCGACGTTAGCCTCACTTTCGGGTTATCTGACAGGATCCCACATTTGATCACAAGCAACATCAAGAAGAGCTTGAAAAAGGCATTCGATTCGCTCAGCATAGTTGATTGGAAATCCATCTTTTGAGTGCCTCATCCGGGTGGCCTGGCCATACTCAACCAAATTAAGGCCAAGCTAGGGCCGAAAAAGGAGAGGCTCCAAGCCATGAGGCACGTGCTTAGAGAGTATGGGAACATTTTGAGTGCGTGTGTCTCGTTCATCCTCGCTAAGATGCGGCAGAAGTCGGCAGAGGAAGGGCTCACGACGACCGGCGAGGGGTTGGAGTGGGGCGTCCTCTTTGGGTTTGGGCCGGGCCTCAAAAATGGGGACGATGGTGCTTCACAGCATGCCAACAGTGACCCATGAATGAAATTACTTAATAATCTATATGATAAGAACTTAATTGACATTCTTGTGATGTTATTTCCTGCTGTTGGGAAGACAGTTTCTAGTTTGGAGTGATTGATATCTAAATAATCATATGTGGAATTTCTTAATCATTAATGTTGTAATCATTGTGTACATTCTTAATAAGGTTGAGCATTAATCAACCAGTTGTGAGACTTTTTCAATTAGATATGCTCATCTTTCTCCTAATTTTTTTTCTCACTTATGAACTTATGTATTAGAGTTCAAGGATACAGACAATAAGAGGGAAAAGAAAATCAATCCAAGAGATAGTTAATAGTAATAGAGCTTTATAAAATATATGTGTCAATTATGTTAGAGAAGTTCCACACTAGAGAATTGATACGATGTAGAAAAGTTAATTTATCATAGTCAGAGGTGTGAAACTGGATCAAGTCTACCTGGGAATCGGATTGGCCCACTTGGAAAACAAGTTTAGGAACCGTTTCCCATTGAAATTGGTTTGAGAATATGTTCCCAATATTCAGAATCTCTTTGAACTGGTTTGAGAACTGAGTCCAAGTGAATACCCACCCAAGAACTAGATCGACCGGATCAGTTTTGGAATCGGTTCTATAAGCCCAAAAGTCCAAAACCTATCTTTCTTTCCCTTGATTTCTAATATTAGAATTGCGTTTTTCCTCTAGCACAACACTCATCTTTCGTCATTCCTCTTCCTCGCTCACTTCCCTCCTATGCTGGCTCACGACTGTACTGTCCATCACTGGCTTATGGTCGCACCGTCCTTAACATAGGATTTTTGCTTTACCTCATGATGTTTGTTTATGATAATTAGCATTGTGGATCCTTAATCTCATTTAGTCAAAAAGTTCATATATTTATTTATTACACATGCTTAATGTTTCAATACAAATTAGGAGAGGTGGCATATGGAACGATTACCATATTCCCACCATTTTATTCTAAAAAAGCTGAACCGAAAACAAATTTGGCTTTTGTTTGGGTGATTAAAGGCTGAATAAGACAAATTTATATTCTTGTTGGATCCTTATTTCCATCATATATAACTACTTTGCACTGTTGTTTTGGTTCTCACTTTTAAAAACGACAACTTTCTCAATTTACATATTGTCACGTTTCTCTCTACTTTGTCAAATTATGCTTTTTGAGAGCATTGATAGATGATAATTCACATATCTACTAGATTGACCTTACAAAGTAGTAACGCATGGATGTAACCCATTTCCAATGAGAAGAGACTAATTATATTGAAGATATATTCACTTTTGAGTACAAATTTAGTTTCAATTTCAAAAAAAGATAAAAAAGAAATGAGGGCGAGTGTCTATAAATAACAAGTTGATTTAATTCCCAGTTTAGTTGCTCTCGGTTGCCAATTTCAAGTTATATATATATATATATATATATATATATATATATATATATATTCTCGCTAAATGCATTTCAAGTTGTTGACATAATTTTTTTATTAAAAAAAAAGATCAACTTTTATTGTCGAGAAATAGGGATTTCGACAGATAGAAAGAGTCTTGTCAAAGAAGCCATCAATGTAGTCTTGTCAAAGAAGCCATCAATGTACAGGCTTCTAATTGATACTAATCATAGATCATCAATAGAGATATCGACAATAGATGTGACGGAAGTTATGGCCCTCATCAGTCAACAAATGCATCGACAACCCATTACTACATATCTTGCTAAGTGTTAAGAGATGGAAGATAGAATGTATTGATTCCAGTACGAAGTGATGGTTGGATATCGGGAAAAGTGTCAAAAAAGTCATAAACCTTTTTTTAGTGTCGATTTAGTGCTAAATCTTTTTATGTTATACCAATCAGTCCTTTTCGCGCGAGGCCACCCTCGAGGCCTAGGTAGCGAGGGTCAAGCCTCGCCCATAGCCGGCGAGGGGGAGCCCTGCCAGCTGAACCCCCCATACATTGCCGCAGCTGGCGGGGCTCACCCTCGCCGCCGGGCCTTGAGGGCAGCCTCGCGTCGAGTGAGTGAGGCTCGACCCTCGATCCTCACCAAATCCGACGAGGGCAAGCCTTCCCGCCCAGTGCGAGGCCGCCCTCACGGCCACTGGTGAGGTGGCCGGTAGGTTGACCTCGCCGGCCGTTGCCTCTGGCCGGTCACCGAGGTGCCGGTCGGCGAGGTCTGGCGATTGGTTGGAGGAAGAAGAAGAGAAGAAAAAAATTTAAAAATTTAAAAATTTAAAAATATTAAAATATTATTAAAAATTATCCACGTCAGCGCTAATCAAGCCACATTAGCCGGCCAGCATTTAGTCAGCGAAATCTAGCTAAAATTCATCGGAAAGGACTGAATTGGCACAATGTAAAAAGGTGTAGTAGTAAACCTGCACCAAAAAAAGGTTTAGAACTAAATCGGCATAAAAATAAAAGGTTTATGACTTTTTTGACACTTTTCCCATTGGATATCCCGTGATGGAAGTTGTAGCTTCTCCTTAAATAATGATTTAAAGTACGAAAAGCGTGCAAAAAATCTTGTACAAATATCATGAATTCTTTATTCTATCTTGCACGATAATCAATCAGTTGCAAATTTATTCCTTCATTTCACGTTTTGCAAATTTACCGTCCTTGCACTTTAAATTCTAGCACTTGCGGTTTTTCGCTTCTACCCAAGCCATTTACTTTTTCCGTCCAAGATTAGCAAAGAACCCCTTTACTCTTAAAAAAAAAATCAAAATCAAAATCAATATTTTTGGTAAAAAGATTTTTCACTTTCTAGGTGAAAATACAATTACTAATGATTCTCTCGTAATCTGAGAATTCGTCAATTTCACACGAATCTTAAGGGTGCATTTGATAACAATTATATTTCTGAAAGTAATTTTGTTAGAAATAGTTCTTTTATATTTATATTCCCTAAAACAGTTTTTGAATAAAATAATGCATTTAGTAATTGTACAAAAATTTTATTCTTAGAGCAGAAAAAAATAGGAATGCGTTTAGTGCAATCCATAAGTCTTTTTGTAATATAGAATATCCATTAATTTTTTAATAATTTTATAAAAAAATTATTTTCTTTTTCCTTTTTTTTTCCTCTCTTCTTCTTCCTCCCCTAGCTGGTTGCTGCTACTGTCAAGCGCCGACGGTGAGGAAGAAGAAGAAAAGAAATAAAATAAAATAACTTATTTCTACACATTGTTCTCGGGAGCAGGAAATTATTTTTTTTCTATTTTTTATTTCTATTCCAAATCTATTTTCTGTCTACATTTTTTTTTCTACATGGTAAAAAAATTAACTGATATTACCAAACGGATTTCTACTATTTTTCTATTCCAGAGAGCAAAAGAATAAACAAATAGAAATTTTGCCCTACAAACCCTAAAAGTCTATAGGAACCTAAAGAGCACCTTAGAATTGTGCAACAAATTATAAGGGAGAAGAAAGTTTTTGTGAAATTGAAGAAAGAGGAATTGAAAGGAGGAAATCGGTATCTCAAATACTTCAATGCTACGATAATGGCAAAAAAATAATGGGAGAATTACTTCTTCTTTTTAGGATCCCACAAAAATAAGAAAATATAGAAATAATAACAGATCTTTTCAAGTCCAACTCCAACAATGATGAGTTCGATAGATAGATAATAGGAAATTTTGATTTTATAAATTGAAAGTGATGATTTTAATTAATTATTCGGATTGGCTTAAGTTAGCCTGTCCGCCCATGTTGGGCCTAAAAGCCCGGCCCACAAAGTTAGGGCCCATGGATGGAAGGATATGTTGAAGGGGTATGTTTTGCTTTTTGGGGAGACGTATAAAAAGGGGGGAAGAAGAGAGAGAATGCACCTTTTGGCAAAAAAGTTACGTACGTTCCTCTCTTTCCCTCTCTCCCTTCAAAATTCTCAAAAGAAAAAGGACAGTAGGCAAAAGGCTAAAAAGGCGACACCCTTATTCCCTCCAAGGCTTTTTGGCGTTATTGGATCAAACAGGACCGTTTTCTCTTCCTCTTATCGGCGTCGGTGTTTATTCTGTGACTAACAAGGTACGTTCGATTCTGTGATGTACCTTAGGATCGGTGATGCATATAGAAATCCCAGGCTCGACTTCCGCGCAAGTTTAGGGGTTCGATTTAGGGTCGAATCCGTATTTTGGGGATCCGACAAACCCAACAGAAAGGGTTGCAAAACTTGCAAATTGCATAAGAAAAATTTGCAATACCAAATGAAAAAGGAAGACAAATTAGGATCACTATTAGACTCAATTTTTATTTTAATCTTTGGAGGTTGAGGATCTAGGCAAACGATTATGTAAAATTTTGTGAGACTACTACTAACTACTCTAGAAATTGCATAGGCTAGACTTTGACTTAAGACTAAAGCTTGTGAATAAATCATGATAGGCAAATAAGAGACTAGATAAATATTTGAACTCAAACCTTATGTTTTGATATATGCAAATTCTTGTGAATCATTGCTAAATTGCTCTAAAAACTTAAGTCATTAGATGAAAATATGATCGAACATTTAAATATTTTAACAAGCTGATTTTACTTGTAAATTATCAATTTTTGGTGAAAATTGAACTACAAATTAAATTGATGAAGCTGTGATCTAGTTACGTGCTCTCATAAAAAAAAGACGAGATGGAGATTGATAATTAGGTGGGTGCAATCAACTCTTAAATTTAGGTAGGTTTTTTTTTTTTTTTTTTTTTTTTGGTCGAAATAGAAGGCTATATATTAATTAACAGAGTCTTTGTGCAACGACGGCGGATTACAATCGAAAGCAAGGATATCAAGAAGAGTAAAGGGGGGATAGTGTAACCAGCGACCTGACAGCTGTTTCTCACGATGTTGGCGTGCCACCCAATCAGCCGCTTGATTAGCTTCTCTGGGACAGGATCGGACGGCTAAGGATTTGTTCCGAGTTAACTCCGTCTGGCAAGCGTTGACAACTTCTTTAATGTTCCATGGAGAGGGGGCCCGGCCCATCACGCAAGCCATGAGGGAGGAGCTGTCAGATTCACAAACTAGATCAGAAAGTCCTTGGAGTTTTGTCTCTCTCCTCGAACTGAAAGTCTGAAGAAAGCGGAGACCCAAGGGCATCGCCTCTGCTTCCGCCTATTGAGCCGAGGAAGCTCTAACGTCGGTCGCAAATCCATCGATTAGGACTCCGTTTGCATCGCGAAGGATCCCTGCCGCTGAGCCCAAAAAGTCGCCTTGTTTCCAAGACGCATCAACATTCAACTTTAACACTGTTCTCTTCGGTGGATTCCAGATCTGGGGTAAGATTGAGCTTTGGTGTGGTTTCTGCTTCGATTTCATCCCTCTGAGCAGCGTCTGACTTTGTTCTTGTGCGAGATCAAGAATGGCTTGAGGTCAGGGGGTTTGTCCCCTGAAGATCCAAGCGTTTCTGGATTTCCAGATCTGCCACAACGTTTGCGCTAGGAAGACTTGAGTAGGTATGTTCGGCTTCGCCCTAAAAAACTCCAGCAACCATTTATCCATTCTCTGTATATTTTCCTGAGGATTATAGGCATTCAACTGATGATCTTGCCAAACCCTTTTGGACCATCTACAGAGGATCAGCATGTGCTTCGTTGTTTCGACTCCTCTGTGGCAGATCTGACAGAGGGGATCCATACTTATCTTTCTCTTGTGAAGGTTCTCCCTTGTGGGGAGAGCATTTTGACAGACACTCCACAAGAAGGTGCGAACTTTCGGTTGTACAGGGAGAGCCCAGATCGTTGTCCATAGCTGTCGGGGTGGCGTGAAGGAAGATGAAGGTTGCTGCTAGCGGTTGCTCTGGTGTTACAATAGAGATCGGTTATAGCCGCTTTTGACCGAGTAGGATCCCGCGCTATTTCCGGTCCACAGTAGGTTATCTGGTTTGGGATCCGGGCTCAGAGGTATAGCTAGAATCTCATTAGCAATATGAGGCGCAAAAACTTGTTCGATTAGAGGCTGTCTCCATGTTTGGTGGGCATTGTCGATTAAATCGGCGACCATTGACGGTTCCCCCTGAGCTTGTTGAGCATGTAGGGGCCTCTGTAACCATCTGTCTTCCCATATATTGATTGATTTTCCATCTCCGACTTCCCACCTAATGTCTGTTTTGATGGTGTCTCGTCCTTTCAGGAGACTTTGCCAGCCCCAGGACGCTCGGTGTTTCGGCTGAGCCCTCCAGACATCACTTGAGGGGAAATAGATACTCTTGAGCACTTTAGCCCACAAAGCTTGAGGGGAATTATGGAGGCGCCACACCTGTCGGCCGAGCATGGCATCATTATAGGTTGGTAAATCCTTAAACCCCAGGCCCCCTGAGTCCTTTCTATTTTTGAGAACTGACCAGTTTTTCCATTGCACTCCAGGTTTGTTGTCTCCTTTTTGCCACCAAAAGGACGCAATTTTACTTTCAATAGTCCTGCAGACAGAAAGTGGTAGCTTGAAGAGCGTCATCGCATAAGATGGAATGGCTTGTATCACACTTTTGATTAGCACTTCTTTCCCCGCCTTGGTGAGTAAAGTTTCCTTCCAACCCTCCATTTTTTATTGAACACGGGTTAATATCCATGCACAAATATCCTTTTTTGACTTCCCCCAGTCAGTCGGTAGACCTAAGTAGTTTCCTGTTTTCTCAATGATAGGAACCCGTAGTTCTTGGGCCAGATTTCGCTTCAGAACTGCTGGACACCATTTACTGAAAGATACCCCTGATTTATTTAAGTTTATAGCTTGTCCTATTGCATGGCAACATTGAGCCAGAGTAAGTTGTAGATTCTGGCATTCGATAAGGGTCCCATCTATAAAGAAAATAGCGTCGTCTGCAAACAGCAGGTGAGACAGTCTTGGGCTAGATCTGGTCAGTTGGATTCCCTTGATAAAACCTTCTGCTACAGCACGTTGCATCATCCACGAAAGCACATTAGAAATAATTAGGTATGTTAAGGATGGTGACTGAAAACTAAATGCACGACCTCATGACCACCAATGGATACTCTCAACATGGAAGATACTTCCTCCTTGCCATTTCCAAACATTTCCCACCCACTTTAGTTTCCTTCCTCTTCATGAACTCCTCCATTAAGCAATTCTTCTGATATATATCATTTTCAATTTCCATGATAACGGAGTTCGTGAAGCTACTTCTTTCATGCTATCCATTATTTATTCTATTGTGGTTGACAAGTCCCTTTTTCTGCATCAGATTGAAGTCTTTGTCATCACTTGGACTTCCAAGTTTCTAATTAACTGAGGGTACATGCTAAATTGTAAAAACACTTGGCGTTGTCATAGTGTCGCCTCTATTAGTAATATACGGGAGGAAAATCATTCAGTTTGAGATACAAACACGTATAAGTAGTCATTTTCATTAAAAGCAGATTAAGAAATTTTAACATTATTATAATAAAATCATAAAATGATGTTATCGAGATTTTACATCAACTGCGTTACACATAGAAAAAGGCATCATCATTATAAAAGAACAATTTGAATGACAAGAACCTATATAAAAATCTTACGTACTAATTGAATTTTATTACCAATTCGCGTTATCTAACGAGAAATCACAACACTTTTATACTTATTTATGTGGATATGATATAAAATAACCATATTTTTGGTATATAAATGATTTTTCACTGGCAACATCAAGAATTGACTAAAAAAGGATAATTAAATAAGTTTATATTGAAGAACTTCTACCTTATCATAATGAGACATATGTTTTGCACGTATATAATTCGACTCACCTCCAAAGTACTAGTATATTCCGTAAGTTCAAGTAAACTTACAGGAGATGGAATATCTTTTGTTTTTTGAAAAGCACGTATGTCCATTTACCTTACCTAAATGTACGAGTATTGCACTGACATTGAATATGATGAGTCCCATCAAATATTACATTCTAGATTCTTTTTAGCGTATCTACCAAGTCTATTAAATAATTATTCCTTTAGTGGAATTGCACAAAAATGACAAAAGGTGAACACACACTCTCTCTCTCACACTATATTATATGCAGTAGTCTCACCACATCTTTGCTCATCTCCAACCATAAAAGCTTTTAGGAAAATCTCTTATGATATTTTGAAGATGAAAAAACAGTCAAAATCTACTAATATTTTAAATAGTTGAGTAACCGGGTGAAAGATGTACAAGCCTTTATGTAAATGATGTCCTAAGAGAATCGTCTAAAGATGAAAAATATACTATTCTATCGATGGGGAACAAAGCATTAGGTGTAGAGGTATCTACAAGTTGGAGGTACTTGAATATAAGGTGAACAAGTCTAGAATGGAGAGTTCAGTAAAGCTTAGACATATCATGGATAGGTGAATAGTGAGGTAAAGCTATGAAATATACTTGGAAGGACCGGAAGAGAAAAGCTAGAATGAAGTTAAATATTAGGAGGAAGCCTAGAATAGAGAGTTAGTGAAGTTTGGATGTAATAATGTAGATAAAAGCTCTAGTTTTTAGTTCTTTAATTTTTTTCAATGTTTTTAGCCACGTCAAATTTTTACTGGAGAAGCATGCTGACGTGGTGCTACATGGATAGCCATTTGTATATTCTATTTTATGTGTTTGTTGAATGGACTAAGATGAACAAACCAATACATAGTCTAATTATTCACAGGCCAGAAAAGTCTAAAGGCTACATTCCATAAATTGAAAAACTTTAGAAATTTCCATGTCACACTATCTTTATTAAATGAATAGAATTGTATTAGCAAATGGCAAGAACCTGCTAAACGATCAAATGAAGAAAGTTTATAATTTCGAGACGGTACTTTTCTCTTGTAATGTGTAATGTGGATGATCACTTAGCAAGTACATTTAACAAATCTCGGAAAATTATTGTTAACAAGAGTCAAATAAATATTAAGATCTCGTTTTGAGGAACCGGTTTGAATCTTTGTGTGAACCCTATTCTATGGAAGAAAGCTCAGCCATACAATTAATAACTAACACTTTTGGCTAACCCAACATTTGTCCAAAGTATAAATATCATATCCTCCCTAATTAATCAAGCATACAAATCAGCTTTGCCAAACACCAAATGGAGTGCTATGCAGTTTGCCTTCTGTTGCTATGCCTGCTGTGGTGGAGCATCAATCTGCTCTGGCGACGGTTAATCCGTAAGCCAGGCTCCGGCGGCAACCAGCTGCCGCCGGCCCCACGCCCACTCCCGATCATTGGGAACATCCTCGAGCTCAATGATAAGCCCCACCAGGCGCTCGCCAAGCTCTCCAAGCTATATGGCCCTGTTATTACCATAAAGCTAGGGGCAATCACAACCATAGTCATCTCCTCTCCGGAGGCTGCCAAGGAAGCCCTCCAAAAGAACGACCTGCTCTTGAGCAGCCGGCAGATCCCTGACGCCGTCAAGGCGAGTGGTCACTATGCTGAGTCCGTTGTGTGGCTGCCCGCCTCTGATAAGTGGAAGCAGCTCAGGAAGGTGTGCACCGTCCAGATGTTCTCGGCACACAAGTTGGATGCAGGCCAGCTCCTCCGCCGCAAGAAGGTGGGCGAGCTCGTCAGCTTCATCCACCAGAGTTGCCGGCAAGGCCATTCTGTTGACATCGGGAAGGCCGCCTTCACGACGGTGCTCTACTTGATCTCGAGCACGCTCTTTTCTGTCAACTTGGTACACCATGACGAGGGCTCCTCCCAGGAGTTCAGGGACCTCGTGTGGGGCGTGATGGAGGAGGCTGGAAAGCCCAACGTGTCAGATTTCTTCCCAGCTCTCAGGTGGTTCGACCCCCAGGGCGCACGCTGGAGGATCTTGGGTTACTTCAGCAGATTGCTTGCCATCTTCGACAGGATGATTGAAGAAAGGACTCAAGCGACGGCCTCACCGGTCGCCTCTTCACCAAGCAACGATGTGCTTGATTCTCTGATTAATTTAAAGGAGAGTGGTGAATTGAGTCGCCGCGAAATTAAGAGCTTGCTTCTGGTCGGTACATTAATGCTCCTATTCAATAATTTCTGTCCTCTGTATTTATAATTGTTCGATATATTTTGAATTATGAAGAGGAAGCTCTGTATTTAGACTAGTCTAATGACTTCGTTTGATATGGAATTGTGATTTCATGTTGCTGGCAAGTAATGTTATCCATATCTTGTTGTTGTCAAATTTGTTACTGACCAACTTTGGGCAATTAACTTCAATTTGCTCCAGAAAATGAAGATGTATTTAGCAAAAATCACTTGGCTATCTCTCACGATTCCTTTCCCAGGACTTGTTCGTCGCGGGAGTCGACACAAGCACGAGCTTGCTGGAGTGGGCGATGGCAGAGCTGCTGCACAATCCAGAGAAGATCGCGCGAGCCCGTGAAGAGCTCGACTGAGTCGTCAGTGGCGATGGAGGAGCGCTGCAAGAGCCAGACATCACGAGGCTCCCCTACTTACAAGCAATAGTCAAGGAGACTCTAAGGCTGCACCCGCCGGTTCCCTTCCTGATCCCACACAAGGCCGAGAGCGACGTGGAGATAGGCGGGTTCCGACTGCCCCGGCACGCCCAGGTGCTGGTCAACGTCTGGGCCATGGGGCGGGACCCGGGCATATGGTCGAACCCAGACAGGTTCATGCCGGAGCGGTTCCTGGGGGGTGAGATTGACTTCAAGGGCCGTGATTTCGAGCTCATCCCGTTCGGGACCGGACGGAGGATATGCCCCGGGATGCCCTTGGCCTATAGGATGGTGCACTTGATTTTGGCCTCTCTCTTGCGCTCATTTGATTGGAAGCTTGAGGAGGGCGTGACGCCTGAAGAGATGGACATGACTGAGAAATTTGGGATCACATTGCAAAAGGCAACGCCTCTCTGTGCTATTCCCACGGAGATGTGACTTTAATTAGTCTGTACCCTCTCTTCCTTAGAGAGACGTTTATATCTCAGTATTGTTTTCTTAAAACTGATATAATAGTAGGAATTTACCTAGAAGGATTTTCGTCCTATTGTCCTTTTGCTTCTGTATATGTTTGAAATAAATTCGATGAACTTTGTTTCATAACCATGTATTTGTGTGTGCAAGTATATGCGGTTATAGGGATGAATAATTGTGTAACATGAAATTGTATGATCATAAGTATTGTGTGATATGTCTAAACAGTAACCAATTTCAAGATAGCTGGAGCTTTAGTTTATCTCTAATCATCCAATTGAAATTTAAAGTGGTTAATCCCAAACTCATTCATTATTCTTCTTTTTTAATTGGATATTACCACGAATAGTATAAACATTATGTTTTCTCTTTTTTAGATTTCACCTCCTTCATGTTTCCTTTGTTCAAGAGAGAACCTCCAAGAAACCTAATTCTTCATTACCTTGTTGAGCAAATTTGTGAATTAATTATCAAATAGAATCGAGAAAACTCTGAATGTAAATTACTTTTTAACATAGTCAAATATTTACAAACTTTTTACTTTGTAGTGCATTTCGCTATTAAATTTTTTCTTGTTAGTTATCTTTTATATTCATGTAACAGCCCTCACCACATCTGGACAAGGAGCTAATCACGTTGTTCCACGAGAGGCAGTTCCTCTCAGGTATTGCGTCGAAGAGCCGGCGCGCGGATTGCAGGTCTTCGGCCTAGCGGTAAGCACCCAGAATCGCATTCCACGTGTAGACATCCTTGCGGGGGATGTCGTCGAATGCCGAGCGGGCGTCCCTTGTCTTGCCGCACGCGGCGTACAGCTCGACGAGGCGGTTGCAGAGGAAGGTGGCGTTGAGGAGGCCAAGTGGAGGACGCGGGCATGGAGGAGCTTGCCGGCCGAGTAGGACTCGGCGTCGATGCAGGATCGTAGGAAGCTTAGGAGATGGGCGTAATTGGTGCTCCGGAGCTGCATTATGCTGGAGCTGCAGGGATTTCCATGTTCTTTTTCTTTGGTTCACAGTAGATTTCTGTTGATGAAGATGTTGGAAAAGAAAAGGTCCCGACCATCCTGGCAGATTTCAAAAAGAAGAGAGACCCCCGCCCCCCTCCCCTTTTTTTAAGGGAAAATCTCAAATAAGGACCCAAAGTGAGCCTATTTTCTCAAATAAGGACCCAAAGTGGCTGTTGTCCCAAATAAGGATCCGAAGTGGCTAACAAGTCTCAAATAAGGGCTCGAACCCACCGGTCGGCGAGCGTGTGACTTTTCCGGTGGCCGGAGTATGGGCAATTTTGTCCACAAAAATATAGATAGAATTTTTCTTACTTTACCAAAAAAAAAAAAAAAAAAAAAAAAAAAAAAAAAAAAATATATATATATATATATATATATATCGATAGAATCCCCCGAGACTCTTCTCTCTCCTCCCTTCTCACTCTCAGCCCCCCACCCCTCCTCCATGGCGTCATCGTCTTCACGTCGCTCCTGCCGACCTTCCTCCGCTCCGGCGCCCTTCGCCGATCGCCGTCGCGGCCCACCTCCTCCTCCAACCCCAAATCCGCCCCCTTCTTCACCCCCTCCTCCGCCCTTCGCCGCCACCACTACCACCACCGCCCCTCTCCCCCACGGCTACCTCCTCACCCGCGCGCCCACTACTCCACCTCCGCCGTCGCCGCATCGCCCCCTCCTCCCCCCACCGCTGCGGCCAAGGGTGCTGGGAAGGGCACGGTCACCAATCAGTTCGCCGGCGCCGGCACGATCGGGCAGGTTTGCCAGGTGATTGGTGCCATGCTCGACGTGCGATTCGACAAGGGCTTGCCCCCGATCTTGACGGCCCTGGAGGTGCTCGACAACTCGATCGAGGCTCGTGTTGGAGGTGGCCCAAGACTGGGTGAGAACATGGTCAGGACCATCGCCATGGACGGGACCGAAGGGCTAGTGCGCGGTCAGAGTGTGCTCAACACTGGCTCCTTGAGTTCCAAAGGTACGTGCCCTCCTTCTCTCTCAGCTGGGTTCGTGGAAGTGGATTCAAATTGTGCCCGAGACGTGGGTACTCGAGATGGAGATGTTCTTTGTCTCATGGTTGGGTCCGTGGAAGTGGATTCGAATTGCGCCCGAGATGTGGGTACTCGAGATGGAGATGTTTTGTCTCATGGCTTGGTCCGTGAAATTGATTCGAATTATGCTCGAGATGTGGGTACTCGAGATGGAGATGTCCTCTGTTTCTTGGCTAGGTGGATTCGAATTGTGCTGAGATTGAGATGTTTGTGAAATACTCTGTATTACTTTCTTACCTCTGTTTCCTTTTTTATTGAACTTGTTTCTGGTGGACTGAAAATCATTTGGTTTTAGTGAACTTGAAGAAAAAGGTAATGCAAAAACTTCACATTCTCTCCTTTCTATGAGTCTGCTAGATATACCTTGAAGACACTTTAATGTACTACCGTTAACCCATCAAAAATAGGAATCAATTTATCCCTCTTTTTGGCTTTCAATTCTCTGCAAGGAATTGATGGTTCCAGAGTTGAAAAGGCGACGGAATCTGTTCATATTGCTGTGTTGTAGGAGATGTATCTGCCATGGCTCCTAATGGTAGAGGCTTCTTATGGACTAGATTGTGCTTTCAGGTTCAGAGTTTTTATGTTGGTTACTTATAAATTTGTCCATCCTGTTGCTTTCTTGTTGAAGAGGACTTTGTGGAAGTAGCTGAGTTCTTTGATGCTGTCATCAGTTGGGTAGTGAAAATCAAGGTCATAACCAAAGGTGAATGGTTCTACCAAATTCATTTTTTTGTTTGCCAATTATAGATGGTTCAAATCACCTCATGCATTCAAGCATGCTTAATGCTTTTTCTCTACTGCTTCCTCTTTTTTGTTCACGCTTTCTTTATTCGATGTTAAAATTTTTTGTCTAGCAGGAACAAAGTTGAAGGACTTCCTGGCCACCATGCAGTCTTTCCCTTGCTTTCAATCAAAGATTGCTACAATCGGGTCCTAAACTTCGCCCCGATGTCGAGGAGTATGCAAAGCAATTTCCTACAATCGAGTTCGAGAAAATAGCAATGAAGTACAAGAACCGAGGGACAAATCATGGATTAGTGTGGTACAAAATCAATTATGATGGAGAAGTGCTGCTGCAGATACAAATTTCAATGTCAAGAAAGTCTATATCGTGATCTCCCTATCTGAAATTAAAAAGGATACTGTACAGATGGAAATTTGAAATTCTCTCTTTCCTTATTGCACCATGAGAACATGTTAACTGAGAAACTCAAGTTATACACCTACATTTCCTTGGGCTTCAATGGACAGAGAAGTTTATTTTTGCTACGGTGATGAGTCTTATATAATAAGTTGATGAAGCATTAATATCAAAAGATTCCTCGAAACAGCCCAATCTAGTGACATAGTCTATATTCTACAATTAAATGATTATCATGCAAGGCTTTGATTTCATACATGATGCAAGGGATGCACAAAAAAATGAAAAAGGTGCAAAATTATGTTGTCTAAAGCATTTGGACGTGATGTCTAAATGGTCATTGATAGATCAAGTTCGGTGGGCAGAGAAATTGACGTCCATGGACTGATGAGCTTCGACTTATTCTCTAAGAACATAATGGTATTTCTAACTTGGAAAAACATAGCCAGGGTTATTACTTCAATTTGAGTTTGGGAACCCACTTTAGCCAAAGTTCAAGCAACAAGTAAGTCGTACTTCCAGCGCTAAATGGAGTCAAATGATATCAACAGATTCCATAATTCTATCAAATAGATAGATATGTAGCAAAGGGTAAAAGCATCATAAACCACGAGACTACAAGATGTGTGGTCCTCCTTGAAGACCATGAAACACGAACTGTATGATGGAAAAAAGAAATATCCCATGAAAGAAATCTTCCTAATGAAGTAGAATATCCCACAAAAGAAATCGTCCTAATGAAGTAGACCTATAAATATTCATACTTTAAAATGCTCCATAATAGACCAAAATAGACCCATCCACATCAACTAACAAGAAGAGAAATTGTGCTGTTGGTCTTGCGTTTCTCCAAAAAAAAAAATTGCTCATCTTCCCTCACTTTCAAGTTGAGATCCTTACATCCTCCTCTTTACCTACGATTGAATCAAAAAATAAATTTATTAGTCAAAAGAAGTAAAGTGCAAATAAGAACACTTCTCGCACAAAGTCAAGGGTAAATGGATACCTGCATCTTTGTCCTTTCTATAGATGTCGACGAGCTTGAGATGTTACCAAAAGTGGAAGCAAGAAATTCAACTATCTCAGGTTGTGATTCTAATGGGGCTAAAGGGGCTGAAGATGCTAAGGGGGCTGAAGATGCTAATGCTACTGTTGTTGTTGCCGCTCCCATCGATACTATTGATGGATTATTGCAATGATACCTATTATGGCCTATGCTGCCACATTTCCCACAAGTGATTGTAGTATTTTGTCTCTTCAACTTTGTTCCCTCGGGCTCTTGCACAACTTTCTTCTTTCTTGTCTTCAAATTTTTATCAGTTGTTTCATTCACTGATTTTGTTCTTTGTTTCTTCTTTCTACCAACTTGGTTGGGCACATCTGGTGGGAGTAATGGCTCTCTAGCAGGCCATGTGTCCATAGAATCCACAACATGCACAACATGGCTATAAGTTTGCATGAATGTTTCCTTACTAAAACTTGTGTGAACCCATTTTTCAGGATCTTCTCTCATGTATATAAGAGCTGCCACAGCATGAGAGCAAGGGATTCCACTAATGTCCCATCTTCTACAACTACAAGATCTATGTCTAATATTAAGAACTCTCTTGTCACCATATGGGCCACTTAATTCAAATTCATCCTCCCCATTCCAGCTAGGAATCCATGATGCTGAAAATTGTTTTTGAAGATCTAATATCTTTTGGATATTAGGACATATCACACCAGTGTACTTAGCCATCCCATCTCTTTGCTTATGAATTCTTTCCATGAGCTGCACTCTTATAGCTTCAAGCATTGTGATGATAGGTTTGTCCCTTGCGTCGATGATGCTTTTGTTGAAACTTTCACACCAATTATTCAAGGAAATATCACATTTTGAGCTTGTCCTAAAGTAGGACTTGCTCCATTGCACTGGAGACCTTTGAGACAACCATTCATAAGCTTTCATATTAATTGCCTTCAGCTCTTCCATTGCCAAGTCAAAATCACATACCCTAGTCGCCATGGCAGCCTTCCAAAGGAGCTTTTTAAGTTCTAACCCTCTGTGATGTAGCTTGAAGTTTTCATAAAGATGCCTTAAGCAAAATCTATGTTCTGCTTCAGGCATTAGATTTGCTAGTGCTTGCACCAATCCCTTATGTTTGTCACACAAGAAAGTCCAATACTTTGAATTTTCAGGATCAATAATCCCCAAGTCTTCTGCAATCAAACTAATAAACCAATGCCATGTCTTATATGTTTCTTGTCCAACAACTGCCCATGCAAAGGGATACATTTGATTGTTGCCATCTATGCCCACCACTGCTAGAAGTATACCCTTGTAGCTTGATGACAAATGGCAACCATCAAAACCCACAAAGCGCCTACATCCTTCTACAAAGCCCCTCCTTAATGCATCAAGACAAATATAAACTGCCTTAAACTTGTATTGGTCTTGATATTGCTCGGTTTTGATTATACATGTGGATCCCGGGTTGGCATCAAGAAGTGCTTGACAATAGCTCCTAAGCATCCGAAATTGCTCTTCCTCATTCCCAGTGATCATACTCATTGCCGTTGCCCTAGCTCTATAAACCATTGTCCTCGACAACTTTAAAACATTCTCAGACTCCATTGTTTTTTTTATTGAAGCACCTGGCCGTGTAGGATTGTTTCTCAACCTATCACAGTACTTGTTTGCTAACCATTTAGTGCTTATTTGAGGAACATGTAGAGCTCTATTACATGTATGTATGGGGTTAAAGGTTTTGACTTGTAAGGTATGCTCCCTTTGCACTTTGGAAGCATATATAAGCCAATCACAACCATCAGAACACACTGCCCTCAATTTATTAGGTGTATTCTTAACAAACCTCACCTTTCTCCCATTTTTTATGGCATGGTTCCTAACGGCCTTTCTAAACTCCTCAGCATTACTAAAGCACATTCCTAGCTTGAAGACAGGATTTTCCATATCAACCTTAGCAATAAACTCGGGATGAGTATACTCATTTTCGCCATTCATATTCAAGAAATCTACATTGTCAGCTAACACATCTACATACTGACTGATGTCTCCAACCTCCATATCCCTCTCCATTGAACCATCACCGTTAGCACAACTTACATTTCTTATGTATAACTCGTCAAGATCAACAAAGGCGAACCCCTCTTCTCTAGCAATGCCATCATACCCACCATCATATATTGAATAGTTTAGTTCTTCACATCCCTCAACTGGTGCAAAATGAAGCAAAAATAAAGTCAATATATTTCCATGCAAAACGTACACTCGGGAAAAAACAAAACAAAAATAGTAAACAATTGCAATAAAATTGTACCATGCTTTGATTAACGAAAGAAAACTAGGCACACCCGTGACTATATACCACTCTTTTATTGGATACCGTTTATCAAAATATTGTGCATTATGGAGTTAAAATGTTTTCGATGTTGCCATAATTTTCTCCTTAGGCGAGCCAACCATGGTGGCCCAAGAACTAAAGGAAAAGAAAACTGATCCCATTCTAAGCATTTCTTAAGCTCATATGTTATCGGCTTGAAAATTATGGAAACGACTACTGAGTTTGGTCGACTCAACTTTTGTTTGGATTCTCTCTTTCTTGTTCAACAAACAAGGCTGAAAACACAATCCTATCGCAAATTTACTAAGTAATTGAGGAATGATAACTAGCAGGATCTACGATGCATCTTGACACAAAGATTAAATAGTCTTCATATTAATAACTTGGGAACAAGAACTTCTAACAAGTAATCTTGCAAATTGCCACTTTAGAAGTTACGTCCATTATAGTGCACAAAAACTGCAGAAAACAAGACACCTCCAATTCCTATAACTAATGCGCACAAAAATTATTGGAAACAAGATGCCCTCATGCTCTGACTGAAAACTCATGCACACGTAGACTCAAATTGATTTTGTCTCAATGTGTTTCCACCAAATTTCCTCCTCTAAATGCTTTCCATCAGAGTACCCATATCAAAGTAATTATAGTATTTTTTAAATGTCTATCTACTTTCCCTGTGAGAATCCATGTGGGGCTTTTATATTCCATGACAGGCCGTGAGTTCCAACCATCAACGACAAAATATAAACTAGAAAAAAAAAAAAAACAAAAAGAGAGTATAACAAAATCGCAAAACAGGGACCACCATCATAACACGAAGGACCCCAACAGCAGTAATATCTCATTAGAAATCCATAGCGGACACAACCCATATGCATTTTGTCGGACAAAAGAGACATTAACTCAGAAATCCAACAAAACGAGCAAAAAGAACACCATAAAACAAAAGAATTCATCCTACCATCACCATCCTCGCTGCCATCTGTGTGATATTCCACCACATGCTCGTGCCTTGTCGACATGTTGCTTCGATAAGTTACAACCACTTTGAACAGACGAAGGATCAATTGCACCAATTGAACGAAACTGACCTCGGTTGAACGAGAGTGTGAATCAAAGTATATGGCGAATCGAGGAAAAGATAATGAAGAATCGAGGCCCTTGTGTTACACATGAGTGTCTCAATAACAAAATGATGGCTTTACTCCAGATTTGTCTTCTTTGAGAAGATGAAGAGTAGAAGTAGAAAAACGTGAGAAGGTGAAGGGGTTTTTTTAGGTCAAAAGAACGAGTTAAAAGGGTTTTGTTTTTAGGGTTTGCCGTTTTGTTTTTAGGGTTTACCAAATTCTATCTATATTTTTGTGGACAAAGCGCCCATACTCCAGCCACCGAAAAAGTCACATGCTCGCCGGCCGGTGGGTTCAGTCCTTATTTGAGACTTGTTAGCCATTTCGAGATCCTTATTTGGGACAACAGCCACTTTGGGTCCTTATTTGAGAAAATAGGTTCACTTTGGGTCCTTATTTGAGATTTTCCCTTTTTTTAATGACTCCATTTATTTCGTAAAAATAAAAAATTCGAAAATCATTTTTTAAATAATCACTTATATTACTTATTAAAATAAACGAATAAAAATATTTTCATTACCAATAAAAATATTACTATAGAAATTGTTGTTGATAATAAAAGTTTTTTTATTGATTAATTATTTTAAGTGATGCAAATAATCATTTTTAGGAAAATAATTTCTAAATCATTCATAATCTACAAAACAAACGGAGCTAAATTACATCATTTTTCGTGACAAAATCTTTTCTCTTATTCTCCATTTATTTTGTGAAAAATAAATAATTTGCAAAATATTTTTTTAAAATGATTATCAATTAAAATAATTAGTCAATAATGATAAAAATTAATTGATGAAAAATATTTTCATTACTGACAATTATATATTTAAACATTTTCATGTCTAATGAAAAAATTTTATTATTAATTTTATAAGCAATTTAAGTTATTATTTTTATAAAAATATTTTTTGAATCATTAATTTTCTGTGAAACAAATATAACCTTATTTTATTCTCATTTTTTTTAGTTTTTTTTTGTTGAAACATTATTTTTTTAGTTGGTTCCTTGTAAGCTCAATAACTAGCTTCAAGGACATTAACTTCATTAAAAAAGAAAATAGTATTGTAGGCTCGCAACGGCTTATAGATTCATAATAAAATGAAAGTCAGATTTATTCCATTAAATTATTTCATGCATAAATAGTACAGAAATTAGTAAATTAACAAGCTACACAAATACGAGTCCGCGGTTCGATTTTTAAAAAAGTTGAAACCAAACCGAACCACAAAAGATTGATTCGATTAGGTTTGTGAGCTATTTTTTTCTAAAAAAAAAGTACTTTTGTAGTGAACCAAACCGACAAAAACAAATTGCCTCGGTTTGATCTAATGTTTCGAACCGTTTTATTCTTGCTCCTAATACAAGCAGTCAATCAAAGTGCCAAAAGAAAGCAGCATTAACAGCTTTTTTTATAGCTTACGTACCTTTATAATCTATCCGACCACAAAAAACTTTATTACCTAGCTAAACATATATCAGAAAAATCAAAATAATCAATCCAAAAAGAGATCCAGAATGAAGAATAATAGTAAATAACGAAAGAAAAAGGATTTATTTGGAAGTATGGTTTTTATAAGAAAATGACGGATTAATGGAAAGTTTTGATAGTGTACGAAATTATTTAGGATTAATTAGCATTGTGAAAGCACATAAAATCGTGCTCCATTATTAAAATATTTAAAGAAAGAGAGGATGGAATGTTACTAGATTCTTCCATAAATTAGGAGAAAATATTAGTGGTTCATAAGCACCACATCAACATCTGACATGGCGTGCGCTTATTTATTGATACCCAATTAAATTTTGACACATGGATGTTGACATGAAAATCTAAAAAAATAATTTTTTTTCTCTTTTCCCCTCCATCTTCAACCTTCGCTCCGCCTGGGCTCGGCCATCTCCACCACCCAAGCTGCCACCGACATCACTGTCCTTGAACCACCACCCCACCGTGGCTTCCACAATCTGTAGCAAAGCCATTGAGCTCGTCGCTGGCAGCCATGGACGAGCCAAGACTGGAGCTCGAAGCTTTTGAGCAGCAAACCAAATCTACAGATGCAGAGGACCATTGTAACCAAATTTGGAGATGCAAAGGAGCGATCGGCCATGGACAGCTTCTCGGTCTACAGCGAAGTTGTTGAGCTCTTTGCTGGCAGCCATGGACAAGCCAAGATCTGGAGCAGCAAACTAGATTTGGAGGTGCACAGGAGCGTTGCAGCAAACCAAATCTGGAGATATTCTCCGCGTCCACCCTCTCCATTGTTTCATTGGATTTGGAACTGAGGCATGGGTGAAGGAGATAGCCAAACTGGTTTGATGCGGTGCCGGCAACTCCAACTTTGTCGGTGGCGATGGCGGAAGGAGGGGCGGAGGTTGGGCTTGTGCGTGTAGATGGAAGAGGAGGAAAAGAGAAATCTAAGTGAGTTAAGGGATTTTTAATTTATTTTTTAATGACACATGTTAGTTTTTTAATTGGTTAATAGTAGATTAATGCACGCCACGTCAACTATTAACATGGCACTCACGAACCACTAAATATTTTCTCCTAAATTAGGGACCTCCTCAAAAGCTAACTCGTCATCCAAATAAGTTTTAACTCTTTTCCCAAAAATAAAAAGAACCCAATTTGCTTCTATTTTTCGTGGGATCATCTTAACTGTTATAAAAACTTAAATTTTAGATGAATACATAGTTTAATATTTAATTACTCTAATCCAGTCTACGAGTGGAAATATTAAGAATGAGGGTATGTAAAGGAACCAGTAATCACCCAGACTATCCAGAACAAGTGGTTCCCAAGAGAATCGATTTGGGTTCCCATTGAGCTACCAAAAAATTCAAACAAAAAAATTAAGAAAAAAATGAAAACCCTAAAATCCCTAATCTAATATTCAACACCATTGACTGAATACTCGTCTCGTATCACTCTCTCCTCGCCTGAGTCTTATCTCTATTTTTCACTCACGACCTTGACTCCCAAACTTAACACACATCAACTCATAGCCTCAATTCTCAACTTTCAATATGAGCTTAATTATTTTATTGATCTTGCATTTAAGAATAGAAGAATTCTTTGTTTTTTTTTTTTTTTTTTTTTTTTTTTTTACTTTGGCTTGTGGGAAAATGTTGCACTAAGTGCGTGAAGCTTGGTGGGACCGGTTTCATGGACCCATTTAGGAACCAGACGAGATTAGTGGTCCAAATAAGAAAATGGCGCATAATGGAAAGTTTTGATAAGGGTATGATATTATTTAGGATTAACCAGCGTTATGAAAGCACATAAAAATCGTGATCCATTGTGAAAAGATTTAAAGAAAAAGATGATGGAATGTTACTAGATTCTTCCCTAAATTAGGGACTTCTTCAAAAGTTAACTTGTCATCCCAACAAGTTTTAACTCTTTTCCCTAAAAATGAAGAGAATCCAATTTGCTTCCGTATCTCGTGGGATCATTGCTAGCTGTTCCAAAAATTTAAACTTTATATGAAGTCATGGTTTGATATTTAATTACTCTAATCCAGCCTACATGTGGAAATATTGGAAAGAGGGGTGTATGAAGGAACTAAGAATCGTCTAGATTGCCCGTAATCGATGATTCTCAAGGAAATCGGTTTGGTTCTAGATTCCACATGTGGTACCACCCACTTGAATCGTACCCATAATATATATAATATTTAATTTAAAAAAAAATCTAGTAGAAAAATTCATAAAAAACGAAAATCTTAAAATCCCTAATCTAACATTCAACATCCATTGACTGAGTACTTGTCTTGTCTCACTCTCTCCTTGCCTAAGTCATATTGCTTTCTCTTACTCATGGGCTCAACTCTTAACTTTCAATATGAGCCTAATTATTTTACTAATCTTGCTATTAAGAATAATGGAGTTCTTAGTTTTTTTGTTTTACTTTAGCTTGCAAGAAAACATTGTACTAAGTGCATGAAGCTTGATGGGACAAGTTCCATGAATCCACTTAGGAACTAGACTGGACAGGTGGTCCGTTTTCTAGGTGGATCTATGGAATCAATGGATAGTTCTCGGTTCCATATTTTTGGAATTAGTCCTTAGTGAGCAATTCCTGGTTCTAGGGTGGGAACCATCCACCCGGCCCATGCTTACCCCTAATTGGGGAGGCAAATGGGGGTTTAGAAAAATTTGAATTCAAGACTTCCTACTTTGATATTATGTGAGATTTTATAGGATCATTGTGAACCGTTCTAAAAGTTAGATGAAGGTGTGGCTTAACACTTAATTACTGTAATAGACTAAAACACAAAAAAGATAAAATTGCTGAAGAAACGTGCATGAGGAAAGAAGATTGGACCATAGACATTTACAATATCCCTGAAAGCTCAATAAGGAGAAAGAGTTGATCACGAGGTAAAGTAAAAGAAGAAGGAAGATGAGCTAAAAGCTAGTATAGAGATAATTACTTTGACCTTGTGGAGTTCAAATGAAAACACAATCTAGTTTGATTGATGCCTCCTGGTCTTTTTAGATTGGGCGGAAATGATACCATTCAAAAAGTAAATTATTCCCTTCAGGATGATTACTTAAATGGTTGTATAATGGCACAAAAAATTCAATTGCATTACTCATGCCATTGAATGTTGGGGGCATATGTTGGCACCCTAAAAATATCAAGTTTGATCAAGCAAAGGACTATGACTTTCAATGTGATATGGACTTGGGCCAATTTTAGTGAAGGTGTTAAAAGACCATTGAGACAAAGAGGAATCTGTTAACCCGGGCTGTAATGATAAGGCAAAGTCATTCACTAAAAGAAGTCAAGGGCTACTGGGAGTATTGACTGAATAATAGGACATGCAGTGTGTCAATAAGGGAAGGAGTAAATGCTATGTTGACCAACACAAATGACAACCAAACACTAGTTGAGAAACCAACAGAATTGAGTCAACGAGAGGGGAACAATTTTCTTTCGTACAATCGAGCTGATGTTAATCGACTAAATGTCAATCTAGTCAAGAAGCATTGTTGCTGACTCACAAAGTTTCACTATAATCAAATAGGTGGAAAGGATAAAAGAGCAAGAACAATTATTATAGCCAAACTGATATGCAAAAACAATTACCAAAGACGTCGATTGATAGTTACAGTATTTTTTTCGATCAATCAAACATTTCTTGATCGTGGCCAATATCCAAACAAACAGGTCTTTTATTTTTTTGTTTTACATTTCCCAATCTTATGGAATACCGAGGTACTTTCCAATTTTTGCATTCTCTAAAACTCATATGCCATTTTTCTTCTCAGACTCTGTGGATATCACTTACTGAAGTAGATCCACGATTTGTTTAAATTTATCGCTTGTCTTGATGCAAAGCTGTACTAGTTAAACATCGAAGACAAATTTTGACATTTCTTTACCTTCCCGTCTAAAAAATAAAAATAAAAATAGAACCATCAACAAACAAAAGGTGCAATAATGTAGAACAATTGCTATTTACTTTAGGGAAAATACCACAAAAAAATCTCAAACTTTGCCCAAAGTGACAAATTTATCCCAAACTTTTGTTATGACATGAAAAATCCTGAACTTTGTCAATCGTGACAAATTTACCCCAAATTTTTTTCATGACACAAAAATCCTGAACTTCTATCTTTATGACATATTTATCCTAAACTACATGGCATTTTGGTCTTTTTACTTTTTCTATTTTTTTTCTTTTTTTCTTCATCTTCTCTATTCCCTCTGTCGGTGAGGGCTAGCTAGGCCGCCCTCACTGGTGTCGGGCGAGGGCCTCCCTCGCCAGGCCCTCACTGGTGTCGGGAGAAGGTGCCCTCGCCAGATCTAGCGAGGGTCGTCCTCACTTGACACGAGCAAGGGTGGCCCTCGTCGGCGTCGAGCGAGGATGGCCCTCGCCAGGCAAGGGGAGGCCCTCAACCGACGTCGATGAGCGCCGCCCTTGCTTGCGTTGGGCGAGGGGTGCCCTTGTCGGATCTAGCAAGGGAGGCCCTCACCCAACCAAGCCGAGGGCGGCCCTTATCGGCCTTGCCTAGCGCCGACAAGGGCGGTCCTCGCCAGATGCCAACTTCCCCTCGTTAGCTCCACCATGCCCGATGGAGGGAAGAGAGAAGATGAAAGAAAAAGAAAAGAAGGAAAAATGGAAAAAAAAAACAGGATGAAATTGCCATTTAGTGGGGTAATTGTGTTACAGTTTGCAAAGTTTGAGGTTTTTCATGTCACAGAAAAAAATTTGGGGTAAATTTGTCACTTTAGGCAAAGTTTGGGGTTTTTGGGGGTCTTTTCCCTTTACTTTATCCATTTAATGGTGCCATACTCTATAGCTCTCTTGATCATTATCTATTTAGATGAATAAAACTGGGGAGAGAGGGTCACCTTATCTAATACATCTTTTAGGTCACGAATATGACAGTGATTCATGGTTGAGACACATAACATTACAAAGGCTATTCATGTGACATCCTCAATTTTCAATCTTGTTTCAATTGCGTAAATCGAGCTTTTCATCGACGCGCCTATAGTGCTATTCTCTAAGCTGATTACTTGTGAGATAATTAGATTATCTAGGGAAGTCATTAAGAGATTTTAACGCAATAGACTTGAGAATTTGATTAGGAATCGACTGCTCGACTGTGCTAATTTGCAAATGTCATTACGGCACAATCGAAAATCAGTTAGAGACCAGAGATAGGTCGATTCGACACAATATAGTCCTTCAGGAATTCCATCCAGCAACGCTGTCTCATATTCAACTCCTTTTCAAAGAATAGATATTTGAGACTTTGATGGTCAGTGAAGATCCGGAATGTCTCCAAATCTTTAGACCAAAATAATTGCTGCAAGTTCCAAGTCATGCGTCGGGTAGTTCAACTCATGAGGTCTTAACTGACGGGACGCGTATGCAACAACTATACCATGCTGCATCAACACGCAATTCAGTCCTCTGAATGACGCATCACTATAGATCTCATACCCTCCAAGATCGAATGGTATGATCAATACAGGTGCAATAGTCATCTTTTCCTTAAGCTCTTGGAAACTACACTCACACTAATCTGTCCATGCAAACTTCTCTTTTTTCTTTAGCAGTCGAGTTAAAGGCGAAGCTATGGCTTAAATCCTTTCTACGAACCTTTTGTAAAACCCTACTAAACCCAGAAAACTTCTGATCTCTATCACTGTAGTTGGTCTTGGCCAGTTGATTACTGCTTCAATCTTGGCGGGATTCACTAAGATTCCTTCTCCTGAACTCACGTGACCTAGAAAGGTAACACGAGTTAATCAAAATTTGCACTTGCTAAACTTAGCGTACAACTCGCGAGTCCCTAGAGTCTGAAGTACCATCCTCAAATGACTTCCATACTTGTCAGCACTTCTCAAGTAGACCAGGATATCATCGATGAACACGATCACAAACTGATCCAGGCATTCCTTGAAAACTCGGTTCATCAAATCCATGAAAGCGGCTGGGGCATTCGTTAATCCAAACGGCATGATCGTGAATTCATAATGATCGTACCGAGTACAAAATGCCGACTTCGATATCTCCTCATTTCTAATCCTCAGCTGATGATATCCCGTCCTCAGGTTGATTTTAGAAAATATTGACGTTCCTTGTAACTGTTCTTTTTCACAAATAGAACCAGTGCTCCCAAGATGATGCACTAGGACGTATGAATCCCTTATCCAAAAATTCATGCATCTCCACCTTTAGTTCTTTCAATTCTAACAAAGCCATCTAGTAAGGAGTCTTAGAGATTGGCACTATACGGGGGCTAACTCAATCACGGATTCAATTTTTCTTTCTGGCGGTAGACCTGGCAATTCTTTCGAGAATACTTCTAGAAATTCTTGAACCACTACAATGTCTTCTATCTTTAGCTCCTTAACTATCGTATCCACGACAATCGCCAAGTAACCTTAGGAACCCCCGTCTAACAATTGGGTTTCCTCAAGCGATGAAGGTAATCGAGGGTCCTCCTCGACTCCTAATGAACTCGAAGCTCTCACCCGCTAACGGGTTAAACTGAATTGCCTTGCGATAACAGTCTAGCTTAACTCGTTGTTTGGTGAGACAATCCATGCTTTTAATCAAGTCAAAGTCATACATGGCTAGGACTATCAAGTCTATCTTCCACACTCGCTCACCAATCGCTAACGTGCAACTAGGACAACCCACGGTAACTAACACTTTATCCTTTAATGGTGTCTATATACCGACCACGACTCCAACAACTCAGGAATCAATCTTGCCAACTTAACATACTGCTCAGCTATAAATGAATGAGTAACTCCAGGATCAAATAAAGCATAAGCAGCGTGGTCGTTCAACGAGACCATACCTGTGATCACATTAGGCGCATCCTCTGCCTATCCTCTTGTGATAGCATACGTCATTCCTTGAGCTGGAGGTCGGTTCAAACCACCCTGTGGTGCATTTGGTGGCGCAATTCCTTTGATCTGACCCATCAGTGGCAGTAACTGTGGACCCCCTTATCTTCTATGACAGTTCCTAGCTATGTGACCCTACTGGCCACATACAAAGCGAGCACCCATCCTAGCTGGACACGAGGTTGTTCCATGTTATCCTCCACAGGAACGACACGCTCTGAACTAATTCGATGACTTTCCTATCCCACACTTCTTGTCGAGTGGAACAGGATATCTTCCTCCTGACATCGGCCTCTTTCCAAACCGATTGTTGTCTCTATTAGAACTAAACCGCGACCTAGATGTGGTGGCTTGTTCATTTAAATTCCTCTTAATCAGCTGGGCTCATCCGTACAGCTCATTATAGTTCTTTATATCAAACGACACTAGCGGATTTTTCAACTCTGGTCGAAGGCCATCCCTAAATTTCCTTGCCTTTTCCTCGGGATCCTCGATCAATCTTGGAGCATACTGTGACAACTCAGCAAATTTCGCATTGTATTGGTACTGTCATTTGACCTTAATGAAGGTGATAAAATTCAACTATCTTCTGATCCTTGGCACAGCTGGAAAAGTATTTGTCGTTGAACGCTCTAACAAAGATGTCCCACACCTGATCTACCCCCTCAGGGAATACCTCTTCTCTGGTGGCCCTCCACCACGTACTTGCAATCTCCAATAGCTGATTACTGCAAGGGTGACCTTTTCTTTCTCAGTGCACCTCAACAGTGCAAATGCTTTCTCTAAGTCCTGTATCCAGAGGGTTGCAACCTCGAAATCTCCTGTTCCTATGAACCACGACGGTTGCAACTTCAGGAACTGCTTAACTAGCTTATGAATTGGGCTCCCAGCAACCACATTCCTTGGTGGAACCTCAGTAGGTGCGGCAATAGCTGCGGCAGCAGGAGTGGCAGCATTGGCGGCTGCGGTAGTGGCGGCTGTGGCGGTAGCTTGATTCTCAGCTTACTGCTCCATTTGGTTTCTCATAGTCTCTAGCACCCGCATGATCCCGTCCATTCTCAGATCACCAGGGGCTACTAGCACCAACAAGGGGAGGTGCTACTCTACTAGCGTTGGCCTCAGCCTACACTCTACCTTAATCACCTCGTGCACCGACCTTAGTCGGCGTCCTACCCTGAGCTGTGGGTCTGATGGTCCTCTTATTAGGAGTCTTCTGCTCCTGGTCACTCATCTCACAGATTCTTTATAGAAACCTGTTTCCCAATTCCAACACCATATTAGAATTTGAGTGACCCCACAAACAAGCTATCAATCAACTATCAATCACATGTATCCGCAAATTAAAAGTGGCTTTTCCTACTAACTATCCCATGACTCATCGCGCCTTATCACTCCAAATATTAACGGGCTCTAATACCACTTAAACGGGGATATCATGCCCCGACTCTGGAGAACACACACATCCCACTGTGGTTGATACAAATGCGACTTCCTATGAGTGGTCACTGACCCTTTCATTTTTAATTGCACATGCGAGAAGCAAACAATAACCCTTGACAACAAATAACAAGAGATAGGAAAGCAGGGCAACATTTTACGAAAGCACACTTTCATAAACAAATGGGTTTATATACAAAGGGAGTCTAGGTAAAAGCCTACAAAATGATCAACTTTCAAAAGAAGCTATCTTATAACATACTAGTAAGACTCAGATGCCGATCTTCAGAATCCACCTCCAGAACTTCGGTCCTTCACGACCACTAACTAAGGACCTGAAAATGGTTATACGATACCCAATGAGACAATGTCATAGCAAGTCCACTCCCTAAACCTCTATTAGGAAGTAAATATGCCTCAGGGCGCTCTAGCCACACAACCACACAATGAGAATAGGGAACTTACCTCGCCTCAGTTCCTTCCTGCACGTCAGCATAATTCGTAGCTCAAATGTATATAATTAATGCACACAATAATTGAAACGCCTCATCAACTCAATCAATCATTCATGCGTTCCAATTGTTAATAATTTCCCTTTAAGGGCACCACCTACTCATAGGTTCAGAGTCTACTGGCACAGCCAAGTAACGACTCACCGCCATTGAGCACGAGCACGTCTATATCTTAATAGACGGCTTTACCAAAGGGGCATAGGTCCAGAATCTACTGCGACCCGAGTATAACCTACTCAAAAGTTCGGTGTCTTTTGGTGTAGCTAGGTGTCATCTCACCTCCATTGAGCACGGTGACGTCCATATCTTAATAGAAGGCTTCCTTGAAAGGGCGTAGGTTCAAAATCTACTACGACCCGTGATAAAAAAAAAATGGATATACCATATAAGGTAATGTCTGGCTTAAAAGCTCGAGACTAGTTCTCATTAACCAACACACGATCAAACAATCTCGGCTCAGGACACCGTCCATTTCACTCAAATGTCTCCATTGAAACAATGGAGACATTACCCTATAATGGAGACATTTGAGTGAAATGGACGGCGTCCTGAGCCGAGATTGTTTGATCGTGTGTTGGTTAATGAGAACTAGTCTCGAGCTTTTAAGCCAGACATTACCCTATATGGTATATCCATTTTTTTTTTATTATTAATCGTAGGTCGTAGTAGATTCTGGACCTACGCCCATTCGAGGAAGCCGTCTATTAAGATATGGACGTCACCATGCTCAATGGAGGTGAGACAACGCCTGGCTACGCTAGAAGACACCAAACTTTTGAGTAGGTTATACTCGGGTCACAGTAGATTCTGGACCTATGCCCCTTGGGTAAAGCCATCTATTAAGATATAGACATGCTCGTGCTCAATGGCGGTGAGACGATACTTGGCTGTGTCAGTAGACCCTGAACCTATGAGTAGGTGGTGCCCTTAAAAGGAAATTATTAACAATTGGAACACATGAATGATTGATTGAGTTGATGAGATGTTTCAATTGTTGTGTGCATTAATTATATGCGTTTGAGCTTTGAACTGTGCTGACGTGCAGAAAGGAACTGAGGCGAGGTAAGTTCCCTGTTCTCATTGTGTGGTTGTGTGGCTAGAGCGCTCTAGACGTATTTACTTCCTAATAGGGGTTTAGGGAGTGGACTTGTCGAGACATTATCTCACTTATTATTGTATAACCATTTTCAAGTCCTTAGTTGGTGGTCGTGAAGGATCGAAGTTCTGGAGGTGGAGTCTGAAGATCGGCATCTGAGTCCTGCTAGTATGTTGTAGGATGGCTTATTTTGAAAGTCGATCATTTTGTAGGCTTTTTCCTAGACTCCTTTTGTATATAAACCCAGTTGTTTATAAAAGTGTGCTTTCGTGAAATGTTGCCCTGCTTTCCTATCCCACATTGTTTGTTATCAGGGGTTATTGTTTGCTTCCGCATGTGCAATTAAAAATGAAAGGGTCGGCGACTAGTCTTGGGAAGTCGCATTTGTATTGACCGTAGTGGGATGTGCGTGTCTATGAGAGTCGGAGCGTGACAATCCATTTTTCATCAAAACCCGTCTTCAATATAAATGCTTCCACGTTATCTCATTCAACTATATTATATGCCTTTTGTATATCAAGCTTAAAAATAGCCTCAAGTTTTTTTTTACCTCCTATGAACTCTAAATTGATGAAGTACCTCTTCTATTATCAGAATATTGCCTTACATTTGCCTTCCACTCACAAAGGCATCCATTTTTATTGAAGTGGGCAACCAAAATGTCAGCCTATTGCCATCACCTTTGAGATGATCTTATACACAAAATTGCACAAATTGCTCTAGTTTTTCAAGGTTTTGAACTTTAGGAATAAGGAAGATATGAGTTTTGTCCAATTATGGATTCATCACTCTATGTTTGAAAGAATTCATTCATGTTGTCAGCAAAGCCAGCTTGATTTCCTTCCAATGGTGTTAGTAGAATATCCCATCTAACCCATTTGGCCCAAGTGCCTTCGTTAATTCTAGCTGGAAAATTGATTCTTTTTTTTTTAGAGTCATCTCTGTTATGAATGACTGATTTATCTCCTCACCAATCTGGTTAGAGCATTAATTAAACACCAAGTGAAATTTCTTGGTGCCCATGGAGGTGCAAAGACCACAAAAAAAACTCCTATCATCTTTGGAGATTGACATTCTGCCTTTGTTAATCATAGCTGATTTTGTCTTTAGTGAAATCGAATTTGCCACGCCTTGCCAAACCCACAAGATTAAATACAAAACACCATCGGAACCCGAGTTTTCCTTTCAGTGTTTGTAACACGATTTCTTGATTTTGGTTATTAAGAGGAACAAAATACTTAACCTTTCTTGAGTTGCTATAGCTCTTGAGGCTTGGACTGTTGGAGGTGTGCTCAAACACTAACAATTCCGACACAAAAGCTTCATATGTGACCTAATGGCTTATTAGAACTAGCCACCAAAACCTGTTTAGTTGAGCCTTACAGTACCTAGATTGTAGTGTCAAGAAGTTGGGTTCCATCCGTATTATTGGAATTCTGCACTTCTTGATTTTTATTTTTTGTTTAAGCTGAAGTTTTAGAGGCCCCTCTGATTTTAGTTCTAGAACATGGCCTTCTTTGCTTCTTGCTAAATTTGAGAATTCTACAAATTCAAGGTCAGCACTTCCCTGGAACACCATTTTTCCCCTTTTCCTATAAGATAGAAACTTTATTTTCCTATTTGTTCACTTAAGTTTTGACAGAGCTCAGATCCCTTCGCTCATAAGGGACAATTTGATTGGAGTTGGTTGGTTGCTCTGGTATCATTTCCTTAGGCCCTTCCTCATCACTATTTTTTGCATAAAAGATATTCCAAAAAAAGATGGCTCATGAAACTTTGCTCGCACCCATTGGCGAAAACAATGATACACCTTGCCTCATCAAAAGGTATATTTTGCTCAATATTTGTCGTAGTGGCCAAACTTACTGTAAGAGTAGCAAGTGTAGAAAACGCCCACGCAGATTTTTTCGCCTTCATGCATAGAAAGGTATGTTCATATAAACCTTTGTTCTCCCTATTTTATAGGATGCCATATCCTTTGCTTCGACCTTCACTTTTGGTACTTTTCCAGTGGGATATATGCACTATAAATCTTAAAACTCATTCCAAAAGTGCAATCCAATCCTCAAATTTACAAAAAAATATATTTAACTCCTAAATCTTGTCAAATTGGTCCAATCGATTCATTCCGCCAACATTGTTAACTTGTCTAACGGAAAATACTAACGTCAACTTTTGAAATTAATTTTTCCTCTTACGTGGAATTTTTTGTTATTTTTTCTTCGAATCTTATTTAAATTAAATGAAAACTAATAAAGCTCAAATTTTATTTTAAAAAAATTGAAAAGCAAAAAAAAAAAAAAAAAAAAAAAAAGTAAGGCTCGTGTGAGGCCTCGCCAGCCCTAGGAGATAGCCAACAAGGCCAGATTGTGGGTGCCCACCTAGATTTTGCATGGTGTTGGCTGCTACCTGAGGTTGCCAATGCTCACTAGGCTTGAGCGAGCATTGGTGTCGCTTAGATTTGGGTGCCCTTGTCCGGGCCCAACGAAGGTTGTTGGCCCTCGCTTGGGGTTGGCGAGGGCCAGCAACGGTCACCGAGCCCTCCAATGATGGGTGGTGGTGGTGGCGGCAATGCCCACCGACAAGGCTCTACCCGACTTGACACCTTTTTTTTCAGTTTTTCTTTTTTAAATAAAATTTTAGCTTTCTTATTTTTAATCTAATTTAAATCATATTTGGATAAAATAATTTAAAAATGCCACGAAGGAGAGAAAAATTAATTTAAAAATGTCACTTCAACATTTTTCATTAGATAAATTAACAAAGTATTAATGAAGGATTCGATTGGATCAATTAGAATTTGATTGTATTTTTTTTTATGAATTTTAGAACTTAATTATACTTAGGCGACAAGTTTTAAAGCTTGTCGTGCACATATCCCCTTTTCCTATCTGGCCAGCAGCTCTAGGGTGGTTGGGAATTGTGGGTAGAGTTGCATAGCAGAGAGCAGGGTAAAAATTAGACCTTATCATTTGATTGACGGCCTATTACATCAGTTAAAGCCCCATTAGGCTACGTTGGCCTGTAGGGCAAAATGGATGGGCTTAGGTAAGCCTTTCCTATCTTGGGCCCAACTTGCCCAACTTACACTCCTGGGCCCTAGCTTTATGTAAATGATGTCCTAAGAGAATCGTCTAAAGATGAGAAATACACTATTCTATCAATGGGGAACAAAGCATTAGGTGTAGAGGTACCTACAAGTTGGAGGTACTTGAATATAAGGTGAATAAGTCTAGAATGACAGTTCAGTAAAGCTTTAGATGTATTATGGATAGGTGAATAGTGAGTTAAAGCTACGAAATATATTTGGAATGACCAGAAAAGAGAAGCTAGAGTGAAGTTAACTTTTATTTGGAATGGACAGTTCGGAAGCCTAGAATGGAGAGTTTGGTTAAGTTTGGATGCAATAATGTAAATAATAGCTCTAGTTTTCAGTTCTGTAATTTTTTTCAATGTTTTTAGCCACGTCAAACTTTTACTGGAGAAGTATGCTGACGTGGTGATACATGGATAGCCATTTGTATATTCTATTTTATGTGTTTGTTGAAAGGACTAAAATGAACAAACCAATACATAGTCTAATTATTCACAGGCCAGAAAAGTCTAAAGGCTACATTGCATAAATAAAAATGAATAGAATTGTATTAGCAAATGGCAAGAACCTGCTAAACGATCAAATGAAGAAAGTTTATAATTTCGAGACAGTACTTTTCTCTTGTAATGTGTAATGTGGATGATCAATTATCAAGTACATTTAACAAATCTCCGAAAATTATTGTTAACAAGAGCCAAATAAATATTAGTCACTTTCTTTTTCCCTGGATCTTGTTTTGAGGAACCGGTTTGAATCTTTGTGTGAACCCTATTCTATGGAAGAAAGCTCAGCCATACAATTAATAACCAACACTTTTGGCTAACCCAACATTCGTCCAAAGTATAAATATCTTATCCTCCCAAATTAATTAAGCGTACAAATCAGCTTCACCAAACACCCAATGGAGTGCTATGCAGTTTGCCTTCTGTTGCTATGCCTGTGTGGTGGAGCATCAATCTGCTCTGGCGACGGTTAATCCATAAGCCAGGCTCCGGCGGCAACCAGCTGCCGCCGGGCCCACGCCCACTCCCGATCATTGGGAACATCCTCGAGCTCAGTGACAAGCCCCATCAGGCGCTGGCCAAGCTCTCCAAACTATATGGCCCTGTTATGACCATAAAGCTAGGGGCAATCACAACCATAGTCATCTCCTCTCCGGAGGCTGCCAAGGAAGCCCTCCAAAAGAACGACCTGCTTTTGAGCGGCCGGCAGATCCCTGACACCGTCAAGGCGAGTGGTCACTATGCTGAGTCCGTTGTGTGGCTGCCCGCCTCTGATAAGTGGAAGCAGCTCAGGAAGGTGTGCACCGTCCAGATGTTCTCGGCACACAAATTGGACGCAGGCCCGCTCCTCCGCCACAAGAAGGTGGACGAGCTCGTCAGCTTCATCCACCAGAGTTGCCGGCAAGGCCATTCTGTCAACATCGGGAAGGCCGCCTTCACGACGATGCTCAACTTGATCTCGAGCACGCTCTTTTCTGTCGACTTGGCACACCATGACGAGGGCTCCACCCAGGAGTTCAGGGACCTCGTGTGGGGCGTGATGGAGGAGACTGGAAAGCCCAACGTGTCAGATTTCTTCCCAGCTCTCAGGTGGTTCGACCCCCAGGGCGCACGCCAGAGGATCTCGGGTTACTTCAGCAGATTGCTTGCCATCTTCGACAGGATGATTGAAGAAAGGACTCAAGCGACGGCCTCACCAGTCGCCTCTTCACCGAGCAACGACGTGCTTGATTCTCTGATTAATTTAAAGGAGAGTGGTGAATTGAGTCGCCACGAAATTAAGGGCTTGCTTCTGGTGGGTACATTATTGAGAGATATGCGAATTGATCTGAACTATAAATGCTTCTATTCAATAATTTCTGTCCTCTGTATATATAATTGTTCGATATATTTTGAACTATGAAGAGGAAGCTCTGTATTTAGACTAGTCTAATGACTTCTTTTGATATGGAATTGTAATTTCATGTTGCTGGCAAGTAATGTTATCCATATCTTGTTGTCGTCTAATTTGTTACTGACCAACTTTGGGCAATTAACTTCAATTTGCTCCAGAAAATGAAGATGTATTTAGCAAAAATCACTTGGCTATCTCTCATGATTCCTTTTCCAGGACTTGTTTGCCGCGGGAGTCGACACAAGCACGAACTCGCTGGAGTGGGCGATGGCAGAGCTGCTGCACAATCCAGAGAAGATCGCGCGAGCCCGTGAAGAGCTCGACCGAGTCGTCAGTGGCGATGGAGGAACGCTGCAAGAGCCAGACATCGCGAGGCTCCCCTACTTACAAGCAATAGTCAAGGAGACTCTAAGGCTGCACCCGCCGGCTCCCTTCCTGATCCCACACAAGGCCGAGAGCGATGTGGAGATAGGCGGGTTCCGACTGCCCCGGCACGCCAAGGTGCTGGTCAACGTCTGGGCCATGGGGCGGGACCCGGGCATATGGTCAAACCCAGACAGGTTCATGCCGGAGCGGTTCCTGGGGGGTGAGATTGACTTCAAGGGCCGCGATTTCGAGCTCATCCCATTCGGGACCGGACGGAGGATATGCCCCGGGATGCCCTTGGCCTATAGGATGGTGCACTTGATTTTGGCCTCTCTCTTGCGCTCATTTGATTGGAAGCTTGAGGAGGGCGTGACGCCTGAAGAGATGGACATGACTGAGAAATTTGGGATCACATTGCAAAAGGCAACGCCTCTCTGTGCTATTCCCACGGAGGTGTGACTTTAATTAGTCTGTACCCTCTCTTCCTTAGAGAGACGTTTATATCTCAGTATTGTTTTCTTGAAACTGATATAATAGTAGGAATTTACCTAGAAGGATTTTCGTCCTATTGTCCTTTTGCTTCTGTATATGTTTGAAATAAATTCGATGAACTTTGTTTCATAACGATGTATTTGTGTGTGCAAGTATATGCGGTTATAGGGATGAATAATTGTGTAACATGAAATTGTATGATCATAAGTATTGTGTGATATGTCTAAACAGTAACCAATTTCAAGATAGCTGGAGCTTTAGTTTATCTCTAATCATCCAATTGAAATTTAAAGTGGTTAATCCCGAACTCATTCATTATTCTTCTTTTTAATTGGATATTACCACGAATAGTATAAACATTATGTTTTCTCTTTTTTAGATTTCACCTCCTTTATGTTTGCTTTGTTCAAGAGAGAACCTCCAAGAAACCTAATTCTTCATTACCTTGTTGAGCAAATTTGTGAATTAATTATCAAATAGAATCGAGAAAACTCTGAACGTAAATTACTTTTTAACATAGTCAAATATTTACAAACTTTTTACTTTGTAGTGCATTTCGCTTTTAAATTTTTTCTTATTAGTTATCTTTTATATTCATGTAACAGCCCTCACCACATCTGGACAAGGAGCTAATCACGTTGTTCCACGAGAAGCAGTTCCTCTCGGGCATTGCGTCGAACAGCCGGCGCGCAGATTGCAGGTCTCCGGCGTAGTAGTAAGCACCCAGAATCGCGTTCCACGTGTAGACGTCCTTGCGAGGGGTGTCGTCGAATGCCGAGCGGGCGTCCCTCGTCTCGCCGCACGCGGTGTACAGCTCGACGAGGCGATTGCAGAGGAAGGTGGCGTCGAGGAGGCCGAGGTGGAGGACGCGGGCGTGGAGGAGCATGCCGGCCGAGTACGACTTGGCGTCGATGAAGGATCGCAGGAGGCTTAGGAGATGGGCGTAGCTGGTGCTCCGGAGCTGCATTATGCTGAAGCTGCGGGGATTTCCATGTTCTTTTTTTTTTTTTTTTTTTTTTGGTTCACGGCAGATTTCTGTTGATGAAGATGCGCGGAAAAGAAAAGGTCCCGACCCCCTTTTTTTATTTTTATTTTTATGACTCCGTTTATTTCGTAAAAATAAAGAATTCGAAAATCAGTTTTTTTTTAAATAATCACTTATATTACTTATTAAAATAAACGAATAAAAATATTTTCATTATAAATAAAAATATTAAGATAGAAATTGTTGTTGATAATAAAAGTGTTTTTTATTAATTATTTTAAGTGATACAAATAATCATTTTTAGGAAAATAATTTCTAAATCATTCATAATCTACAAAACAAATGGAGCTAAATCACATCATTTTCTTGTGACAAAATCTTTTCTCTTATTCTCCATTTATTTTGTGAAAAATAAATAATTTGCAAAATATTTTTTTAAAATGATTATCGATTAAAATAATTAGTTAATACTAATAAAAATTAGTTGATGAAAAATATTTTCATTACTGACAATTATATATTTAAAGATTTTCATGTCTAATGAATATATTTTTATTATTAATTTTATAAGTAATATAAGTGATTATTTTTATAAAAATATTTTTTGAATCATTAATTTTTCGTGAAGCAAACAAAACCTTATTTTATTCTCTTTTTTTTTTTAGTTTTTTTTGTTGAAATATTATTTTTTTTTTAGTTGGTTCCTTGTAAGCTCAATAACTAGCTTCAAGGAGCATTAACTTCATGAAAAAAAAAAAAATATATATATATATATATATATATATATATATATATATAGTATTGTAGGCTCACAACGGCTTATAGATTCATAATAAAATGAAAGTCATACTTATTCCATTAAGTTATTTCATGCATAAATAGTAGAGAAATTAATAAATTAACAAGCTACACAAATACGAGCCCGCAGTTCGATTTTTAAAAAAGTTGAAACCAAACCGAACCACAAAAGATTGATTCGATTAGGTTTGTGAACTATTTTTTTTCTAAAAAAAAGTACTTTTGTAGTGAACCAAACCGACAAAAACAAATTGCCTCAGTTTGATCTAATGTTTCGAACCGTTTTATTCTTGCTCCTAATACAAGCAGTCGATCAAAGTGCTAAAAGAAAGCGGCATTAACAGCTTTTTTTATAGCTTACGTACCTTTATAATCTATCCGACCACAAAAAACTTTATTACCTAACTAAATATATATCAGAAAAATCAAAGTAATCAATCCAAAAAGAGATCCAGAATGATGAATAATAGTAAATAACGAAAGAAAAAGGATTTATTTGGAAGTATGGTTTATATAAGAAAATGACGGATTAATGGAAAGTTTTGATAGTGTACGAAATTATTTAGGATTAATTAGCATTGTGAAAGCACATAAAAATCGTGCTCCATTATAAAAATATTTAAAGAAAAAGAGGATGGAATGTTACTAGATTCTTCCCTAAATTAGGAGAAAATATTAGTGGTTCACAAGCACCACATCAACATCAAACATGGTGTGCGCTTATTTATTGATACCCAATTAGATTTTGACACATGGATGTTGACATGAAAATCTAAAAAAATAATTTTTTTTCTCTTTTACCCTCCATCTTCAACCTTCGCTCCACCTGGGCTCGGCCATCTCCACCACCCAACTTGCCGCCGACATCACTGTCCTTGAACCACCACCCCACTGTGGCTACCACAATCTGCAGCAAAGCCGTTGAGCTCGTTGCTGGCAACCATGGACGAGCCAAGACTGGAGCGCGAAGCTTTTGAGCAGCAAACCAAATCTACAGATGCAGAGGACCGTTGTAGCAAACTAGATCTGGAGATGCAAAGGAGCGATCGGCCATGGACAGCTTCTCGGTCTACAGCAAAGTTGTTGAGCTCTTTGCTGGCAGCCATAGACAAGCCAAGATCTGGAGCAGCAAACTAGATTTGGAGGTGCACAGGAGCGTTGCAGCAAACCAAATCTGGAGATAATCTCCGCATCCACCCTCTCCATTGTCTCATTGGATTTGGAACTGAGGCATGGGTGAAGGAGATAGCCAAACTGGTTTGATGCGGTCCTGGCAACTCCAATTCTGCCGATGGCGATGGTGGAAGGAGGGGCGGAGGTTGGGCTTGTGCGTGTAGATGGAAGAGGAGGAAAAGAGAAATCTAAGTGAATTAAGGGATTTTTAATTTATTTTTTAATGACACGTGTCAGTTTTTTAATTGGTTAATAGTACATTAATGCACGCCACGTCAGCTGTTGACATGGCACTCACGAACCACTAATATTTTCTCCTAAATTAGGGACCTCCTCAAAAGCTGACTTGTCATCCAAATAAGTTTTAACTCTTTTCCCCAAAAATGAAAAGAACCCAATTTGCTTCTATTTTTTGTGGGATCATCATTAACTGTTATAAAAACTTAAATTTTAGATGAATGCATAGTTTAATATTTAATTACTCTAATCCAGTCTACGAGTGGAAATATTAAGAATAAGGGTATGTAAAGGAACCAGTAATCACCCAGACTATCCAGAACAAGTGGTTCCCAAGGGAATCGATTTGGGTTCCCATTGAGCTACCAAAAGATTCAAACAAAAAAATTAAGAAAAAAATGAAAACCCTAAAATCCCTAATCTAATATTCAACACCCATTGACTGAGTACTCGTCTCGTATCACTCTCTCCTCGCCTGAGTCGTATCTCTATTTTTCACTCACGACCTTGACTCCCAAACTTAACACACATCAACTCATAGCCTCAATTCTCAACTTTCAATACGAGCTTAATTATTTTATTGATCTTGCATTTAAGAATAGAACAATTCTTTGTTTTTTTTTTTTTTTTTTTTTTTTTTTTTTTTTTTTGCTTTGGCTTGTGGGAAAATGTTGCACTAAGTGCGTGAAGCTTGATGGGACCGGTTTCATGGACCCATTTAGGAACCAGACGAGATCAGTGGTCTAAATAAGAAAATGGCGCATAATGGAAAGTTTTGATAAGGGTATGATATTATTTAGGATTAACCAGCGTTATGAAAGCACATAAAAATCGTGATCCATTGTGAAAAGATTTAAAGAAAAAGATGATGGAATGTTACTAGATTCTTCCCTAAATTAGGGACTTCTTCAAAAGTTAACTTGTCATCCCAACAAGTTTTAACTCTTTTCCCTAAAAATGAAGAGAACCCAATTTGCTTCCGTATCTTGTGGGATCATTGCCAGTTGTTCCAAAAATTTAAACTTTATATGAAGTCATGGTTTGATATTTAATTACTCTAATCCAGCTTACATGTGGAAATATTGGAAAGAGGGGTGTATGAAGGAACCAAGAATCGTCTAGATTGCCCGTAATCGATGATTCTCAAGGAAATCGGTCTGGTTCTAGATTCCACATGTGGTACCACCCACTTGAATCGTACCCATAATATATATAATATTTAATTTTTTTAAAAAAATTCTAGTAGAAAAATTCATAAAAAAATGAAAATCTTAAAATCCCTAATCTAATATTCAACATCCATTGACTGAGTACTTGTCTTGTCTCACTCTCTCCTTGCCTAAGTCATATTGCTTTCTCTTACTCATAGGCTCAACTCTTAACTTTCAATATGAGCCTAATTATTTTACTAATCTTGCTATTAAGAATAATGGAGTTCTTAGTTTTTTTGTTTTACTTTAGCTTGCAAGAAAACATTGTACTAAGTGCATGAAGCTTGATGGGACAAGTTCCATGAATCCACTTAGGAACTAGACTGGACAGATGGTCCGTTTTCTAGGTGGATCTATGGAATCAATGGGTGGTTCTCGGTTCCATATTTTTGGAATTAGTCCTTAGTGAGCAATTCCTGGTTCTAGGGTGGGAACCATCCACCCGGCCCATGCTTACCCCTAATTGGGGAGGGAAATAGGGGTTTAGAAAAATTTGAATTCAAGACTTCCTACTTTGATATTATGTGAGATTTTATAGGATCATTGTGAACCGTTCTAAAAGTTAGATGAAGGTGTGGCTTAACACTTAATTACTGTAATAGACTAAAACACAAAAAAGATAAAATTGTTGAAGAAACGTGCATGAGGAAAGAAGATTGGACCATAGACATTTAGAATACCCCTGAAAGCTCAATAAGGAGAAAGAGTTGATCACGAGGTAAAGTAAAAGAAGAAGGAAGATGAGCTAAAAGCTAGTATAGAGATAATTACTTTGACCTCGTGGAGTTCAAATGAAAACACAATCTAGTTTGATTGATGCCTCCTGGTCTTTTTAGATTGGGCGGAAACGATACCATTCAAAAAGTAAATTATTCCCTTCGGGATGATTACTTAAATGGTTGTATAATGGCACAAAAAAATCAATTGCATTACTCATGCCATTGAATGTTGGGGGCATATGTTGGCACCCTAAAAATATCAAGTTTGATCAAGCAAAGGACTATGACTTTCAATGTGATATGGACTTGGGCCAATTTTAGTGAAGGTGTTAAAAGACCATTGAGACAAAGAGGAATCTGTTAACTCGGGCTGTAATGATAAGGCAAAGTCATTCACTAAAAGAAGTCAAGGGCTACTGGGAGTATTGACTGAATAATAGGACATGCAGCGTGTCAATAAGGGAAGGAGTAAATGCTATGTTGACCAACACAAATGACAACCAAACACTAGTTGAGAAACCAACAGAATTGAGTCAACGAGAGGGGAACAATTGTCTTTTGTACAATCGAGCTGATGTTAATCGACTAAATGTCAATCTAGTCAAGAAGCATTGTTGCTGACTCACAAAGTTTCACTATAATCAAATAGATGGAAAGGATAAAAGAGCAAGAACAATTATTATAGCCAAACTGATATGCAAAAACAATTACCAAAGACGTCGATTGATAGTTACAGTATTTTTTTCGATCAAGCAAACATTTCTTGACCGTAGCCAATATCCAAACAAACAGGTCTTTTATTTTTTGTTTTACATTTCCCAATCTTATGGAATACCGAGGTACTTTCCAATTTTTGCATTCTCTAAAACTCATATGCCATTTTTCTCCTTAGACTCTGCGGATCACTTACTGAAGTAGATCCACGATTTGTTTAAATTTATCACTTGTCTTGATGCAAAGCTGTACTAGTTAAACATCGCAGACAAATTTTGACATTTCTTTACCTTCCCGTCTAAAAAATAAAAATAAAAATAGAACCATCAACAAACAAAAGGTGCGATAATGTAGAACAATTACTATTTACTTTAGGGAAAATACCACAAAAAAATCTCAAACTTTGCCCAAAATGACAAATTTATCCCAAACTTTTTTATGACATGGAAAACCTGAACTTTGTCAATTGTGACAAATTTACCCCAAATTTTTTTCGTGACACAAAAAATCCTAAACTTCTATCTTTATGACATATTTACCCTAAACTACATGGCATTTTGGTCTTTTTACTTTTTCTTTTTTTTTTTTTTTTTTTCTTCATCTTCTCTATTCCCTCGCCGGTGAGGGCTAGCTAGGCTGCCCTCACTGGTGTCGGGCGAGGGCCTCCCTCGCCAAGCCCTCACTGGCGTCGGGAGCAGGTGCCCTCGCCAGATCTAGCGAGGGTCGTCCTCACTTGACACAAGCAAGGGTGGCCCTCGTCGGCGTCAAGCGAGGACGGCCCTCGCCAGGCGAGGGGAGGCCCTCACCCGACGTCAATGAAGGCCGCCGTTGCTTGCGTTGGGCGAGGGGTGCCCTCGTCGGATCTAGCAAGGGAGGCCCTCACCCAACCCAGCCGAGGGCGGCCCTTATCGGCCTTGCCTAACGTCGACAAGGGCGGTCCTCGCCAGATGCCAACTTCCCCTCGTTAGCTCCGCCATGCCCGATGGAGGGAAGAGAGAAGATGAAAGAAAAAGAAAAGAAGGAAAAATGGAAAAAAAAAAAAAAAAGGATGAAATTGCCATTTAGTGGGGTAAATGTGTCACCGTTTGCAAAGTCTGAGGTTTTTCATGTCACAGAAAAAAAATTTGGGGTAAATTTGTCACTTATCCATTTAATGGTGCCATACTCTATTGCTCTCTTGATCATTATCTATTTAGATGAATAAAACTGGGGAGAGAGGGTCACCTTATCTAATACATCTTTTAGGTCATGAATATGACAGTGATTCATGGTTGAGACACATAACATTACAAAGGCTATCCATGTGACATCCTCAATTTTCAATCTTGTTTCAATTGCGTAAATCGAGCTTTTCGTCGACACGCCTATAGTGCTGTTCTCTAAGCTGATCATTTGTGAGATAACTAGATTATCTAGGGGAGTCATTAAGAGATTTTAACGCAATAGACTTGAGAATTTGATTAGGAATCGACTGCTCGACTGTGCTAATTTGCAAATGTCATTACGGTACAATCGAAAATCAGTCAGAGACCAGAGATAGGTTGATTCGACACAATCTAGTCCTTCAGGAGTTCCATCCAGCGACGCTGTCTCATATTCAACTCCTTTTCAGAGAATAGATATTTGAGACTTTGATGGTCAATGAAGATCCGGAATGTCTCCAAATCTTTAGACCGAAATAATTGCTGCAAGTTCCAAGTCATGCATCGGGTAGTTCAACTCATGAGGTCTTGACTGACGGGACGCGTATGCAACAACTATACCATGCTGCATCAACACGCAATTCAGTCCTCTGAATGACGCATCACTATAGATCTCGTACCCTCCAAGATCGAATGGTATGGTCAATACAGGTGCAATAGTCATCTTTTCCTTAAGCTCTTGGAAACTACACTCACACTAATCTGTCCATGCAAACTTCTCTTTTTTCTTTAGCAGTCGAGTTAAAGGCGAAGCTATGGCTAAAAACCTTTCTACGAACCTTTTGTAATACCCTACTAAACCCAGAAAACTTCTGATCTCTATCACTGTAGTTGGTCTTGGCCAGTTGATTACTGCTTCAATCTTGGCGAGATTCACTAAGATTCCTTCTCCTGAACTCACGTGACCTAGAAAGGCAACACGAGTTAATCAAAACTTGCACTTGCTAAACTTAGCGTACAACTCGTGAGTCCCTAGAGTCTAAAGTACCATCCTCAAATGACTTCCATACTTCTCAGCACTTCTCAAGTAGACCAGGATATTGTCGATGAACACGATCACAAACTGATCCAGGCATTCCTTGAAAACTCGGTTCATCAAATCCATGAAAGCGGCTGGGGCATTCGTTAATCCAAACGGCATGATTGTGAATTCGTAATGATCGTACCGAGTACAAAATGCCGACTTCGATATCTTCTCATTTCTAATCCTCAGCTGATGATATCCTGTCCTCAGGTTGATTTTAGAAAATATTGACGTTCCTTGTAACTGTTCTTTTTCACAAATAGAACCAGTGCTCCCCAAGATGATGCACTAGGACGTATGAATCCCTTATCCAAAAATTCATGCATATGCACCTTTAGTTCTTTCAATTCTAACAAAGCCATCCAATAAGGAGCCTTAGAGATTGGCACTATCCGGGGGCTAACTCAATCATGAATTCAATTTTTCTTTCTGGCGGTAGACCTGGCAAATCTTTCGAGAATACTTCTAGAAATTCTTGAACCACTACTATGTCTTCTATCTTTAGCTCCTCAACTATCGTATCCACGACAATTGCCAAGTAACCTTAGGAACCCCCGTCTAACAATTGGGTTTCCTCAAGCGATGAAGGTAATCGAGGGTCCTCCTCGACTCCTAATGAACTCGAAGCTCTCACCCTCTAACGGGTTAAACTAAATTGCCTTGCGATAACAGTCTAGCTTAACTCGTTGCTTGGTGAGACAATCCATGCTAATAATCAAGTCAAAGTCATACATGGCTAGGACTATCAAGTCTATCTTCCACACTCGCTCACCAATCGCTAACGTGCAACTAGGACAACCCACGGTAACTAACACTTTATCCTTTAATGGTGTCTATATACTGACCACTGACTCCAACAACTCAGGAATCAATCTTGCCAACTTAACATACTGCTCAGCTATAAATGAATGAGTAACTCCAGGATCAAATAAAGCATAAGCAGCGTGGTCGTTCAACGAGACCATACCTGTGATCACATTAGGCGCATCCTCTGCCTGTCCTCTTGTGATAGCATACGTCATTCCTTGAGCTGGAGGTCGGTTCAAACCACCCTATGGTGCATTTGGTGGCGCAATTCCTTTGATCTGACCCATCAGTGGCAGTAACTGCGGACCCCCTTATCTTCTATGACAGTTCCTAGCTATGTGACCCTACTGGCCACATACAAAGCAAGCACCCATCCTAGCTGGACACGAGGTTGTTCCATGTTGTCCTCCACAAGAACGACACGCTCTGAACTAATTCGATGACTTTCCTATCCCACACTTCCTGTCGGGTGGAACAGGATATCTTCCTCCTGACATCGGCCTCTTTCCAAACCGATTGTTGTCTCTATTAGAACTAAACCGCGACCTAGATGTGGTGGCTTGTTCATTTAAATTCCTCTTAATCAGCTGGGCTCATCCATACAGCTCATTATAGTTCTTTATATCAAACGACACTAGCGGATTTTTCAACTCTGGTCGAAGGCCATCCCTAAATTTCCTCGCCTTTTCCTCGAGATCCTCGATCAATCTTGGAGCATACTGTGACAACTCAGCAAATTTCGCATCGTATTGGTATTGTCATTTGACCTTAACGAAGGTGATAAAATTCAACTATCTTCTGATCCTTGGCACAGCTGGAAAAGTATTTGTCGTTGAACTCTCTAACAAAGATGTCCCACACCTGATCTACCCCCTCAGGGAATACCTCTTCTCTGGTGGCCCTCCACCACGTACTTGCAATCTCCTATAGCTGATTACTGCAAGGGTGACCTTTTCTTCCTCAGTGCACCTCAACAGTGCAAATGCTTTCTCTAAGTCTTGTATCCAGAGGGTTGTAGCCTCGGAATCTCCTGTTCCTATGAACCACGGCGGTTGCAACTTCAGGAACTGCTTAACTAGCTTATGAATTGGGCTCCCAGCAACCACATTCCTTGGTGGAACCTCAGTAGGTGCGGCAACAGCTGCGGCAGCAGGAGTGGTAGCATTGGCGACTGCGGTAGTGGCGGCTGTGGCGGTAGCTTGATTCTCAACTTACTGCTCCATTTGGTTTCCCATAGTCTCTAGCACCCGCATGATCCTGTCCATTCTCAGATCACCAGGGGCTACTACCCCAGCACCAACAAGGGGAGGTGCTACTCTACTAGTGTTGGCCTCAGCCTACACTCTACCATAATCACCTCGGGCACCAACCTTAGTCGGCGTCCTACCCTGAGCTGTGGGTCTGATGGTCCTCTTATTAGGAGTCTTCTGCTCCTGGTTGCTCATCTCACAGATTCTTTATAGAAACTTGCTTCCCAATTCCAACACCATATTAGAATTTGAGTGACCCCACAAACAAGCTATCAATCAGCTATCAATCACATGTATCGGCAAATTAAAAGTGGCTTTTCCTACTAACTATCCCATGATTCATCGCGCCTTATCACTCCAAATACTAACGCGCTCTAATACCACTTAAACGGGGATATCACGCCCCGACTCTCGAGAACACACACATCCCACTGTGGTTGATACAAATGCGACTTCCTATGAGTAGTCACTGACCCTTTCATTTTTAATTGCACATGCGAGAAGCAAACAATAACCCTTGACAACAAATAACATGAGATAGGAAAGCAGGGCAACATTTTATGAAAGCACACTTTCATAAACAAATGGGTTTATATACAAAGGGAGTCTAGGTAAAAGCCTACAAAATGATCAACTTTCAAAATAAGCTATCTTATAACATACTAGTAGGACTCAGATGCCGATCTTCAGAATCCACCTCCAGAACTTCGGTCCTTCACGACCACTAACTAAGGACCTGGAAATGGTTATACAATACCCAATGAGACAATGTCATAGCAAGTCCACTCCCTAAACCTCTATTAGGAAGTAAATATGCCTCAGGGCGCTCTAGCCACACAACCACACAATGAGAATAGGGAACTTACCTCGCCTCAGTTCCTTCCTGCACGTCAGCACAATTCGTAGCTCAAATGTATATAATTAATGCACACAATAATTGAAACGCCTCATCAACTCAATCAATCATTCATGCGTTCCAATTGTTAATAATTTCCCTTTAAGGGCACCACCTACTCATAGATTCAGGGTCTACTGACACAGCCAAGTATCGTCTCACCGCCATTGAGCACGAGCATGTCTATATCTTAATAGACAGCTTCCCCGAAGGAGCGTAGGTCCAAAATCTACTGCGACCCGAGTACAACCTACTCAAATGTTTGCTGTCTTCTGGTGTAGCTAGGTGTCGTCTCACCTCCATTGAGCACGGCGACGTCCATATCTTAATAGAAGGCTTCCTCGAAAGGGCATAGGTCCAAAATCTAATACCACCCGTGATAAAAAAAAAAAGGGATATACCATATAAGGTAATGTCCAGCTTAAAAGCTCGAGACTAGTTCTCATTAACCAACACATGATCAAACAATCTCGGCTTAGGACGCCGTCCATTTCACTCAAATGTCTCCATTATAGAGTAATGTCTCCATTGTTTCAATGGAGACATTTAAGTGAAATGGACGGCATCCTGAGCCGAGATTGTTTGATCGTGTGTTGGTTAATAAGAACTAGTCTCGAGCTTTTAAGCCAAACATTACCCTATATGGTATATCCATTTTTTTTTTATTAATCGCCGGGTCGTAGTAGATTCTGGACCTACGCCCATTCGAGGAAGCCGTCTATTAAGATATGGACGTCACCATGTTCAATGGAGGTGAGACAACGCCTGGCTACGCCAGAAGACACCGAACTTTTGAGTAGGTTATACTCGGGTAACAGTAGATTCTGGACCTACGCCCCTTTGGTAAAGCCGTCTATTAAGATATAGACGTGCTCATGCTCAATGGTGGTGAGGCGTTACTTGGCTGTGCCAGTAGATTCTGAACCTATGAGTAGGTGGTGCCCTTAAAAGGAAATTATTAACAATTGGAACGCATGAATGATTGATTGAGTTGACGAGACGTTTCAATTGTTGTGTGCATTAATTATATTCATTTGAGCTACGAACTGTGCTGACGTGCAGAAATGAACTGAGGCGAGGTAAGTTCCCTGTTCTCATTGTGTGGTTGTGTGGCTAGAGCGCTCTAGACGTATTTACTTCCTAATAGGGGTTTAGGGAGTGGACTTGTTGAGACATTATCTCACTGATTATTGTATAACCATTTTCAAGTCCTTAGTTGGTGGTCGTGAAGGATCGAAGTTCTGGAGGTGGAGTCTGAAGATCGGCATCGGAGTCCTGCTAGTATGTCGTAGGATGGCTTATTTTGAAAGTCGATCATTTTGTAGGCCTTTACCTGGACTCCTTTTGTATATAAACCCAGTTGTTTATAAAAGTGTGCTTTCGTGAAATGTTGCCTTGCTTTCCTATCCCACATTGTTTGTTGTCAGGGGTTATTGTTTGCTTCCGCATGTGCAATTAAAAATGAAAGGGTCGGCGACTAGTCTTGGGAAGTCGCATTTGTATTGACCGTAGTGGGATGTGCGTGTTCTTGAGAGTCGGAGCGTGACAATCCATTTTTCATCAAAACCCGTCTTCAATATAAATGCTTCCACGTTATCTCATTCAACTATATTATATGCCTTTTGTATATCAAGCTTAAAAATAGCCTCAAGTTTTTTTTACCTCCTATGAACTCTAAATTGATGAAGTACCTCTTCTATTATCAGAATATTGTCTTACATTTGCCTTCCACTCACAAAGGCATCCATTTTTATTAAAGTGGGCAACCAAAATGTCAGCCTATTGCCATCACCTTTGAGATGATCTTATACACAAAATTGCACAAATTGCTCTAGTTTTTCAAGGTTTTGAACTTTAGGAATAAGGAAGATATGAGTTTTGTCCAATTATGGATTCATCGCTCTATGTTTGAAAGAATTCATTCATGTTGTCAGCAAATCCAGCTTGATTTCCTTCCAATGGTGTTAGTAGAATATCCCATCTAACCCATTTGGCCCAGGTGCCTTCGTTAATCCTAGCTGGAAAATTGATTCTTTTTTTTTTTTTTTTTTTTTTTTAGAGTCATCTCTGTTATGAATGACTGATTTATCTCCTCACCAATCTGGCTAGAGCATTAATTAAACACTAAATGAAATTTCTTGGTGCCCACGGAGGTGCAAAGACCACAAAAAAAAAAAAAAAAAAAAAAAAAAAAAAAAAAAAAAAAACTCCTGTCATCTTTGGAGATTGACATTCTGCCTTTGTTAATCATAGCTGATTTTGTCTTTAGTGAAATCAAATTTGCCACGCCTTGCCAAACCCACAGGATTAAATACAAAACACCATCGGAACCCGAGTTTTCCTTTTAACGTTTGTAACACGATTTCTTGATTTTGGTTATTAAGAGGAACAAAATACTTAACCTTTCTTGAGCTGCTATAGCTCTTGAGGCTTGGACTGTTGGAGGTGTGCTCAAACACTAACAATTCCGACACAAAAGCTTCATATGTGACCTAATGGCTTATTAGAACTAGCCACCAAAACCTATTTAGTTGAGCCTTACAGTACCTAGATTGTAGTGTCAAGAAGTTGGGTTCCATCCGTATTATTGGAATTCTGCACTTCTTGATTTTTATTTTTTGTTTAAGCTGAAGTTTTAGAGGCCCCTCTGATTTTAGTTCTAGAACATGGCCTTCTTTGCTTCTTGCTAAATTTGAGAATTCTACAAATTCAAGGTCAGCACTTCCCTGGAACACCATTTTCCCCCTTTTCTTATAAGATAGAAACTTTATTTTCCTGTTTGTTCACTTAAGTTTTGACAGAGCTCATATCCCTTCGCTCATAAGGGACAATTTGATTGGAGTTGGTTGGTCGCTCTGGTATCATTTCCTTAGGCCCTTCCTCATCACTATTTTTTGCATAAAAGATATTCCAAAAAAAGATGGCTCATGAAACTTTGCTCGCACCCATTGGCGAAAACAATGATACACCTTTGCCTCATCAAAAGGTATATTTTGCTCAATATTTGTCGTAGTGGCCAAACTTACCGTAAGAGTAGCAAGTGTAGAAAACGCCCACGCAGATTTTTTTGCCTTCATGCATAGAAAGGTATGTTCATATAAACCTTTGTTCTCCCTATTTTATAGGATGCCATATCCTTTGCTTCGACCTTCACTTTTGGTACTTTTCCAATGGGATATATGCACTATAAATCTTAAAACTCATTGCAAAAGTGCAATCCAATCCTCAAATTTACAAAAAAAAATATATATTTAACTCCTAAATCTTGTCAAATTGGTCCAATCGATTCATTCCGCCAACATTGTTAACTTGTCTAACGGAAAATACTAACGTCAACTTTTGAAATTAAATTTTCCCTCTTACGTGGAATTTTTTGTTATTTTCTTCTTCGAATCTTATTTAAATTAAATGAAAAACTAATAAAGCTCAAATTTTATTTTAAAAAAAAATTGAAAAGCAAAAAAAAAAAAAAAAAAAAAAAAAAGAAAGTAAGGCTCGTGTGAGGCCTCGCCAGCCCTAGGAGATAGCCAACGAGGCCAGATTGTGGGTGCCCACCTAGATTTGCATGGTGTTGGCTGCTACCTGAGGTTGCCAATGCTCACTAGGCTCGAGCGAGCATTGGCATCACTTAGATTTGGGTGCCCTTGTCTGGGCCCAATGAAGGTCGTTGGCCCTCGCTTGGGGTTGGCGAGGGCCAGCAACGGTCACCGAGCCCTCCAATGATGGGTGGTGGTGGTGGCGGCAATGCCCACCGACAAGGCTCTACCCGACTTGACCCCTTTTTTTCAGTTTTTTTTTTTAAATAAAATTTTAGCTTTCTTATTTTTAATCTAATTTAAATCATATTTGGATAAAATAATTTAAAAATGCCACGAAGGAGAGAAAAAATTAATTTAAAAATGTCACTTCAACATTTTTCATTAGATAAATTAACAGTATTAACAAAAGGATTCGATTGGATCAATTAGAATTTGATTGTATTTTTTTACGAATTTTAGAATTTAATTATACTTAGGCGACAAGTTTTAAAGCTTGTCGTGCACATATCCCCTTTTCCTATCTGGCCAGCAGCTCTAGGGTGGTTGGGAATTGTGGGTAGAATTGCATAGCAGAGAGGAGGGTAAAAATTAGACCTTATCATTTCGTTGACGGCCTATTACATCAGTTAAAGCCCCATTAGGCTACGTTGGCCTGTAGGGCAAAATGGATGGGCTTAGGTAAGCCTTTTCTATCTTGGGCCCAACTTGCCCAACTTACACACCTGGGCCCTAGGTCCACCTAGGCCCGGTCAATTTTTTTGGTTTGGAGGCCCAGTCAGTTTCACATGCAAAGTTTAATATTCCAATCATAAACAGCTCAAGAAAACATGTTTTTAGCCTGACACGGGGCCCAGCCCACTCGAGCCCACTTATTGAGTTTGGTTAGAATCGGATTCTTGTATTTGATTGACACGTGATGCAAGTCTCACGTTGCATTACGTGGAGATGGCGCATGGGTGTAGCGAAGGGCATAGACCACTTCTCTCAAGGCTAGCAACCTTTGTTTGTCATGCATCTCAACCCTTTAACTAGGTCACTTTTAACAGGCGAGGTTTTACAAGCAATTCTCCCATATCAAAGGTTAAAGATGCCTATTTGTAATTATGGCAAGGCAAACAGCATTGGCATGACAGACTCATATTTATAGTTGATGTCAATTTATGTCGGCCTAAAGTATCTCGCTTTTGATTTTACATGCCAAATAATTAATTTTATATTGAAGCGTGTTCATTCGTATTAATATATAAAGTTAGACATGCCATGTCGTATATTATCATATTCGAGTTATCTCTTTATAATTTTTGTTTTATCTTGTGTGTGCAAAGGGATCGTGTGCAACATTGCCAATCTTACTTGCACTCTAACCATAACTCTATCTCATGCATCCACCCTAATGAATTTTTCAACTTCTCCTTGCACCATGTGATTAATTGTTTTTTGTTTCTTTTGTTAAATATTGTATTTCTAAAATATGGATTTTGCATATAACGAAAACAGTCAATACAAATTCCTTACATGATATTATACTACGCATATCACTATAGATGTTTGTCTTATGTAATGCATCAGATAAATGAAAAAAAGAAGATCAAAAGCAGGCCATGGAAAATAAGTTCCTTTAAGAACTTGGAATCTACCTAGCATCATGGGATCTCTAAACGATTCCCGAAGAAAGGCCAAAATGTTCATTTTTTTTTTATGAGCATAAAGTAATTATAAATTTCAATTTGAAGCAAATTGGAGAAGGACTGTGATTTTTACACAAAAAAATTAGCCAATCAATCATAGATCTATTATACGAATAATAATTTTTAACAATCAAATTTCCCCTCACAATCTTAATTTATTATCTTTATGAAGATAGAGACAATGACTACATAAAGTGCTCGCAATCTTGACAAATTATGAATCAATCCTTATGATGGAACTTGTTACATCCGTTGGAAAGACAATATGATCCTTCATTTATCTAAATTATGTATTTTCTACGCCTTGGATCCCAACTTGCCCGCTATCCTTGATCAAAAGGGTAATGATTCTAATGAAAGTTGCAAGGAAAAGGCGTGTGGACAATCGAAAGAGGTGCTGAGGAAAGATTTGCAATGCTCTATCAGATTGTCTATATAAAACTTTTTGATCTTATGCAAATCAACAAGACATTTAGAATGCCTTTGCCATATGCTCCCAACAAATAAGCTTTCAAGGGCTCCTTCTCACACACCCTTGCAGGCGGCCAGCAAGGGCCTGACCACCCTCGTTGGCCACAATAAGAAAAATAAATAAATAAGGAAAAAGGAAATAAAAAAATTAACAATAAATATTAAAATATTATTAAAAATTATTCATGTTAATGCAAGTTATGTCACGTAAAATGGTCGATGTCCATATTAGTAAATTCCAGTCAAATTGATCGAATGGACTCAATTGGCTAAATACGAAAAGGTTTATGATTAGTAAAAAAATGTTTAAGATTAAATTAGTAAATGTGTAATGGGTTTAAGACTTGTTGAACAATTTTATGGTTTTGGTAGTCCATTCTCAACGATCTCTATGGGTCTTCTTCAAGATCTTTCACGATGCTTAGATTATTAATGTTCTCGTGATTCCTGTTGGCAATTATAATAATGCCTCGCGATTCATCTTTCCTGCTTAAGCATCGAACTCAATTTCTTGTGAAAAAATGGCCAATCTGTTCCATTCATCATCGTCCCACCAAAACCCTACCGACCAAATAAACATGTGCATCCAGTGATAGTCAGAAGTTCTAGGATCACAAAGGGAGGTTTATAAAATTCGATTACGCATCATCCGATGACGTTTAAATGAATCTCACCTAACTGATCAATTAATTAAAAAAAAATTAAAGCATACAATACCAACCATCAAATCAACATAGTCAATAGTTACACGTGGAAGATTTTTTTTTTTTTTTTCAACGTAATTGCCTCAAAACCCAGCTTGAGCTTGCCCGCTTCATATGTATAAAAGGCAAGGCAATGGGCTGCAAATGTTCACAGCCGGATCAAGTTGTAGGGTCTCAGCTTCACTTTGAACTTCATTATATCCGCAATACGCGAGAAAAAGTTTCGAACGCAGGGCTGAGATAGATAGGTGCTATCGAGAAGATCCGTGAGAACCAGCGGGCCAAAGGGCGAGCCACCATCCTCGCCATTGGTACGGCGAACCTGGCAAACTGTGTGTACCAGGCCAAGTACCCCCACTACTACTTCTGCATGACCAAGAGCGAGCACATTATGGCCCTCAAGTAGAAGTCCATCCACATTTGTTAGTCGCACTCTAGATTGCCTTAGCTACAAAATATATATTCAAGTGTTAAGAGTATCCTTATCCTAACTTCGTAGTTTATATATAGTTTCGATTATTAGACCCTTGAAGAAAGTCTTAACTGTCTTTCTTTTTGGATCTTACTGTGGACAAATTGCATGACTACAATTTGCTTCTTTGCGTAATGAATTTGCAATCATTCTTAACAATCTTAGAATGGTCGGAAAAAAGATTGTCGTATAGTATACGTAAGCTAGCCATGCAAATTCGGTATTACTTTCATGGCATGCTTGTCAACGTTGTCCTTGGAATGTAAAATCAACGTAAGGGAACGTCACAGGAGACAAGTCAATGATCCACAAGCGTTACATGCATTTGACCGAGGAGCTTGTGGAGAAACACCTCGAGATCTGCTCATACGACACCCCTTCGCTCAATCTACGCCAGCACATAATCATCGACACCATCCCGAAGCTCGGCGAGGAGGCAGCGTTGAAGGCCATCAAGGAATGAGGCCAACCCAAGTCCAAAATCACCCACATCATCTTCTGCTCCACCTCCGGCGTTGACATGCCCAGCGCCGACTACCAGCTCATGCGCCTTCTCGGTCTAAGCCCCTCAGTCAAGCATGTCATGCCCTACCATCAGGGATACTTTGCTGGTGGCACTGCCTCCGCATTGCGAAGGACCTTGCTGAGAACAATGCCGGCGCCTGCGTCCACGTCGTCTACTCTGAGACACTGTCACCATCTTTTGAGGCCCGTCCGCTGAGAGCCTTGCCAACCTTGTCGGCCAGGCCATCTCTGGGGACGGAGCGGCCATGCTCATCATAAGGTCCGACCTGGAGATCCCTGCTGAGCAGCCCATATTCCAACTCGTGTGAACTGTGGAGACCGTTTTGCCAAACTCCAAGGGCGCCATCGAGGGCCAACCGCGCGACATTGGCCTCACCTTCGGGTTATCTGACAGGATCCCACATTTGATCACAAGCAACATCAAGAAGCGCTTGGAGGAGGCGTTCGATTCGCTCAGCATAGGTGACTGGAACTCCAACTTTTGAGTGCCTCATCCGGGTGGCTCGGCCATACTCAACCAAATTAAGGCCAAGCTAGGGCTGAAAAAGGAGAAGCTCCGAGCCGTGAGGCACGTGCTTAGAGAGTATGGGAACATTTCGAGTGCGTGTGTCTCATTCATCCTCGCTAAGATGCGGCGGAAGTCGGCAGAGGAAGGGCTCACGACGATCGGCGAGGGCTTGGAGTGGGGCGTCCTCTTTGGGTTTGGGCCAGGCCCCATGGTGGGGACGATGGTGCTTCACAGCGCGCCAACAGTGACCTATGGATGAAATTACTGAATAATCTATATGATAAGAAATTAATTGACATTCTTGTGATCCGTGCTGTTGGGAAGGCGGTTTCAAGTTTGGAGTGATTGATATCTAAATAATCGTATGTGGAATTTCTTAATCATTAATGTTGTAATCATTTTGTACATTGTTAATAAGGTTGAGCATTAGACTTTTTCAATTAGGTATGCTCATCTTTCTCTTAATTTTTTTTCTCACTTACGAACTTACGTATTAGAGTTCAAGGATACAGACAATAAGTGGGAAAAGAACATCAATCCAAGAGATAGTAGATAGTAATAGAGCTTATAAGATATATATGTCAATTATGTTAGAGAAGTTCCACACTAGAGGATTGATACGATGTAGAATAGTTAATCTATCATAGTCAGAGGTGTGCAACCGGATCAAGTCTACTCGGGAACCGGACTAGCCCACCTAGAAAACAAGTTTAGGAATCAGTTCCCATTGAAACTGATCCAAGAACAGGTTCCCAAAATTCAGAACCTCTTTGAATTGGTTTTCTAGTGAATACCCACCCGGGAACCGAATCGATCAAACCGATTTTGGAACCAGTTCTATAAGCCAAAAAGTCAAAAACCTATCTTTCTTTCCCTTGATTTCTAATATTAGAACTGCTTTTTTCCCCTAGCACGGCGCTGGTCCTTCATCATTCCTCTTCCTTGCTCACTTCCCTCCTATGCCGGCTCACGATCGTACTGTCCATCACCGGCTTATGGTCACACCGTCCTTCACATAGGATTTTTGCTTTACTTCATGATGTTTGTTTATAATAATTAGCCTTGTGGATCCTTAATCTCATTTAGTCAAAAAGTCCATATGTTTATTTATTATATGTGCTTAATGTTTGATACAAATTAGGAGAATTATGTTGTTTCCTCGTGTATTAATGTAAAATTTAAAGTCATATAGAATATCGAGTTGTTACAAAATAGGTTCCAATGAAAAGTAGGGTTGAACTTAGAATAGGATCGGAAAAACAAGGTGGTTTCCAAATAAGGTAGAGTACAGGGTCCAAAAAGGGGGAATCAATTGAAACAAGGTCAAGTATGAGGTCCAAGTCTAGAATCTACCCACCCTGGATATAGTTAACTCATAACTCATTAACTTAAGTTTTTTCTTTTTCTTTTTTTAATGAAGGTTGGTTCAACTGAATATCTTAATGGGCTTGGACTTGATTACCTTGATGAAACCAAGGAATTTGTTTGGCATGGTATCATAAAATGTGAATTCCTACCAAGAGTGCTAATTTGTTTTGTAGGATTGGGATTGCAACAACAAATAAAAAAACAAAACCCGAGGCAAAGTATTGGAGGAATTTTAATTGTATTACTATGATTTTTTCACATGTACATTGCTTTATTTATAATGCTAGAAAGAAAGGTAAAAAACAGGGAAAAAAATATACAAGATTCATTTTCCTATTTTACCATACCAAATACGGATTGACTGAACCAATTACTCCGTAATTAGAATCGGTATCACAATCATATCGATCTACATCTCCAATAATATCAAACCGTTTCTCCAACATGAAAGGCAGGTAACTGATTGACTGCAAATCATTGTTATATTGTGGGGAAAGTAACAAGAAAGACCGACATGGGCTTATTGGCCCAATGGTTTCAGGCTGCAAAGGGGCTGCGCACTTAGCTCGTTCTCTAAATAGAAGAGGTGGCATATGGAACGATTACCATATTCCCATCATTTTATTCTAAAAAAGCTGAACCAAAAACAAATTTGGCTTTTGTTTGGGTGATTAAACGCTGAATAATACAAATTTATATTCTTGTTGGATCCTTATTTCCATCATATATAACTACTTTGCATTATTGTTTTGGTTCTCACTCTAAAAAATGAAAACTCTCTCAATTTACATGTTATCACGTTTCTCTCTACTTTGTCAAATTATGCTTTTTGAGAGCATTGATAAATGATAATTCACATATCTACTAGATTGACCATACAAAAGCAGTAACGCATGGATGTTACCCATTCCTAAGGAGAAGAAACTAATTCTATTGAAGATATATTCACTTTTGAGTACAAACTTCATTTCAATTTCAAAAAAGAAAAAAAAAGAAAAAAAAAGAAGAAATGAGGGCTAGTGTCTATAAATAACAAGTTGATTTAATTCCCAGTTTAGTTGCTCTCGGTTACCAATTTCAAATTATATATAAATATATAAATAAATATATATATTCTCGCTAAATGAATTTCAAGTTGTTGACATTATTTAAAAAAAAAAAAAAAAAGATCTTTTTTGTCGAGAAATAGGGACCTCGACAGATAGAAATAGTCTTGTCAAAGAAGCCATCAATGTAAAGGCTTCTAATTTATACTAATCATAGATCATCAATAGAGATGTCGACAATAGATATGATGGAAGTTATGGCCCTCATCAATCAACAAATGCATCGACAACCCATTACGAAGTGTTAAGAGATGGAAGACAAAGAGAATGTATCGATTCAAGTACGAAGCGATGGTTGGATATTCCGTGATGGAAGTTGTAGCTTCTTTTTCAATAATGATTTAAAGTACGAAAAGCGTGCAAAAAATCTTGTACAAATATCATGCATTCTTTATTCTCTCTTACACGATAATCAATCAGTTGCAAATTTATTTCTTCATTTCACGTTTTGCAAATTTACTGTCCTTGCACTTTAAATTCTAGCACTTGCGGTTTTTCGCTTCTACCTAAGCCATTTACTTTTTCCGTCCAAGATTAGCAAAGAACCCCTTTACTCTTTAAAAAAATCAAAATCAAAGTCAATTTTTTTGATAAAAAGATTTTTCACTTTCTAGGTGAAAAAAACAATTACTTATGATTCTCTTGTAATCTAAGAATTCGTCAATTTTATGCTAATCTTAAAGGTGCATTTGATAATAATTATGTTCCTGAAAATAATTTTTTTTAGAAATAGTTCTTTTATATTTATATTCCCTAAAAAGTTTTTGAATAAAATGACGCATTTAGTAATTGTACAAAATTTTTATTCTTAGAACAGGAAAAAAAAAAAAAAAAATAGGAACGTGTTTGGTGCGATCCATAAGTTTTTTTTTTTTTTTTTTTTTTTTCTAATATAGAGTATCCTTTAATTTTTTAATAATTTTATAAAAAATTTATCTTTTTTTTTTCTTTTTTTCCTCTCTTCTTCTTCCTCCTATAGCTGGTTGCTGCTTTTGTCGGGTGCCGATGGTGAGGAAGAAGAAGAAAAGAAATAAAATAAAGTAACTTATTTCTACAAATTGTTTCCAGGAGCAGAAAATTACTTTTTTCTTTTTTTTATTTCTTTTCCAAATCTATTTTCTGACTACTTTTTTATTTTGGGTAGTAAAAAATTTAACTGACGTTACCAAACGGATTTTTACTATTTTTCTATTCCAGAGAGCAAAAGAATAAACAAATAGAAATTTTGCCATGCAAACCCTAAAAGTCTATAGGAACCTAAAGAGCACCTTAGAATTGTGCAACAAATTATAAGGGAGAAGAAAATTTTTGTGAAATTGAAGAAACAGGAATTGAAAGGAGGAAATCGGTATCTCAAATACGTCAATGCTACGATAATGGAAAAAAATAATGGGAGAATTACTTCTTCTTTTTAGAATCCCACAAAAATAAGAAAATATAGAAATAATAACAGATCTTTTCATGTTCAACTCCAACAATGATGAGTTCGATAGATAGATAATAGGAAATTTTGATTTTATAAATTGAAAGCGTTACAAAACTTGCAGATTGCATAAGAAAAATTTGCAATACCAAATGAAAAAGGAAGACAAATTAGGATCACTATTAGACTTAATTTTTATTTTAATCTTTTAAGGTTGAGGATCTAGGCAAACAATTATGTAAAATTTTGTAAGACTGCTACCAACTGCTCTAGAAATCACGTAGGCTAGACTTTGGCTTAAGACTAAAGCTTGTGAATAAATCAGGATATGCAAATAAGAGACAGGATAAATATTTGAACTCAAACCTTATGTTCTGACATATGCAAAATCTTGTGAATCATTGCTAAATTGCTCTAAAAACTTAAGTCGTTAGATGAAAATATGATTGAACATTTAAATATTTTAACAAGATGATTTTACTTGTAAATTATCAAACTACAAATTAAATTGATGAAGCTGTGATCTAGTTACCTGCTCTCATAAAAAAAGATGAGATGGAGATCGATAATTAGGTGGGTGCAATCAACTCTTCAATTTAGGTAGGTTAAGGATAGTGACTGAAAACTACACGCACGACCTCGTGACCACCAATGGATACTCTCAACATGGAAGATACATTTCCGCCCCACTTTAGTTTCCTTCCTCTTCATGAAGTCCTCCATTAAGCAATTCTTCTGATACCTATCATTTTCAATCTTTTTACATTTATCATTTTCAATTTCCATGGTAACGGAGTTCGTGAAGCTACTCTTTCTTGCTATCCATTATTTATTCTATTGTGGTTGACAAGTCCCTTTTTCTGCATCAGATTGAAGTCTTTGTCATCACTTGGACTTCCAAGTTTCTAATTAACTGAGGATACATGCTAAATTGTAAAAACACTTGGCGTTGTCATAGTGTCGCCTCTATTAGTAATATACGGGAGGAAAATCAGTCAGTTCGAGATACAAACACGTATAAGTAGTCATTTTCATTAAAAGTATGTTAAGAAATTTTAACATTATTATAATAGAACCATAAAATGATGTTATCGAGATTTTACATCAATTGTGTTATACATAAATAAAGAAAAAAAAAAGGCATCATCGTTATAAAAGAAAATTTTGAATGACAAGAACTTATATAAAAATCTTACGTACTAATTGAATTTTATTACCAATTCATGTTATCTAACGAGAAATCACAACACTATTATACTTATTTATGTGGATATGATATAAAATAACCGTATTTTGGGTATATAAATGATTTTTTGCAGGCAACATCAAGAATTGACTGAAAAAGGATAATTAAATAAGTTTATATTGAAGAACTTCTACCTTATTATAATGAGGCATATGTTTTGCACGTATATAATTTGACTCACCTCCAAAGTACTAGTATGTTCCGTAAGTTCTAGTAAACTTACAGGAGATGGAATATCTTTTGTTTTTTGAAAAGCACGTATGTCCATTTACCTTACCTAAATGTATGAGTATTGCACTAACATTGAATATGATGAGTCCCGTCAAATATTACATTCTAGATTCTTTTTAGCGTATCTACCAAGTCCATTAAATAATTATTCCTTTAGCGGAATTGCACAAAAATGGCAAAAGGTGAACACACACTCTCTGTCTCACACACAATATTATATGCAGTCTCACCACATCTTGGCTCACCTCCAACCATAAAAACTTATAAGAAAATCTCTTATGATGTTTTGAAGATGAAATAATAGTTAAAAACTACTAATGTTTTTAATAGTTGAGTAACCGGGTAAAAGATGTACAAGCCTTTATGTAAATGATGTCCTAAGAGAATCGTCTAAAGATGAGAAATACACTATTCTATCAATGGGGAACAAAGCATTAGGTGTAGAGGTATCTACAAGTTCGAGGTACTTGAATATAAGGTGAACAAGTCTAGAATGGGCAGTTCAGTAAAGCTTAGATGTATTATGGATAGGTGAATAGTGAGTTAAAGCTATGAAATATATTTGGAATGACCAGAAAAGAAAAGCTAGAGTGAAGTTAACTTTTTATTTGGAATGGAGAGTTCGGAAGCCTAGAATAGAGAGTTCGGTAAAGTTTGGATGTGATAATGTAAATAATAGCTCTAGTTTTCAGTTCTGTAATTTTTTTCAATGTTTTTAGCCACGTCAAACTTTTACTGGAGAAGCATGCTGACGTGGTGCTACATGGATAGCCATTTGTATATTCTATTTTTATGTGTTTGTTGAAAGGACTAAAATGAACAAATCAATACATAGTCTAATTATTCACAGGCCAGAAAAATCTAAAGGCTACATTGCATAAATAAAAAAACTTCAGAAATTTCCATGTCATACTATCTTTATTAAATGAATAGAATTGTATTAGCAAATGGCAAGAACCTGCTAAACGATCAAATGAAGAAAGTTTATAATTTCGAGACAGTACTTTTCTCTTGTAATGTGTAATGTGGATGATCAATTATCAAGTACATTTAACAAATCTCGGAAAATTATTGTTAACAAGAGTCAAATAAATATTAGTCACTAGGATCTCGTTTTGAGGAATCGGTTTGAATCTTTGTGTCAACCCTATTCTATGGAAGAAAGCTCAGCCATACAATTAATAACTAACACTTTTGGCTAACCTAACATTTGTTCAAAGTATAAATATCACATCCTCTCAAATTAATTAAGCATACAAATCAGCTTCACCAAACACCAAATGGAGTGCTATGCAGCTTGCCTTCTGTTGCTATGCCTGCTGTGGTGGAGCATCAATCTGCTCTGGCGACAGTTAATCCGTAAGCCAGGCTCCGGCGGCAACCAGCTGCCGCCGGGCCCACGCCCACTCCCGATCATTGGGAACATTCTCGAGCTCAGTGACAAGCCTCACCAGGCGCTGGCCAAGCTCTCCAAGCTATATGGCCCTGTTATGACCATGAAGCTAGGGGCAATCACAACCATAGTCATCTCCTCTCCGGAGGCTGCCAAGGAAGCCCTCCAAAAGAACGACCTGCTCTTGAGCGGCCGGCAGATCCCTGACGCCGTCAAGGCGAGTGGTCACTATGCTGAGTCCGTTGTGTGGCTGCCCGCCTCCGATAAGTGGAAGCAGCTCAGGAAGGTGTGCACCGTCCAGATGTTCTCGGCACACAAATTGGACGCAGGCCAGCTCCTCCGCCGCAAGAAGGTGGACGAGCTCGTCAGCTTCATCCACCAGAGTTGCCGGCAAGGCCATTCTGTCGACATCGGGAAGGCCGCCTTCACGACAGTGCTCAACTTGATCTCGAGCACGCTCTTTTCTGTCGACTTGGCACACCATGACGAGGGCTCCTCTCAGGAGTTCAGGGACCTCGTGTGGGGCGTGATGGAGGAGACTGGAAAGCCCAACGTGTCAGATTTCTTCCCAGCTCTCAGGTGGTTCGACCCCCAGGGCGCACGCCGGAGGATCTCGGGTTACTTCAGCAGATTGCTTGCCATCTTCGACAGGATGATTGAAGAAAGGACTCAAGCGACGACCTCACCGGTCGCCTCTTCACCAAGCAACGACGTGCTTGATTCTCTGATTAATTTAAAGGAGAGTGGTGAATTGAGTCGCCACGAAATTAAGAGCTTGCTTCTGGTGGGTACATTATTGAGAGATATGCGAATTGATCTGAACCATAAATGCTTCTATTCAATAATTTCTGTCCTCTGTATATATAATTGTTCGATATATTTTGAACTATGAAGAGGAAGCTCTGTATTTAGACTAGTCTAATGACTTCTTTTGATATGGAATTGTGATTTCATGTTGCTGGCAAGTAATGTTATCCATATCTTATTGTCGTCAAATTTGTCACTGACCAACTTTGGGCAATTAACTTCAATTTGCTCCAGAAAATGAAGATGTATTCAGCAATAATCACTTGGCTATCTCTCACGATTCCTTTTCCAGGACTTGTTCGTCGCGGGAGTCGACACAAGCACGAGCTCGCTGGAGTGGGCGATGGCAGAGCTGCTGCACAATCCAGAGAAGATCGTGCGAGCCCGTGAAGAGCTCGACCGAGTCGTCAGTGGCGATGGAGGAGCGCTGCAAGAGCCAGACATCACGAGGCTCCCCTACTTACAAGCAATAGTCAAGGAGACTCTAAGGCTGCACCCGCCGGTTCCCTTCCTGATCCCACACAAGGCCGAGAGCGACGTGGAGATAGGCGGGTTCCGACTGCCCCGGCACGCCCAGGTGCTGATCAACGTCTGGGCCATGGGGCGGGACCCGGGCATATGGTCGAACCCAGACAGCTTCATGCCGGAGCGGTTCGTGGGGGGTGAGATTGACTTCAAGGGCCGCGATTTCGAGCTCATCCCGTTCGGGACCGGACGGAGGATATGCCCCGGGATGCCCTTGGCCTATAGGATGGTGCACTTGATTTTGGGCTCTCTCTTACGCTCATTTGATTGGAAGCTTGAGGAGGGCTTGACGCCTGAAGAGATGGACATGACTGAGAAATTTGGGATCACATTGCAAAAGGCAACGCCTCTCTGTGCTATTCCCTCGGAGGTGTGACTTTAATTAGTCTGTACCCTCTCTTCCTTAGAGAGACGTTTATATCTCAGTATTGTTTTCTTAAAATTGATGTAATAGTAGGAATTTACCTAGAAGGATTTTCGTCCTATTGTCCTTTTGCTTCTGTATATGTTTGAAATAAATTCGATGAACTTTGTTTCATAAACGATGTATTTGTGTGTGCAAGTTTATGAGTAATTGTGTAACATGAAATTGTACCATCATAAGTATAGTGTGATATGACTAAACAGTGACCAGTTTCAAGATAGCTAGAGCTTTAGTTTATCACTAATCATCCAATTCAAATTTAAAGTGGTTAATCCCGAACTCATTCATTATTCTTTTTTTTTTTTTTTTTTTTGACTTTTAGTTTGAAATTTTATGTGCGATCTTATTGCCATAGTCGAGAATATCACATGTTATATATTTTTTTAATTGGATACTACCACGAATAGTATAAACATTATGTTTTCTCTTTTTTAGATTTTACCTCCTTCATGTTTGCTTTGTTCAAGAGAGAACCTCCAAGAAACCTAATTCTTCATTACCTTATTGAGCAAATTTGTGAATTAATTATCAAATAGAATCGAGAAAACTTTGAACGTAAATTACTTTTGAACATAGTCAAATATTTACAAACTTTTTACTTTGTAGTGCATTTCGCTATTAAATTTTTTGTTATTAGTTATCTTTTATATTCATGTAGCAACCCTCACCACATCTGGACAAGGGCGCCATGCCTTTGCCTTGCCCTAGCCTTTGCCCTGCCTTGCGTCATGTCACCTTGCCCTTGCCCTCACCTTGCTCGTGCTGCATCATGTCGCCTCACCTAGGTCTCAACAACTAGTGAAGGAAAATAGAAAAAACAAATTCAGAAAATTTAAAGAAATTGCAAAAATTGTCCATGTCAATACCAACTGTGCCACGTAGGATGGTTGTCATTAACTAGATCATCATGTCATCGATTTTTGGTCAAAAGTGGCTATAAAGACTAGATTGACAAATTGTCAAAAGGTTTAAGTCTAAATTGACAAAATTAAAAATTTATGACTGAATCAGCCACCATATAGTAAATTGAGGACTTTTTGGACAATTTTCCCAAATAGACATAATCTCACCTTTTTATTCGTAGTAACTGCATATGTTGTATTAAGACATGATTATTTCCACCGTACTATTGCATGTACAAATTGACAGTTTCTACCATCCACCCTTTTGTTCACCACTATATCAATGGGAAATTGCCAAAAAAGTCCTAAACTTGTTACAATGTTTCCAATTTAATCATAACCCTTTTTTTTGCCAATTTGATCCTGAACTTTTTGTTTCATTTTGTAATTATGCCAATTCAATCCATCCGACCACATTTGCACGATCGGTCTTTGGCGGACAATTTTTTAATAATACTTTATTTTTTTCAATTTTTCTTTTTTCTTTTCATTTTCCTTTTTTTTTCTCTCTATTTTTTTCCCCTCCTCCCTCCTTCCTCTTGCTCCGGTGATAGGCTAGAGGGGAGGGCCGGTCGTCAACTAGTGACGAGCTCACCTCACCGTTACTAGGCAAGGGTAAGCCCGCTCAAAACCACTAGCAAGGCGAGCCCCCATCAAATGGGAAGGGCTCGCCTCGCCGGTGGATGGCGAGGCCAACCTCACCCAAATCCGACTAGGCAAGCCTCGCCTAGCCAATGGATCGAGGAGCTACCTCACCATCGCTAGGGGAGGGCGAGGTCGCCACTAGCCAGTGACCGACCCTCCTCTCTAGCTAGTCGCCGAAGCAAGGGAAAAAGGAGAGGAGAGAAAAAGAAAAAGAAAGAGAAAAATTTAAAAAATAAAATATTATTAAAAAATTATCTATCGCCATCGGCCAATGTTCACGTCGGCGCCAGCTAGCCAAATATGGCCGGATGGACTAAATTGGCGCAAGTAAAAAAAGTTTAGTACTGAATTGGCAAAAAAGAAAAAGGTTTATGATTAAATTGGAAAAATTGTAATAAGTTTATGTTTTTTTTGTTAATTTTCCCCCATATCAATGGTAGATGAAGCTATTTATGGACTTCTGTTGAGATTTATAGGACTATGGAAGAGTATCAGCATATATTACAGGTTCAGCAAAATGATTATAAGTAATTTCAAACACCCTTTCAACATGAAGATTTATTAAAACTATGTCTTGAATTTAAGCTTGTGTCCAAAACTCGATCCGAATTAATGCATAAAGAAGTGCCGCCCAAATGGGAGCATGCTGTTTAAAAGAAAGTTCGAAGTTTGGACTTTTCCCAATTCACTATGGGAAAACTAAATTCGTTTTTCCGTTGAAGTCGGGTACTTTCAATTTTAGGTTATACATACACACATCATATATTGGGATCTTGTCTTTCAGGCCTTGACCGTGATATCAAATTATGAAGCCAATTTGTGTACGGCATGACATCCTAGAGTAAATAAAAGGGTGTTAAAAGCCGTGAGATCTTATGATGAAATTTGGTGTTTTTATTAGATTCAGATACTTTTTCATAAAAAAATGGCTGCTTATAATTGGGGTGTTTGATCAATACTGAAAGTATTTAAGTGATCCGAATATGATAATAATATTCATTATATCGCTTAGTTAATGATGAAATTTGTACTGTTCTTCCTGCGAGTGTAGGTCATATAGCCCGCTTATCTGTGCAGCAATTTGCCAGTGGAGCCTTGTCAATGTCAACTATCTCTTGGATCGATTTCTTTTCCGTCGATTGTTTATATCCTTAAAACTCCAACACACAAGTCCATAATTGGGAAAAAAAAAAATTAAAAGAAAGATAGGCATATCTAATTGAAAAATTTTCACAACTGGCTGATTAATGCTCAACCTTATTAAGAAAGCACACAATCATTACAACATTAATGGAGAAGAAATGCCACAGACGATTATTTAGATATCAATCACTCTAAACTTCTTCCTACTATTAAAGTAGCAGGAAATAACATCACAACAATATCAATATATGGAATTATATCATATGGATTATTAATTACTTTCACCCATGGGTCACTGTCGGCACGCTGTGAAGAACCACCGTCTCCACCGTGAGGCCCGGCCCAAAACCGAAGAGGACGCCCCACTCCAACCCCTCGCCGGGGGTCGCAAGCCCTTCCTCCGCCGACTTCCTTCGCATCTCATCGAGGATGAACGAGACGCACGCACTTGACATGTTCCCGTACTCTCTGAGGACGTGCCTCACGGCTCGGAGCCTCTCCTTTTTCAGCCCTAGCTTGGCCTCGATTTGGTTGAGTATGGCCGGGCCACCCGGATGAGGCACCCAAAAGATGGAGTTCCAGTCACTTATGCCGAGCGAATCGAACGCCTCTTTCAAGCTATTCTCGATGTGGTTTGCGATCAAATGGGGGACCCTGTCGGATAACCCGAAGGTGAGGCCAACGTCGCGCAGTTGACCCTCGATGGCGCCCTCGGAGTTTGGCAAAACGGTCTCCGCAGTCCACACGAGTTGGAATATGGGCCGCTCGGCAGGGATCTCTGGGTCGGACCCTATGATGAGCGCAGCCGCTCCGTCCCCAAAGATGGCCTGGCCGACAAGGTTGGCAAGGTTCTCAGCAGATGGGCCTCGGAAGGTGGTGACAGTGATCTCAGAGCAGACGACGAGGACGCGAGCGCCGGCATTGTTCTCGGCAAGGTCCTTCGCAACACGGAGGACGGTGCCACCAGCAAAGCAGCCCTGGTGGTAGAGCATGACCCGCTTGACGGAGGGGCTGAGGCCGAGAAGGCGCATGAGCTGGTAGTCGGCACCGGGCATGTCGACGCCGGAGGTGGAGCAGAAGACGATGTGGGTGATCTTGGACTTGGGTTGGCCCCATTCCTTGATGGCCTTCAACGCCGCCTCCTCGCCGAGCTTTGGGATGGTGTCGATGATTATGTCCTGGCGTGGGTTGAGCGAAGGGTCGTCGTACGAGCAGATCTCGGGGTGTTTCTCCATAAGCTCCTCGGTCAAGTGCATGTAACGCTTGTGGATCATTGACTTGTCACCTGCGACGTTCCCATTTTACTTTCCAAGAACAACGTTGACATGCGTGCATTGGAAATTTTTTTTGTTCATTTTTTTTTGGCATATACTAATAAAGAATTTGCATGGCTAGCTAACATGTACGACTCGATAACCTTTTCTTTCGACCATTCTAAGATTCTTAAGAATGATTGCAGATTCATTACGACACGAAGTAAACTCTGGTAATGCCATTTGTCCACCAATAAGATCCAAAAACAAAGATAGACTTTCTTAAAGGGTGTAATAAGCGAAATAATCAAATATATTTCATGAGAATAAGGATACTCTAAACTTGAATATATATATATTGTAGCTAGGGCAATCTAGAGAAAAAATAAACTATGAAGTTAGGATAAGGATACTCAATACTTAATATATATTTTGTAGGTAGGGCAATCTAGAGTGTGGCTCACATATGCGGATGAACTTCTGCTTGAGGGCCGTCATGTGCTCGCTCTTGGTCATGCGGAAGTAGTAGTGTGGATACTCGGCCTGGTACACACAGTTCGCCGGATTTGCCGTCCCAATAGCGAGGATGGTCGCCGGCCCCTTGGCCCGCTGGTTCTCGCGGATCTTCTCGATAGCACCCATCTATCTCAGACCTGCGTTCGAAACTTTGGAACTTCAATGCAACCCCTTTTTTTGTATTGCGGATATATTGAAGTTCAAAGTGAAGTTGAGACACCACAACTTTGTTCGGCTGTGAACTTTTGCAGCCCATTGCTTGCCTTTTATAGATGCGAGGTGGGCAAGCTGGAAATTGGTTTTGAGGCGCTGACGTTCCATGCATAATTATTGACCAAATTTAATGTAAAGGCTCGTTGAAAGAAAATCTTCCACGTGTAACAATTGACTATGTTGATTAGATGGTTGGTATTGGATGCTTTATTTTTTTTATTTAATTAATCAATTAGGTTAGATACTTTTAAAAGTCACCGGATCGTGCGTAATAAACCTGTCTTTGTAATCCCGGAACCTCTAATTATCAATGGATGCAGAAGTTTTGTTCGATCGGTAGTGTTTGGTGGGACCTGACGAGGAACAGGTTGGTCATTTTCCCGAGAGATTGAGCTCAATGCTTAAGCAGTAAAGGTAAGTCGCGAGGCCTTCTTATTAGTATCAGTCACGAGGACTTATCATTATCTTGAATAATAATGTAAGCATCATGAAATATCTTGAATAAGACTGATAGACAGATTGACAATGGACCACCAATCAATTGGGAAAATTATCCAAAAAAAAATTTAAGCAAACTTAAAAAACACAAAAAAAAAAAAAAAAAAAAAAGGGAGGGAAAAATAAAGGAAAACTTAGGTGAGGGCTTGTAGCCCTTGCTGCTGCTGCCCAATCATTGCTGAGACAATGGTGGGGGAGTGGCTGATGAGGGCCAATACACTGAGGCTGCCAGTGGCAGCCCTTGGGTAGACTTGGGCGAGGGCTTGTCGGCCCTCTCTGCAGTTGGTGAGGGTCATTATAGCAAGGCTTAGCAACCCTCTCACAATTGTCTCTTCTTTTTTTTCTTAAGTTTTGTTTTTCTTTAATATAACTTGAATAAATTATATTTGGATAAAAACGACGTTGTCTTAGGCACATTAATGGCATATAGGATAGAGAAAATAATAAAAAAGCTACATCAGCATTATATGTTGGACAAGTTAGACTAAGTTAATGAAAAGAATTTATTACACCAATTTGACAAATATTATGACTTAATTTCACATTTTAAAAGTTTTAGAAATGGATTGTATTTTCATAATATGTTTTTAGAATTTTAAATGCATTTATCCCTACTTTTAAGATAAAATAGAGCCCTAGTCTAAGATCCCACATTAACTGGTGGGAGTTTCTCATAATTTATGGATAATTATGATATACTCAAAGTTGTTTAATAAAATAAAATAAAAAAGACGAGTTAATTATTGAACACTACCAATTCGGTTTGGCTCCACCCCTCCAAAATCAAATCGATCATAGTCAGTTCCAAAAAATTGGAACCAAGAACCATCTAGAACCAGTCGATTCGATCCAGTTCCCAGGTCGGAACCAAACCAATGCTCACCCCTAATATTCACTCAAAGTCTTAAAGCCAATGAGTTATGTATCAATTAACATATATATTAACTACTTCATATCATATTAGTTCTTCCATGTGGGAACTTTCCAATACACCTCATAAATGCATTTCAACGATCTCCCATTAACATGTGAGGTCAGTTATAGGTTTGCTCCTCCTTAATTGAAGTATCATTTTGCATCGATATATCTCAATTTAAATATCTACTTGGTTGCCTTGTGAGAATCGCAACATCAATGCCTACCTTGACACCTAGTTTCTTTTCTCCAAATTGAACATAAAGATTGACATTGAAGCCACATTGTTACACCACAATGTCCATCTTCATTAGGTCTTTTTCATCAGACCGCCATAAAAGCTACCATTGGTGGATTGCACTGTGGATACCGCAATGCCCTTCGCCCTAGGTCTCTTCGTCAAACCAAACCATGAAAGTCACCATTAGGATCGCGTTGCTACACTACAATACCCACATTCAACCTAGGTCCTTTGTCGGACCAAATTATGAAAGCTGCTTTGAGACCACATCGTTCATGAAATTCCTTTCTTTATATATTCGGCAAATCCTGATATGTATTGGGAGTGAGTCATTAATCAACTTGTTTGTATAAAAGTTATGATACTTATGGTGCCTTTAACTTGTTTTATTAGTCACCATCTGAACAAATTGTTGGTGATGAAGTGATATATTTTGTTGAAGATAGTGGGCATTAACGAACTTAAACGATTTTACTTTTTGGAAAAGTGTCTGTACATTTTTCCAACAGGCTTAAGACATTTGAATTCATTTCATTTTCTTTTTAAGCCAACTATTGTTGTAACGTCTCGATCCATTTCACTTAGAACCAGCCCTTAAAAGCAGTGCTTTATGTAACTAAGGTGCAAACTCATGATCACTCAACAGGGTCATTCCCATCCAACATGGGTCTACAGATATCACGAGCTCCCTCATTTTGAGAATTTACGTCCTTATCAGTGTTGGTCCATCCCAACCTAGCAATATCTGATGTGGGGTCCGAACCATTGCTATCCCCTTCGTAGTTCTAAAAGTATGCTAAAAGTTGCATTTTGTTCGAACTCTCTTACCTCAATGATCACTCTCTATAATCATTGGATCGGGTACGGATCTAGCCCATCACAAATTACACATCTACCGAAGTTATACTTGGGAGTTTGTGAACTGTAATAGCATGTTTATTTATTTTTCACATTAGGTGCAACCATTTCGGCACAATTTTGTTAATTATTAAAAATGTGGCGGTGTTTCCTCTCTACAAAGGGTAAATAAAATGAGAACTCATGTTGGTATGCAAAGTTTTTGTAAACCTTATAAAAGGACAAGATATCAAGGTAATCATAATTACAATCAAAACATAACAAAAGATAAACCGACTTCTGTTGTCCCTGGCACACATCGATTATCTATCGTTGATCAACTGTGGAGCATCATACTATTCGAGACTTAAATTTACTTTGGAATGCTTGAATTGTTTGCTCGACATATACAATTAAAATTGAAGGTTCCATTTATTCGGCAGAAAATAAATTATTCGAAAAACATTTTATTAAATTGATGGTTTTTATAGCTTACAAAAATGAATAAAGGAATATTTTCATCATCCACAAAAATATTTAAAAAATGAAAATATTTTTTATTGACTAAGAATATCTCAACCTATACAAGCGATCATTTTTAAGAAAATATGTTATAATCATTCATTTTTCGTGAAATAAACGAAGTCTAAATGAGATATCAAGATTTCTTACTTGGGTTGGGAACTTAGCTTCCACAAATTGTATGACAATACTCAGATTATACATATAATATTAGAATTTAAATATTTATTTTAAAGGACTACAATATTGAGGATTTTTCTTTTTCTTTTTTTTTTTTTTTTTTTTTTTTTGGTAAAGAGGATTTTTCCTTTTTAGGCTACACTATAGTGACAAATCGAGTATCTTTAAGTAATATTATTTTTGGGCGGTTAAAGTGTAAACCACATTGCATTCGATGCTATGATTTGTTGGTATAACTCAGAAGTCAGATTCAAAGTGAACCTTGAAATGGACTGAACAACTACGAGGCGGTGAAGTGGCCGTTCTAGGATTTTTTTTAACTTTTTCCGTACAAAAACAGGTGGTTGTAGAAAAAGTAAATTATGTAGAGCCAATATTTTATATGAACATATATTTTAAAGAGGGTATGGTATAGAAGAGTTTGCAAAGCAATCTATGGTATCTTGGCCTTTTCACGTGGCCTATCCACTCTTGACTCTTAACAGTCCGACAGCAAGGCTGGAGTTCATTAGTTTAACCTTTGAAGCCTTTGATATCTTACAAATGAAGTTGCCCCTAAAAAAGAGAGAATGTAACTCAATCTATGACTACACACTTTACTCAAAGCTCAAAACACTCTTTCAAATAATTACGTTAACGCTTTCCTAGAAAATTCACTCAGATGACATATGGTCCTTCTCAAAAATAAGCAGGAGGACTAAGAACAAGTGTCAAAGCGTTTTAATCCCCTCGGCCAATTTCCTGGCCGAGCCCTTTCATTTCCTTGTACCTGTCCCAAGATTGGTTACTTGGGGATTGGCATCGTGAGGATCCAAGGTGGCGACCCAAACCCACCCCCCCGGAAGGGGGACTATGGCGGGTTCGCCAAGTGGGTCGGAATCTTTTTCGAGGCCCGGATCCCGACCTCTATCCCGTCTATTCCGGGATGCCAGAGCCTTTTAACATCATGTCACTCAGATGACATATGGTCTTTCTCAAAAATAAGCAGGAGGACTAAGAACAAGTGTCAGAGCGTTTTAATCCCCTCGACGACCTTCAACTCTCACTTTGACACATATACCTCCAAACTTCTTGCCTGATGATTAATCACTCTGCTTAGCTAATAAGGCAAAGCCTGTTCTGACTTTTCCAGCACGTCTCTCTAAGGCTACAAAGACCTGATACTAGCTCCAAAGCACCTAATTAAATTTGAATTCAAATTGAACTAGAGTCGGGTCTTTGTTTCTACGCGCATGACGTATCATCCACTTTGTTTATAGCGTGAAGTCCCTCAACGATGCAGTCCGCTTGACTTGCTGATTTCACTCAATCTGAATATGATGGTGTGCTTGGTCCTTCCAAGTATAATGGCGTGCTCGATGTTATTTAAGTTGTTGTCTTTGTATCCAGTCCGTCCAAGCATCCCGACGATAACCATCTCTTATTTGTTCATCAGAATCCAAAGATTAATTCCAGCTCTGGCACTTTCCACTCGGTATTTTGTTATCCATTTGCAGAGTAAAGAAGCTCTCCACTAGCACGAATCCCACATCATTTAAATGATTTACATATGAACTTGTGTATGTGGACGATATTTCGTTTGCATGTTCGTTCGCACAAATGTTTTGTCATCATCAGTACACATAAGGAATTTTGGAGCGTAATACTTTTTTCGCAATGTCAAAATCATGTAAACAAAATCAACAATCAGATTTTGTATGAAAGCACTTTCACACCATCTATTATTCGATAATAAGAGGCTAAAAACCTATCATTTTTACGGAAAAAAGGTGGAATCTTTTAAAATCACAATTGAGCTTGACAGTCGATGATGACCGATGTCTCTGGCTTGGGACAAGAAAAGCCCATCAAGAATATCTCTCGCTGTATAAGATCCTGTGCTGCTGTCTAGTCTTTATTTCTTGAATTTGACTTTTTTAGAGGTTCAATTTTTCTCAACAAAAATAGCAATGTTCATATTCGAATTATTTTTCTTGTTATAATTGTAATTATAATTCTATTTAATGAATATGTTTCTATTTGATTTAAATAAATCCAAAATTAATCCTTTTTAAATATTTCTAACTTTGAGTTCTCTTTATTTTTATTCCCATTAGATAGATAATCTTATGAAGTTGGCTACCTTCATATAATGTATTCTAAAAAGTATAATTGCCCCTTGTTTTTACTTTTCCATTCATTCGGATCTCTTCCCTTATCTTATTCGGATCTCCTTTTCTTCCAAAAAGAGGGAAGGAAAAGGATCTTCCTCGATGGATTTCTCTTATTCCTCTTTAGTTTTCTTGGTTTCTAAAGTTGAACTTTTTAACACAAATGAATAAAATAGATGTGTCAATTATATAGATTAACGATGTCGACTTACCTACTTAATGGAGATATAATCTAATACCTATTAATTTTAGGATTGGCATCCTCTAAAATTAGAAGGCACCTTATGAGCTCATCCGGAAAAAAAAAAGAACCATAAAGTCTAAAGAAATTCACTCTACGAGCAAATCTCTCTCGAATTAGAGGTCGCCAGAGGTCAATGACTTCCGATTTTGAGGCTGTGGCCTCTACTGGGGCGAGGGCAAAACAAAGAGGCGGTGCATTAGGCGGGGCGGGCCGGTATTGGCCCCGCCTCGCCCCTTGTTTACTTTAAGCCATAAAGAATTATTTAACTTTGTTTTATTTAAAAGGTTTTCAGCATGAAATACTACGAGGAAACAATTCCTATTAAAATGTAAAAATGAAAAATAATAATAAAACCCTAAGAACAATCTCTTCTTGCAAGTCTTCCTTGTAAAGGAGATGCAAGTTTATAAAGTCCTCTGGGTAACCAATGTGGGGCAATTGTTCTTCATGTGATTCATCTTTATATCGTCTCACATTGACTAATTTGCGAAGGCTTGAGGTTGTTTGGCTCTATAAAATCAACCCGTTAAAGCCATTCTTCTTTATGAAAATCAAGCCATGATGCTATTCTTTTATTATAGAAAAATAATTAAACAAGAAAATTGTCCAATTACCATCTAGCTAGTGGTGTTATGTTCTTTTGGGAAAAAAAAATGTTAATTCCAATGCAGCCCCTCGCTCGATCCGTTGCTTCCCGAAGGAAAAACAGCCCGCCTCGGCCGGCATGGAATACGCGGTGGTGGGAGGGCCAGTTTTCATTTCATTTAGTTTTGAATGTGAATTTCGTTTCACTTTCAACGTTTTACATTCGCACTCTGAATTTCCCAGAAAGCTTTGATGTAGTTGCTCTTTATTTTCAATTTTGCGTCTCTCTGTTCCCATCTTTTCTTCCCTCTAAATTTGGAACGCCTGTTGACTGTTAGAAATAATTAGGAAATTGTACATATCTTCCACAATCATGCATATGTCCCTATTGATTGTGCATATCGTTGATTCACCCTAATTGATTATAATTTATATTTTAATAAATTGTTATCTTGTATACTCTTGTTATGGAAACACACGGAAATAATACAATTATCCTCCACATATTCTTATCTTGTTGTTTGAGGAAGCGCCAAACCAACACCAGGCTCACCGCCCTCGAATAAGTTAAATCCAGAAATTTCCTCATGCTTCATCGCCTCATGCGCCACCACTTGCCACTGCATCGGTGTTCCTTGTGCCTTCAGACACCTTTCCATATGTTCGAATCAAATGCATATATGCCTCGTTGGAAGCCACATCAACCTATCGTCACATAGTCTATACATGCCGAATACAAACAAATATTTGTCACATCAATCTTATCGTGCCATGTCAGCTATTCCCTAACCTATGTACCTATTAATCATCAATTCAATACCATCGATTGATTAGACTATTGATGTCTTTATAAAGACAAATCCATTTGACACCTGTTTTTATTGTCTTTTTCTCCAAATTTCAATTGATTTATTTTACGTCATCCTGAATTTAAAGAGTGATCTTCAAACACGATTGAGAATTTCTCCATATCCCTCTTGATTCTCCATATTTCTTGTATAATCATCCCAAAAATACATTGATTTTGGTCACAATTTGGTCGAATTCGAACCGACCAATGAGAGTCAATTCCTCCGTCCCAGTCGACTGATGCCAGATAAGCGTCGCCGGGATATTGCTCCCAGCAGGAGACGAAACTGGTTTGGCTTGTACTCGAGTCAACCCTTGACTTCCAAGTACACGACGTGGTCCAATCTCTTCAGGTTCCTTGTGTTGTCCCAACAACCCTCGAAAGAAAAAACAGTTTCTTTTGTGTTGTTTTTTCTCTCGTGTTCAGTCATTATTCAAAATCAAAAGCGGGAATGCTCATTGCTGTCGGACCTTCTCTCAGTATTCACGTCAACACTTTGACACTTCTTTCCTTTTCTTGAAAGAAAGTGGAAAGTTAGCTTAGTTAACAAAAGGGTTCCCTTTGTTTTGGGCTGTGAACATCGCAATGAAACTTGCCGTGGGCAACTTAAAAAATCCAAATCGGTTGGTGATCTAACTTTTTTTTACCCTTATGAATACCAATGTCTACTTAAAAAATTTAAATAAAGTTATGTACGCACTTGTCGAATAGCTTCTGCAATACACGGATGGTTCTTCCCTTGCCAATAAGATCTCTAAAGTATCCAATGGTGTTTTTGACTTTTGACTTTCATTCCGTTTTGGGTCACTACTTGCTTGAGATTCATTGAACGATCCAAGGACTGGTGAGATATCAAACGTAATGATCCTAGCTTTGGACTTGCAAGCCCACCCTAATTTGATTGCCTCTCTCGTTGTTTTGGGATAAGTATACTAGAAATGCCAAGAGTTGTGTTCGGTGCTCATTTTAATGCCAAAAATTTTTGTCAACTCATTTAAATGCCAAATTAGAGAAAAAAACAATCACCTAAATATCAATGGCGAAAAATTCCGGTCAAATTGATTATATGGCATTTATAATTAAAATTATAATATGACTTGATAATTTTTTCCAGAAGTTTAGTCCACGTGGCACTTCCATGTGGTATGTTTGGTATTGAAGTGATCACTTCAAAAAAAATTTGACACTCAAATGATCATTTTAAACAAAATTTGGCATTTAAAATTATCACTATTTACAACTTTAGACAATGTCATTTAGGTGTTATATACTGACTAGGCACGCTGGTGAGCCATGTAGGATTGAGAAATTAATAAAATATCTGGACAAATTGAGTCATAAGTATGAATATAACTTTAAAGTGAACCGAAATGAAGAAATTATCAAGAAAGAGATTTTTCTAATCATTATATGATAAAAAGATATTTTGCACCATTTTCTAATATGTACAACTTTTAAGACTTAAAAAAGATAGAAATGGGCAGAAATAGACTTCTACAACAAAAAGTTGCCGACTTCAACCCCCCAAAAAAGATGAATGAAGAAAACTTCGATTCCTTGTATCCTTTATATTCACTTTTGCATCTAATTGAACTATTTTGTAAGATCATTGCAAACTATTTTAAGAGCTTGAATCGTCAATGGAGGCTTTGTTTAATATTTAAATTTTCTGGCACTCCCCTGAATACAGACGCCTGGACTTTGGTTTAAGATTAAGACCCTGTTTGGTAACGTGCCAAACAGTGCCTAATTTTGATTTTTTGTTTCTAGAATCAGTTTGGGACGAGAATCACGTTTGATAAAATTTTTGTTCCCGGGAAAAAATTTGTTCCCGGAATCAATTTTGGACAAGATTTGAGAATAAAAAAAAAAAGTTGATTCTACATCCGAGAATCAAAAAAAGAATCAACACAATAAAACTCTTCTTCTTCCCTTTCGCCATCCTACGACCGCTACCCGCCGTTGCCCGCCGCTGCTCGCCTACCGCCGATCCGGCGAGCTCGCCGGAGGCTCGCCAGGCCAGGGTGAGGTCCAACGAGCTTGCCGGAGGCGAGCCCAACCACCGGCGAGGCCGAGCCTCCCGGTGGCCAAGCGGCCTCGCCGGGTCCGAGCGAGGCCCGCCGGCCACCGGCGGGGCTCACCTAGCCCCGCTGGTGGCCGGGGCTAGGCGAGGTTTGCCTAGCCACCAACGAGGCTCGCCTAACCCTGTTAGTAGCCGGGCGAGCCTCGCTCGGCCCGGCGAGGCCCGCCTATCCACCGGCGAGGCTAGGCGAGCCTCGCCTAACCGCCGGCGAGGCTCGGCCGACAAGGGCCGGCCTCGCTAAGGACCGGCAACGCTCCGGTGAGGTCGCCGGCCCTCATCCAGCCCGATCGCCGGTCCGGTGACCGACCACAAGAAGAAGAAGAAGAATAGGAGAAAAAGGAAAAAAAAAAAAAAAGAAAAGAAAAAGGAAAAAAGAAATGGAAAAAAAGTAAAAAAAATATTTAAAAATTAAAAGAAATTAATTTGGAACAGATTCAATGAACACGTTATCAAATGCAATTCTATTCCAGAATCAGAAATTTTGGACAGTTATTAAACGCGTTCTTTTACTCAGAATCAGTTCCCGGGAACAGAATAAAAAATAATCATTTCTTGTCAGAATTAGTTCCCGAGAACAGAATCGTTATCAAACGCGCCCTAAACTTGCAAATATACAATAATAAGGCAAATAAGTGGCCCAAAAATATATGAATTCAAGGCATCCTACTCTAACATCATGACAGATGTTTCTTTATACATAATGGATTGCACGTTGTATTCGGCTCACATGCACCGCATTTTTGTCACCCTATTAAGAGCAGTCTTCGCATGGGATCGGTGATTACTATGAAAATATGTACGTTTTTTCGTGTTCTTGTGTTACCAATTGAAACTTTTAGAACAAAAGTATGCTCACCTAAGTTCGACAACGATATATGAAATCAAGAGAGAGAAAAAATTTACAAATGAAGATGCGTGGCTCAGGGTTTTGATTTAACCCCCGGAAACATATGAAGCCCACTCCGAGTCAATCAATTTGAGCCACGTTTTACTGAAGTGAAGTGACCGAGAGATCAAGCTTATTGCACGTGGCAATGACACCTGGCTGGCATCTTCTGACATAAGTTTCAATTATGTATTTTTTTCGTGGACTTCTAATGGAACTCTCTAGTGATCACGCAGGAGTCAACGTCAGAACTCTAAATTACTTGGAAAGATTGCTAACGTATGCAAATGCAGCAAACATTAGACGATATATCAGAGGTAGGTACGAAGAAATTAATAAATTAAGATGGAGCGTCACAATAATCATAATCGGCGTAAGGGGCGACATTTGATAATTCTGTGGAGTATTTGAAGTAGACGTCAAACCCCTTCCAAGTTCCGATCTGAGCTGGCACATATGTTCCAAACACTCTTAGTTAACAAGTGATTTATTGGGGGCTAAGTATATTTATTTAATATTTAATTATCACTAATCTAGTTCGATTGGAGGAAAGATGGTGCGTTCAAACGGATGACTTGCGTTGCGTAAAAAGCGACGATCTATAATATGATAATTATTGGCTCGAGGCTCTTGTAAGAAAAGGATGCAACTTCCGCGGACTCCGCTACGATGACACATGGCGATCTTTGGAGATGGTTGAATATAATAGGGATGGTTTAACTTGCTACGAGCATAGTAGGTGCATATAAATTGACAGGAGTAATTAGACACATAAGGTACGTTTATTTCACAAAAAATTTAAAATTTCAAAAATAGTTTTTAAAAAATAATCATTTATATTGCTGAGAAAAATTAATAAATTACCCATGAAAAAAGTTAGTCAAAATTTTTGTCGATATATAAAATATTTTTCGTTAACTAAATTGTCTAAGCAAAATAACTTATCATTTTTCGGAAGAAAGTTTTCAAATTTTGAATTTTTCATGAAATAAATACACCTGTAGATGATAGAAAACGTATGGCCGACCTCTCGCACAAAGTACACTCAACATAATAATCAGATTATAACTTATCCATCCCCGATTGGAAGAAATTGGATGCAACATGCCTTTGATCGGTAGATTACAAGTTAGGGCATCAGTCTCATCACCCTTCTATATATATAACTCAACTTGAATGAATCGTGTCGGTTAATCCATCATTGCCTGTTAAAAGATTGGTTGGAGGACTTTACCCAAAAAAAGATTGGTTGGAGGAAGTTTTCTCAAATCAAAGATCGAGGAAAACATGGCCTGTAATAATCACGTTGCCATGGGCTCTATTTTAGGAAACCAAGAGACGGGGGATTGAAAGCGATCGTGTAAACTGGAGAACAATGTAAAAATTTCTTGAGGAGCATTTGGAGAGAAAATTAATTTTGTGCCTATTTTCAATTTCCACCATCCAATTTCCACAAGATCAACATTAAGATATTCACAAAAGAGCTTATATATTTCCTCCATCTCGGATTAGAGGAAGTCTTTCCTTAACCATGACTCCAATTGGCGGCTCACCCATTATGGACATAAACCACATAAATGTAAATGATGCTCATGTTTATGACCAATCAATGAAGAAAGTGTTCGAGGAAAGTATCCTCCTATCGGAAACGGAAGAAAACATTGCTCTACTCGAAATATAGGATGAAGCTGCCTAATAAGCTAGACACCAGGGGCTCTTGTTTTTTTGTCGCAGAAGAAAATAGATCCTACATTTTCAAGGTTATAATTTTTGTCCTCATAAAATATTGGGACAAAATTTAAATTTGGAGCTGTCCTTACGTCTATCATCATGGACATCACTCACATGCAAAATTAACTAAATATAGATCTAAGTGATACGAATGGTTGTAATACATGAATCATAAGAGTGTGGTTGGAGGAAGTAATTGACGGAAAATATAGCCAAAAACAAACAAAATCAAGGCAGGCTTGCCAAGTTGGCCTTTTAGTTTTCTCGCTATAGTGCAGTTTTCTTCATCCTGCCCAAGTACGTCACATTTGATGCACTTTGTTACGTTCATAATGGCAAAATGCTATCAAAATGATTGTTTGAGTTCTTAAGCTGGGCGATCAACATTGCCCGGGAAAGTGGAGATTAACACAACACGTCAAGGAAAATTTCCGAGGAAAGAATCGAATGATGATCGCACACTGATTAAGGCAACCAAAATCTGAAGTTTAGGTGTTGAAGATCAGATTGATTTACTGGACTTTGGAGACCAATCTAATGTGGCTTAAATTCCTTACAAAAATAAATATATGAAAAATAGTTTCATCATTCACGAGAATATATAAACATAAATTATTGTCAATAATAAAATGATTTTTTATTAACCAATTATTTCAAGGGAAACAAAAAATCATTTTTTAAAAATAATTCTAAATTATTTATTTTGCGAAACAAACTGACTTGACGTAAACCAAGTTTGGGATTGACGGGAGAGGTCACAGATTGACGACACGCTATAAAATTACTAATTATCATTGCCCACGTATTATGAATCTCGTCTGATTTAATATCATGCGTGTATGCATATCACTTTTGATTGGCTAGTTATATTATGTGCCGCTATATGTCCATCACAAGATAACTTCTCTCAAGTGTCCTCCACATGCATGCATGCATGATTGATTTTCTATTTTTTTGCATGTTCGACTTGAGATAAATTTGATAATGATGGTTCATAGAGATTTAAATTTCTTTATTATCTTTCTTCTCTTCATTTTTTTTTTCCTTTCCCTAAAGGAAACATTCCATTCGAACAAAGTGATGAGATTATTACAAACAAGAGCGAGTGCCAACGTGAACATAATAAAGTTAAGAAGACTCTACAAAGACTATATTCTTTACTATAAATGGGATATATTAAAAGGAAAAGAAAAAATAATTCCAATCAGATGAAGTGTCCATTTTGCAAGCTCATGAGCAATGCTATTTTGAGGTCTACAGGTCCGCAATAAGCTCCATACCGAGTTGCTGCAAGTAGAAAGACAGTGTCCAAGACGAAAGAAAATACCATGTTGTTAAATGGTATAGATTAAAACATTACAATCACTTAAAAAAAAAAACACCTTGCGAATTGCGAGACTTAGCAGATTAGCATTTTTGTTAAATAAAACAGGAAATATATAAAGCTTCAGACTAGGAAATAAGGTTCCGACTGAGCCGGCATCATTGTTAATTGCATTTTTTTTTTTTTTTTTGAAGCACTATGTCTCTGCGGTCGCTTTTGTTTCCACTTCTTTACAGCCAAACAAAACCTCTTGAACCTTTATAGCGCTATCTCTATAAGTGGCAATAGCAAATTTTTTGTTGAAAAATTTTAGGCATATACAATCTTCTAAATGACTCATTTATTTAAAAACTCACTTAGAATTTATCATGTTACTTATTCTATCAATATATATCAATTTTATCATATCTAACGACGCTCGTCGTAATTTAACATGAGGCAAACATTGGGAGGTTAAAACTTGCATAAATTTGTTATTATCATATTGACATCCAAAATTACCCATGATATCACGTGCTGCCCATGAGGGGATAATAGGTGAAATGTCCCATTTTATTCATAAAGTTAAGGGCAAATAGTTTTCATCGAAGCTACTTAAGTTGAGCATCAATGGAATTCTAGAAGCAAATTCTAGAGTCAATGGCTAGGTAACTGATTGTCACATGTCAAGTTATGGGGATAGTGCACCAAATTTAAAGATCAAGTGAAATTAGAATTAGATCACAAGTAAGAATAATTGCTGCGAAAAATGCACATAAAAATAGGGAGCCACTATTTACTTAATGAGCAAGCTGCGCAAGCACCATCGACAAGTCAAGAAGCAATTGCTTATGGATAAGTGTACCAAAAAGAAATGGAAAACGTGGAGAATGTTAGGCGTAGCGGCCAAGAAGAGGAAACTGACTAATGGCTATTAGTTCATCCCATAAATACCACATCCTATTCAACAAAAAGCTCTCCAAACAACACAACAACTATCTTTACTTTATCTAAATTTTGGTGTTGTTCTACAAATCCAATGTTGTTGATTAAATTTTGACATTGTGTTTCCTATTCAAGGGTATTGCTGCTAATTAGATTACAGCCTTATGCCTAAAATAAGATGTGTCATAGATTAAAATTCGACATAATTTGAGTTTGAAGTATAGACTATCCAGCTAATAGTGTCCAAATTACATCATTGATTAGATTTTGGTGTAATTTGTATCCAAAAATAGTTAGTCTTTGAGCTATCCAAGTATCAATTGCCAGGTTGCCTATATAAGTTGAGAATAAAATTTCCCCTTGCATTTGACATTATCTATCCAAACTCAACATAGAAGTTGAATCTCCCATAACAAAATTAAAACACTATGTTTGGTGAAAGATTTTTCATGAAAATCAAAACTAGTGAAACATCTTTGAGCTATCCAAGTATCAATTGCCAGGTTGTACGTATAAGTTGAGAATAAAATTTCCCATTGCATTTGGCATTCTTTATCAAAACTCAACACAAAACCCGAAACTCAACACAAAACCCGAATCTCTTATAACAAAATTAAAACGCTATGTTTGGTGAAAGATTTTTCATGGAAATCAAAACCAGTGAAACATCTTTTTGGGATGCCTAACGGAACCCATTCTGTTGAGTAGAAAGAGTGTTATGTCACGAACCCGAAGTCGTATTAACTTAAATAACGCCACTGATGAGCAAATACGAATCGCTAAGAACATGCGCGAGCTAAATCATCATCAACCCAGTTTCCTCATAATGAAATAACAAATCAAATCCAAGAGGAAGGTGCTGATGTTTCGAGGCAACATGTGGAAGAAAGAAGATAGGCAAACCTCATGTCAGTCATGCTCACTACTATGAGGCAAACAATTGAAGAGACTTAAAATGAGTTTGCTGATTATATGGTCAAACGAATGACAAGTGTCTTCAAGCCTTTAATCATCAATATTTATTATTAGACCCTAATTCATTTTTGGCCTAAGCTTCGACACTTTAATTCAAAATTAATTTGAATATAAAAGGTGATCTTACAAATGGGTAATTAGTTAGATAGGGCAATTGCAACATTAATTAGACTCAATTTTAATTAATTTGTAATCTTGGCCAATAAATTGAAAAATTATTTATTTTAGCCCTCTAGGCTCAATCTCAAGTACCCATGATTTTAGTCCGTTGTTTTTCTATTAAGTAAATAGAAGGTCCAAAGATCACATTTATGAAGTTTATTTGGCTTAATTAAATTGAAATTGGAAAATTTCCTCTCAAATCGAGTAAGTTTTCTATTCAATTTTATCATTGAGGGACCAAATTGCATAAATTTTGAACTCGCAGGGTCACAAGTGTGTGAACTAGCCAGAATCAGTCAAGACTGGTCAAGAACCGATCAAGATTTGGTTAAACTAGGATAAACTGGTTTGATCGGTCTGACTGGTTACTGACGAGCAAGCTAGTTTAGCCCCTTGTCAGCCAATTCTAGACTTTTGGTGATCAGTTCCGAGATCCGTACTATGCCAATTTCATTTCTATACCCTCAATTTCCCATGATTTTACAAATTAGCCTTTGAATTTCGTAAATTTATAATTTGACCCCTAATTGGGCCTTTTAGTGTAATTTTTGTTTTTAGCTCGAGTTTCACAAATCAAGCTTATCCAATCGATTATCGGACACCTCCAAATGATAATTAAAGTTTTAAAATCATTTTTTCCCCATTAGATTGGGATTTCAACTGTTGGATCGAATCGATGACTAAATTCGACCAATTTGAGGGTGGTATAAAATATCATCTTCTCTCCAAAATGCAAAAAATGTCTCATTTATCGATCTATCTTCTCTCTTTAAACTCAATCCCCCTCTCTCTCTTTCCTGCCTTCTTCTCTCTTCGTCTTTCCTACCAAAAACAAGGGACCTACTTCTCATCCTAGGAGTGAACAGGTACGATAGAGTCCCCTCTTTATCTGTCTCTTCAAATTTCTACTACTAAGTAGCACTTCTACTATTCAATCATAGAATTGATTCCAATCCAGTTGAAAAAGCCCTAACTTTTTAGGTTGCTTGCACCATATATATAGTCAGGGGCCTCTTCTTGCTCGTCAGCACTAACCTTTGATTGCAACTGGTGTGGCCCCCTTCTTTCTCAGAGTTAACTTCTCACTTGTTAGTCAAGCTTGGAAGCCCCTACCTTTATTGGGATATTTGAACCTTCATTACTAGTGAAGCATGGGCAAACCCCTCATACAAAGAAGCTAGAACTACTTGAGCAAGAGCAATATGCCTACCGTGTGCAAGATCTACAATTATCTTCAAATATTCCTTATTAACTTTAAGAGTAGGATAGTAGAATACGTATCTCGATAGGCAGTACACTAGGAAAGTGATACGTTATTTCTCGTCGACATGACTAGTCGCTCTATCATACCGTTCGATGAACTTTTTGTATGCAAGAACTCCATTTAGGATGATGAAAGAAATATCAACTATGGGCAACTACTTAGTAGAACAACCAAGTAGCTGAAAGCCTATTATTGTATACATGTCTAGCAGCGTGATGGTCATGAATTCCCAAAGGAAAAAGAAACAATTAGTGAAAGGGGACTAGAAGCCTATTGCAAACCCAGCCAGTCCCCAGTTTATGTCATAAGAAGGCATGCTAATTGCAAGTGCCTTCTCAATCCTAGCATCAATCCAAAGGAGTTGGTTTGGTTCATCATCTGTTAGTCGGAGGTACCACCTATGAAAATCTACCTCAAATGAGGGAAACTCACGAAATTGAGGAGAAACCGAAGACCATATGTCTCGAAAGGAGCGATATTGGAAGGCCAAAGTCTCACGCTTAGTAGGAAAGCAAACCTCAAGTGGAGGAGGGGCCTTGTTGTGATCAATAAGACTAAGACCCAGGAGAAAGCAACCCATCACACCTTCAATGGCATCCAAGAGACAAAAGCGACAATCTTTGACATGTTCCCCTATTTGGAGAGCAACCAAATTGCTAATGTAACTTGATGAGACAGAGACTTTCTTTGGTGCCATGGTGGATGATGAAGTAAAGACAAAAGGGAATCGTGAAGGAGAATCTAGAAATAGGGCAAAGACAAAATACGGTGATGAGGTCTCAAAGGAGATACTGGTAGAAGACGATGCCTCGAGGAAAAGAGGAAAATAGTTACCTACCAAATTAGAGGAGACATGTTGAAATAATACAAGGAATGAAAATTCATATCGAAGAAAAGATGTTAGAAGGTAGAAAGGCATGATCACCTTGGAAAACTATGTGAAAAAATAGGTATTTTTTAAAAGAAATAAATTCAAATGCATCTCCAGAAGGCGTTAAAGGACAAGGCTATGACCTTTAAGCACGTGATGGATACTCCCAAGAATAGAAGACTGCAATAGAGTTGGGACCTAAATCCGTCTATCTTTGATTGAGGGAGGGTTCTAGTTTTGCTTGGTAGCTTTTGTTCTTGTTTGTTTTCTTTGCTGTTCCTCCTTTGGGTACCATAGCATCCCTACACTCTTTTTGTTTCGTCTCTTAGAGTGTTTGTTTTTGTTGATGCCAGGCCACCCGCTTGTATTCCTTTTCTGCAAAATCAATATACTTCTTACCTTTACCAAAAATAAAATAAAATAAAATAAATTCAAATTTATTTCTTTTAAAATGGAGTATATGTTAACACCCAAAATTATCTCTGATATCATATGTTGGCGACGAGAGGATAATAGGTGAAACACCCAATATTGTTCATAAAGTTAAGGGTAAACAGTTTTCGTGGAGGCTACTTAAGTTGAGTGTCAAAGGAATTTTAGAAGCAAATTCTAGAGTCGATGGCCAGGTAACTAATTACTATGTGTTAAGCTATGGGCATAGTACACTAGATTTGAAGATTGAAAGAAATTAGCATTAGAGCACAAGCAAGAATAATTGCTGCAAGAAATGTGTATAAAAATATGAAGCCGTTATTTATTTGATAAACAAGTTGCGCAAGCATCGTCAACAAGTCAAGAAGTAGTTGCCTATAAATTGTCGCAATCCCTTTTTTGCGGGGGCGCTCGGCCGGATCGGGTACGAGCGCCTAAGGAGGCTAATGGCTTGGCTGGTTTTAAAATGGAGTCGCCACTAATCAATTTGGGGTAGGTTGATTAGAAACCCAAGCAAAGTATCGGGAGAAATACTTGCTCCTGCATAACCAGAGAAATTAGGATCGGGGACTTGATTACACTAGTTAATCACTAATGTCCTTTCGGTACCTAATCTTGTTTAAAACCCTAAGGTTTTTTGGGTGTTTGGGGATTTTCCATGCATTTTTGGAAAATCACATTTTTTTGGGTATTTTCCTCATTTTTGGACATAAAAGGGATTTTGGATTCTTGGGGTATTTTCTAAAAAAACAAAAAAAAAAAAAGTCTTTTGGGTATTTTATGAAAATTTGGGCTTTTTATGCATTTTGGCATTTTTTGGGATTTTTTGACATTTTTTGGTTTTTTTAGAATTTTTGTAAAATAGTAAATATTTTTATTTTTTATTTTTCGAAAAATAAAACATTTTTAAAACTCTTTTTTTTTTTATTTTTTGAAATTAAAATGATTTTGAAAATATTATTTTTGATTTTTTAAATAAGATAATAATAAAAAAGGTTTTAAAAGCGACCCGGTCGATCCATGGGTCGGATCCGCCCCGGGTCGACCCGAAACGCGGAAGGGTCCGCGTTTTGGCACGTACGCAGAAACGGCGTCGTAGCCGGGGGTAAGTCCGGCCCGGCCCAACGACCCGCTCCAGTGACCCAGGGCCTCCTTCCTCTTGAAAAACGACGCCGTTAGCTCCTGCAAAACGACGTCGTTCCGCTTCTTGCGCAAACGACGCCGTGGAGGGGGCGGATCGAGCACGCCCGTGGGTCACGCGTCCGACCCGCTCCATGACCCGTCCCGCTTTCAGCAAAACGACGCCGCTTGTGGTGACCCTACCCGGATCCGACCCGCTCGTGACCCGACTACGACCCGACCTCCCATTCAGCGTGGAATGGTGCCGTTTTCACGGACACCCGACCCGATCCGACCCGACGACGACCCGACTTCTCACTCCCCTTTTATTCGCAGAACCCTACCCGGTTCCTGGTCCAGGTCCAACCCGGCGACCCGGGATCGTGACCCGGGAAACCAGGAACCCTAGGGTTCCCGAATTGGGGGCTGAAAGGGGGGTTTCTCAACTGCGACGGCGACTGGGACGACGGCGGTGGTGGTGGAGCAGCTCGAATGGATGGCCAAAGCTCCTAGTCCTACCTATTCTTGGACGGAATCGGTCTCGGCAGCGGTCTACGGCGGGGAAAACGCTCTCCTTCTCTCTCTCTCTCTCTCTCTCTCTAGGCTCAATTTCGCCCTCTCTCTCTCTCTCTCTCTCTCTCTCTCTCTCTCTCTCTCTCTCTCTCTCCCCCATTGCAACCGACTTCGGCCAAGTCGAGATCGAAGCTCGTCGACCTCGGCCCCCCCTCTGAAGTCTCTCAGCGGGGTTCCTAAAGGTCGCGAGCCTCCTTCTCCCTCCTTGCCATTGCTCCGGTGTGTCGATTAACGAAGGGGGAGGGCCTATTTATAGGCCAAGGGTGGCCGGCCGATGGGGGTTCAACCGGGGGAACGCCGCGGCTCTGGCCGGCCGAATCGGCGTCCCATCCGACGCGTCCCGTCGGCCGTCTGCCCTCGTCCTTCCCCACGTGCCTCTGCTCGCCGTACGTCGTGCCGTTCACGCCATCGTTCGCCTCGCTTTTCTCCAGTCGCCGCTGTTCAGGCATGTGCAACACACGCGAAACTAGGCGAGGAAGGCAGGTCACGCGGGTCGGGCTCGGGCGCGGGTCTTGGGGCCGAAGGCCTTCTGGGCCGTTGGGCCAGTTTTTTCATTTTTTTTCAGTTTTTTTCTATTTTTTTAGTTTTTTCTAGTTTTTATCAAAATAAAAACAAAATAAAATAAAACCTAAAGAAAAATTAACTAAAAACCCAAATTTAAAAATTAAAAATTAGACGTCAACAGCTGCCCCTCTTTGAAGGTGAGCTCGCAGAGGTTGCATTCAAAGACAAACTAATGCCTAATTTTTACCTAGCGTGGGCAGCAGATTACATCTTATTTAGGGCATATTACTCTATGCAAAAAGAGAAATATAACATTTCATATACTAAGGCAGATAAGAAGATACCTAGAGTTACTTACCAGGAATGAGTGAGATAGGGTGTGAACCCCGATTTTTGGCAAGTATCAGGGCGTCATCTTACCTAATGATATGAGGAGGCTGCTTTTCCAAGACTTGAATCATTCTTCGGTCGCCTGTCAAAACAACAGATAATTTGTCTAAGCCCCGAACCTTTCTTCGGTCGCCTTTGACGGTAAATTACTTCTCCAGGACCCGAATCATTCTTCGGTCGCCTGTTGGAGCAATCGGAGGGGTGTCTTGGACCCGAACCATTCTTCAGTCGCCTATTGGAGCAATCGGAGGGGTGTCTCGGACCCGAACCATTCTTCGGTCGCCTTGACGGGAGATGCGCTGACCTTTCTCAGGGCATTTCACTTGGGGGTGTCTGATTTGTATCGAGAACACCAGTTGGTACCTGACCTTTCTCAGGAGATGCGCCGACCTTTCTCAGGGCATCTGTTTTTGGGGGGTGTTTGACTTCTGTCAGGGACACCGGTTGAAACTCGACCTTTCTCGGGAGATGCGCCGACCTTTCTCAGGGCATCTGCTTTGGGGAGTGTTTGACTCCTGTCAGGGACACTAGCTGTAACCCGACCTTTCTCGGGGGATGCGCCGACCTTTCTCAGGGCATCTGCTCTGGGGGGTGTTTGACTTCTGTCAGGGACACTAGTTGAAACCCGACCTTTCTCGGGGGATGCGCCGACCTTTCTCAGTGCATTTGTTCTGGGGGGTGTTTGACTTCTGTCATGGACACCAGTTGTAAACCGACCTTTCTCGGGGGATGCGCTGACCTTTCTCAGGGCATCTGCTCTGGGGGGTGTTTGACTTCTATCAGGGACACCAACTGGAACCCGACCTTTCTCGGGGGATGCGCCGACCTTTCTCAGGGCATCTTCTGGGGGTATTTGGACATTCACAGACACATTAAAGAGTACATGGATATTGACAAGTACTAACCTGACAGATTATTGGGCCTTGGCAGGCGTCATAAGCATTGAAAGGGTACTCCGATGATCACAAGTACGAGTTTTTAGGGATACTCGAACGTTCACAAGTATCGAAGGGGTTTTTGATAATTGAAAATATGGAGAGCATACCTTGGATATTTGTGAAGATCTCTTGCTTTCTGAAAATAAGGAATATTGAGGACGTACCTGAGATATTCGTGAGGGTTTCTCACCTTCTGGTAATTGGGAACATCGAGGACGTACCTCGTACATTCGTGAAAGTTTCTTATCTCTTGGGGATTGGGAGCATTGAGGACGTACCTCGCATATCCATGAAGGTCTCTCACCTCCTGGTAATGGGAATATCGACAACGTACCTTGGATATTCATGAAGGTCTCTCACCTCCTGATAACGGGAATATCGAGGACGTACCTTGGATATTCATGAAGGCCTCCCGTCCTCTGGATGTTGGGAATATTGAGGGCGCACCCCGCATAATTGTGAAGGCCTCTTACCTTGGAATTTGGGGAATACCGAGGACGTACCTTGGGTATTCGTGAAGGCCTCCTGCCTTCTAGAAATTGGGAACATCGAGGACGTACCTGAGATGTTCATGAAGGCCTCCCGCCTTCTAGAATTTGGGAACACCGAGGACGTACTTGAGATGTTCATGAAGGCCTCCCGCCTCCTGGAATATGGGGATACCGAGGACATGCCTCGTGCACTCATGAAGGTCTCTCACCTCCTGGTAATGGGAATGTCGAGGACATACCTTGGACATTCATGAAGGTCTCTCACCTCCTGGTAATTGGAAATGCCGAGAACATGCCTCGTGTATTCATGAAGGTCTCTCACCTCCTGGTAATGGGAATGTCGAGGACATGCCTCGTGCACTCGTGAAGGTCTCTCACCTCCTGGTAATGGGAATACCGAGGACATGCCTTGTGCACTCGTGAAGGTCTCTCACCTCCTGGTAATGGGAATGTCGAGGACGTACCTTGGACATTCATGAAGGTCTCTCACCTCCTGGTAATTTGGGAATACCGAGGACATGCCTCGTGCACTCATGAAAGTCTCTCACCTCCTGGTAATGGGAATGTCGAGGACGTAACTTGGACATTCATGAGGGTCTCTCACCTCCTGGTAATTGGAAATACCGAGGACATGCCTCGTGTATTCATGAAGGTCTCTCACCTCCTGGTAATGGGAATGTCGAGGACGTACCTTGGACATTCATGAAGGTCTCTCACCTCCTGGTAATTGGAAATACCGAGGACATGCCTCGTGTATTCATGAAGGTCTCTCACCTCCTGGTAATTGGGAATACCGAGGACATGCCTCGTGCACTCGTGAAGGTCTCTCACCTCCTGGTAATTTGGGGAACATCGAGGATGTACCTGAGATGTTCATGAAGGCCTCCCACCTTCTGGATGTCGGGAACACCGGGACGTATCTGAGATGTTGATGAAGGCCTCCTACCTCCTGGAAATTGGGAAATACCGGGGACATACCTTGGGTATTCGTGAAGGCCTCCTGCCTTCTGGATGTTGGGAATACCGAGGACGTACCTCAGATATTCATGAAGGCCTCCCGCCTTCTGGAAATTGGGAATACCTAGGGACGTACCTTGGGTATTCGTGAAGGCCTCCTGCCTTCTGGATGTTAGGAATATCGAGGGCGCACCTCACATATTCGTGAAGGTCTCCCGCCTTCTGGGTAATTGCAGGAGCATGATGTGGGGGAATGCTTGAGAGGTTGCTAGCATCCAATGTCATGATTTTGAAGACAACTCTGGCAGGTCGAGCGTCACAGAAATGGGGTATTCGAATAGCGATCGACACTTCGAGATGAGAGGATACTTGGACAGTCACAGGCATCTAAACTTTAACGACAGCATGAATAGGTCGAATGTTTAACAAAGAGGGCACTTGAGTAGTGGCCAATACTCGGAAATAGGGGGATGCTTTGGGCAACTGCAGATATCAATACCTGAGGGACAAATCAAGCTGAGCACGGGTACCTAGACGGTGGTAGGTACTTAAAGATAAAGGGATGCTTGGTCAGTCACAAATATCAATACTTTGGGGACAACTTAGCACAAGCTGAGTGTCAGTAAGAGGGGGTACCTAGACAGTGGTAGGTACTCAAAGATTATCAAATATAAAGCTCTGGAAATGGGGTTATGCTTGCTACTTACATAACTTGTACATATGTATGCAATGATTGTATGTGCTGTAAATTTATGAATCAAAATGTGACTTATGTATGATGCTCTCGTCAGTTCTGTATCATTTGAATTCCACTGGGGAAGATTTTGAAAGACGACTTTTGTTTAGAATGCAGATGTCTTGAGCATGCCAGATGAAGGACTTTTAGTCTGAAAGGACTTTCCACTCACTCTCGTGGGAAAGGCTGCTTTATCCTGACCGTTGATGCAGGATTTATAAGGACCACACCATCTCACTATCATCATGTCGGCAGGGGTCCGAGTATTCTCGCAAATGATACGACTTTACCAATGTGAGAGGTCTTTTTTGGAGTTGTGATGAGAACTTGGGTGATGGCTTATCAAAGGGGATCAATAAGGTCAAGGCTTTGTAGGGAAGCTGTTGCATGGTTATCTCCGGGTTTGCAAGTCGAGGATCCTGCGAAAAGAGATAGAATAATCTTGCTCGTACTTCTTCGAGCGACGCTTTTAAACATATGAAATCCTATGTTAATTGAAGTGCCCTTAGTTTGAAGAGACTTTTTACAATAGGATGCCATAGAGGCTTGACTCATGTGTGATAGGGTGAGAGCTTGTGATTGCCTTGGCTCTTGCCACCGGTCTGTCTTCTCATGGCCTGATGAAGGTTCCATGGATCTCAATGGCAACTCCTCTTGGGGATACAAATGACTGTCTTTTTGTTTGGGGCATCAGCCCTGCTTTTACCAGGCACATTGCTTTTTTATGCCCCCATTCTTTTTTTCAATTTTTTTCATTCATGGGCATTGACCTTGCTTTTACTACATTTTTATGCCCCAGGTTTTTGTCTTTGTTGCTTGAGGAACTGGTCTTGACGGGTTCAAGTGCATGCCTTCACCAGACTCTTGTTAGTCTTCATCTTTTGATGGCTCTTCTGATTATGCTGCTTGGATGACAGCTTCTGCTTTGCCTCCTCGTGAGGGTGATTTTACCAACTCGATTGAGTTGTACGAGTGCGTAAAGAAAGAATTGCTCTTCATGACTCTAGGGCACTTAAATTAACGCGAGTGTTTATATGCAAATAAAGACACTCAAAGATTGATGCAAGTGCAAGCAAGAGAATTTCTATCCCTTTCCTCACCTTGTGGTGCTGACTTGCTTTTGGATTGCCCCAGTGTGGGGTGATTTTTGACGGGGGGTAGGATGGAAATTCGGCCAGTGTGTGGGGCTTAAGGTGGGTGATGGAATGCCTCTTACTGTTTTGGTCATCGTACCATTCGCGAGAGAACTCTTTACCCTATAGTCATGGAATTTTCTGCACTCATCTCACAAGTGTGTAGATGGGGGACTGTGTATGGGATATGGCTTGCCTGTCATCATTCTGACGTACCTCCTCAAGCATGCTCAATTAATCTTATATTCTTTACTTGGTTGTCTATTCTGATAATCCTCAATGGAATCAAAGATTTAGACAGACAAAATCATCATGCACAATTCACATGGAAAAAGGCATGCAGTATGTGAAAGAGTTTGTGCTTTCCAAAAATAAATAAATGGCCTTTACTCAAAAAAAAACCTATTAACAGCTCTTAAGGGTGCTTACAAATGTGTTGAAATTTGAACATCAAAAGAGGTTATTTACAAAGGGTTATTTACAGATGGGTGTTAATAAAATGCTCCTATTGGTTAGGGACATGACACATGCATGATCAGCCGGGGATTGGGGATCTGATCAGGAATTCCTATTCTTGCTTTTTTTGCAGAAGGGAAGCTGTGGAAGTGGCTCAAACAATAGGGCCTAGATTGTAAGCGACTTGAGGCTTTGAAGGTTCTCTGTCATTTGCTTTGGTGATACTTGAGGTGTTATTCTACTTTGGAAAGTTTATTAGAGTCCGACAAGACTTTTGTTGATTTATTTTCCTTCTCTTGGACGGTCAAGTGATCCTGTAAAAGGCAAGAGAGAGTGTGTTAGTCACGAGTCTCTTTTTAGAAGTCAAACAATTGGAAGCGATACAACATTATTCTTCACTGATTCACAGATGATTAGGTGGATGAGGAGGACATGAAGTCTCGTGCTTCCCATCTTGTCAGGTCGATTACTCTCCTTAATCGGCTTATGGATAATACGAAGCCAAGCGTATTTGAGGCAAGTTATTTTTGCATCCTAGCTTGGCTAGTACTGATTTGTCAAACCTAACCATTGAGTTTGGCTCTTGAGTTGTGACGCTTCCTGTCAAATAGGAAAAATACGTCAAAAATGGGTTCAGATAGTAGGGGTATTGGAAACGATACCAGATTGCCGTTCCCCAGAGCTTGTCTGTGCTAGCTCTTAAGGATGTTTTGAACGTTGAGGATGGCCTATTTATCTTGGCATGGTTCGGTGTTTCCTCCCGTTGGCCTTCTTTGTATGCGTGAGTGCTGGTCATCTTTAACACCTTCCTTCTATGGAAATTTTTCCCTTTGTCCTTGGCTATAGCATTATTGAGCAAAAGTCATGTACCTCAAGCTTCTATGGAATTTGAGATGGACAATCAAAAGCCTCCAACTCTGGTGGTGACTACTCTTTGGAAGGATATGCCCCTGGAGTAAAGCTTCTGGACCTCAGAGTCATTGTCTAATGTGTGGGGTCATAGATCGCCTTGACTGTCTGGATTTTCTCCCTGTTGGCAGTAGTCACTTTAAAGGAGGAGAGGGAATTTCTTCCTCATGCTCCTGGGCCTGTCGAAGCTGTGGCACCTGACTGTGTCGCATGACGAGGTAGTCCTTTCACTCAGTGGGGAGTGAGGCATGTCATAGGTGCCTTGGTTTCAACTCTACACTTGTACCTATTACGTTTCGTCTTTCCTACTTTGTGGCTGAGGATTCTTTTCATTGTTTCCTTTTGAAAACTTTCCCTTCTGTCTTGGATTGTAGCAGCATTTGGGCAAAGCCATGCTCCTCAAGCTTTTACTGAACTTGAGATGGGTAATAAAAAATCTCAAGTTATCTGATGGCAACTCCTCCTTGGGGAAAACATGCATCTAAGGTGTGGCTTCTAGATTTTAAAGTCATTGTCCAGGGCATGGGCTACAGATCGCCTTGACTGCCTGGATTTTCTCCCTGTTGACAGCAATTGTTTTAAAGGAGTTTCTTTCTCGTGCTTCTGGGTTTGTCAAAGCTGGTTGGGCATGTCGTGTGACAAGATAGTCCTTCGGTCTAGGAGGGAATTGGGCAAGAGCGAGACATGTCACGGATGCCTGGATTTCAACTCTATGCCTGTACCTATTATGCTTCATCTTTTGCATCCTATCAATAGAAGGGAGAGTTTGTTATTTTAAATGTCATGTTAGGGGGATAAGACTTACTCTTTTTGAAACAGGATGATTCTTTCTGTTTGCCCCCATTTTCTTGGAACAATATCTTCGTGGCGACCTGTTCACATGATGCACCAATTTCATATGCTTTCTATCATATCAAAATCAAGGGGAATGATGATCTGAGACATAAAGTGAGAGAATCATGCTTAAATTTATCATTTTATTTTGACAAAGGTTTTTGACAATGAAATACTTTTTATTTTCAAAATGCATTTTTGGGAAGAAAAAGCATGAGGAAGCCCAGCCCTCAGTATTCTCCTTGGATGAAGTTTTCTTTTCATAGTTGGATAACATCGCTGGGCAGGTTTGGAATATTTCCTCACGTTTTTCAAAACAAAGTACTGGAATTTATACATTAGAGTTCTTGGAAAGGAAAATACAACGCTAGCACACTAGACATAATAAGAAACAAGACATAAAAACAAGTAAAACCCTTGACAACTCCTATGTAAGGGAATGCTTTGGTAGTGCCGGTCTTGGAGCTAAGCATCCTTGGATTCCTTGTTTTCAGCAGACTCGAAGTACTCGCATGCAATGACTACTTCGTTGAAGCTACGGAAGTGCAACCCGTGCAGCCAGCACTGACAGTCGCAGGGCAAAGCTTCTATAAACTGTTTTATCAATTCTTCCTCAGCTAGGTCTGGGTGGATTTGCATTATGGGAGCTCTCCACCTCTCGGCATATGTTCCAAAATTCTCTATCGGTCTTCTTTCGAAGTGGGCCGAGTCCTCGCACGGCAGCTCGGTTCCGATCTGGCTTTGGTACTGATGCAGAAATGTGGAAGTTAGCTCGCTCCAATCTTCTATGAGATGAATATTTGCTATGAAGAACCATTGCAACACAGACCCTGTAAGGGTTTCTTGAAATGCCTGAGTTATGAGGATTGCTGGGCCATAATACTGATTCATTTCTTCATAGAGATATTGCAAGTGAGCCACGGGGCAAGTCGTGCCATTGTACTTGTGGGGGATAGGTACCCACATCTCTAGGGGGGTTAGGATTCTACGAGAGTGAGACGGTCCTAACAGGTCTTGATTTGGTCCCTGGTTTTCCCATTGCATACCTATTGGGGTGTTGAATTCTTCTTCTTCAGGGATGTTGGACTCTACCGAAATTACTTCATTGCTTTCTTCAGAACCAAAATTACTGGATGAGATATTTAAGCTATCCTCATGGTCAAGTGGCGGGTCTAGCACTTCGTCGGGATCATAGCAGATAAAGATGTATTCCTCTCCTTCTGACGGGCCTTCATCTTCGGATGAGAGCAGAAAATAGTTATAGGATGAACTGTCAATCTCGTCGTTGAAATAGCGCTGGAAGTCCTTGGGATGGTACTCTAGGGGCGAGAAGTCTTCAGGATTGTATTCCAGGGGATGGTTGCCTTCAAAGTCGTATTCCTGGGAATGTTCGGAGCTTTGGTACTGGAGCTCGTCGTCGGATGACGTATCAATCTGGCTAGGTTTTCTTTTCTTGGCCCCTGGTCCAGACCTTTTGAGTAAGGCCCTATGTTTGGCTAGCTCAATTTTGTCATGGGAAGTGATAGATATTAGAGCTTCACTGTCTGAGTCACTTTCCAAGTTGATAGGGGTTGGTATTGTTTGGACCTTGGCTCTTGGAGTAAGCCTGGGGAGCTGTTTCATCATGCCCCGGTCTTGAATAGGCTCTGAACCCGTGGTCTCGTACAAAGGCTCCTTGCCTTTCCTAGTGGGGAATTTCTCAGTAACTGGATGTTGTTCAACTGCCCATTCGTCATGCAAGACTTCATTGGTACGCTTCTCTCCTGTCTCAGCAGCTAATGGCCTTTCATGTTCCATGGTCATCGGCTCTTCGTAGGGCAGGGCCATGTCAGGGTTGACGTTGTATTCTTGGTAGAAAACATGGATTAGTTCCTTCCAGGTTTTAAGGAGACTAATTTTTTTGACAATGTACCATTGTAAAGCAGGGCCGGTCAGGTCTAACTAATATGATTGAATCATCTTTCGGACCAGATAGGCCTATAGGTAGGCTTCAGGGTGGGAGGTATCAGCGTACCTTTCACATTCATGTGCTTTAAATTTTTCAGGGATCTCAAAACTGGCGTAATCAGATAAGTCGACGGGATTCTGCCCCTGTAGCTGGCCTAACTTTTTCATGATCTTTTCGAATTGTTCATAGTGTTGGCTAGTTCTTGGCGCATTCGCAGGGGTTACGATGGTGCTAATTATAGAGTTGGGCTCATCTTGAGTGGACCTCATCTGTCTCGAGAGCTGTTGAAGGGCGATGGACATTTGCCCTACGCCATCTTCAATGTGGGCAAGGTGATTCTGCACTTCATCCTGATCAGACCCTATCATGAGAGGCCAATCGCGGGTGGCTGACGGTTGATGATTCATGATTACCTGTTGTGCGTGAAAACAGTGAATAAGCATAGAGTAAGCAAAGACTGACCCATGGCAATGGTCTATTTTTCATTCATCAAAAGGGAATTTTTACAGACTCCTGATGTCTAGGAATTGAAATGACAGAACCAAATACTTTAAGAAAAGTCCCTGGACAATGGGACAAGGTTTTTAAAAAACTAGGGAAACACGACTAGATATGTGACAGGGGCTCTTGTGACGATTGCTCACTTCCTTGGACTGTCTCTGAGCCGGGTGACCGGCCTACTTCTTGTATCAATCGTATAAGGTCTTCTTGCTCGAGTGGGCCGCTCTCTCTGATGGACCGAGGGATCAAAGGCCTGTGCCTTTTTGAGATGTGATAATGATGGATGTAGACCGCAGAAGCGTGGTGAGCTTTTTCTTCTCCTTCGAGTCCTTCAGGTATCACAATCCTTTTGCAGTGGCATTTATCCCAGATTTCTTCACAAGTGGAGATGTCATATGCATAACTATCGTTGGTACTGAAGAAGACCGGAGGGACTCTCCACCTGGAACGCGGTGGGATCTCCTGCAGGACTCCAAATTGTCGTGCCACTCGGAATGGGTAATAGGGAACGGTGCCAGTCCAGCCAAGCAAGGGAATTGGATGGGTGCGTCTGTAGGCAAAGCGAGCTCTCTTTTCGTGGAACCAACCAGCACACCACTGGAATGTCCCGGGAACTGGATTTCTCAGGAAATCGACCTAATGCAAACTGGTTTGATTAGGAATATAAGGTCCTAAAGCCATGAATTTTTGTAATGGATGCTCAGAAGTGTTTATTTCAGACGATCGCATGATGCCCCGGTATTCACTCAAATGAGAAAAGAACCAGACTTGCAAAATTTCTGGAGAGGCTCGCATGATTTTTTCTGTGTTGTCTTTAAAATGGTTAAAGGATAGGAAAGTTTCAGCTAAAATCATGTTGACATAATTGGCTCCTCCCAGGATTTGATTGACGATCCAAACCATTCTAGGACTTATGGCATTTCTTTGGTGGGGAAAAACGATGAGCCCGAAAAATGCAAGGAGGAAAATCTCGCTTTTTTTAGTCATGGACTGATTTTGAAAACATTCATTCAAGAATTCTAAAGGGCAGGTATTGTTGTTATCATCGAGAATTTGTGCCATAACATAGAACTCGATTTCTAAAAAACGTGCTAGCCCGCACCAAGGGAGGGCGCCTGTCGATGGCCTGACCAGCTCTTTCCCAAGGGACATTCCAGTGATGATGCTGTTTTCCTCTAGGGTCAGGGTTAGCTCAAACCTACCGAACATGAAGGTAAGTGTCCTTGAACACCAGAAATGTGCAATGCCTTGTATGACTTATGGGCGAACAATGATCCGGATCAATGAAAGGAGATGGCCGAGCTTGTCCTTTACACGCTCCTTAGCAGGCTGATCCAACTGACCCCACCATCTGAAGAGCTCCGCCTTGGGAGTAGGAATGTACTGGATGTCATCTTCCCCCATCGCATATAAACCAGGGTTTTGAAAAATTTATCCTATATTGCCATGGGCCAATAAAAAGACTGAGTAAATAAATTACTTTGCTTTTAGGTAAAATGACAAGCACAAAGACATACACATGAGACGTGCGGCTCGATTTCTAACTCAGAAGGCTTGGTGAAATTAAAAAGGCATCTGTCGGTCGCAATCTCGCGTTAGCAGCGTACCCCCTTAACTTCGGCTAAGAAATTCGGGGAAAAGAAAGGCAACCTCTACATCGCAGTCTCGCGTTCGAGACCGTATCTTTCTTAACACCATCCTAGAAAATCCTATGGCGACCCAGGTCCGACGGCCGAGTTGTGTGTGCCATGTGTAGTGTTTAAAACAGTAAAGCATGCACAACAGTTTATAATCACAAGACAATTTAATTTAAGTAAACTTAAAATAAACTTCTCAAATTATTGACCTGTAAAAAGAAAAAAAAAAAAAAAACCTAAGTCAGTAAAGAATTTAAACAAGATAAATATGGCCTAAGTCCTCAAAAATCCCCAGCGGAGTCGCCAAGCCGTCGCGACCCCTTTTTGCGGGGGCGCCCGGCCCGGATCGAGTATGAGTGCCTAAGGAGGCTAATGGCTTGGCTGGTTTTAATTAAAGCTTGGACTCTCCCAAGTCCACCAATTCACGACTTTAAAATATTTAGTTTATAAATCAATTTTTAAAACGGAGTCGCCACTAATCAATTTGGGGTAGGTTGATTAGAAACCCAAGCAAAGTATCGGGAGAAATACTTGCTCTGCGTAACCGAGAGAAATTAGGATCGGGGACTTGATTATACTAGTTAATCACTAATGCCCTTTCGGTACCTAATCTTGTTTAAAACCCTAAGGTTTTTTGGGTGTTTGGGGATTTTCCATGCATTTTTGGAAATATCACATTTTTTTGGGTATTTTCCTCATTTTTAGACATAAAAGGGATTTTTGGATTCTTGGTGTATTTTCTGAAAAAAAAAAAAAAAAAAAACAAGTCTTTTGGCTATTTTATGAAAATTTGGGCTTTTTTTTATGAATTTTGGCATTTTTTGGGATTTTTTGACATTTTTTTTTTTTTTAGAATTTTTGTAAAATATTAAATATTTTTTATTTTTTATTTTTCGAAAAATAAAACATTTTTAAAACTCTTTTTTTTTATTTTTGAAATTAAAATGATTTTAAAAATATTATTTTTGATTTTTTTGAAATAAGATAATAATAAAAAAGGTTTTAAAACCGACTCGGGTCGGATCCATGGGTCGGATCCGCCCCGGGTCGACCCGAAACGCGGAAGGGTCCGCGTTTTGGCACGGACGCAGAAACGGCGTCGTAGCTGGGCCCGGAAGTCGGCCCGGCCCGACGACCCGCTCCGGCGATACCCGGGGCCTCCTTCCTCTTGAAAAACGACGCCGTTAGCTCCTGCAAAACGACGCCATTCCACTTCTTGCGCAAACAACGCCGTGGAGGGGGCAAATTGAGCGCGCCTGTGGGTCACGCGTCCGACCCGCTCCATGACCCGTCCCGCTTTCAGCAAAACGACGCCGCTTTTGGTGACCCTACCCGGATCCGACCCGCTCGTGACCCGACTACGACCCGACCTCCCATTCAGCGTGGAACGGTGCCGTTTTCACGGACACCCGACCCGATTCGACCCGACGACGACTCAACTTCTCACTCCCCTTTTATTCGCGGAACCCTACCCGGTTCCTGGTCCGAGTCCGACCCGGCAACCCGGGATCGTGACCCGGGAAACCAGGAACCCTAGGGTTCCCGAATTGGGGGCTGAAAGGAGGGGTTTCGTGACGGCGACGGCGACTGGGACGACGGCGGTGGTGGCGGGGTAGCTCGAATGGACGACCAAAGCTCCTAGTCCTACCTATTCTTGGACGGAATCGATCTCGGCGGTAGTCTACGGCGGGGAAAACCCTCTCCTTCTTCTCTCTCTCTCTCTCCAGGCTCGATTTTGCCCTCTCTCTCTCTCCCTCCCTCTGCAACCGACTTCGGCCAAGTCGAGATCAAAGCTCGTCAGCCTCGGCCCCCCCTCTGAAGTCTCTCAGCGAGGTTCCTAAAGGTCGTGAGCCTCCTTCTCTCTCCTTGCCGTTGCTCCGGTGTGTCGATTAACGAAGGGGGGAGGGCCTATTTATAGGCCAAGGGTGGCCGGCCGACGGGGGTTCGACCGGGGGGGAACGCCGCGGCTCCGGCCGGCCGAATTGGCGTCCCATCCGATGCGTCCCGTCGGCCGTCTGCCCTCATCCTTCCCCACGTGCCTCTGCTCGCCGTACGCCGTGCCATTCACGCCACCGTTCGCCTCGCTTTTCTCTGGTCGTCGCTGTTCAGGCGCGTGCAACACACGTGAAACCGGACGAGGAAGGCGGGTCACGCGGGTCGGCCTCAGGCTCGGGCGCAAGTCGACCCACGGGTCTTGGGGCCGAAGGCCTTCTGGGCCGTTGGGCCGGTTTTTTCAGTTTTTTTTTTCATTTTTTCGTTTTTTCTGGTTTTTATCAAAATAAAAACAAAATAAAATAAAACCTAAAGAAAAAATTAACTAAAAATCCAAATTTAAAAATTAAAAATTAGGCGTCAACATAAATTAGGGTGCTAAGAAGAAATGAAAAACTTGGAGAATGTTAAGAGTAGCACCCAAGGAGAGGCAACCAACTAATGGCTACTACTTTGTCTTGTAAATACCACGTTTGTTCAACGAAGAGCCCCAAACAACACAACAATTATTTTACTTTATTTTTACTTTATCACATTTTAGCTATAGTTTTCAAAATTCCCGTCGTTGATTAAATTTCGGCATGCATCTCTACCCGGTTCAACATTGTCAATTAAATTTCAGTGTTGTTCCATAAACCTAATGTCGTTGATTAAATTCCGACATTATGTTTCCCATCCACGGTATTGCTACTGATTTGCTTGCAGCTTTACACTTTAAACAAGCTGTGTCGTATATTGAATTTCATCATAGTTTGAGTTCGAAGCATAGACTATCCAACTACTAGTGTCCAAATTACATTATTGATTAGATTCTGGTGTAATTTGTGTCCAAAAACAGTTAGTCTTTAAGCTATCCAAGTATCAATTGTTAGGGTTGTATATACAAGTTGACGATAAAATTTCCCCTTATATTTTACATTTTTGCATTTAACATTCTCTGTCCAAACTTAACATAGAACCTAAGTCTCCTATAATAAAACCAAAACGCAGCATTTGGTGAAAAATTTTCGCGGGAATCAAAACCAATGAAACATATTTTAATTATCATCTTTCACTTAATTTCCTCCATGATAATAAATAAATATATAGGTGGTGCATCTAAAATATCAATTTATGTGTGAAAAATTAATGACTATTTAAAAAGTTGATATATTTTGTGGAGAATTCATTTTAAATTATTGCACAACTAAGGCCGATCATCACGGGGCCACAATATGTTGAGTACGTGTGTTGTATTGGAGAAGTGCCATATCAGAAAATTAATATGGTGTGGAGTAGTTAATCAATTATAATTGTCTTATAACTCAATAGCTTAAACTTTTAAGTAAATGTGGATTCAATCAATTATATTGATGGGCTTGTAATCGGATTCTCTCTTGGTAATCTCTCCGTATGAAGGTGTAGAAATTATACTATGCACTTCCAACACTATAAATGGAATCTATGTGGGCCTTAACACAGCATGACAAAGGTGGGACTACCTCACGGTTGATGGGAGCTCCTGCAAAGCCTCGTCAACTGGGGCAAGCACTGCACAGACTCTCGCATGGGATGGTCGAGGGCAGCGCAACCCTCACTCGAGCTCGCGATAATTGCATCGATCCTAACCCAAATAGACAAATGGTCAACCACGGTCACAATAGACCGAGGGCGACCTCTGCAGTCACTAATATTCTCTCTCTTCGGCTGCTGTATTATTATATTTTTGTTTCAAACTTTTCTCTTTTCTTACATTTTTCCTAGTATTGAAATAGTTTTTATATCTATCTATTTTTGTCTCCACGTTCATGGTTAATATCTTGATATGGCGCCATGTTAGCCTCTGGTGGAGATCACCCAGATGAGCCATCTTAACTTCAACTCGTCAAAATGAATGCCCGGTGTAATAAAACTTCAAGGTGATTCTTTTAAATAGCCATTATCATGAAAGTAAGAGTGTGTTAAGTGTGCTAACAAATTCCATAAAAATAAAAATAAAAGGATTGACAAAAACGGTAGTTCCACTTTGATATTTTATTATATTAGTAAAATTAAAATATACTGTGGTAGATAAACCCGGCATTATCTACTGAACCTAAACAAGGTTGACACCTTTTGACGTAAGTTTTAGTTTATGTATTTCGTATGTCAACTTCTAATGGAACTCTCTAGGAATCAATGTCATGCAGGAGTTGATGTCAGAACTCCAAATTACTTGGAAAGTAACATGAATTAGACCATATATCAGAGGGAGGTATGGAGAAACTAATAAATTAAAATAGAGTGTCGTAATAATTATAATTGGCGTAAACGACGATATTTTAAAATGGGTTAATATCTTAAAAAACCCCAAACTGGTACACTTGTGACAAATTTACCCCAAACTATTTTTTTGACCATGAAAAACCCCAAACTGGTACACCTGTGACAAATTTATCCCGATTGACCATAAAAAACCATAAATTGGTACATTTATGACAAATTTACCCCAAACTAATTTATTCGACTGTAAAAAACCCCAAACTGATAAATTTGTGACAAATATACCCTTCGCTAAATTAGATTAATACCACAAAAAAATTATAAAAATTGTAAACTCTGACAAACGGATTGTAAAATCCCAAATTGGTATACTAGTCAATTGTCACGTGTCATTTAACTTAATAATTTGATAATAAAATTTAATGAAAACTAACAGAGGGTAAATTTGTCACAAGTGTACCAGTTTGGGGTAAATTTGTCAAAGGTATATCAGTTTGGGGTTTTTTGTGGTCAAAAAAATAGTTTGGGGTAAATTTGTCACAGTTGTACCAGTTTGGGGTTTTTGAGGGTATTAATCCTTTTAAAATTCTATGGAATATTCGAAGGAGATGTGAAACCTTTCCAAGTTCCTAACTGAGTTACCGACCAAAAAAAAAAAAAAAAAGTTCCTAACTGAGTTGGCAGATATGTTCTAAACCCTCTTAGTTAACAAGTGATTTGTTGGGGGTTGCGCATAGTTTAATGAACATTTAATAATCAGAAAATCTAGTAATCGGAGCAAAGACGAGGAAAAGTGCTCGAACTGATGACTTGCGTTACGTTAAAAGCGACAATCTACAATATCATAATTATTGGTACGAGGCCCTTGCAAGGAAAGGATGCTACTTCCACAGACTCCACTATGATGATACATGGCGATCTTGGAGATTGTTGAATAATATAGAGGATGGTTAACTTGTTACGAGCGTGGCAGGTGCATATGAATTGACAAGAGTAAATACCCACGTAGATGATAGAAAACGTATGGGACGACCACTCGTTACAAGGTTTACTCAACGTAGACGTGAATGAGTCGATCTAGGGCTCGCTTGGGGTATTAACTTTTGCCCCTCTAGAGAATGAAATTAGTTTTTTACGATGATCATAATGGGATTATAATTTATCCATCCCCGACTAGAGGAAAATTGGTGCAACGTGCCTCTGATTAGTAAATGACAAGTTATGTTCAGCCGCATCACCCTTATATGAATTAAACTAAATTTGAATGGGTCGTGTCATTTAACCCAACATCGCTTATTAAAAGGGCGAAAGTTTTCTCAAATCAGAGATGGAGGAAAACATGACCTGTAATAATCATGTCGTCATAAGTGCTATTTTAGGAAATCAAGAGAGGGGGACATGTAAGTGATCATGTAAAATGGACAACATTGTAAAATTTCGTGAGGAGAATATGGAGAGAAAATTTAATTTTATGTCTATCTTCAATTTCCACCATTCAATTTCCACAAGATCTACATTAAGCTATACATAGATTAAGCTATTCATGAAAGGGCTATGTATTTCCTCCATCTCCTATCAGAGGAATTTTTTTCTTTTTAATCATGACTTGGCTGGTCAAATGTAATGAACAGAAACCACATGAATAGTTAACTAAATATTAATGTGGATGATATTTATGTTTGTAATCCACCAATTAGAAGAGTGATTGAGGAAAGTATCTTCGTATAACTAAATACCATAGATTCTTGGTTGCTATCAAGGATGAAAATAGATCCTCATTGTCAAGGTTATAATTTTTGTCCTCATACTACAAGACAACAGTCAAATTACAGAACCGTTCTTATGTTTACAGTTGCAGACATCACCCACATGCAAATTTTACTAAATATAGATATAAGTGATACAAATGGATGTTATACACCAATCATGAAAGTGTGGTTGGAGGAAGTAATGGCTACTAGTTCATCCTGTAAATACCACGTATGTTCAATGAAGAGCCCCCAAACAACACAATAACTATCTTTACTTTATCTTTACTTTATCGCATTTTAGCTGTAGTTTTCAAAATTCCCATCGTTGATTAAATTTCGACATGCATCTCTATCCGGTTCAGCATTGTCGACTAAATTTTGGTGTTGTTCCATAAACCTAGTGTCATTGATTAAATTTCGACATTATTTTTCCCATCCACAAGTATTGCCACTAATTTGCTTGTAGCTTTATGCCCAAAACAAGTTGTGTCATAGATTGAATTTCATCATAGTTTGAGTTCGAAGCATAAACTATCCAGTTATTAGTGTCTTGATTACATCATTGATTAGATTTTGGTGTAATTTGTGTCTAGAAGCAATTAATCTTTGAACTATTCAAGTATCAATTGTTAAGGTTGTATATACAAGTTGACAATAAAATTTCCCCTTACATTTGACATTTTTGCATTTAACATTTTCTATCCAAACTTAACACGGAATCTAAGTCTCCTATGATAAAACCAAAACGCAGCATTTGGTGAAAAATTTTTACGGGAATCAAAACCAGTGAAACATATTTTAATTATTATCTTTCACTTAATTTCCTCCATGATAATAAATAAATAAATAGGTGGTGCATCTAAAAATATCAATTTATATGTGAAAAATTAATGACTATTTAAAAAGTTGATTTATTTTGTGGAGAATTCGTTTTAAATTATTGCACAACTAAGACCGATCATCACGGGGCCACAATATGTTGAGATGTATGTGTGTTGTATTGAGGAAGTCCCATATCATAAAATTAAAATTAATATGGTGTGAAGTAGTTAATCAATTATAATAGTCTTATAACTAAATAGTTTAAACTTTTAAGTAAATGTGGATTCAATCGATTATATTGATGGGCTTGTAGTTGGATTCTCTCTTGGTAATCTCTCCGTATGAAGGTGTAGAAATTTTTCTATGCACTTCCAACACTATAAATGGAATCTATGTGGGCCTCAACAAAGCATGACAAAGGTGGGACTGCCTTTGCCACGGTTGATGGGAGCTCGTGCAAAGCCTCGTCAACTGGGGCAAGCACTGCACAGACTCTTATTTTTTAGTTTTCTTTTTCTTTTTTAATTTTAATTATTTTTAATTTCCTTTTTCTTTTTTTCTTTTTTTTCTTTGTTTCCTATCTTCTTCTTTCTTGACTAGTCGTCGGACTAGGTGAACCTTAGGTTCATCGATCTTAAACTCGCGCTCGTCGATCTGGCAAGTCTTGAGCTTGGCACTCGCGCTCGCCAATCTGATGAGTAGAAAACATTTTCCTTATCGAACACCCAAAAATATTTTCCGAAACACTTTCAGGTTTTAGCCGAACACCAGAAAATATTGTCATTTTCCTGGAAAATGACTTCTACGAAAATATTTTCCGGAAATGGCTCATTTTCTGCGAAACAAACGGACCTTAAGTGTGCTAACAGATTCCATAAATATAAAAATAAAAGGATTGACAAAAACGGTAGTTCCACTTTGATATTTTATTATATTAATAAAATTAAAATATAGTGTGGTAGATAAAGCCGGGATTATCTACTGAACCTACACAAGGTTGACACCTTTTGACGTGAATTTTAGTTTATGTATTTCGTATGTCAACTTCTAATGGAACTCTCTAGGAATCAATGTCATGCAGTAGTCGATGTCAGAGCTCTAAATTACTTGGAAAGTATTGCTAACGTATTCGATGCAACAAACATACATTAGACTAATAAATTAAATAGAGCGTCGTAATAATTATAATTGACGTAAACGACGATATTTTAAAATTGTATGGAATATTCGAAGGAGATGTGAAACCCTGTCCAAGTTCCTAACTGAGTTGGCAGATATGTACTAAACCCTCTTAGTTAACAAGTGATTTGTTGGGGGTTACGTATAGTTTAGTAAACATCTAATAATCACAAAATCTAGTAATCGGAGCAAAGATGGGGAAAAGTGCTCGAACTGATGACTTGCGTTACGTCAAAAGCGACAATCTATAATATCATAATTATTGGTACGAGGCCCTTGCAAGGAAAGGATGCTACTTCCGCAGACTCCACTATGATGACACATGGCGATCTCGGAGATGGTTGAATAAAATAGAGGATGGTTAACTTGTTACGAGCGTGGCAGGTGCATATGAATTGACAAGAGTAAATACCCACGTAGATGATAGAAAACGTATGGGACGACCACTCGTCACAAGGTTTACTCAACGTAGACGTGAATGAGTCGATCTAGGGCTCGCTTGTGGTATTAACTTTTGCCCCTCTAGAGAATGAAATTAGTTTTTTACGATGATCATAATGGGATTATAATTTATCCATCCCCGACTAGAGGAAAATTGGTGCAACGTGCCTCTGATTAGTAAATGACAAGTTATGTTCAGCCGCATCACCCTTATATGAATTAAACTAAATTTGAATGGGTCATGTCATTTAACCCAACATCGCTTATTAAAAGGGCGAAAGTTTTCTCAAATCAGAGATGGAGGAAAACATTATCTATAATAATCATGTTGTCGTAAGTTCTATTTTAGGAAGTCAAGAGAGGGGGAAATGTAAGTGATCATGTAAAATGGATAACATTGTACAATTTCATGAGGAGAATATGGAGAGAAAATTTAATTATATGTCTATCTTCAATTTCCACCATTCAATTTCCACAAGATCTACATTAAGCTATTCATGAAAGGGCTATGTACTTCCTCCATCTCCTATCAGAGGAACTTTTTTTTTTTTTTTTTTTAAATCATGACGAGGCAGGTCACATGTAATGAACAGAAACTAGATGAATAGTAAACTATATATTAATGTGGATGATATTCATGTTTGTAATCCACCAACTGGAAGAGTGATTGAGGAAAGTATCTTTGTATAACTAAACACCATAGGTTCTTGGTTGCTTCCAAGGATGAAAATAGATCCTACATTGTCAAGGTTATAATTTTTGTCCTCATACTACAAGACAAAACTCAAATTATAGAACCGTTCTTATGTTTACAGTTGCGGACATCATCCACATGCAAAATTTACTAAATATAGATATAAGTGATATGAATGGTTGTGATACACCGGAAAGTATAGCCCTCCCAAAAAAAAAAAAAAAAAAAAAAAAATCAAGGCAGGCTAGCGAAGTTGGACTTTTAGTTTTCTTGCTATGATGCCGTTTGCTTCGTCCTGCCCAAGTATGCCGCATTTACCGTACTTTTTTACATTCATAATGGCAAAACACTATCAAAATGATAGTTTGAGTTCTCCAGATGGCCAATCAACATTGCGTGGTAAAGGGGAGATTAACACAACACGTCAAGGAAAATTTCCAAGGAAAGAAACATATGATGATCACATACTGATTAAGGCAGCCAAAATCTGAATTTTAGGTGTGGAAGGTTAGATTGAGCTGACTAGACTTTGGAGACCAATCTCGTCATCCATAAGAATATTAAGACATAAATTATTCACAATAATAAAAGTATTTTTCATTGATTAATTATTTCAAGTAATGCAAGTGATCATTTTTAGAAATTTTTTTTTTCTAAAGTATTCAGTTTTCCATGAAATAAGCCGACTCGACGTAAACTGGGCTTGGGGATTGATGGGAGAGATCGCAGATTCGGCCTCTTGCTTTTTGTTCTTTTCAGAAGTATCGGCCTCTTCGATATGGATAGCTTTGCCCATGTCAAAATCAATAGTTGGGTATTTATCTTCTTATGGCCCAATGGGTCCAGGCCCAGCGCTTTTCATATCTCTCTCTCCCTCCCTCGTGTAGCCCAGATACACCAGATGAAATTGGCCACGTGTAAAACGGTGGATCATCATTGCCCACGTGTATTGAATCTCGTTCTTCTCAATATCAAGAGTGTATGCATCTTACTTTGAATTGATGGATCACGTCATGTGTTGCTTTGTAGATCCATCACAAAACACCTCCTCCTCTAGGGCATGCTTCACATGCATTTATAATTGATTTTGTTTTTTTTTTTGGGTATTTTTTACTTAAGATAAATTTGACTTATTAGGGATCGTAAAGGTTTGAATATCTTTTTCGTCTTCTTATTTTTTTCATTTTTTCTTTCTTTTTTTCTGAAGGAAACAATCCATTCCAACAAAGTAATGAGAATATTGCAAAGAAGAGCACGTGCCTAAATGAACATTATTAAGCAAAAAAAAAAAAGACTACTAACACCGTATTTTTAACTCTAAAGGAGAGATTATTGAAAAGAAAAGAAAAAGCAGTTCCTATCTTATGAATGTTATTTTGAGGTCTATGGGTCCTTGACAAACTCCATCCCCGATTGATGTGGAGTGGGGAAACAACACAAAAGAATAAAAACGCCAATTGCGAAAACCCTCTTGTCAAATGGTATCAATTTAAACTTTACGATCACTTTCAAAAAATCACCTTGTGAATGCTGAGGGATTATGCAAAGTAATATTTTTATTAGTGATTAGTATTATAGATCGGAAAGTTGGATTTCACCTTATTATCCCATAATTCAAACAAGCAATAACTGCAGACTAGTGATGAAATTAGAATTATTTGATTTTATGTGCAAAAAGGAATCATTATTAGCTTTAGGTGTTTTTGGAAAAAAAGGGAAACTTTGTAAAGCAGATCTGTAAGACTCTATTCATTTAAATTATTTCAACCAATAAGACATTTTCTTGTGTTTTTGCCTCAATGAAAATCGATGATTTTCTTATTTCATATTGATTTATCATGTTAGTGCCCTCGTACCCACACTTATTCGTCATCTAAATTGATAGCTTTACCCATATATCTTCTTATGACCCATGGATCTAGGCCAACTCTTAATCTTCTCTCTTGTATTGCTAGCTATGTGCAAAATTAATTTACAAATACACCACATGACAAGAGTAATACGTGTGACCTTCCATCCATCACTCCCCAATTGTTATGAATCTCATTCTATACAATATCATGCAAATATATATATGATTGGTCAGTTACATCACGTGTCACTGTCATGTGATATTTCCAACGTATGAAATACCTTCTCCTCTATGCCATCTTCCCCATGCAAGCAGGATTGATTTTCTATCTTTCCATCTATTCAACTCAACTGAAATCTATTTGACAAAAAATTAATTTGATTAATTAGGCCTTACACATATTTCAGTATCTTTCTGCCTTTCTTGTCTTTTTTTATGTACGGATAAAACAGGAAACCTAAGTTTCAGACTAGGGAAATAGTAAAACTCTGACGCAATAAACCTAAGCTGGCATTATTCTTCATTACATTTTTTCATTCTTGAAAAACCTTCCATGAATCCGTACAATTTTGTTGAGTATTCTTCTTTAGATGTTGCTCTTCATTAATTTCTTGGCCAATTACCACATTCAATTCCTTTAACCAGCTCGTTGCCCTTTCTTGTCCTTGTTTTCCTTTTCATTGAACTAATCTTTTGTTTGCAGTTTTTCTTCGACTTAATTCACCGAATCTGTTAAAAGAATGCAATGTTTAGTGAGAAGCAGTTCGTTTTTTATTCAAGGCAATGTTAAGTTGAAAGAATTCGATAAAATTAGGAAAAATTTATATTCTTTTATTCGACTTAATTCACCGAATCATAGTATTTTAGGCCTTGTTTGTTTAATTGTGTTTCTGTTCCTCGGAACAAAAATTTATGTTCTTTTATTCCGACGAACAAAAAAAGAATAGAAACGTGTTTATTTACACTTTTGTTCTCGGGAACAAAAAATCTATTTTTTTTTTCGGGAACAGATTTGAAACAGAAATAAGAAGTAGAAAAAACTTGTTTCTTGCTCCCGGGAACAATTTCAAAAAACACTTCTTCTTCTTTTCTTTTTTCTCTTTTTTCTTTGGGTAGTTGCCGGCCTCAGCCATGGCCGACGACCTCGCTGAAGCGTCGTCGGCCCTCGGCGAGGCTCAACCTCGCCCAGCCATCGGTGAGGCGCGTCGCCCAACGGTGGCCCAGTAGCTGCACGAGCTTAGCCTCGCTAGATTTAGGCGAGCTTGAGCTCACCCAGCCAAGGTGAGGCCGCGCCTTGCCGGGTGCCGGCGAGCCTCGTTGTGGTTGGGTGAGGCCACCGACCCTCGTCGGCCGGTTGCCGACCATGGTCGAGGCCGATGACCAACCAAAAGAATGAAAGAAAAAATAATAAAAAAAAGGAAAAAATAAAAATATTAAAAAAATTATAAGAAACAAAAAAATGATACAAATTTACCAAACGTGTTTTGTTCTTTTTCTATTCCAAGAGCAAAAATTTTGTACGATTACCAAACGTGTTCTTTTGTTCAAAAATTGTTCCTAGGTTCAAAAATTGTTCCCCGGAACCTAGAAACAATTTTTGAATAGAAATGTTATCAAATGTAGCCTTAGCCAGTGACAAAGCCATCACATATTCACGAGGAACCACTCTTTCTCAAAAGGGCAGAACTGTCATTTCATTGAAGCCAGCCTAGTCGTATTGGAATTTTGGACTGCTTACTCGGAGTCTCTCTCATTGCTCTTCAGACTATCACTTCCAGCTGGTTAGAATTAAAGAGGGCAAAACCTCAAGTTAATTTTAATTTACTATTGATTTGTTTACGAACAGCACCTATAATTTCTTTTATAACATAAGCATAACCGATCAAATTATGATGAATTGGGCGATGGTACGAATCACAATAAGCATTTTAAATAGGGTTAATACCTGAAAAACCCCAAACCGGTACACCGTGACAAATCTATCCTAAACTATTTTTTTGACCACCAAAAATCCCAAACTTGTATACTCTTGACAAATTTACCCTAAACTGGTACACTTGTGACAAATTTACCCTATGTTAGTTTTAGTTAAATTTTCTTGTTAAATTATAAAGTTAAATAACACGTGACAATTGACCGATATACCGATTTGGGATTTTACACTCTATTTGTCACAGTTTGCAATTTTTATGATTTTTTTGTGGTATTAATCTAATTTAGTGGGGGGTATATTAGTTACAAATTTACCAGTTTTGGGGTTTTTTTTGTCGAATAAATTAGTTTGGGATAAATTTGTCATAAATGTACCAATTTAGGGCTTTTTATAGTTTGTCGGGGTAAATTTGTCATAGGTGTACCAGTTTAGAGTTTTTCATAGTCAAAAAAATAGTTTAGGGTAAATTTATCATAAGTGTATCAGTTTGGGATTTTTCAAGGTATTAACCCTTTTAAATAAGATAATAAGATGTAAGAAATTTATTGGTCTTCCCATTCTTTTCGCGCAAATAAGAGAGATTATGGTTGTTTCGCACATGTAAACATAAGCTGTACGAAGACCAGTTTCCGACTTGGGAGGAAACTAATAACCGTGCCTCCGATCGGTAAAGTACAAGGAGGCATCGTTTATATCATAAATGACAATATTTCCATTTTGGTTTCCTTAGTATGTGTGAAATTTTACTTCAAATACACTTAAAGTGGGTGTGAAAAACAGTACACCGAATTTATGAATAAAAATTTTATATAGAATTCATGTCACGTGACAATGACAAGTAGAGCCCGACCAAAAAAAAAAAAAAAAAAAAAAAAAGACAATGAGAAGTAGAGCAATGAATTGATCAAAAAGAAGTTTCACAGTTTAATACAAAATTGATATAATTACTATGCATGGTCACCTAATTGGTTATGTCACGTTGATCATATAAAATGTACTTGTTTTGTGAAGTTCAACCATCATGAAACACGAATGTAGAGAAAAGGTAATGGATTAGGAGTTACCTTGATAGAGAGTGGATATTCTGTCCTTGATGCTTGATGGAAGTGGGTAGGCTTTTTTTTTTTTTTTAAATATTAATGAGTGTTTGGGACTTTTTGAAAACTCGACTAATCCTCATTGAGTGTGACCATCCCCTAATGTTATGCAACAAACAGTTATCGAGGATAGATAACCTGGTGCTCCCTTGGGATTCTTGTCTCTTTCGACATTCCCAAATTGCCCATTTAATAGGAAGTTGAAAAGAATTAAGGGCTTAACAATAAATTCTTAGGTCTTTACGATTTCCCCCTTCATTTACTTGATCAAGTACCACCGAATCCCCTGTCTCCATATCTATTTATTTTACTGGCAAATGCCCTATCAACTGTTATTACACAAGCTGTGCACATGGGTCAATTACAAGGAATCAGATTTAATAGAGCATATCCTACGTTATCTCACTTGCTCTTTGCTGATGACTCAGTCTTCTTTCTAAAAGCCACAATCACATAATGCCAAAATCTTGCTAACCTCTTAAACCAGTACTGTCTAGCTACGGGTCAGCTTATCAACAGAAACAAATCGGGTCTCTATTTCAGCAAACATTGTCCTCAGACCCTACAAAGTAATTTAGCAAGAGAAATGAGAGTACCTGTGGTGAACAGCTACGGTAACTATCTGGGAATCCCTTCTGTTAGGATTGTCGGATCCCCAAAAACCAGATTCAACCTTAAATCGAACCGCTAAACTTGCGCGGAAGACGAGCTCGGGAAAAACATATGCATCACCGATTCTAACGCACATCACAGAATCGAACGTACCTTGTTAGCCACAGATTAAACACCGACGCCGATATAAGGAAGAGAAAACCGGTCCTATTCGATCCGATGACGCCAATTCGCCTTGGAGGGAAGATGAGTGTCGCCTTTTAGCCTTTTTGCCTACTGTTCCTTTTGTTTTGAGAGTGTTTTGAGGGAGAGGGAAGAGACGTACGTTAAAATGCCAAAAGGTATCTTTTCTCCCTCCCTTTCCCCCTTTTATACGTTCCCTCAAAATAAGAAACGTGCCTCTTCATCATATCCCCCCATCCATGGGCTCTAATTTTTGTGGGCCGAGCTTTTAGGCCCAACATGGGCGGACGGGCCAACTTAGGCCCATCAAATTATAATAATTAAAATAATCATCTCCCACTCACACATGGTAGGCCGATCAGGATCCTCTTAACCTCTTTTCAACATTCATATCGGTGAATAATCCGTGCGACCAGTATACTTTGAGAGCTCGTTGCCATACATCTGTTAGGAATATATAGCAGCTCATAATGGGCGTCACACTCTGAGTAGATTTAGTATGTAGTACCCTAGATCGATCGATCACATTTATATCTCTCTTGATCTCTTCTAAACAATGATATATATTGCATTCACAATTACGATTATCCCAAAGACAGTCATAATTGGTCGACCAATGAATACAAAACTACAATGTGATTCTCTAAATCCGATCTTCCTCTTTCCTTCAATCTCTCAATTCTAGTTTAGCTTGCTTTTCTAGAAATGTCCCATTAGATCGAATCAACTCATAACCATTGGCAACATTCTAAGATAGCAAACACTAAATAGAAATCTTGAGAATAAGTAAGAGTCTTGAGGGCACTAAAATTAAGGAACTCATTTCCCTCGAGAGTCTCACACGGCATAAAAGTTGAAATCAAACTTTTGCCACTCTTATTGGTCATCTCATGCATACGTAGTATGAAATACGTATTACGGTATTAACTCCTTTCCCATGGAGTGTATGTCTATTCCTTCAATACCGTACATATGATAGTTTAGACATACCCAATGTCTAACTTGAGTTTACATATCTATTCATTCACATAATTCATCAGAACTCACATTTAGCATCTTAGACAGATAAAGTAAAATATGTGGGGTATTTTACTTTCGGACATAATACATATCATGTCCTCATCTTAACACTTAGCTAAGGTGACATATATATTTTAAGCTTGAGCTCTCGATTATCACCTAGATAATAAGCTTAAAAACCGTCTCGTCTGTATTTATCACACAGCAAATAGAGGTGATTACCCGTGTGAGTGGGCTAATCTCTTATTTGTCCGACATACTTTCTTAACTTAATATAATGCACTGAGCATTAAGATGCATAAAGATCAAGCAAAGATTCATAGGCATTAATGATGAAAAACACAAGTTCATAAATGTGAACAACTTAGGGAAGTTACAATATCCAATACATCAGACTCTACACAATCCTAGAGATTTTACATGACCATAAAACACATCTCTAGGTATTGGCTTTGTCATAGGATCTGCTACTATTCTATGCGTAGGTATGTACTGTAAGTTCACATCCTTTCGTGCAACCATATCTTTGACAAAGTTATACTTGGTATCTATATGTTTGGTCTTGCCATAATACTTTGGATCTTTGGTGTACGATATAGCTGCTTGGCTATCACAGTTAACCAATAATGAATTAGATAATGATGATGTCGTCTCATCATGTGGTTGTGATTGAGAATTAGTTGTATTCAATTCATTACCTTTTATATTACTCCCACTTGGACGAACTCCACTAATATCATTATCTTGATCTATGGTTTCAAATATGGAGTAATCTTCACCTATTTCGTCCTGCTTAGGAAACTCATCCTCTAAGAATGTGACATCCCGTGATTCAAATTCAGTTAACTCCCACTTTCCTGCTCACCTATGAACACATATCCTTTCGAGTGTTCAGAGTATCTTATGAAAATACTTTTCTTTCCTCTGGGACCCAATTTCCCAAACTTGTGAGAGGGTTCATGAATACAGGCAGCACAACCCCATGGCTTAAGAAAACTTAAGTCCGGTTTTCTACCTGTCCATAACTCATATGGAGTGGAAGTAACTGATTTGGAAGGCATCCGGTTAAGTATATAGGCAGTAGTTAACAAGGTATCACTCCAAAAACTGATAGGTAGGTTAGCATGCGCCATCATGGACCTAACCATTTCCAGTAGGGTTCTATTTCTTCTTTCCGCAACACCATTTTGTTGAGGAGTATATGGAATAGACAGCTGTCTTTCTATTCCTTTTTCATCACATAATTTTCTGAACTCATCAGATAAATATTCTCGACCTCGATCGGATCTCAATGCTTTTATTTTCTTGTCTAATTGATTCTCTACCAAGGCCATAAACCTTTTGAAACAACTAAATGCTTCAGATTTATGAGAAATCAAATAGACATATCCGTATCGAGTATAATCATCTATAAAAGTGATGAAATAAACAGCCCCATGCCTTCCTCTCACATTCATTGGACCACAGATGTCAAGAATGGATTAAATGCAAAGGAAATTCAGCTCTTTTACCTTTTCCAAATGGTTTCCTTGTCGTTTTCCCTACTAGGCAATGCTCACATATGGGCAAATCAACTTTTTCAATGTTGCCCAACAAGCCCTCTTTGGCTAGTCTATTCATACGTTGTTGGCTAATATAACTAAGTCTAGCATGTCACACATTCACATCATTATCATATGAATTAGGAGACGTGAGAAGGGAATAACAAACATTTGCATTAACATAGTCAATATCTAATACAATAAAACCATCCAGAAAATAACCACAACCATAGAAATTTGTGTCCAAAAATAAATCCACACCTCTATAATAGAAGTTCATATTAAAACCTAGTTTGACCAACACTAAAACAGACACTAGATTCCGACGAATCTCCGGAGCATACAATACATCATGTAGGATCAAAGTGCATCCACCACGCATGTTTAGTTGGCAGGTGCCAATTCCTTTTACTTCAGCTCTAGAGTTGTTTCCCACATAGATCCACTTAGTTCCAATTGGTACTCATCGGAATTCCATGAAGGATCTTCTATCCCTCGCTATATGGTCTGTTGCTCTTAAATCTACAATCCACAAAGGCTTAGATTCAGCCAAGAATACAGAACTTGATACATAAGCAAAGTTTTTAAAAGCACAAGGGGTATATACCTTCTTTGGCTCGCGACAATCGCGAGCATAGTGACCCTTCTTGTTACAGTTGTAACATTTCACCCTTGTCAGCTTCTTCATTCGAGGACGCTTTCCTCTTTCACGTTGGTCAAACCTTGGTTTCTTCCCTGAAGCATTTGGTCCATTGCCTTTCCACTTCTTGAACTAGTCAGGACGTTTGCGCTTGGAGCCCGAAGCTCCATTTGAGCTAGAACCAGCATTATATATTTCAGTTTCTGGCTTAGCCGCCAGGAGATGGTCCTCTTCCAGCTCAAGATGGCACACTGCGTCTTCAAAGACTTTGATATTTTCATTGTGGGTCAGGTGCACCTTCATATGCTCCCAACTTTGAGGCAAGGAACGGATCACTGCTTGCACTTGCTGCTCATCAGTCAGGACATGGCCAGCATCCTTCAGCTCATTTATCATATTTGACATTTTTCTCAAGTGTTGCTTCATGGTCTGACCATGAGGCTTTTTGTAGGAGTCAAACCTAATGGTGAGCTGCCTCAGTTTGGTCACCGAAGTATGACCAAATCTTGCTGCCAATGCTTCCCACATTTCTTTGGCATTCTCAAAACACCTGAACTCTCGCATGACATCATTTTCCATGCAACTCAGCAACGTAATGCGAGCAAGGGAGTTCTTCCTTTTCCATGCAACAAATGCATCCTTATTTTCTCTTATGTTGTGCAGTGGTTCCATCTTCAAGCTCTTCCATGGTTAGGTTAAGAGTTTCTAGCGCCTCTTGCTCTTCCAGCACATATTGGATTTTCATGTGCCAGATTTCATAGTTGTCGCCATTGAGCTTTTCACCTTTGTTCAGCTCGGCAACTATGCTCTTTGTGGCTGAAGCCATTGATCTGAACACATTATACATACATGCACGAATAATTAATGCCTATCATTTATGCATTTACTTTGCACAGACCCATCATATTAATGAATAATTTTAAGTAAGGTTTCAGAATCAAAAGGTCACTATGTTTCTAATTATCCTCCAAAAATCATAACTTAAAACTATCATTAATATAATTGTCTTATGCAAACTAAATTATATGAAGTTACAAAAACTTCTATGAATTGTCCACAGCAATCAACAACAGCAGAAAGCAAATAATATCTTATATTCAAAAGAATAATAATGCTTGCACATAATACAACTTACATATTAGTCGCTACATCAACAACAACCAGGTAAAAAAAAAAAAAAAACGTTTACATAAAGTATTCACAAACTATATTAAAAGAAAGATAGCTCATAATGTCTAAACCCAAGCCAATACAATTTAACTGGGAAAGCTCCTTTTTGTTCAATTTCTTGATCTTTTCCTTTATAACAATAAGGTAATAATCATCTATGAACTCCATCACAATTTTCTTATATGACGCGGCTTTGTTGGCATCCCATATGCGATTCAATACTCCTTACCATTCTGGTGGAAGGGTGTTCATGAAATATCGCACCATCTCAGACTGCGACATTGGACGACCATTCCATATGACCTTTTGAATTTTCCCGTTGATTTCAAGAACATGATCTATTATTGCCCCGCTCTCCCATCAATAATCATTCAAATCGGCTATCAAACTTGAAAGCCTTTGCTTTTGTTCGTCGGTATGTACACGAATAGGCATGCGCAACTTAAGGGAAGGCATTGTTCCTGCAACAAATGCAGAACAAATAGGGATTACATATAATCCACATAGACATAATTGAAAAAGAAACAAATTCTTCTCCTCCTTTTTTTTGGTCAACGGTCAACGGTCAACGTCAGCGGGTTGAGTCGTCGGTCGGGCCGCCGGGTCGGATCGGCTGGTCGGGCCGGGTCAGGTCGCCAGTCGGGCCGGGTCAGACGGACCGATCCAGCACGTGTGGCACGCGTGCAGCTGACGTCACGATGACGTCAGCTAGGCACGCGCCAGCGGCCGCCCGGGTGCACGTGCGTCGCTCCATCCGACCCGGCCCGAATGGCGGCCCGACCAAGTCCATCCGACCCAGCCCGACCGGCCTGACCCGGCGGACCGACCTGACAGCCCGATCGGCGACCGGACTCGTTGACTGTTGACCGTTTGACCGTTGACCGTTGACCGCCGTTGATCGGCTGACCGTTGACAGTTGACTTTGACCATTGACCCAAAAAAAAAAAAAAAAAAAAAAAGAGAGAGGAATTTGTTTCATTTTCAACTATGTCTATGTGGGTTATAAGTAATCCATTTTTTGTCCCGCATTTGTTGCATGAATTATGGAAAATTATGTATTTTCCCTTATGTTCATTATGGATTATAAGTAATCCAATTATTAAGTTCTGCATTTGTTACAGGAACTATGATGTGTTATGCACGGATACCTGCATTCCTGAGAACGGATAAAGGACGTGCAAGACTTAAAAGGCTGATGACAGAGTTAGCTAATTATCGGTGGCATAACGGTGATTTAGTATCACATGTGGTCAATAGGAAATCATCTGAAATGGTTATCTTATGCTGGATTTTAAGAAGGTGTCGACCTTCAAGAACACTCTTCCACCTGAATGGCAAGCAGTGTTAGATCGGCTATGGGAGATCAACGCGGTCCCGGGTTATAGGAGGCCGGTAGTACCTTTTGTGAGAGAATACTATAGGACTGAGTTAACCAAAACTTCAACCCTAAGTATGAGTGCCACATGGCGCAAAATGAATGCGCCTTGGAGGCGACATGAGAGCTCTCCAAAAATTTTTCCATGGTTGGCAAATGTGCCTTCAGATTTCTTGGATTTTTTGACTGATAGATTAGCAGGGACTTTCCCTATTTATTTCTTATATTAGTTTGAGATTTTTTTTTTGGGTGAATATATCTCTTTTTGAGTTGATATTTTCCTCTGTATGTATTGCTTAGTGTAATAGATATGTTGTATTATGTGAAAGCATTATTATTTTATTGGATGTCAAATATTATTTGCTTTCTGTTATTGTTAATTGCTATGAGTAGTTCATAGAAGTTTTTTGTAACTTCGTAGAATTTAGTTTGCATAAGACAATTATATTAATGACAGTTTTAAGTTAGGATTTTTGGAGGATAATTGAAAACATAGTGACCTTTTGATTCTGAAACCTTACTTGAAATTGTTCATTAATATGATGGGTCTGTGCAAAGTGGATGCATAAATGATAGGCATTAATTATTCATGCATATATGTCTGATGTGTTCAGATCGATGGTTTCAACAACTAAGAAAGTAATTGCTGATTTGAACGGCAACAATTGTGAAATATTGAATATGAAGATTCAATATATGCTGGAAAAGCCAGAAGCACTAGAAGCTCTTGACCATGTTATGGAAGATCTTGAGGATGCCGTGCACCACCTTGAGCTAGTGGAGGACCACCTAATGGCATTCGAGCCGACAGTAGATATTTGCAATGTTGGTTCTAGCTCAGAAAGGGCTTTGAGCTCTAAGCACAAGCGTATTAATTCGTTCAATATGTGGGTATGCAAAGGATCAAGTCCTTCTTACAAGAAACCAAGAGTTAACCAACACAAGAGAGGAAAACGTCCTCAAGTGAAGAAAATGTCAAGGGTGGGGTGTTACAATTATGACAAGAAGGGTCACGATGCTCGCAACTGTCGTGAGCCGAAAAAAGGTAAACAACTCTTGTACATTTAAGAACTTTGCTTATGTGTCAAGTTCTGTATTGTTGGCTGAATCCAATCCTTTGTGAACTATAGATTCAAGAGCAACAGACCATGTAGCGAAGGATAGAGGATCCTTCTTGGAATTCCGACGAGTACCAACTGGAACTAAGTGGATCTATGTGAAAAACAACTCCAGAGTTAAAGTAAAAGGAATTGGCACCTGCCAACTGAATATGCGTGGTGGACACACTTTGTTCCTACATGATGTATTGTATGCTCTGGAGTTTCGTCAGAATCTAGTGTCTGTTTTAATGTTGGTTAAACTAGGTTTTAATATGAACTTCCATAATAGAGGTGTGGGTTTGTTTTTGGAAACAAATTTCTATGGTTATGGTTATTTTCTATATGGTTTCATTGTATTGGATGTTGATTATGTTAATGTAAATGTTTGTTATTCCCTTCTCATGTCTCCTAATTCATATGATAATGATGTGAATATGTGGCATGCTAGACTTGGTCATATTGGCCAACAACGTAGGAATAGACTAGCCAAAGAGGGCTTGTTGGGCAACATTGAAAAAGTTGATTTGCCCATATGTGAGCATTGCCTAGTAGGGAAAACGACAAGGAAACCATTTGGAAAAGGTAAAAGAGTTGAATTTCCTCTGCACTTAATCTATTCTGACATCTGTGGTCCAAAGAATGTGAGAGGAAGGCATGGAGCTGTTTATTTCATCACTTTGATAGATGATTATACTCGATTCGGATATGTCTATTTGATTTCTTATAAATCTGAAGCATTTGGTTGTTTCAAAATGTTTATGGCCTTGGTAGAGAATCAATTAGACAAGAAAATAAAAGCATCGAGATCTGATCGAGGTCAAGAATATTTATCTGATGAGTTCAGAAAATTATGTGATGAAAAAGGAATAGAAAGACAGCTGTCTATTTCATATACTCCTCAACAAAGTAATGTTGCGGAAAAAAACAAAACCCTACTGGAAATGGTTAGGTCCATGATGGCGCATGCTAACCTACCTATCACCTTTTGGAGTGATGCCTTGTTAACTGCTGCCTATATACTTAACCAGGTGCCTTCCAAATCAGTTACTTCCACTCCATATGAGTTATGGATAGGTAGAAAACCAGACTTAAGTTTTCTTAAGCCATGGGGTTGTGCTGCCTATATTCATGAACCCTCTCACAAGTTTGGGAAATTGGGTCCCAGAGGAAAGAAAAGTATTTTCATAAGATACTCTGAACGCTCGAAAGGATATGTGTTCATAGGTGAGCAGGAAAGTGGGAGTGTAACTGAATTTGAATCACGGGATGTCACATTCTTAGAGGATGAGTTTCCAAAGAAGGGCGAAATAGGTGAAGATTACTCCCTATTTGAAACCATGGATCAAGATAATGATATTAGTGGAGTTCGTCCAAGTGGGAGTAATATAAGAAGTGATAAATTGAATACAACTGATTCTCAATCACAACCACATGATGAGACGACATCATCATTATCTAATCCTAGTGGGAGCATGATGGGAAATGATGTGCTAAGTGTACAGTCTCCCATACGGCGAACAAGTCGTAAAAGTATTCCCCGTCAATGTTTTCACATGGAAGGGGAAACTTTTATGATTACCCCACAAGATGAGGATGAGCCAAGAAATATACATGAGGCTCTAAACTGCCCTAGTAAGGAAAAATGCATGCATGTAATGGGAGAGGAAATGGAGTCAATGAAGTCAAACCATGTTTGGGAACTAGTTGATCTTCCAAAAGGACGCAAAGCTATTGGGAACAAGTGGGTTCTCAAAATAAAGCGTAAAGCTGATGGCTTGATAGAAAGATATAAAGTTCGCCTTGTGGCGAAGGGGTATAATTAACAGGAATGAATTGATTATGAGGAAACATTTTCCCTTGTTGTGAGATTCACCTCAATTCGCATTATTCTAGCAATAGTGGCAAGTATGGATCTTGAATTACATCAAATGGATGTAAAGACTGCTTTTCTCAATGGAGAATTGGATGAGGAAATATATATATGGAACAACCTGTTGGTTTCATTATGAAAGGCCAAGAAGGAAAGGTATGTCAACTTTTGAAATTGATATATGGCCTTAAGCAGTCGTCAAGACAGTGGTATATACGTTTTCATAATGCTATGATAGCATATAATTTTACAGTGATTGATGAGGATCATTGTGTATATATCAAAAGATCCAAAGATCAATTTGTGGTCATATCATTATATGTTAATGATATACTAATTGCCGGAAGCAATATGGAGTTAGTTAATACCATCAAAAGTTGGTTATCTTCCAATTTCGAAATAAAAGATATGGGTGAGGCTGCATACATACTTGGAGTTAAGATTTCAAGAGATCGTTCGAAGAGATCATTATCTCTTTCGCAAGAAACATATATAAATAAAGTTCTTGAACGATTTCGTATGCAAGATTGTAAACCCATAGACACTCCTATTGCAAAAGGTGAAGGATTGAGCCATAAACTGTGTCCAAGTGTCACGACCTATCCCTCGGGGGGAGAGAACAGGTTTAGGGGTATTGCCTCGAGGACGGACCTAAGGCGCATTATTAGGCACGGGCTCTCCCAAGCCCATACCCCGCGTGACGTTGGAATATTTTCAAGAATTTTGCAAAAATGAGTCGCCACTAGCCTATTGGGGTCGGTTAGAAACCAAGTGAGGCATGGGAGTATACCTTACTTCCTACGCAACCAGAGAATCTAAGGTCCGGGACTTGATTACACTAATTGACTAATTAGTGCCCTGCAGTACTTAATCTTGTTCATTTTAGAAGAAAATATTTTTGTTAGGCAGTTTGGATTAATTTTACATTTATCCACTAACATGCAAGGTGATCATGCGGGTGCGCAATCATTAAAATAACAATCACAGCTACCAACATTCTAATTGCAATAAAAATCAAACACGTGCAAGTAAACATACTTAGATATGCAAATTAAGCACACGATATAATCAAAATACGAGCAAATAAAGGCCTAATTATACTAAGAAAGCGAGACATAGCAATTCCTAACCAAACTCTACAATTTTTGAATTTTCGAAATTTTTTTTTTTAATTTTTAATTTTTTATTTTTTAAAAAATTAACTTTTTAAAAATTTTTATATAAAAAGAAGGTCGAATTTTTTAATTTTTTCTGAGTTTTTGAATTTTCGGAAATTTTTTGAATTTTTTATTATTTTTTATTATTTTTATTATTTTGATTTTTTAGTTTTTTTAATTTTTAATATTTAATAGTATCATAATATTATACTTCAAGAAGAAGGGTTCGGACCGAGCACACCCAATCCGGCCCGCGGACCTAACCCAAACCCAAATTCAAAACTTTTGGATTTTTTTTTCATTTTTTGAATTGGTAATTTAAAAAGAAACAATATTGTTATTTTTTAAAACTTTTTTTCTTTCTTCTATCTCTTCTTACTACGTCCTTTCCTGCGTCACCTGCTCAACCGTCCTTCCCGAGGCCAGCTTTTGCCATTTTAGTTTTTCCTCTCTTTTTTTTCTTTTGATTTTTTTGTGTTTTTTATTTATTCTTTTTTTATCCCTTTTTTTTCGGGCGTCTTCTTCGAGCCCTCTTCTCCTACAGCCGCAGCTCGCCGAAGCCCCTACAGCTCCTCCACCGGACCGACGCCGCCTACGCCACGAATGCTGACCGCCCTAAGGAAGGTCAACGGGCCGCTGCCGCTCACCGGTCATCCCCCTCGACCGGCGCTGGCCCTCGCCGGCTACCTAATCCGGCAACCACTAACCTATTTCCGACGAAACGAGTCGTTGATTCGAACACATGCCAATATCTCACTTAAACCGCTCGAAAACACAATGAATACAGACAAGGCAACAAGGATTTAGCAAGCGTGGGTACAAAAATGAGTGGGTCCGGCATTAAAACGCAGGCTATTCTTTGATTTTCTTTGGAGCATTTTATCGAACACATAGTCTACATTATCAAATTCACAAGATTTCGGCTCAACCGAGCGTCGAACACGCTTTAGGGGTCTTGGAACATAACATAGGAGGAACACGGGAGCAAAGCGCGAAGGCGACGTGGATCGGAGCTCACGCAAACCGGTCGGCCGCGAGCTCCGGCCCGGAGTTTTCTAAAACTAGACCACGAGTTCAGGGGACCTACCTTGTCCGGTGATGGGCTACGGCGGGCGAAAGGACCTCTGGCGACGGTTAGCTACTCCCTCGAGCTTCTTTCCTCTGGTTCGGTTTCTCCCCTTCGAACTCTATCCCTCGCTCGCTCTCGGCTTCCCCTTGTCTTTCTCCCCTCTCTCTCGATCTCCTTGATTTCTCTCGGGCAACATTGTAGAAGATGGTGGTGGCGACAGCGACTCGACGGAGATCCGGCGCAGCGACGTCGACGACGTCGATGACGCCTCCTTTGCCCCCCGGTTCCTCTCGGTCTCTCGAGTTTCTTCTCCGTGGTATCTTTTCTTTTTAGGGTTTCCTCTACCTCCCCCTATGCTCGATGCTCTACTTTTCTCCTTTTTTCCTCTGCCTTCTCTCTCCCGTGTTCTAGTCCCCTTTTTTTTCTTTCACAATGCTTTTTCTTTTTCTTCTTGCAGGCCTGCCCCTGCTGCTCTGGCGTTTCTTCAGCTTTTTTTTTTCTTTTTCTTTTTGTTGTTTTTGTTTCTTTTCTTTTCTTTTCTTTTCTTTTCCTTTTTCCTTTTCTTCTTTTTTTTTTTTTTTTTTTGTTTTTGCGACTAATTCCTAATTTTGTACACAATTAAATCCTAAATAAAATAGCAAAATTTAGGTGTCAACAGCTGCCCCTTTTTGAATAGGAGCTCAAAGAGGTTACATTCAAAGACAGAAGACACCTAAATTATTTAGGCGGTAGAAAGACCCTGGGTGCATAAACACGCGTCAGGTCGACAAAAAGGACATATAACTATGGAAGCGCGTCTTGTCAATAAGAGGAAAAAAGACTCCGGGCTACAAAAGCATGCCGTGTCATAAGAAGAAAGAGAGACCCCGGGCTACAGAAGTGCGCCATGTCATAAGAAAAAGGAGAGACCCTGAGCTACAGAAGCACGCCGTGTCATAAAAAAAAAAGATCTCAAGTTACAGAAGCACGCCGTGTCATAAGAAGAAATGAAAAGACTTCAGACTACAGAAGCACACCGTGTCATAAGGAAAAAGAGAGACCCCGGGCTACAGAAGCACGCCGTATCATAAGAAGAAAGAAAAGACCCCGAGCTACAGAAGCACACCGTGTCATAAGAAGAAAGAGGGACCCCGGGCTACAGAAGCACACCGTGCCATAAGAGGAAAGAGGAGGACTCCGGGCTACGGAAAGCCCACCGGGTCATAAGAAGGGGGTTGAAGGACTCCGGGCTACAGAAAGCCCATCGGGTCATAAAAAGGGGGAGAAGGAAGACTCCGGGCTACGGAAATTCCATCAGGTCGTAAGAAGGGGGTTGAAAATGCCCACCGGGTCGTAAGAAGGGGGTTGAAGTACTCCGGGTTACAGAAAGCCCACCGGGTCATAAGAAGGGGGAGAAGGAAGACTCCGAGCTACGAAAAGCCCATCGGGTCGTAAGAAGGGGGTTGAAGGACTCCGGGCTACAGAAAGCCCATCGGGTCATAAGAAGGGGGAGAAGGAAGACTCCGGGCTACGAAAAGCCCATCGGGTCATAAGAAGGGGGAGAAGGAAGACTCCGGGCTATGAAAAGCCCACCGGGTCATAAGAAGGGGGTTGAAGGACTCCGGGCTACGGAAAACCCACCGGGTCATAAGAAAGGGGAGAAGGAAGACTCCAGGCTACGAAAAGCCCACCGAGTCATAAGAAGATGACATGGTTTAAGGTTGACCAAGAACCTTTGGAGATGGCATGGTTTAAGGTTGACCATAAACCTTTAGAGATGGCATGGTTTAAGGTTGACCATAAACCTTTCGAGAAGGCATGGTTGAAGGCTGACCATAAACCTTTGTGGTTTAAGGATAGACCCACGAACCTTGTGGTTTAAGGATAGACTGATAACTCTATAAAAATAGAGTTATTTTACCTATTTTAGGCAACAATTAATGCAATATTTTAGAGCAAATATTTGGATTTCCTTCTGATTATTTGAATTTTCCTTATTTATGCAGAATAATGAGATATTGAGGAGATAAGGAAAAGAATTGCAACTATCAGGAATTCAAATACAAGCAGCAGTGGAGGATGGAACAAAATCAAGAAATTCTTGATTTTGTTCCCTAATGTTATCTGCAAGCGTTGGGAGATTGATATTTTGAATTTCCTATAAATAGGAAAGAGAGAGCAGCTAGGTTTTGAGGGGGGGTTAGATTGTTTTTCATTCTTCTGAGAGTTTTTCAAGTATTTTGAAGAGAAGACAAAAGTGATGACAGAATTCTTGTTCTTTGATTCAAGATGCTGAGTTTAATTTTTATTTTTACTTTTTCTTCTACTATGTTCTAATTTTCTTTTGTTAGGGCTACGATGTAGCCTAACTATGATGATGTGAATTTCATGATTTTTATGTTTTATAATTGATTTCATTCATGTGAGTTATATATTATTGCATTTAATGGCTTTTGAGTGACTGGCCACCACTTGAATGGTTTGATGTGCATGTTTGAGACTGAGAAGTGATAATATGCAATTGCTCATTATAATATATAACCATGAATTAAACGTGGATAGAGATATACCGCGTTATTTGTGTAGCTTTCGGTGAGAAGGTGATCCAAAAGACTCATTTTAAGTCGGGAATATTCATAGTTTTTAATGCACTCATGTTTATTTTAATTCACATAGAGATATAGTGGATTAATAAGCTGAGTAGGTTTGCTATGCCTAGAGATAGGATAGTAAATAGGTTAGGAAATTCCGCTATCACATGTTTGATATCGTTCTTGTATTCATATTAATCTGAAATTCATATCTAGTGGTTATGGTGAAATCGGATGCTCTAACATATTTATCGATCGATTTACTGCATTTAGTCTACAATTGTCGTTTTTAATTTATTCTTAATTATATTTTGATTTGTTAGATAAATTTTAGAATTAGTCTATTTTAGTATTTAATTGGTTTATTAATCATCGATCTTCGTGGGACGATACTTTTTCTCATCATTATATTACTTGTTCGACATGTGCACTTGCGTTTAGAATTTCACGAACAAGTTTTTGGCGCCGTTGTCGAGGATCGTTTGTTTAATACTAATTAATATTGATACCAGATAATTCTAAGTTTAATCTAGCTTTCGTTTTGTTTTATTTTTCAGGGTGTATATCGGTTTATGACACGTAGCCAACAAGGGAAACTTGTTGAGCTTGATCCAGAAATCGAGCGTACATTCAAAAGGCGACTGAGAGAACAGAGAAATCACGCTAAGAAGATGGCAGACGGTGAGAATGAAAATCCACGTAGACTCTTAAGAGATTATGCTGCGCCAACAATTGAAAGAACCACATCGAGTATCAGAAGACCTGCAATTCAAGCAAACACATTTGAGATCAAGCCATCACTCATTCAGATGCTTCAACAATCAGTGCAATTCAGCGGGCTACCAAGCAATGATCCAAACGCTCACATCGATGCTTTTCTTGAAATTTGTGACACCATTAAATATAATGGAGTTACAGATGATGCTATTAGATTGAGATTATTTCCATTCTCTCTTAGAGATAAAGCTAAGAGTTGGCTTTCTTCTCTTCCTGCAGGATCAATTACTACATGGAATGATATGGCTCAAAAATTTCTTGGTAAGTTCTTTCCACCTGCAAAGTCTGCGAAGATGTGTAACGATATTACTAATTTTATGCAAATGGATAATGAATCATTATATGAAGCATGGGAAAGATTCAAAGAATTTCTTAGGAGATACCCACATCATGGACTACCCGTATGGATGCAGGTACAAACTTTTTATAATGGCTCTAGTGCAAATCTTCGTTCTATGATTGATGCAGCTGCAAGAGGAACTCTAAATAATAAAATACCAGAAGAAGCCTACAATCTATTAGAGGAGATAGCGTCCAATAGTTATCAATGGCCTACTGAGAGACTACCAATGCGAAAAGTTAGCGGAGTTCACGAAGTGGATGCTTTTGCTGCAATTGCTACACAATTTGAAGCACTCAACAAAAAGCTAGACAATATGAGTGTTTCAGCCATTAAAATTCAGACTTTGACATGTGATTTTTGTGGTGGAGGACATGTTAGCACAGAATGTCAGGTAGGTAATACTTTTAAACGATCTAGTGAAAATTCTAATTTTGTTGGAAATTTTAACAAGTCACAAAATAATCCCTATTCCAACACGTACAATCCGGGATGGCGCAATCATCCAAATTTTTCATGGAATAATCATAATGTGACAAGACCATCGGGATTCAAACAATTAGAGGAGACAAAGTCAAATTTGGAAGATATAGTCACCAAACTTGCTAATACGACTCATGACTTCATCAAAAGCACGGATGTGAGATTTCAAAATCAAGAGGCTTCAATCAAAAATTTGGAGATGCAAGTTGGTCAGTTAGCAAGCATGATGTCAGGGAGACAACAGGGTTCTTTGCCGAGCAACACGGAGAAAAATCCAATTGAAAACATAAAAGCTATTACCTTGAGAAGTGGTAAACAAGTTGGAGAAGAAGAGATTGTCAAAGAAAAGGAAGAGGTGATCAATAAACAAGCAAAGGAGACAAGCAAGAGTAAACTTTTTCGAGATAATCCCAAGCCATACGTGCCGCCAATTCCATTCCCTCAGCGACTCCAGCAGCACAAAATAGATAAGCAATTTTCTAAATTTCTTGATGTATTTAAAAAATTGCACATTAACATTCCTTTTGTAGATGCTTTAGCGCAAATGCCTAGTTATGCAAAATTTTTGAAGGAAATTTTGGAAAACAAAAGGAAACTGGAGGATTATGAAACTGTGAAGTTAAATGAGGAGTGTTCAGCCATCCTACAGAACAAATTGCCTCCGAAATTAAAAGATCCAGGGAGTTTTACTATTCCTTGCACTATTGGAGATTCTTACTTTGAAAAAGCATTATGTGATTTAGGTGCAAGTATTAATCTGATGCCTTATTCTGTTTTCAAGAAATTAGGATTGGGCGAGGTAAAAGAAACCACAATGTCGCTTCAACTAGCTGATCGATCAATTAAATATCCGAGAGGTATTGTGGAAGATGTTTTGGTAAAAGTTGACAAATTCATCTTTCCTGCAGATTTCATAGTTCTTGACATGGAGGAAGATTTTGAGGTACCACTTATCTTAGGTCGACCTTTTCTAGCAACAGAAAGAGCTCTTATTGATGTACAACAAGGGAAGTTGATTCTTAGAGTTCAAGATGATCTTGTTTCATTTAAATGTTTTTAAAGCAATGAAATATCCATTTGATGATAATTATTGTTTTAGAATTGAGACAGTTGACAAGTTGGTGAATAAGGTTTTTCAAGAAAATATTTTTAAAGATCCACTTGAAGCATGTCTAATTCAACCAATGGACAAAGATATTCAGAATGAGGAGATAAAGGAGTATGCAAATTTCATGGAGGCAATTCCACCATATTCAAGGCAAAAGGCAATTAAATTCGAAGGGTTGGGACAACACATTACAAAGCCTAAACCATCAATTGAAAAGCCTCCAATTCTTGAACTCAAACCCTTACCTTCTCATTTGAAATATGCTTATTTAGATGGAGTTTCTTCTTTACCGATAATTATATCTTCTTCTTTGACAGATTTGATGGAGAAGAAATTGCTCAGAGTATTAAGAAAGCATAAAGGTGCAATTGGATGGAAAATAGCTAATATTAAGGGAATTAGTCCTTTAATTTGCATGCACAAAATTTTGATAGAGGAACAATATAAACCCGCTATCCAACCTCAGAGGCGTTTGAACCCGAAGATGCAAGAAGTAGTAAAAGCTGAGGTAATTAAGCTATTTGATGCAGGTATCATCTATCCTATCTCTGATAGTTCTTGGGTAAGTACTGTACAAGTTGTGCCAAAAAAAGGTGGTATGACTGTTCAGAAAAATGACAACAATGAATTGATTCCAACTAGAACGATTCTTGGGTGGCGTGTGTGTATGGATTACAGAAAATTGAATGATGCCACTAGAAAAGATCACTTTCCTTTACCATTTATTGATCAAATGTTAGAAAGACTTGCAGGACATGAGTTTTATTGCTTTCTTGATGAATATTCAGGGTATAATCAGATTCCTATTGCACCGAAGATCAAGAGAAAACTACTTTCACTTGTCCCTATGGTACTTTTGCTTTTAGAAGAATGCCATTTGGTCTTTGTAATGCACCGGCTATTTTTCAGAGATGCATGATAACTATTTTTTCTGATATGGTTGAAAAATATATTGAGATTTTCATGGATGATTTTTCCGTTTTTGGCTTATCATTTGATTCTTGTTTAAATAATTTGGCTTTGGTCTTACAAAGATGTGAGGAGACTAACCTTGTTTTGAATTGGGAGAAGTGTCACTTTATGGTGCAAGAAGGAATAGTGCTCGGGCATAAAATTTCTCAAAATGGAATAGAAGTTGATCGAGCCAAAGTGGAGGTCATTGCAAAATTGCCTCCACCAACATCTGTAAAACTTGTCAGAGGATTTTTGGGTCATGCAGGATTTTACAGGCGATTTATAAAAGATTTTTCAAAAATTGCTAAACCTCTTTCTAATCTTTCGGAAAAAGATGCTCCTTTTAATTTTTCTGTTGAATGCATGCAGGCTTTTAACACTTTAAAGGAGAAGTTAATATCAACACCAATTATGGTGGCACCAAATTGGGATTTACCTTTTGAGCTGATGTGTGATGCTAGCAATTCTACGGTAGGAGCTGTTTTGGGACAAAGGAAGAATAAAATTTTCCGAACCATATACTATGCCAGTCAAACCTTATCAGGTGCACAATTAAATTATTCAACAACAGAAAAGGAACTTTTGGCGGTAGTATTTGCTTTTGATAAATTTCGTTCTTATTTGATTGGCTCAAAAGTTATAGTTTATTCTAACCACTCTGCTCTTAAGTATCTCGCTAGAAAAGAAAGAATCAAAACCCGGGTTGATCGGGTGGATTTCTCACTTTGCAAGAATTTGATTTGGAAATCAAAGATAAGAAGAGGACTGAAAATCTAATTGCAGACCACTTATCAAGAATTCCAAATTCAAAGGAAGAGATAAGACCAATTTTGGAAGAGTTCCCTGATGAGAAAATATTTTCCATTAAGTCCACAAAAATTCCCTGGTATGCAGACTTTGTAAATTATTTGGTAAGTAATGTTCTTCCTCCTGAATTATCATATCAACAGAAGAAAAAATTCTTTTCTGATGTTAAAAATTATTTTTGGGAAGAACCTTTCTTGTTTAAAGTATGTGCAGATCAGGTCATAAGGAGATGTGTTCCAGACGAAGAGAAGGTAAACATTTTACATCATTGTCATAATGGAGAGACAGGTGGCCATTTTGGTGCCACCAAAACTGCAGCTAAGATTTTGCAATATGGATTTTATTGGCCTACACTTTTTAAAGATGCATATTCCTATGTAGCTTCATGTGATAGATGTCGAGAACTGGAAATATTTCAAGAAAAATGAGATGCCTTTAAACAACATTCTTGTGTGAATTATTTGATGTTTAGGGTATTGATTTCATGGGACCCTTTACACCTTCTTATGGAAATTTATACATTTTAGTGGCTGTGGAGTATATGTCTAAGTGGGTAGAAGCTATAGCATTGCCAATTAATAATGCTAAGGTTGTGGTCAAATTTTTGAAGAAAAATATTTTTACCCGATGCGGCACTCCTAAGGCAATCATAAGTGATAGGGGGACACATTTTTATAATAAACAATTTGAGGCATTTTTGAGTAAGTATGGAGTCACACATAAAGTTGCAACCCCTTATCATCCTCAGACTAGTGGTCAAGTAGAGATTTCAAATAGGGAAATCAAGAGAATTTTAGAAAAAACAGTGAATGCCTCTAGGAAAGATTGGTCAATAAAACTTGATGATGCACTTTGGGCTTATAGGACAGCATTCAAAACTCCAATTGGGATGTCTCCTTTTAGGCTAGTGTTCGGAAAAGCTTGTCACTTACCAGTGGAATTAGAGCATAAAGCATATTGGGCATTGAAATTTCTGAATTTTGACATGCAGTCTGCAAGTGAAGAAAGATTATTACAACTAAATGAATTGGAGGAATTTCGCAATGAGGCCTATGAAAATTCTAAGTTGTACAAGGAGCGTACAAAAAGATGGCACGACAAGCACATATTCAGAAGAGAGTTTAAAATTGGTCAAAAAGTCTTACTTTATAACTCTCGTCTTAAACTTTTTCCAGGAAAGTTGCGGTCTCGATGGTCCGATCCTTTTACGGTTACACGAGGTATTCCCATATGGAACAATTGAAGTTGCGCATGACACCGAGGGCACATTCAAAGTGAACGGTCAACGTTTGAAGCCCTACTTCGAAGGTGGTTACAACAAGCGAAGACCACCATTGAACTTCATCCTCCGAATAGCAACATCCGAGATAGTTTGGCTGAAAACTATAAAGCAAGCGCTTCTTGGGAGGCAACCCAAGCATTTTAATTTTGTTGTTTTTATTTATTTATTTTTAAGTTTATTTTTTGCAAAAAAAAAAAAAAAGAAAAGAAAAGATTAATTTTCTCTATTTTATCCAAGTTAACTTTTTAGGAAGCACCTTTCAAGAGTTTAATCATCACAATCATCTATGGATTTATCCTACAACCAGGGGAATTTTCTTCTTCCTATTCTATTTTTCGCATTGAGGACACTACTTCATTCAAGTTTGTGGGGGGGGAGACAAATTTATTTTTTTGATAATTTTTTATCATGATTGCTTTCCTAGTTGTGAATTTTTTGCGATTCTTAGGAAAACTTAAATTTTATTTAAACTTGCAATTGATGTGTGAGTTAATCTTAATTCTGATTATGTTGATCCACTTAATGAGCACTAAAAGTCCTTAATTTTTGAATTGTGTGTAAATTTAGAGAACATTCATGTGAAGTATGTGATTTTCTTAAATTTCACCCAAATCTTAGAATCTGTTTGATTTTCTCTTGAGGCGAAATCCTAAGCTAAATCTAAGCGAGAAAATGATTTAGGCAATTTTTGGATCGATTGAGCCTTTCAAGCTAATCCTGTTTATTTATCCCTAGTCACCCCGTTGAGCCTTAATTATTACCCAATTTTTCATTGGCACCCATATATATTTAGTCTAGCCGTTATCGAATTATATCCTTATCCCATGCCCTATGAACACGTTGATTTTCTTTTGGGATAAAAAAATATTATTTGAGCTTGATAGAAATTTGGGAGGAATGATGGAGTAAAAAGAAGCAAAAAAAAAAAAAAAGAAAAGAAAAAAAGTGATTGTTATGGTTGTTTGGGGTGTAAAAAAAAAAAAATTGCTTTTATGGTTGCCTATCCAACTTTCAATTGAGTGAGCCTTTTGGATACTTAATGGGTTGGAAATTTTCATGTTATATTAGGAGGGACTTTGGGAGAAACTCCACCATAAAGCAATTCAAAAAAAAAAAAAAAAAAAAAAACAGAGAAAAAAAAAAAAAAAAAAAAAAAGAATGGTGATATATGGTGGCAAAAAAATTATCTTGAAGGAGTGAAATTGGATAGAGACATTGGCTCTAATTAGATCCTAGAAATCAACGTGTTGATGGGTGATTTGAGCTTAAAATTCCCGTTATCTCACCTTTAGCCCAGCCTTACATTACAACCTGAGAAAAGTCCTATTGATTTTTGGTTGGATAATTAGCTTACATTAGTGGAGAGAGGAATGAAAAGCAAACCTATGAGATTTGGTCATAATTATTGAGAATTTTTTGAGAGGTTACATGTTAATGTAAATTTATCTAGATTGCATATAATTCGAAAAAGATAAGGACTCTCACACACACACTTGGATCACATAGTTAGAATTGGTCTTAACTTACAAATCGATTTCAATGTTTGGATGAAATTTGTGTTTTTCTTTGAATTGCAAATTTGAGCAATTATGGAAAGATGTCATGGAGGAGATTGCTAGCTTGATTATGTGTTATGTCTTGATTTTGCTCGAGGACTAGCAAAATGTTAAGTTTGGGGGTTTGATAACTCTATAAAAATAGAGTTATTTTACCTATTTTAGGCAACAATTAATGCAATATTTTAGAGAAATATTTGGATTTCCTTCCGATTATTTGAATTTTCCTTATTTATGCAGAATAATAAGATATTGAGGAGATAAGGAAAAGAATTGCAACTATCAGGAATTCAAATACAAGCAGCAGTGGAGGATGGATATCAAATCAGGAAATTCTTGATTTTGTTCCCTAATGTTATCTGCAAGCGTTGGGAGATTGATATTTTGGATTTCCTATAAATAGGAAAGAGAGAGCAGCTAGGTTTTGAGGGGGGGTTAGATTGTTTTTCATTCTTCTGAGAGTTTTTCAAGTATTTTGAAGAGAAGACAAAAGTGGTGACAGAATTCTTGTTCTTTGATTCAAGATGCTGAGTTTAATTTTTATTTTTACTTTTTCTTCTACTATGTTCTAATTTTCTTTTGTTAGGGCTACGATGTAGCCTAACCATGATGATGTGAATTTCATGATTTTTATGTTTTATAATTGATTTCATTCATGTGAGTTATATATTATTGCGTTTAATGCTTTTGAGTGACTGGCCACCACTTGAATGATTTGATGTACATGTTTGAGACTGAGAAGTGATAATATGCAATTGCTCATTATAATATATAACCATGAATTAAACGTAGATAGAGATATACCGCGTTATTTGTGTAGCTTTCGGTGAGAAGGTGATCCAAAAGACTCATTTTAAGCCGGGAATATTCATAGTTTTTAATGCACTCATGTTTATTTTAATTCACATAGAGATATAGTGGATTAATAAGCTGAGTAGGTTTGCTATACCTAGAGATAGGATAGTAAATAGGTTAGGAAATTCCGCTATCACATGTTTGATATCGTTCTTGTATTCATATTAATCTGAAATTCATATCTAGTGGTTATGGTGAAATCGGATGCTCTAACATATTTATCTGATCAATTTACTGCATTTAGTCTACAATTGCATTTTTAATTTATTCTTAATTATATTTTGATTTGTTAGATAAATTTTAGAATTAGTCTATTTTAATATTTAATTGGTTTATTAATCATCGATCTTCGTGGGACGATATTTTTTCTCATCATTATATTACTTGTTTGACACGTGCACTTGCGTTTAGAATTTCATGAACATAGACCCACGAACCGTGTGGTTTAAGGATACACCCACGAACCTTTGTGGTTTAAGGATTGACCCACGAACCTTCGTGGTTTAAGGATTGACCCACGAACCTTCGTGGTTTAAGGATTGACCCATGAACCATGTGGTTTATGGATACACCCACGAACCTTGTAGATGACATGGTTTGAGGCTAACCATGAACCCTTGATTTTTAGGGAAGCACTCGCTAACATCTTGAAAACTATATGGCTTCACCGAGGAATCCTATCAAACTCAACTTGAGCAAATGTCATTAGAGGCGTCATCAAGAGATGTTTGGTAATATTATGGCATTAATTGAACAAGCTAATCAAGCTAAGTCCGTCTGTTTTGGAAAAACATTTGATTTCAATCAGCATCATGTGGCGCAAAATTGTCATCTTGCTCGTGGATATATCATTAATCATCAGATTCTCTAGGAGTCAAGTTCTTATCAAGACGGTCACGACTCGTGAAAAAGGCTCATTAAGCATGCCAAACTAGAGCTTCTTAGTCAGAAAGGGCTTCTCACGCACTTTCGATAAAATGGCTACTTGATCCCATCCATTCATGTGGGAGATAACTAGTTGCTGAGGGTATCTCACATAACCCAGATCAAAGGCTTTCAGAAATATTCGCGATGAGCACAATATGATCGATCAAAAAGGTCTTTTGAAAGGACCGCAATATAGGCTCGTTTAGGGCTTACACAAAGGAATGATTGCTTTGAGGCCAATAAAGGAACATTTGTTGCTATCTTCGTCGGGTTTACAAGTCAAGAACTTGAATGATAAGACAAGATAGGATAACTTCCACTTCTTCAAGCAATAGCTTCTTTGTGGCATTCTCATTTTCACTCAAACCATCCCAATCAGAAGAGACTTCGGAAGAGGGTTGTAATGTTAGCTTGGGAGAGGCTCAAAAGGCTTAAAATTTTCAAGAGGGCTTTTAAGAGTCGTTGATCATCATGGCATCGTGACCGGGTCATTCGACCTTTCGAAAGCATTTGGCTTTTGAAACACAGTATATCTCAAAAGTCCCTTGACTAATCATTTCTGCATAGGAGCTTTGCTCCTCTCTCTACTTTCCTTTGCACTTGTGATGAATTTTTTTACAAAGGCAATTGGACTTTTGATAACTTTTCTTTTACATAATATGCAGCCTTTTGTCTCTTTTTCTTGATGGGCATTGGCCTTGCTCTTACCAGGCACACTGCTTTTTTATGCCCCATAATTTGTCTATTTTTTTTTTTTTGCTCTTTGAACTCTTTGAGCTCTTATGACTTTCGAGATGCTTTTCACATTTTCTCGTGACTATCAATTATATTTGGTCAATTCTTATGTCTTGCCCCAGTAAAGGGAGATGATGACCACTTGAGGTTCAGAAATGAATAATCAGGCCCAAGTTGGTTAAAGCAATGGATATTAGTGTTTGGGTAGAGAAGGAAATGCTCTTCTTCACCTTGGGATGATTCAAGCTCTAATGAGAATTCCTGTGAAGCTATCACCAGAAGATTGATGCAAGTGAAAGTAATAGAATCTTTCTTAATCTTTCGCTCTATAACACGATCGTAACCCCTTATGTTGCCTCAATATAGGGTCATTCTCGACAAGGGTACTCTGAAGGATTGTCTTTTTCAGCCCTAAGGGGTAGCAAGATATCAGTGCAATGCTTGGGATTGATGAAGAAAATGCCCTAATCATTTCGATCTTTGCGCTCAATGCGAATGAATCCTTTGTCCTAAGAGAAAGTTATTTTTCACTCAACTCTCAAAAGTGTTTGAAGGACGTGTTTGGAAATGGGCTTGCCTTTCTTCATCCTAAGCACTTCTTATTTGGCATGGTTAACGTCTCAATCTCACTCTGTCGAGATCATCTGAGTAGATCAATCTCCATAAGGAAATTTGATTTTAAATGAATAATCCACAAGACAAGAAAACAATTTTGAGATAAAAGAATACTCAAAAAGTTTGCAGGAATTTTTTCTTTTCTCATTTTTGTGCTTGTCTCTAAAAAAAACGCCGAAGTTTTTTTCTTTACTTTTTTTTTGTAATGGAAATTTTTCACTTTTTTTTTTAAATGAGAAGAAGGTACTTACCTGCGGCATGGTGACTCGGTAACCCTGTAAAGAATGTGAGAGAATATGGTAGTGCAAAAATCTTTAGGAATTGAAATGTTGGAAACAATACATTATTACCCTTCATTCGCTTTCATCCTTTGGGCCCTAACATCTCTTGGATTCACCTTCGTGGATATTTGGTAACTTCACAATACCCTTCGCTTGTATTCACCTTTAAATGTTTGACGTTTTCCTGATTCCTTGGTGGAAGGCGTCACTTCTACAGTCAATGCGCAATTTTTATCACCCTGTAAGAAGGGGAGATGAAACAAGTCATCTCCATTCTTACTTAGGTTCAACTGAGGAACAATACATCCTTCTTGATGAATTTGACAATGTTGTTCTAGCACACTTCATTGATGGGTGAATGAGAGATTTTTCTTTAAATCAAAAGTTGTTCTCCCACTCTTTATATGACAAACCCTTGTTTCGTTCGAGTCTCTTTGTTTCATTTGAATCTTTCTTTGTTTAAGATGAACATGACTAAATAATGCTCCATCACATTTGTTGGAACATTACAAAACTTGATGCTCTTGATATCTCCTTAACAATGAAAAGAAAATCAAGTCAGAAACGGTATTAAAAATGGATAATTGGAATCAATACAGTTTACTCTTCCTTCGAATTCACCCTTTTGGATATTTGGCAACTCCTTTCATTTGTCTCATCATGCAAAGTGAATGAGATCAATGGGTTGTTTTGGCCTCTAAGCTTTTGCGAATAACAAAACTTCCCAGAATGGAATTCAACTTCGTTCTGCCTCTATGGAAAATTGGCGCCAAGGATGCTTTGATGCATGCCTACTCCTCAAGCACCATGAGCCTACACTTTTCTTTTAGAATGAGCAAATGTCGATCTCAAATAAATTCATCGTCCTACCGGAGAAAGTGATTTCATGAAGAGAGAGTCTTAAGCAAAGCTTTCTTGAAATTGATTTTGGAAGGTAAACATAAAGATTCACTTGAAACACTTCCGAATTCGTTTTTTTTTTTTTTTTTAAGGGATGATTTTCACTAAGTTGAATTCCATCATAAAAAAAAAAAAAAAAAAAAAAAAGTCGCATGATTTACAAAAGCATCAATTGGATTCGCAATCAAAACCCAAAATAGAAGACATTGTTCTTAACAAGAATAAAGACAATGATAAAGTACAAGAAACTCTTGCAGATATGAAAGTAAAAATTCACTCTTGCCCTAGCTCTAGAATCCACCTCTTTGTGTTGTCACCATGAGAATGTCAAGAAGCATCGCGTATAACCTGCAAGAAGGCGACAATGTTAGTTCGTGAATGAGAGAAAATGATATCTCAATGAGGTCGCTTCTTACACTAAAATCGAGGCGACGTTACATGCCCCGTAGTCCTTATTACGGGGCTTTAGTATTTCGCCAAGATTTTAGCATAAGAGAAGACATTGTTAAAAGAAATTGATCCGCGGCTATCAATCGAATGACTATTCTATCCCAAAAGTTTTATATGCAAAAAGTGTCATTGATTTTTGAAATGTTGATTTGCGATTTTACTCCTAGAAAAAATGAAGTGACTTCTATTTTGAGAAATTTGTACGCAAAATAAATTGCATTTCAGTCCCAAAAAGTGAGAATGAGAGAACTTGGTTAAAAATGTAATTTCAATTTTTGTGCCCCAAAATATAATCTTGACTTGAAAGAATTTTCTAAACAAAAAGTGGTTTTGAGCCCATAATTAAAAATTTAAACAAAGCCATGTTCATTAGGGCCAAAACAAAGTGTTTAGAACTTGCATTCAAGGTTCACTTTTTCTGAAGAGTGATTGCCAATTTTTCAATCATAAGCCTGCATCACCGAGGGCATTCGATTGATTTTCATGAATTAAAAGATGAAAATGCAATACAAAACGAGCAAATAACAAAGGAAAATGATACTTACAATGGGTGCCGACCTTTGTCTTTGTTTCCTTTAAAGCAGGTAAGGGAAAGAAATGTTTCAGTCAGGACGGCATTAACAAAACCCCTTCCCGTACATACCTCACGAACTACCCATGCCACGGAAGGGTTAATAGCGTTCCTACAATATGGGAATAACACGAACCCAAAGAAAGCTAACGGGAAGATCCTATTCTTTTGAAAAGATGGGGCATTTTGAAAAAGCTCATTTAAGAATGAAAATGGGCAGGTCTTGCTATTGGCTTTCAAAACTTTCCTCACATCCTCTTCCTTAACTCTAAGGAAATCAGATAAGGTCGATGCATGCTCAGTCCCTACAGGTGGGCTAACTAACTCCGACACCAAGGGCTTTCCGATGGCAAGACTATATTCTTCTAAGGTTGGAGTGAGTTCATGATCACCGAGTATGAACGTGCAAGTTTCGAGGCACCAAACATGTGCTAACGCTTGCACGACACCAAAATGAGTTTCTATCTCCAATAAGGGAAGTAAACACCCAACATATGATCGCACCTAATCATGGCCAGTTGGATCCAATATATCCCACCACGCGTGAAGCTCGACTTTCGGGATGGGGATGATGCGAAGGTCGGGTACCCCCATCGCATGATCAGCCTAATTTATCATGGACCGACCAAAATGAAAGCGAGTAAGTAAATTGCGAAGAAGAGAATTCCAAAAAAAAAAAAAAAACTTACCCTACTCATTGAGTAGTGATGTCAAGGCCAAAGACATGCGCATGGACAGTGGTTCAATTTCTACTCTAGATGGCCCAAAATGGAGCCATAGGATCACAGGACTGAACCAACAAGCTCGTGGCTAGGTCGTGTTACCCATGACTCCGGCTTCGTCAAAGGACTGACCCGTCTCGCATGCTCGCAGACCAGGGTAAGGACCTCTGACATCAAGAAAGAAACTTCGGGGTTGAGATGGGCGACTCGTACTACATGCTTGTACTCGGAGTGGTATTCACCTAAACACCATCCTAAGGGATCCTATGCAGCACAAGTCCGGCAGCAAGTTGTGTGTGCTATGGTGTAGTGCAATGTAAGAAACACAAACATGACAATTTACAGGCAAGCAACACTTCATAAATCCAAAACACAACCATCCATTCCCAACTCCACACCTGCATTACAAAGGGTTAACAATCACTTTTTGAACAAGATTAATTTGGCCTAAGTCCTCTAAAGTTTAAAACCAAGTCCCCAGTGGAGTCGCCAAGCTGTCGCAACCTATCCCTCAGGGGGAGAGAACAGGTTTAGGGGTATTACCTAAAGGACGGACCTAAGGCCCATTATTAGACGCGGGCTCTCCCAAGCCCATACCCCGCGTGACGTTGGGATATTTTCAAGAATTTTGCAAAAATGAGTCGCCACTAGCCTATTGGGGTCGGCTAGAAACCAAGTGAGGCATGAGAGTATACCTCACTTCCTACGCAACCAGAGAATCTAGGGTCCGGGACTTGATTACACTAATGACCAATTAGTGCCCTTGCGGTACCTAATCTTGTTCATTTTAGAAGAAAATATTTTTGTCAGGCAGTTTGGATTAATTTTACATTTATCCACTAACATGCAAGGTGATCATGCGGGTGCGCAATCATTAAAATAACAATCACAGCTACCAACATTCTAATTGCAATAAAAATCAAACACGTGCAAGTAAACATAATTAGATATGCAAATTAAGCACACGATATAATCAAAATACGAGCAAATAAAGGCCTAATTATACCAAGAAGGCGAGGCATAGCAATTCCTAACCAAACTCTACAATTTTTGAATTTTCGAAATTTTTTTTAATTTTTTAATTTTTTATTTTTTTAAACAAATTAATTTTTTTAAAATTTTTATATAAAAAGAAGGTCGAATTTTTTAATGTTTTCTGAGTTTTTGAATTTTCGGAAATTTTTTGAATTTTTTATTATTTTTCGAAATTTTTTTGATTCTTTTATTTTTTTATTTTTTTAATTTTTAATATTTAATATTATCATAATATTATACTTCAAGAAGAAGGGTTCGGACCGGGCACACCCAATCTGGCCCGCGGACTTGACCCAAACCCAGATCCAAAACTTTTGGATTTTTTTTTCATTTTTTGAATTGGTAATTTAAAAAAGAAACAATATTGTTATTTTTTAAAACTTTTTTTTTTCTTTCTTCTGTCTCTTCTTACTACGTCCTTTCCCTGCGTCACCTGCTCAACCGTCCTTCCCGAGGCCAGCTTTTCCCATTTTTGTTTTTCCTCTTTTTTTTCTTTTGATTTTTTTTGTGTTTTTTATTTATTCTTTTTTTTATCCCTTTTTCTTTAGGGCGTCTTCTTCGAGCCCTCTTCTCCTGCAGCCGTAGCTCACCGAACCCCCTACAACTCCTCCGCCGAACCGACACCGCCTACGCCACAAATACTGACCGCCCTAAGGAAGGTCAATGGGCCGCTGCCGCTCACCGGTCATCCCCCTCGACCGGCACCGGCCCTCGCCGGCTACCTAATCCGGCAACCACTAACCTATTTCCGATGGAACGAGTCGTTGATTTGAACACATGCCAATATCTCGTGCAAACCACTCGAAAACACAATGAATACAGACAAAGCAACAAGGATTTAGCAAGCGCGGGTACAAAAATGAGTGGGTTCGGCGTTAAAACGCAGGCTATTCTTCGATTTTCTTTGGAGCGTTTTATCGAACACATAGTCTAAATTATCAAATTCGCAGGATTTCGACTCAACCGAGCGTCGAACACGCTTTAGGGGTCTTGGAACATAACATAGGAGGAACACGGGAGCAAAGCGCGAAGGCGACGTGGACCAGAGCTCACGCGAACCGGTCGGCCGCAAGCTCCGGCCCGAAGTTTTCTAAAACTAGACCACGGGTTCAGGGGACCTACCTTGTCCGGTGATGGGCTACGGCGGGCGGAAGGACCTCTGGTGACAGCTAGCTGCTCCCTCGAGCTTCTTTCCTCTAGTTCGGTTTCTCCCCTTCGAACTCTATCCCTCGCTCGCTCTCGGCTTCTCCTTGTCTTTCTCCCCTCTCTCTCAATCTCCTTGGTTTCTCTCGGGCTACATTGTAGAAGATGGTGGTGGCGACAGTGACTCGACAGAGATCTGGCGCAGCGATGTCGACGGCGTCGACGACACCTCCTTTGCCCCCTGGTTACTCTCGGTCTCTCGGGTTTCTTCTCCGTGGTATCTTTTCTTTTTAGGGTTTCCTCTACCTCCCCCTATGCTCGATGCTCTGCTTTTCTCCTTTTTTCTCTGCCTTCTCTCCCCCGTGTTCTGGTCCCCTTTTTTTTATTTCACAATGCCTTTTCTTTTTCTTCTTGCAGGCCTGCCCTTGCTGCTCTGGCGTTTCTTCAGCTTTTTTTTTTCTTTTTCTTTTTGTTGTTTTTGTTTCTTTTCTTTTCTTTTCTTTTCTTTTCTTTTCTTTTCCTTTTTCCTTTTCTTCTTGTTTTTTTTTTGTTTTTTTGTTTTTGCGACTAATTCCTAATTTTGTACACGATTCAATCCTAAATAAAATAGCAAAATTTAGGTGTCAACACCAAGGACTCCACAAGAGAAGGAACAAATGAAGCATGTTCCTTATGCTAGTGCTATCGGGAGTTTGATGTACGCTATGATGTGTACAAAACCTGATATATGCTTTGCAGTTGGAATGGTGAGTAGATACCAATCCAATCTAGGTCAAGCACATTGGAAAGCCGTTAAGAGAATACTGAGGTATCTGAAGGGAACTGCTGATTACAAGCTGAATTACTAAGGAAAGGATCTGCGACTTGAAGTATATTCAGATGCTGACTTGGGAGGAGATTTAGATGAAAGAAAATCTACATCTGGATTTGTTTTCTTACTGAACAATGGTGTCATATCATGGAGCAGTAAGAAGCAAATGTGTATAGCCTTATCCACGATGGAAACTGAGTTCGTGGCATTATCAACAGCGGTACAAGAAGGAGTTTGGCTTAAGAGATTTTTGGATCATTTAGGTGTTATTGAGAAAGCTGCAAATCCATTATTGGTTAACTGTGATAGCCAAGCAGCTATAGCGTACATCAAAGATCCAAAGTATCATGGCAAGACCAAACATATAGATACCAAGTATAACTTTGTCAAAGATATGGTTGCACGAAAGGATGTGAACTTACAGTACATATTTACGCATAGAATGGTAAGAGATCCTATGACAAAGCCAATACCTAAAGATGTGTTTTGTCGTCATGTAAAATCTCTAGGATTGCGTAGAGTCTGATATACTGGATATTGTAATTTCCCTGAATTTTTTACATTTATGAACTTGTGTTTTTCATCATTAATGCCTATGAATCTTTATTTGATCTTTATGCATCTTAATGCTCAGTGCATTATATTAAGTTGAGAAAGTATGTCGAACAGATAAGAGATTAGTCCACTCACACGGGTAATCGCCTCTATTTACTGTGTGATAAATAGAGATGAGACGGTTTTTAAGCTTATTATCTAGGTGATAATCGAGAGCTCAAGCTTAAAATATATATGTCGCCTTAACTAAGTGTTAAGATGAGGACATGATAAGTACTATATCCGAAAGTAAAATACCCTACATATTTTTTTACTTTATCTGTCTAAGATGCCAGATGTGAGTTCTGATGAATTATGTGAATGAGTAGATATAGGAGCTCAAGTTAGACATTAGGTATGTCTGAACTATCATCTGTACGGTATGGATTGTGTAGACATACGCTCCATGGGAAAGGAGTTAATACCATATTACGTATTTCATACTACGTATGCATGAGAAGACCAATAAGAGTGACAAAAGTTTGATCTCAACTTTTATACTGTGTGAGACTCTTGAGGGAAATGAGTTCCTCAATTTTAGTGCCCTCAGGACTCTTACTTATTCTCAAGATTTCTATTTAGTATTTGCTATCTTAGGATGTTGCCAATGGTCATGAGTTGATTCGATCTAACGGGACATTTTTAGAAAAGCAAGTTGGACTGAAATTGAGAGTTTGAAGGAAAGAGGAAGATCGATTTTGGAGAATCAGATTGTTGTTTTTGTATTCACCGGTCAACCAATTATGACTATCTTTGGGATAATCATAATTGTGAATGCAATATATATCATTATTTAAAAGAGATCAAGAGAGATATAAATGTGATCGATCGATCTAGGGTACTGCATACTAAATCTACTCAAAGTGTGACGCCCATTATGAGCTGCTATATATTCCTAACAGATGTATGGCAACGAGCTCTCAAAGTATGCTGGTCGCACGGATTATTCACCGTTATGAATGTCGAAAAGAGGTTAAGAGGATCCTGTTCGGCCCACCATGTGCGAGTGGGAGATGATGATTTTAATTGATTAATTTGATGGGCCTAAGTTGGCCCCTCCGCCCATGTTGGGCCTAAAAGCTTGGCCCACAAAAACTAGGGCCCATGAATGGAGGGATATGATGAAGGGGCACGTTTCTTATTTTGAGGGGACGTATAAAAGGGGGAAAGGGAGGGAGAAAAGACACCTTTTTTGGCAATGACGTACGTCTCTTCCCTCTCTCCCTCAAAACACTCTCCAAAAGAAGAAAAAAAAGGAAAGAGGCGACTCCCTACAATTCTCTAAGGCTAATTGGCATCATCGGATCGAACAGGACCGATTTTCTCTTCCTCATATCGGTGTGGGTGTTTAATCTGTGGCTAACAAAGTACGTTCGATTCTGTGATGTGCCTTAGAATCGGTGATGCATGTGAATTTTCCCGAGCTCGTCTTCCGCGCAAGTTTAGGGGTTCGATTTAGGGTCGAATCCAATTTTTGGGGATCCAACAATCCCAACATTGGCGCCGTTTGTGGGAATCGAACCCACGACCAATGTTGGGATTGTCGGATCCCCAAAACCGGATTCGACCCTAAATCGAACCCCTAAACTTTTGCGGAAGACGAGCCCGGGAAAAACATATGCATCACCGATCCTAAGGCACATCACAGAATCGAACGTACCTTGTTAGCCACAGATTAAACACCGACATCGATATGAGGAAGAGAAAACCGGTCCTGTTCGATCCGATAACACCAACTCGCCTTGGAGGGAAGATGAGTGCCGCCTTTTTGCCTTTTTGCCTACTGTTCCTTTTGTTTTGAGAGTGTTTTGAGGGAGAGAGGGAAGAGACGTACGTTAAAATGCCAAAAGGTATCTTTTCTCCCTCCCTTTCCTCCTTTTATACGTTCCCTCAAAATAAGAAACGTACCCCTTCATCGTATCCCTCCATTCATGGGCCCTAATTTTTGTGGGCCGGGCTTTTAGGCCCAACATGGGCGGACAGGCCAACTTAGGCCCATCAAATTATAATAATTAAAATCATCACCTTCAGATGGGGCCGCTCGAAGCGTGAAATGTTTTCCTGGATCCTGGCAAAAGTGTCTGCGAAGTTATCTGCATGGAAGGAAAAGCTGTTATCAAAGAGTGGAAAGGAAATTCTTTTAAAGTCAGTCATTCAAGCGTTACCTCAGTACGCAATGTCCATCTTCAAGATTCCTCTGTCACTCTGCAGATTAATAGAGAGCAAGACATCAGCATTCTGGTGGAGCAACAATAATAATAAGGCAGGTATTCATTGGCAACACTGGTCATTTTTAAAGGAGTCTAAAGTATGTGGGGGCATGGGATTTCGTGACCTGGTGAACTTTAATCTGGCTATGCTTGGCAAGCAAGCCTAGCGCATGTTTCAGCATCCTAATGCTATATGGAGCCAACTTTTTAAAGGTTTATATTTCAGGTTTACTTCATTTCAGAATGCCCAGTAAGGCTATCGACCTTCATGGGGGTGACAGAGCATATTAACAGGCAGAGATACAATTCTTCCTAAGCTAAGATGGTTTGTTGGGGATGGATCATCGATAAGAATCAGAGAAGACTTATGGCTTCCTACAGGCAAAATCGAAGGTATAGCAGTTGAGGGAGAACCTAAAGTAGTTGCTGATCTCTTGGACTCAACAAATGCAGGTTGGAATGTCAATCTCATCAATACCATTTTTGATGCCCAGGTAAGTAAAACCATCCTAAACATCCCTATTAGTCCTTCAATCCTAAAAGATTAGCTAGTTTGGACAGCCACATCGTCAGGAAAATACACAGTAAAGAGCTGCTACCACTATGTATCCTCAACCCAATCTAACCCTCAACATATAGCCTCCTCATCTTACCAACCCCCTGTTATGGAAGAAAATCTGGAATTTGTCAACAGCTCCTAAGATTCAAGTCTTCATTTGGCTAGCCTGTAAAAACGCCCTCGCTACAAAAGATAACCTTTATCAACGACATATTGCCCGTAACCCCTTCTGTACCCTCTGCAAACAGAACATCCCAAAAACAGTTGAACACATTTTTTTCTTCTGCAAATGAACAAACGAAATTTGGACTCATTCAAAGATTAGGGTTTTGGTTACACCTACCTCTGTCCGACGATTTGATGAGTGGATTGCTGCTAGAATCATGCTCCCCGCGACCTCCCCTGACTTCGGTTTGTTAGCCCGTTTGCTGTGGGAGATATGGTGCTAAAGTAATCACGCTATTTTTCGACAGAAGAGCCCTGATCCTTTCTATGCAGTGGAGAATGCCCTTACTCTGAGTCGTCTTGACAAGATGATGGCCTCACCTACACATCAACAAGAACTGTCCACGGTTAGCTTGGATCGTGTTTGGATCCCGCCACCAGAAGGCAGTCTCAAATGTAATATAGATAGGGCTTTTTACCCAGGGAATGAGGAGGGATCAGTGGCATGCGTTTATCGAAATTTCAAAGGAATCGTCACCGATGTGATTACCTGGCGCATTCCAGCTCAGTCGACCTTTCAAACTAAGATCTAGGCGTTCATTGTGGCCGTCCAGCACCTGATCCAGCAAGACCTTCATCTCGAGCGTGTTGAGGTTGAATCGGATTGCCATCTGCTCGTAGATCTTCTCACGCATCTGCAGCCGTCGCCATGGAAGGAACGAAACCTCCTTGCTATTCTTCGAGATCTCCTTTTGCATTGCCCTAATCTCTCCATGAAGCATGTTAGTTGGGTAGCCAACTTAGCAGCTGACTGGGCTGCCAAAGCCCAGCAAACTCAAGGCCCGATCCGCAGCTGGCTTCTTTTTCCCCCTTTTCCTTTTCAAAGTATTGTTCTCGGTGATGCTTTAGCTTCAGGTTGTATTTTTTTCTTAATCTAATATATGGGTAGTTTCGATCAAAAAAAAAAAAAAGTACCACGGAATGCATACATAACTAAAATTAAATGTCGGTAATGTCCGCAGTCATGTCCAAAGATGGAGGAAAACATGTTATCCTAATAACTAATTTCCATAATCCTAAGTAACAACAATGTAAAAAGAGAAATAAGAAGAAACAATTTTTCTTAATTTAGTTATTAAGTAGTTTGCCAAAACCGAACGTTTGATAATTTGGCTGTCCAGTTGATTAGTAATTAGTGCAAGTCCCATGGGAGTGCATTGTGTAAGTCAATTCGATATTCCTAAATATTGCTAACCTGAGCTAATTATTGCAAATACTTTTCATCTCACTAATATTATTTTGTGACATAATCGTCAAGTTAAAATAGGGAAATTGTTCAATTAGACCTAGTCCTAATATACAGATATCAATTCAATCATAAACTTCTTAATTTTACCAATTGAGTCTATTTGCATGAGATTCTAATGTAGTATTTTTTTTTTTTTTGGTAAAGGTAAGAAATTATATTGATTTTGCAGATAAATTACAAAAGGGAGGCCTGGCACCAACAAAGCAGACGACAATGTCAATGAAGAGTGTAAGGGTACCATGGTTCCCAAGGAAAAGAAAACAGAGAACAACAAATAAACAGGAATAAAAGACAGACAAAGAAAGCTACAGACCCTCCATCAACTAAAAATAGAAGTCAGAAGATCCCAACATCGTTGAAGTCTTCTATTCCTAGGAGAGTCTTCCACGTGATTAAGAGACAAAGCCTTGTCCTTAATAGCCTTTTGAAGATGAAGCTTCATCGCCGGGCGAAAGATAGGTTGGTTGCGGAAAATGATGTTATTCCGCTCCTTCCATATAATATACGTCATAACAGCAAAGCTGAACCGGCCAAGAATGTGATAGAAGCTCCTATCCTTGAACCGATTTGAAGCCCAAGCAAGATTTTCAAGCCAAGATTTATTGCTCCAAACTAAATTAAACTTAGCAGCCCAAAAAGAGGCAAGGCTAGCCGAGATATGGCACGCAAAGAAGAGATGGTCTACTGAATCAGGTCAGGCCACAAGCTACGATCCAGATATGAGGAGAGAAGAGCCGAAGATTCCCTCCAAAAATCGGGACCAATTGCCAGTCGTCGGGTCCACAGAAGCTCAAAGACCAGTTGCGCATCTACAGTACCAGAATCGCTCAAAATCGCCCAAATAGAGAGAAAATGAATAGTATACCGAGGATCAACAAATGGCCCTAATTTAGTATTTATAACCATTTTTCGCCAGAAAATTATTGACATAATAGTGTACCACGTGGACAGTTGACAATGACTAGACCATTATATTGGTAAGGCGAATATCAACTGGAATGACTATATGGTAATTTGGACAAAAGTTTGGGACTAAATCAACCTAAATTGACAAAATTTAAAAATTTAAAACTAAATCGACATCCATATATTATCGATTAAAGACTGATCGTGTAATTTTTCTGGTTAAAAGCCTCCCCATCTAGTACTCCTCAGCATCCCACAACATTTTTACTGTCTTACGTGCACGTGTCGGGAAACGCGATCGGTCCACCGTGGGTAGCAAGTAAAGAAAAACTTGCTGACTAAACAATTTGACCAAGTCTCATTAATCCCTAAACTCCCGGCCGCACTATCTCCCCATGTCAAGTGGAGACCGAGTCAAAAACCCTAAATCATTTATTACGTCAATAATCATTCTCTTCTAGTCGATTATTTATGCAAATCACATCATATTTGAAGCTTAAGGTTTTGGATATAAAAAGGGTGACGGGGTATATAAAAACAAGGGGAGGTTCCTAGCTACTTATAATTCCATAGATAGAAAGAAATTTGGTAAGTATCCGTCGCTCCTATTTGAGAACTTTCGCCTGCCAACCCACATAAAAATTTTGCACCTATTGTTTTCCGGCTATTCGAAGTTTTGAACTTTAGTCTGATCATAGGACAATGAAAACTGGCTCGAAAACCATCTGGTTGCTAAAAAATGAAAAGCTTAAAAAGACGTAGTATTTAATGATTGCTGAAAGATCGGATTCTAGCCCTTATGCACGCTCTACACGTGTGGACAATCTTTTTTTCTTTTTTCCGAGTGAATTCGAGTACTATGAAAATTAAAGACCGTCGCTTATTAAAAAGAAAAAAAGAAAAAGAAAAAACGTGAACATGAATATGAAAAGAAAGATATAAAGCAGATGAAAGTTAATTGCACGTGAAAAACGCAAACTAGGGGTTAAAAGCATTCATAAAGATTCTGCAGATGTCTTTCTGAAATATTCCCTTAACTAAGCCTTGAACCAAAAAAAAAAAAAAATAAAGAAGAAAAATCAAAATCAAAATCAACCACAGACATACTTTTTTTAAACCCTGTAGATGATTCTCTATTTACTATAAAAATGCCCCATATTGAAGAATTTCCTATTTATGTAGCTCTTTTGGTAAGATGAAATGCAAATTCAATTGCCTTAGATTTGTATGAATTTCATATCAGAAAACAAAAATAAAATAAAATAAAAAATAGATTGGGATGGGAAGCAGATTTTAGGACGTGCCAGTGGATTTGAGATGAATTCATAATTGGTGTTGCATTAACCATTTTTTCCCTTCTAATACGACCTATGTTAAGTTTTATATAAAAATTAATTTTCTCGACATTTATTGCAAAACAATCAAACTAAAATAAATTGCTTTGGGTAAGGCGAAAAAGGAAATTTTATGCACTACACATTAGGGCCAAGTTAATAACTTTGTACTCCTTATTCAAAAAGTCCGTGTGTAACATAGCTAAACAATCAATGAAAACAATAGAAATTTACCCAAAATATACCCTCCAAAGTCTCGTCAAGTTTGAAAAAAAAATGATAAAGTGAAAATAATAAATCCTTTTTTTGTAATTTTTTGGGATAGATAGAATTGAAAATCAAGTTCCATGGGATAACTAAAGTTTCATAATTGAAGAAAAGATTGAAGCAGCAAGTAAAGTTTAAAACATACGAATAATCATGAAATAAGTCATAAATGATATTGTAAAAAACAGTTTTTATCCATTCAAATTGACCCATGTCGAGTCGTTTGAATTTTTTTTTTTTTAATTCGCTTAACTATACATTTCATTGAAAAGAAAACAAAACTAAACAAAAGCCAACTTCCAAAGGCATGTATATATTTTCTTCTGTCACAATATTACAAACATAGAAGTTAATTTTCCATACACTACATTAATTAAAATTTTTTTACTAATCTAATCTGCGAAGTCTTTTTCCGTCCTAATTGACCCTTGTTGAGTTACCTGAATAGAAAACTGTTTTTCATGTCCTTAATTTTCTCTCAACTAAAGATTGAATTAGAAAAATGAACATCAACCCAAAATGCACTCTCCAAGGCCATGCAAAATTCTTTTTGATACAATTACTTTTTGAGAAATTTCTATTCACGTACTTTGAGTAAGATGAAAATGAAAATTCACTACCTTAGATTAATTTTAATTTCATTATTTAACAAAAAAGGATAGAAATACACCGTCATGTCTTTGCTCTACAAACCTTTTCTTTTGGTAGTGCTTTCAAAAAAAAAAAATTAATCGTATTCTTCCTAAAGCCTTTCTATAAACTCGTTATGGAGAGTCGGTGTAAACAAATTATACTCGGTATTTTCATTTTTTTTCATTTTTTTAAAATCTGCAAAAAATAGTTTCTTTTTCAGAAATTTCTGATACAATATAAAAACACGCTAAGATTATGCATTACGCATCAATGCAAGCACGTCCGTTTTTTCAACCACTAACCGAACTCCATGGAATCTTATGTAGTACTCCAATAAATGACATGGTTTATGTGTTTTTGGAAAATTTCACATATTGAATATTATCTCGAACATGTCATGATTAGTAGATTACTCACTATTTGGAAAGATATTTAATGAGACATGTCATTCGGGTTATGTTGCATGAAGCAGAAAAATTGGCTAAAATAAGATTTAAAAAAAAAAAGGCGACGGTTATTGAAGTAAATTAATAAAAGAAAAACCCTATAAAGAAAAAAAGTTACCGCTTTTAAAGCTGCGGTGGTTACTCCCCCTGGATCTAACTAAAATCGCCTAATTTTCCTCCTTAATTATCTCAACTGCCTCACCTCTCTCTCTCTCTCTCTCTCTCTCTCTCTCTCTCGCATAATAACTACCGACGCTTGAAGCAGAGAGAAGTTACAGTTTGACAGATGACGACGTTTGTTAGCGACTACAGTCTTCGGTCTACTTCGATCCAACAAGCGAGAGACAACCTCGTGGATATGGCAAGGACAGAATCTCCTCAGGTACCTCTCCCTCTCTGTCGCTCAATCTCTCTCTCTCTCTCTCTCTCTTACCTTCTTCTTTATCTTGATTCCTAACTGACGCATGGTTAGAGTGCAACTTCAAGCTTGGTGCCCATGAAAACTTCCGTGTCTTTGGTCCTCAGGTCCTTTTCAACATGGCCATGAGCTTCTGCTCCAATCTGAGCTCTCTCCAGCACCATCGCCTCAACCGTGTCGCCGGCTTCCCGCCGCTGCTCAACCCCTCGGAGCTGCAGGGCCTCTGGGGCGACAACTGCTCCGCTTTCTCCGACTCTTGCATCGACCCATTGCTCGACTACTGCTCGGCCGACTACTCGTACCCTGACTACCTCGTCCCTTACTTCTCCTCCTCGCCCGACAACCTCATCTCCATCTCACCCGACATCTTCCCTATCGACGGGCTCGAGTACTGCCCGTACCCAAAACGGCAGAAGCAGGAACCCCTTGAGTTCCCCGACTTGAGCGCCGGATTCCTCGATGGGTACATTGCGGACGAGCTGCCACCGGTAGAGCTCTCACCACCTCAGCTCATGCTGCCCCCTCAGCCGGAGCCACATTTCCAGCAGGAACGGTGCGGCTCCTGTGGAGGCAGAGAGAATGGCACGAAGAAGCCAAGCGTGGGCGGGGAGACCTTGTCCACGCAGAGCTTAGCGGCGCGGCACAGGAGGAGGAAAATAACCGAGAAGACCCTTGAGCTTGGGAAGCTTGTCCCGGGAGGCCGAAAGATGAATACAGCCGAAATGCTGCAAGCGGCGTACAAGTACGTGAAATACTTGCAGGCCCAAGTTGGAATTCTTGAGCTCAGCGAGTCAATTCAGGTGGTACATCTTTTGTTGTCTGGCGTAATTTATCCTTCCTGGGCAATCTTAATGCAAGATTACTTCTCTTTTTCTTTCCTGAACATGAACAGGTAGTGCTTTTTGCTCTTGCTATAATGTTTTTTCTACTCTCGTAATCCGCATATTCTGCATTAATTTGCAGAAAAACGAGGAGACACGGCACAGCAAGCGAGAGCTTCAAGTTCTGCTCCAATCCCCGAAAATTCAAGAGAAGCTGTATGCGGAAGAGAAAGTCTTGGCGACGAAAGAGCTGCTCCAAGCCGTTGCGAAAGACCCCAAAGTGCAGTCGACAGACTCGATTGGCAAAGATATAGTTCAGCTTCTGTGTGCCCACGGCTGGTATATCTGAGGCATAGAGCGAATCCAGAGAATCAGCGGAATGAACTTTAGCAGTCGGTTATCTGTTTTGTGTCTCTTTCCTTAGTTTCTTAGTTAGGGTTCTTGTTTTTTTTGTTCATGTTGCGGTAATTTTTCTGATAATTTGTAGATTTCAGGCATTTATCAATTTAGTTACAGTCTTGTAAAATTCTGTTGTTAAGGAATGAGCAAGTATTGTGAATGGCTTTTATTGAAACAATTCCTGCCGTGGAAAGCAGCTGTGGTCCTTCTTTTTTTTTTTTTTTTTTTTTTTTTTTTTTGGAATTATTTTTGGATGGATCAACTCAAGACAATTTCTTGGTGAGTTTACCTCATCCAGCTTTTTTTTAACCCTATCCGGTTGCATCCGCTCATTTTTACTAGGGAGATAAATTTTCCCTTAATTGACTTGTTGAAGTTTAAATTGGCGGATCCCAAATTCAATCATTTATTTTATTTTTTCAACTTCTATGTTGGATCTAATTGTTATAATTAAAAATAAGCATCGCTAGCAAAACGGTGGCCGTTATGTTTTAATAGTGAAGAATGGCCAATCGCCTTAGGTTAATCAAAATTAAGGCAATAATTTGACTAAAAAACAAATGAGTATTACAAAACAGCAGCTTTAACAAAATTTATTGAAAGGTTCCCGTTCCTGTGTTTCCTATATATCATCTTCGGAAACTCTTTTTTCGCATGACAAATTGAAATACGAGCCAATCTTTGATTTTCCATCCTTTTTCTTTTTCTTTTTCATCTTACATAATTGGAATAAATCGGCATAGAATCTCAAATAAATTTGAAAAGATATGCTGACTATATCAAAAGAAAAATAGCATCCTTGAAAAAGTTACTTGTTCGATTTGAGTTGTAAATGCCATTAACTATAATTCGTGCATAAATCAGTTGACCTCTTTATAACACAAACCTGTTTAAGCTTGACACAGGCACACTTAATTATTATATTGTAAACAAGTCATAGTGAAAATTACCATTTCTAGTCGGTGCAAGATTGGTCCCGGTAAACTTACTTGGTGAACTCCCATTTTTTGGCGTTCTTCAAACAAATTATTAAAAAAAGAGATACGGCTGAAAGCTCATTTTAAGACAGATGATTTTGTCATGAAATTTCGTGAGATTTAATTCATTATTTTTCATCTTATTTAAAACACTTGCTATGCAAGATTCCTGTAACCAATTTAAACGTGAAGGTAGAGAACGGTTCTCATTTCATTAGCAAAACGGTGCCGTTATGCCAGCATTTTCCATTAAGAATATCATGTGTTTTCTTTTCTAATTTATATGGTCTTGCTATGCATATTAAAGGTAATATTTTATTATTAGATTTTACCTCTGCATGTGTTAGCTTTTTCAAAGAAAAAAATTTCCAAAAAAACTAGCCTTTTTAAATTCTCGAGCAAATTTGTAACTTAATTGTCAAGTGGATTCCAAAGGAATTCTAACATTTTTTTTTTTTGATACAGTTATTCTTTTTAAACTTCATCTATATTGCACATATCGAACACCAAAGTTTTTCTTATGAGTTATCATATGAACACATAATGGCATGACTAATGAAACGAAAAAAAAGAAAGTAAAGAAGCCTCTTTTAAGATTTGTCAAAATAAAATCACAATTACATTCCAAATGAAAAATATTAAAAGTTAAAATTTAATTGAATCGAAGCTTTGATAAAATAAGAAAAAAAAACTTATAATGACGGTTCAATTTCATTCATTGAATTGACAAAAATTAACAATATTTGTGGAGTATTTATGAAAAAAAAAATAACAAGCTGACTTCATGGTATTTTAGTATATTATTCGATACTGCTATAATTTCTTGCATGGTAATCGTCTAATCGGTGGTGGAAAAATACAATAATTCTTTAATACAGTAAATGAAGAAACTTTTATTTTTTTCCTATGACTCACTGAATAATAGATTATGAAGACGTGGCTAGTATTATATTCTAAACAATACAAAGTTCAAAGTGGAGGGAAACCCATACAAAGAAAATAAATAGATTAAAGAAAACTACGCAAATTTGGAAAATCTCAAGGGCGATTTTGCCTCTTTTGCAAAAATTGGTGAATCTAATCATATAGGGGAGAAATAGCCCTACTATTGACATGCAAATATAAAACTCCAATTACATCATGTTGAGTAAAGGGTTCAAGTTCAGCCACATTGCCTATTCATTGAATTTACCAACGATGGAAATGCGAGACATTGTGTGATTTGCAAAATTGGTTTAAAAGTGATGCACACATCATACTCTATTTGGTTCTTTGTCGCCCACCTACTTAAAGAGTCACTTGCAAGTCTAACATATCACTTATTAAATTAATTTTGTTAACCAATCTTAATAAGCCTAGCATTGCTCTAGCCACTCGCCAATTGGGTAATTTAGGATTAAATTTAGGTGCATTCATTTTGGCTTCAAAAAAGGCAATAGAAAACTGTTTAATTTGAAATAGCACTTTGACCAAATTTATGTTTTGAAATAGCACATCTTGAAATGTTTTGATCATTTTTATAAAGCACTTTTACTTCATTAAAATAAAAAAAAATAAAAAAAGCTCAAGATTGACACTCAACAACTAGCGAGCTAGTAGCCACATTTGGCCTTGTTGGTTGGCCACCTAAATCATCGTCAGCCACCTCGCGTGAGGTAAGGATATTTCCAAAATTATGAAAGTTTGATGAGGATAAAATTGAAAGGAAAAGAAAATGTATTTGCATTAGAGAAATGCCCAAAGCACTTTTGAATCTATCTTAGGACAAAAGCCTTAAAGCCATTGGAGATTCAATTGCATCTCACTAAAACTTTTCAAAAAGTTATCAAACAACATTTGCATTTACCTAAGGGCCTTCACAGCTCCAAAGGCTTTGGCAAAGTGTTGCCAAATAAAGCCAATAGGTTTTCAAATAGTAACGCGGCGTTTCATATATGGATGCAAAACTTTTGCAATTATCCATAAACAAACGTAAAGACCTTCTTTTAACTTAAAGATTTTTATAAATAAAAAGATTGAGCTTGGCTCTTTTTTATTGAAAATCCCTAAACTTTTAAACAATGAAGAAGGCCCCCAAAAATATGTAGCAAATTTGTCCTCTCTCACATTAATAGGTCCACAAAGGCTAACAAACCCTATACCTAATGATTGATGGGAGAAATCTCTTAAAAAATATAAAACACGGAGTCATTTTTATAAAAGATAAAATTAAAAAGTTAAAATAAAAACTAAGCCAAATTATTCACTTCAATTCAAGTCAAATATCATTAAAAAAAAAAAGGACATATGAAGAGTGGATGAAGTCACTATTTTATTTAAGAGCAACAACACATAATAAAACAAATAAGTTCAACCCCCCAAAAAAAAAAAACCGAAGCCCAACCTGACATAAACCGAATCGATGACTTGGGATATATGTGTTCTGGGTATTGGGTCGGGTGGAGCACACTTGCATTGCTTTTCGATCGGTCTGGTTGGACCCATTAATATCCCTACTTAAACTGTTTCTTTTTTTAACCATATAACATACTACATTGTTGATGTGACTATTTTTTGTTAAAAAATAGAGGAAATTAATGTTGACATTTGGACTCTTACAATGAAGGCAGTTTAAAACCTCGCGATACCCTACACGGTGCAAGAGTCGCAATCGAGGCAATCTAAGTTGGATGACATGAATGTTATGTGATGCAAATATGAGAAGTAATGACATGCCATTTTTTTTTCTTTTTTCTTTTTTATATGGATTTTAAGACTTAAGACATGCAAAATAATGGGAAATAAGAAGCTGATGGCACCATCACTCTGCAAGAGTGACGGTGCCCTCTACCCCTCCTCGTTTCCCCAGGGAAACAAGACAACTTGCTTGTCCGATTTCATTGGGAAATTAGAGTTCCTTTGATAATGCTTGTGTTCTAGAAAATAAGGATTTTTTTTTTTTACATAAACTTTTTTTTATTTCTATTTCCCAGAATGATTTCTCAATAAAGGAACACATGTCATTACTACATAAAATTTCTATTCTCAAAATGAAAAAAAAAAAATAGTAATGTGTTTGGCACGATTCACCAAATTTTTTGTAATGTAGAATTTCTTTTAATTTTTTTTCTTATTCTTCCTTATTGCTACTAACCGTCACTGCTTGCGGCCGACCCTACCACCAATGACTGCTAATAACGCCGATTGTCAATTGCCACCAACAACCACCACGGTAGATTGCCGATCGACGGTAGCGGGCTGTGATGATTGGTGGCAACAGTTGATCAACCAGCTAGGGGGTGGCGACATTAATGGTCATTGGCGGTGGGTGACGGCGACTAGTGGTGATGGCAGTCAGTCGGCCAGCCGACAGGTGGTGGCGTCAACGGTCATCAACGATGGGCCATGGCGAGCAGCAAGCGGCAGCAATGCCAATCGGCCAAGGGCATACGGCGGATGGGGGTAATGGCTGGCAAATAAGAAGAAAAGAAAAAAAAGAAAAAAACTTATTTCTAGAAATTATTTCCGAGAACAATAAGGGGGTGCATGACAACCTTTGATTTCTGTTCCAGAAACAATTTTTCTATTCCAAACTTGTTTTTAATATATAAATTCGTTTGATAAAATTATTCTATTATTCTATTTTTGAAATAGATTTTTGTTCGAAAATAAGTTTGAAATAGAAATCGAAATAAAAATTTTCCACTTCTCTATTTCTGGAATAGAAATGAGAAATAAAAATTCTTCTCATCATTTGTCAACCAGTCCTTCATCTATCGCCGCCGACCACCGTTCACCGGTCGCTACCGCCGCCACCGGCCGCCCGCGCCGTTGCGATTGCCGATCGCCGGCCATCGCCACTGGCCGCTAGTTGCCGTCCGTCATTGCTGGTTGCCGATCCACCACCGTCCATCGATCCACCGCCGTCCAAAGGAAGAAATTTTATGTCATTATCAAACAAATTTCTACTTTTAGAATAGAAATTTTATATCATTATAAAATGATTATTTTTACTTAAAAACTCATCTGGAAATAGAAATAAAAAAATCTATTTCTCTTCGAGAAATCAATTTTTGGCCAAAATGGTTATTATTCGCGCCCTAAGTTACTTTTTTCTACTTTTTATTTCTATTCCAAATCTATTCCCCAACCACTTTTCTATTTCGAGAAATAGAAAAATTAATTGACATTACCAAATGGATTTCTATTTTTTTTTTCTTTGTTCCGAGGAACAAAAGAATAGAAATTGGGAGAAACATAAACGTCGAATGGTGCCTTAGAGTCCCATTTGATGTCCTTGAAAACCGCACATTTTCTTTTGCAGGTTTAAAGCATCTCTCTCTTTGGGTTTCCACTGGAGTTCTCCCCTTAAACATTGTCTCTACAACTGCAACTTCAAGGGTTTATACATTTTTTCTGCTTTTGCCCCTAAGTGACTATGAGTACTCACTGGGCAAAGAGCAATAGAAGCTAAGCAGGTGCTTCTACAGTGTGAGTAGATGCGCTTTCTGTATTGCGCCTCCTCCCATCATCTCTTTCACTTTTTCACACCTTCTTATTTAGCAGTTCGGTCCAAAAGGAGAGAGACAAAGTGCAAACTTAGCTTCTTTGAAAATGACCCAAATTGGAGGGTTTTCTCTACCCGCATCAAAATGGAGGCTGTCTTCATGAATGACCGGCTCCAAAACTCATCCTTGAGTCCTTGAACTTGACTGGCAAGTTGGAAGACCATGAATCGGCTGGACCAGCTTCATGTCCTCAACCTCAAGAACAACTCCATATCCAGCAATTTCCTGGCCTCTCTCGCCTAGTCAACCTCAAGCCCCTCGCTACCTTTAGCGGCTTCCTCACTTTCCTGACTAGCATCCACTGCCTCAGGATTCTCATGTTAAGAGAGCACCGCCCTTTTCTCTCCTCTAGATTTTTCCTTCCCTAGAGTTCTCTCCCTCTAGACTCTTCCACTAGCTGTTATATTGGATCAAAGCATCATGCAAGTTGGCACTGAATAGTTGCTATAAAATATTAATATTATAAGAGATATTTAGTGGGAAGTGGGTGAATGAATCGATTTTACACCCTATAAATAGGGGCTCTTGCCCCTTGTGCGTGAGTGTAGAGTGTAGGGGTCTTGTGGAGTAGTGTGTGGTGAAAAGAGTGAAAGGAAGAGAGTTGTAAGGTTGGTGTAGAATGGGCAGTGTGAGCAGAGGGATAAGAAGAAAGAAGAGAGGCCCCACAAGTTGAGTGAAGAAGAGACAAAGAGAGAAAATAAAGTAGTCCGTTTGTGAGAGTGAGAAAGAAAAATTTGTGGGAATCTTTGTATCGTGAATATTGCAGGAGCTAGTTTGCTCCGAGTATTGTGTGTGGTGTGAGAAAATATTATAATAGTGAAAGTCATATTTTGTGAGTTATATTTATATCACGTTTCCGCAAAACTCAACAAGTGGTATTAGAGCGAGGTTGTCAAGGATTGTCGAGCCAAGAAGCGAAGAAGCGAAGGACATCAGAGTTCTGCCAGTGCACAATTTGGGATTGTGAAGTTGGTTGGTCCAAAACGAAGCTTATTTGGTACAGTGCTAGGCATTACAACCAAGTCATAATGGTAGATTTCTCGAGTTTAGTGAGTGGCGTCAAGAAGCTCAAGAACTCCAATTATAATAATTAGAGTATTCACATGCAATATTACTTGCTAGGTCAAGATTTGTGGGATATCATTGGCAGCAATAACACCAGACCACCCATGAGTGATAGTGAATTAAGAAAATGGAACGTCAAATTAGGTAAGGCTCTTTACGTCCTTGCTATAACTGTTGAAGATGAATTATTGCAGCACATAAAGAGTGTAAAGACCCTGAAAGAGGCCTAGGATAACTTGGTAGCATTATTCACAAGGACAAATGATGCCAAGTTACAATGATTAGAAAATGAGCTCCTCTCAATTTCACAACAAAATATGACGATAAGTCAATTTTAAATCTATTTGTGAAGAAATTTCAAAGTTGGACCCTTAGAATGCCATCTCTAAAACAAAAATGAGATGAACAATAATTCATGGATTAATGCCGAAATATAATGGTACTGTTACAGCCACTTACGACCACTTGTGGATCGGTAAGCAAGCCAACTCTAATTGAGTTGGATAATATATTAGCCAATTAAGAGACCTTAGATAGAGATATAACAAAGGTCTCGGTTAAGGAGGATGAAAGTGCTCTCTTTAGTAATAAAAGAGGGTTCAAGGGCTAGAATAGAAATAGAGCAAATACAAGAGATGGCAAACCATGGAAAAATCATGGAGATTGGCGGAGGCCACCAGAAGAAAAGGGTTATCAGTCGGGGGAGCTCGTTAAGATCGTGACGACGATGACGATGAAGACAAGAGCAACAAAAGGTGTAGCAAATGGAGCTACGTTTTTGGCAAGGTAGGACATATTGCCAGAGTCTGTTGTTATAAATGGGAAGAAGGAAATGTCGTCACTTCTTGCAAGAAAGAGAATGAAAGCGAAGAAGAATGAGACTTTCAAGCACCTATTGCAGTGAAGGAACGAGAAGAGCTTGCAATTGCTTGTATAATTGAGTTGAATAATTCGACAAGTTCTATCACAACCCTAAATAAAAGCAAGCCAAGGGAGAACTCGAAGAAGCAACTAACAACGCCAACAAGCATTTGTGAAAGGAAATTGCAAGAAATGTAGGAGATAACATAAAAGCTAAAAATTGAGAAGGAAAAGATGGAGAATACATTGAAGAAGAGGGACAAGATGCTGAGACAAAAGGATCAAGAGCTCAAGGAAAAAGAAAGAGAGCTAGAAAAGTTCCAATGTGAGTTTAAGAAGTTGCTTAAGGAATTCAAGTCCTTTGTGAAGTTCCAATTGGTCAGGTCAGAAGAGACAATAAACGAATGAAGGAGAAAAGGAAAGGCTTCTTTGAGAAAAGGAGGCCATCTACACTGTACATCCTGTGATGCAAGGAGGATCGATAGAATAAGATGAAGGAGAAGAAATCCTTTAAGAAAGAGGATGAAGATGTCTCCATTGAAGTGCTTCGTATGGGACTGAATTGGTTGAAGCATGAAATGAAATTTACGAATGAGAGGATTGATCGAATGAGTTCCAATCTCAATTCTTACAGGAGATATGTCGAATACGAAGATCGAATTGAGTGAGATGAAGGAAAAGGAGACTAAAGGCGAATTGACATTGCAAAATCCGAGCTTCGCAAAGACCAATGGAAAGTTGCAATAGGAGAAGCAACTGGAGATAGAGCCATAAAGCCATCCACATGTGAGGAAGCTTTAGAAGGTGCGGAATGGAAGAAGAAAGTCAAAGAGTTTGAAAGCAATATCGGCACATCTAGTATACCAAATCTACATTGAGAGAGAGTAGTCGGTGAGGGGGAGTGTTAAGAGAGTACCGCCTCTCTCTCTGCTCTAGATTTTTCCTTCTATGGATTTCTCTCCCTCTAGACTTTTCCACTAGCCGTTATATTTGACCAAAACAACATGCAAGTTGGCATTGGCAAGTTGTTATAAAATATTAATATTATATGAGATATTTAGTGTGGGAAGTCGGTGAATGAACCGACTTTACACCCTATAAATAGGAGCTCTTGCCCCTTGTGCGTGAGTATAGAGTGTAGGGGTCTTGTGGAGTAGTGTGTGGTGAAAAGAGTGAAAGGAAGAGAGTTTTAAGGTTGGTGTAGAGTGGGTGGCGTGAGAAGAGGGATAAGAAGAAAGAAGAGAGGGCCCACAAGTTGAGTGAAGATGAGATAAAGTGAGAAAAGAAAGCAGTCCATCTATGAGAGTGGGAAAGAGAAAATTGTGGGAGTCTCTGTTTTGTGAATATTGTAGGAACTAGTTTGCTCCAAATATTGTGTGGTGTGAGAAAATATTGTAATAGTGAAAATCATATTTTATGAGTTATATTTATATCGCGTTTATGCAAAACTCAACGTCTCATATTCGTCGGAAACTGCATCTTTGGTGAAACAAATGACAATCAATAACCCGTGAATTTCTTTTTATTGAATATCAATAGATTTGCTTCTTTAAATACTAAAGGAATGCAAAATAGATGATCTTCTAAAGCAATTATGTGATCCGATTGCCCATTATACTCAAAACAAAATGACTAGCCTATATTGCATCGTCACTTGTTGGGAGTGACGGTGCGATTCTCCTAGCACCGTTCCAAAAAATAAGGTTTAATATAATGAAATATCCCAAATTAGTACATACACGACACATTTATCCTTGATTTCTGTCAAATATTGTTGTTAAATTGCTAATGTGGATGCCACATAAATCCACGTGGATCAATTAATAGGCTAATACCACGAAAAACATTAAACAGGTATATATGTGATAAATTTATTATAAATTAATTTTTAACTTATCAAAATCTCTAAAGTTGTATTTGCCTTGGTGCAACAAGTCATTGGGGGGGGATCTCTGTTGGGCCACCACTTTTTTAAGGGGTAAGGATTTCTTTAAATGCATTGCCCATTTTTCCTTTGGAGCTCTATGTCATATCATTTGGAAAATATAGGAATAGCATCATCTTCAGAGATCAGCCTTTTTTTATCACGGCTATGAAGAGCCATCTTTTTATAGTGGTCCGAGACAAAGCTATCACCTTCAGGAACGTTGAAGATAACTTTAGGAACAGAAGGTAGTAGCGAAGTTAGGGCATTGACGCGATTATCTTCTTTGGGGACCCGTAGCCTTTAGTCGACACCTGTCTTGCAGTCCCCTTGGGATGCTTCTACTTGCTTTGTAGCCATGGGCTTCTCTCCTCCTTGGCCAAAGTTTTTGTTTTCTGGTAGCCGGTTGTCCATGCCGTGCTTGTCTTTTGGTGTTTTTGTTTCTTTGTAGTGTGTTTGCCGCGATTCGATGGCTTTTGCATCACGGCATCCTTCCAATCATTATGATTTTCTCATATGGAGTGTAAGTTTTGGTGCCATGATCTTGTATACATTTGGCCTCTCCTCAATTATTAATTACCTTTCACCAAAAAAAAAAAAAAAAAAATCTCTAAATTTGTACGCTCATAACATATTTACCTTCCCTTAACTATCATAAAAATTTACCACTGAATTATGATTTCCATTAGCTTTCGACAAATTGTCACAAGTAAAATTATGGTCTTACTTGCATAATGAAATGCCTCAAAGCAAGTGTTATGCTAAATGTTTAGGTAAAATCATGTCACTTTGCATTATTCTAGGACCAAAATTTTACTTGTGGCCATAATTTTATGCTTCGAGGAACTTGTATATTTTGGCAAAATTGTGTCAGTTTGCGTTATTCGAGGACCATAGTTTGGGCTTGAGGCAAAATATGGGAATTGTGCTACACATATTTATGCTAACTAGAAAAATCTCTACAAGATAGAAACATTTAGGAATTACTTTAGGAAAGCTGCATGTTCGAAAAATTGTGAAAAATGAAATGGCTTAGGGAACCCCAAACTATACAAGTGTCCTAAAGTAGTCCTCAAATAATTATACAGAGAAATTATGGTCTCCGTTAGCTATCGTTAAATCGTCACAAGTAAAATTTTTACTTTTTCTTAGCTTCCCTCAAATTTTACCTAGATTTATCAAGAAAAGTTATCACCTCTAATGCTCACTACTCACTTTCGAATGGGGTTTAGAATTTTTACAATTATCTCACAACACCTGTGAAAAGACACTACTTATACTCATCTTGAAGAGGGAGTATTGACAAAAAGGTAAGTAAAACTCACAAGGGCTTAATCCATCATTAATGCTACTACACAAGATGCCACATGTATAGGAGGCAAAAGGATAGAGATGGCTTTGACAACTCGGATGATGATAACCAATCCATAGGTATGACTTGTGAAGAAGTCTAAAGCATCTCTAGGGAAAGAAGACTAAAGCACTAAAGAAAAAAGAAGTTTGAAGCAAACACAAGAAGAGAAAGAAAATTTGGCCTAAAAACACTATTTGGCACCATTTGACACTATTTCGCATTGTTTAGCATTGTTCATATACTATTTGGTACTATATGGCACTATAGCAAAATTGAAAAATGTAAGATGAGAGTTTGCCAAAAGCAAGATCTTCCGGTATGAGGGTCAAATAATTGGCCATCGTTGGTCATAAAATGTATAAAATTGTCTTTACTGCTTGCTTATATAAGGCAGTGCTTGTAAATGCCAAGAGATAGAGTGCACTCTCTGTAGAAATAATATTGTATAGTTTGCTATAAATCCCTAAAAATTCTCTCCTCTCTTCCTTTCTACTTGATATGATTCTTTAAAATTAGGGATATTCTTATTAATTTTGGTAATATGCTTTGCACTTACCACAATATGGAACCCATTTATCAGAATTCTGCTACTCTAAAGGTTTCTATGATATGAGTCAAAAAATGGAAAGGAATTTGGTGGCTAATAGGCGGTTTATATATTGAAGCTGAGGAGGGCTATGTGTAGGATAGCATACTTGTCGCCTAAGTAGCATCGACACTGATATGTGACACGACTTGCTAGTATGTCGTTTATTAAAAGAATAAAGAATTTCAATATGTTGGGACACGTTGTATATTAAATATATCATTTTACATATACATGATAAATTATCATTTTATGATTATTTTAATCAAATTAATTTGATTTAGATTCACAAATAAATTCATAATAAAAAGGAGCCTATAATGAATTTTCATTAAAAACATTAATCCACCATTTGTTAATATCATTTAATTATTTTAATTTGACAAATTCAACTCCACTCCAATAATTCATAAAACTTGTAAGGAAAAAAAAACAATCTACATTATGGACAAGTGTGTTAGAGTGTGTTGGAAGAGAAGAGAGAAAAACCAACATGGGGTTGATTTGTGTGTCACGAAAAGTGAAAATTGGAAGAGAAGAGAAGACTTAGTTTTTTCTTTCTCCTTTTATTTTTTTATTTTTTATTTTCTTACATATTTATATTGTGACCCATCATTTATTTAAAATTTTTGAAATTGACTTCATGCGTATCGAAATCACGTGTTGGAATTCTAAATTTGTATGTCGGAATTCTGGACGCTCTTGTCGAAGAGTGTCAGACACATGTTGAAGTGTTCGACACAATACGAAAACTTTCGGAAAGTGTTAATGCTTCTTAGCTATCACAAATTCTATTTTCGTTTTATCTAGCTTATATCATAGTTAAATTTTTTGGTATCTAGGTCATATAGTGAACTTGAACGAGCCAAGCATCACTAAAGAGTTCTTGCTAAATAGAGTTTCCACGACCTTAAATAGAGATGAAAACGAAAGACTTGATGAAGGGTAAGATGAGAAATTTAATTGTAAAATTTGATGGAAACTGATGGAGCATAAATGCATCACGTGTATAACAATTTGGGGTTTTTGGTAATCCACCAAAAATTAGTTTAAAGTAAAATTGTTATAAGTTACATATTTACAAGTTTTTGGTTTTTTCGAGATATTAACCTATAATTTTATCCACATTAAGTCCACATGAAATTCAAGTTAGCAATTCAATAATAATATTTGACAAAAGTTTTGTTACCCATATGCCAGTTTAAGATTTTCTGTGGTTAGAAATTAATTTAGAGTTAAATTGTCACTAATGTACCGGCTTGAGGTTAACTTAAACTTCTATATGAAGCATGCAACAAATTTAAAAAAGGAAAATATGAAATATAAAATGGGGTTAATACCATAAAACCCTAGACTATGCCTACTATGATACAAACATTCCAAACTTTTTTTTTATGCCACGGAAAACCCTAAAATTACCCATAATGACACAAATGCCACAAATATTTGTCGTGTCATAAAAAATCCTGAATTTATGAAATTAAAATAGAGGGAATATATATCACACGTATGCATTTGAATTTTTTTGACAGCACAAAAAAAAATGTGAGATATTTTTGTCATAGCACCTAAGTTTAAAGTTTTTTGGGACGCAAAAAAATTTGATAATTTGAGGTTTTCTTAGTATTTACTATGTTTAAGAGATTCAAGGGGTAAGTACACTAGAAGTGCCAAAAATTATATACAGTGCTCACTTTGATACCAAAAGTTTATTTTGGATCATTTAGAGCGCGTTTGGTAACGTTTCTGTTCTGAGGAACAATTTTTGAACAGAAATAATTTTTTTTGTTTCTATTCCTGGGAACAATTTCTAAGTATAAGAACGCGCTTAGTAATTGCAAAAAATTTCTACTCCAGGAATAGAAATGCATTTAGTAAACTTGTATAATTTTGTTATTTTTTTTATTTTTCAATATTTTTATTATATTTTTCATTTTTTTCTTCTTTTTCTTTTGGCCGGTCGTCGGCCTTGACCATGGTCAACGAGGGCTGGCGATTTCATCGGGCCATTGCCAGGTCAGCGTCGCCCAGCGGTGGCCCGACGAGGCGAGGGTGGCTGGGTGAGCTCGACCTTAGCCATGGCCGGCGACTGGCCGACGAGGGCTGGCAACCTCGTTAAGCCACCGCTAGGTCGGCATTGCCTAGCAGTGGCCCAATGAAGCCGAGCCTCACCGGTGGTTGGGCGAGGCTGAAACTCACCGGTGGCCTCTCGAGGTCTGCCAAGCTCCCCATCTTCTACTACATCCACTACGGCGGCTTCTGCATCGGCTTTTGCACCTAGCCCAACTGCCGGAACACGGTTCAAGCTCGCCTCCGAGCTCCATGCCGTGGTCGTATCCCTTGACTACAGACTAGCCTCAAAGAACTGGCTCCCAGCCGCTATCCTCGAGAGGCCACTGGCGAGGCTCGGCCTCGCCCTGGCGGCATGAGGCCTAGCGAGGCTCGGCCTCACCTTGGCTAGGCGAGCTCAACCTCGCCCAGCCACGGCGAGGCTCGGCGTCTCTAAGGGCCAGTAACGCTCCAATGAGGTCGCCGGCCCTTGTCTAGCCGGTCGCCAGCGCCAGGCATGGCCGAAAGGGAATAAAAAAAATAAAGCATGGAGAAAAAGGGAATAAAAAAAATAAAGGAGAGAGAAAAATTGTTGCTTGGAATTGTTTTTGGAATAAGAAATAACTTTTTTTCTACTTTTTGTTTTTATTCCCAAGAACAAAAAAAATAGATTTTTATTCCCGGGAACAAAAATTTTACCAAATGCGTTTCTGTTATTTTTTTATTACTCAGAATAAAAAAACAAAAATTTGTGTTCTGGGAAACAGAAACAGAAATAAACAAACAGGCCCTTAAATACCAACAAATTTGAAAAATGATCATTTTTGTGCTAATGCCGATCTAATTGGCCAGAAATTCGACGTTGCATTTTTTTATTAATTTTCGTCGGAGAGTATAATCAGCATCCAAACAACAAAATAATGTTGTTTAGCGTCTTTCCCCCAAGTAAAAACCCTACATCGCAAATTGAGAGAGAGAGAGAGAGAGAGAGAGAGAGAGAGAGAGAGAAGGCATGGGCTTCCTCCTGGTCTTCTTTTCCGAAGAACAACACTAGTAGCGACACCAACAATGGCACTACCAGCGGCACCACCAGCAACAACACCAGCAGTGGCACCTTCGACCCCCTTCTTCCTCCTCCTCCTCCACCCTCGCCTCTTATTCTTCTTGCCACTTTTTGTCCGAGCAACAACCTCAGTCTCTCCTAGCTCAATTAGTCGAACTACTACGATGGTGGCCGAGTGATGGTGGGCGAACGACGGTTGCTGAGCGATGGCAGTCAGCGTTGGGCAAGGATTGAACAAAGAACCCTAATTTTAGTCTCCATATGAGTTATATGGCGTCGTTTTTGTGAGGTTGTCCACATATGACGGCAAAACAATGTTGTTTCTTAAGGATGATAGAAAACAACGTCATTTAAAAGCCACCACAACTTTTTTAAAAAAAAAATATAAAAGTCATGTAATTATTTTGGCCGGAATCTTTTGCCGGTGACACCAAATTGATTATTTTTTCTCCGATTTAATACTTAAGTGATCTGACGAAAACTTTTAGCATTGAAATGAGCGTCGTACATAATTTTTAATACTTCTAGTGTATTTTCCCTTAGATTCAAGGATACTTTGTTTCAAAGGGAAAATTTTAAATAAGAACCTGAAGGGGCGTTATCTTTTCAAAGAGGGCTGCAGTAAATGTTGTTTCAATAAGGATTTGAAGTGCCAAGTCCATTTCAAATAAGGGCCGGAGCTCGTCGGTCGGCGGGCACATCATTTTTCCGATGTGCTGGAACGGGGACATTATCGGGTCCCCAAAATCCGGGCCGGGTCAAACCAAGACCCTGAAAACCCCGAAAGTCGGGTCTTCTTCCTTCCTCTTAAACCCCTAAAACTCCGCTGCTCGGCACCCGACCGTCGCTATAGCCACTCTTCCTTCCGCGTCCGCCATGGCCCGACCTCGAGGCGACTGCGCAAGGAACGAAACGAGCAACATCACCACCACCACCCACGCCTTCCCGGAGAAGAAGAAGGAGGAGGACGCCCGCCGATCGTAGAACCCTCCGGCACCGGCACCGACATGCCCCTCCTCCCGCCGCGCTCTCCCCTCAGGCCGGCCCACGTAGCCTCCCTCCTGTCCTCCGACGCCGCCGCCGCCGCCGCCGCTCTCATGGGCTGCAAGCACTTGCTGTTGAGAGCCAGGCCTCTTGCTCCGCCGCCCGTCCCTTCACCATTTTCATCATCATCTTCTTCTTCTTCTTCATCCTCGTCTCGGGTTCGCTTTCGCGGCGCGTATGGGCTCCACTTCTCTTGCGCCCGTTCGAGGGCCGGTTCCCGGATGAACCCTTCTTGCCTCAAAGCCAATGGGGTACCGCACAGGCCTCACTCGAGTATTCCCAGACCAGGTACTGTTGAGTTCCGGTGGATGCGGTCTTTTTGGGGTCGAGGATGATGTTCTTGTAGTTTGTCTGTTGGGAAATGGTTTATGGTGCAGGTAGTGGGAGATTCTTGGAGTGTTTTGAGTGAATGGCATTGGGTTAGGTGTTTTTTTGTTTTCGTTGCTGGGGTGAGTTCATCTGGGACGTAGTTTTTTTTTTTTTTTTTTTTTTTTTTTTTTTTTTTTTTTTAATTCTGCGTTTGACTGTGGCTGAGTTCAGGTGGAGTGAAGACAGATTGTACTTGAATTTGTGTAGGATGTTATGTGATTTTTTTTTTGCTCTCTCAGTTCAATTAGAGGGGCCAGTAGGGAGAGGGATAGAGACTCCATTGAAGGTTTTGAAAATGAGACTGGAGGAACTCGGTATTGATATGCAAACATGTCTTCCGGGTCAGTACCATAGCCTGCTTTGTCCTATGGTAAGTACTTTCTACTTCACAGACTTCTTTTACTTCTCGTCTCTGTCTCTGTATTCCATGCCATTCCACTTAATTGATGCTTTCTACTAACTTCTGTATATTTTTTGACAATTTTCACTTTTGTACTAGTGCAAAGGGGGTCGTTCAATGGAAAGAAGCTTATCTATTTTCGTCAGCCCTGATGGGTACGTTGATGATGCTTTGGTTTAGGTGTATCTGTTTTATTCAGTTGAGCAAACTTAGTTGTGTTCTTTTGATTCTATAGGGGTTCTGCAGTGTGGACATGTTTCAGGGGAACATGTGGATGGAAAGGCAGTACACGAGTAAGATACATGCTTGTTTTAGGGGGTTGTTCCAAGTTGTGTCTACCCAGAGCTCTTAGTCTACCTTACCCCTTGGTTGCAGGCAGCTGCGAAACCTAGGTCTTCATATGCAACCTCTAACCAAACAAGCAAAGTCAAGAAAATCAGGGAAATCTCGGAGGAGAGTTTGGGGTTGGAGCCACTCTGCAATGAGGTTGTTATGTTCTCTAAGTCCCCTATATCTGAAGTTTCAATTTCAAGTCCACTTGCTCTTCCCTTGTTAGCCCTTTGTGCTAACTGATTCTGTGCATAAATGTTGATACCAGGTGTAAGGGAAAATTTCTTTATTCTGCACTCTAGACTTCCAAAATCTTAGGAATGAGAATCGTGCCAGGTTTTTCTTAGATTCCCTCCCCATTCACGTTATTGCAATTTGGACCCCAAAACTGTTGCTTTCTGCCACTTAACTTATGGAGGTACATGCCAATAGGGTATCCTGCCACAAAATTCTGATAGTTTAGATAGTAATTTGCTGTATCTAAGATTTTTCGCTTATATAACAGACGCGTGAAAGTGAGGTTGATTGCCATTTTTTCTATACCCTTTTTTCCCTCCAATTTGACTAGTTTCTTTGATTTTCTTTGCACTTGAGTTTTGTAGTTTCCTTGGTTGAGCACAATCCATTCAGGGCTTTTGCTCCTTGTGCTCCTCCTTTACGATTTCTTGGCTATTGCAATGGCTAACACTTTGTGGCATTTCTTGGCACTAGATGCTTCTTGAAGAGGAGATTAATACCATAATGTTGCTTTGTGTGTAAATAGTTGTGTCATCAGAAAGTGTGAAAAAGATGTGGACATTAGTGGGAGTTTTTCCATTTAGCATCTCACTGGTCCCAAATGGTCTCTTGCAAGCATAAGTGCCTCTCATTTCAAAGAATGATTTTAATATTCAGGGTCTTATCTTTCTCATGACCTTCCTTTGAATCACAAATTCAATATTATAAACTTGATGCAGGATGCTTTTCACTTCTGATTGGTGCTATTAGGCAATTTCCAATTTAAAGAGTAACTACACTTGTTCAAGTCAAAACTGTCCTTTTGATATCCATTCTCGTCTTGGATTACATTATGGAATATTGCTTCTTAGTAGCCTTATGCTGCATAATTGATTCCATTGATGCTACCTTTCGCAGTTAGTCGCCTACTTTGCAGAGCGTCTAATCTCTGCTGAGACGTTGAGGAGAAATGCGGTCATGCAGAAAAAGTGCGAGAATCAGGTGTTTTTCTTCATTTGGAAAATATCAAATTTTAATGCTTCTAGTATGATGATTACTTGAATTATTACTGCTCGGGGGTCTGGTCTCTGAAATTCAGATTCTTGTAATGCATGACTATTAATAATGATCCTGCGCTTGACATTTACACTAATTTTCAGAAGGCTGAACTTAATAGTGTAGATTTGTTATGAAATGATTCACTGTTATCTAGACAAGGGTAGGAGTATGCATGAAGCTTTAACTGATGACATCTAGTGAATGATATGACCAACAACTTTGTTTACAGTTTTGCTTTGCTTTGAGTTTTGATAATGGACAATGGTCATTCTTTTTTTTCCTTTTTCTCTTCTCATGATTGTGTTTGAATCTTGTTGGCAGATTGTTATTGCATTTACTTATCGGCGTGAAGGAAAGCTTGTCAGTTGCAAGTATCGGGACGTGAAGAAAAAATTTTGGCAGGTTGAGTTTTGTAATTTATTAGATAGTCTGAAAGGAACTTTTATGGTTTATATAATCTTATCCTTCTAGGACCTTGTTAATTGCATGTGCATAGCTGAGCCAGTTCTGTCTACATAAAAATATTTTCTATGCATTCTGAAGAGAGATATTTCTTTTTTTTTTTTTTTTTTCCTCTTTGTTTTTTTGAATCTTCATGCAAAAACTTTACTTTAGGACGCCAGTTTATTGCAAAGCTATGTAGGAAAGGAGCAATAAGCGTTAAAATAGAGCTCATTTACGTGATAAAGCATCTCCTGTGTATTAATGCATTTAAATGTGTATCAAAGCATATCAACCTGTAGTTTTCCTCCATAGCAAAAAACATAGGATTTTAAACCTATTTCATTATTTACAAAATAGAAGACTCCTTTTCTCCAAAGGCTCTTTATGGCTTTTGCCAATCAGCAAAAAATACAAAAGACAGAGTAGTTGTTAACCATCATTTCTTGCTGAGTAGAGAATCTTTGATTCTGCAGTTTGTTTAAATTCAGATATTGTTCTAAAAATTTCATATTAATTAATTGTTCTGTTCTTTTTATATTTTGTTTTAGGAAGCTGATACAGAGAAAATCTTTTACGGGCTGGATGATATCAAAGGAAAAAGCGAGATCATCATTGTATGTACACTTTTCTGTAAGATAAGATTTGTCCTGCATTAAATAGTATGATAAATTGACACCGACACTTATTTTCTAGGTGGAAGGCGAGATGGACAAGCTTGCAATGGAAGAAGCTGGCTTCCGCAACTGTGTGTCCGTTCCTGATGGTGCGCCTCCATCAGCTTCTGATAAAGATTTGCCACCTGAAGGGCAGGTCTGTATTTACTTTTGAAGATTTTTGATTTAGAAGGGGCTTACACTTTGCTTGATCGTAGAACTGATTAACTTTATTTATAATATTTTTGCCCCTTAATTTCTTGAACTATAATTAAAGTCCCTTTCTTTATCTGCTCTGAACGAGTTCTGTAGGGTTCTTAAAAGAAATGAAAAGAGCCTCTCTCTACTACCCAGGGTCTTTAAATTCTCTTCGTCTGCTTGAAAGAATATCTTGATTCCATCTTTACGTAGGACCAATCTTATGTCTAGGAGTACTGATTATGATTTTAATTGCTCAAACTACTCTTTGACTGGCTATTTGAATTGTGAGAAAAGATATCCATTTACCCTCTGAAACTCTGGAGGAAAAAAAATATAATTTCTTGCCCAATTTTAAGTGTGTTCTTGTACTCGTTGAAGCCAGTTCAGAAGTCTATGAACATGTGGCCAAACTAAGTCATAACACCAAGTGATTACAATTACTAAAGAATAATGTGATGGGAAATGAAAGCATATTTTGCCTTCTGACTGACAACCCTTGTATGAAGTCATTCATGACGATTTTGGGCAGACTTAGGTCGGTCTCTGCAAAATTTTTATGCCATTTGATGTGGTTGGACAAGCCTGATTATGGTTGTCTCTCGCACAGTCATGTCATTATACCTAATTATGGTTGTCAATCAAATTCTTTGGCTTGGCTCTCAGATAGTCAATCAAGTCATTTTGCCAACATCCAATAGCCAGGCCGAAGAATTTCGGCAAGCCTGACTTAGCCTGCCCAATCCATGTGGGTATTTGACTTAGTAAATCAATTCATCTTGCTACTTGATTGACTGTTTGATGCTTTTAGTTGAGCAGTTCCAACATTTAAATTTGGCTTCATGATTATCAGTATTTTTGCCACCGCATTGAACAGTGCTGTCTTAACAAAAGTTATTTTGGAATTTTATCATTTAGATTTTCTTCCTGTGTCTCTGATATTATCACAGGATACATATGGAGTCTCTCTGTGAGGTCTCACAAAATTGACAAACTCTGTTTTTCGTCCTGAGTAGTCTTTGTGCTAGGTCTCTGCAAATTAACGAACTATGTTGTTTGTCCTGATGATGTGCATCACCTTTTTTTTTTTTTTTTTTTTTTGGGGATATTTGGCATGCATGTCACATTTGGAGCTCCTCATCTATATGCATGTTTTGGTCAGATTGGCTTTTTGTTTCAGTTACTTCTTGTACCATTGCTACTCTTATGCATGCAAGAAAGGCATATATTTGGTGTTAAATTATAGAGAACTAAAGCATCTATATGTTGACATCTTTGTCTCTTAAGAAATTTATTTTCTGCCCTATTTCCTTATTCTTTTTCATTGTGTGATAAAATTTTCACTGATGCTTTTGGTATTTGTAAAGCTAGGACATTAAGTATCAATACTTGTGGAACTGCAAAGACTACCTTAAGGAGGTTGGTAGTGATGGGCTCTTTCTAGTTAACCATTGCCATGGCAAGTTTCCTTGTTTACTATATTTAATCAAATAAATCTTTTCTCAGGCATCACGTATTATTCTTGCCACTGATGGGGATAAACCTGGTCAAGCGTTGGCTGAGGAGCTTGCACGCCGCCTCGGAAGAGAAAGGTTTATGCAATGCCATATTACGTTCTCCATTTTGTGGATAAAGTGTTGCATATACACTTGACAATTATATTGTATATGACAGATGTTGGCGAGTTAAGTGGCCTAAGAAGAACGATAGTGAATTCTTCAAAGATGCAAATGAGGTATACGTTTATATTCATCAAGATAGATATTTTTTTCTCCCAATTGGAGCTGAACCTCCTTTGCGTTTTCTATTCATCGAGCTCAGCAAGCCACTGCTACATCCCTTTAGTAGGGTTATTCTGCAAGATATGTATGCGGTCACACACAAAGTTGGTAGTCACTCATATTGGTTTTCCATGTGAGGAAACGTGACAGAGCTGATAAAGAGCCTACTTTTTTTTTTTTTTTGGGAGAACAGGGAGGCTCCTCAATCCTGTTGTTGATTTGTAATTTATCTATTATTTCCACGAAAGTAGAAAGCAAAAAAGAGGACATTTTCTGTCTGCAGTCAAACCCCAGCTTATTGAACTAAAACTAGAGGGTAAAATGAAAAGCTGCTGTCTCCAGTTTTTACCTGGTCCTTTTTCCTTTTGCAAGATTGTACATGTCAAAACGGCTTCCTTTGAAGTGTGAAAAGAGGGGCTATCTGTCGTAAAATGGAAATTTTGAAAGTTGTACCTTCCAAATGCTACATTTGACAAAACAAGGTCAGGGCTAAGGCTAGAGCCTCAAACCAAAAGCCTAAGCTGCCTGTGTAGGCTCGCTTTTATTTTTTCTTCAATGTCTAGTGAAACTCTCAATTCTGAACATGTGGGTCATTTTCTCTCCCATTGAAAGAGTAAATTTGCTGGCTGTGAGAGATGCCTAGTTAAGTTGTTAGAGATGGAAAAATGGGTGAAGGGAAGGATCCTGATGGATATTGACCAAATAAAATGTACTTTCTGCTTAATATTGTCAATAATTTGAGTTCGATTTATTTTGTAGCAGTCTCTCTAACTTTTGTGCATTCATCAATATCTGGCCTAGTTGGGGGTTGTTGCACATCTGTTGTTTTACTGAGCACATCTTGATTTTGGCCTTTGCATTTTACATCACATGTGGCATCTTCTTACTAAATCTTTAGCGCATTTAATTTGATCAGAGTGGGTGTCAATTGAGCAAATAAAGGATTCAATAGTGTACACAGCAAATGATCAAATTAATTGGGCTTTAACTTTCAATTGTACATGGCTATATTGTATGTAACTAGCTTTTCTACAACAGCCATCTTATTGACAACACTGTTAAGGGGATGCGCCCCTTTACTGCCATCATGAATGGCATCATGTTGCTTTATGAAAAGGGTGTTCCTTCTACACAAGACTTCTTGACATCCAAGGGTTGGGGAAGGATCTTCTAATGTATGCAGCTTTCCCCTACTTTTTTCTGCCAATAGGCTGGTTCCATAATTCAGACCCATGGCCTTCTAGTTACAAATGTGTAATATGAGATTTGCACTGAGGTCTCCCCTCAAAACATAGCGTTAAAGATAGATAGCAAGAAGAAGCTTATTGACGTCTTAAACTATTTTTCTCAACGAGGAATTATATGCTGGCTTATATTGTTTACTATTTTTGCAGGTGCTCATGTACGTGGGACCAGGTGTTCTCCGGGAAGTAATTGATGATGCAGAGTTGTACCCTATACGTGGATTGTTCACCTTTAAAGACTTTTTTGATGAAATAAATGGTTATTATCATCGGACTTTAGGTTATGAGTTTGGTGTTCCGACAGGGTGGAAGTCCTTGAATCACTTGTACAATGTAAGTCGATATTATTCACTTTTCTTCCTGGTTTCTAATTCCCTTGCAAATTTTAGGTGGTTATGACAGTCAGTTTCACAAATTATCTGTGTTAAATGAATCTTCCTTAACGGTTTATCTGGTTCGTATTCATTTAGGTGTGATCTCATTAGTGGATTCCTTTTATGTTTTTGATTCTTAAACAAGAAAATGGAAGTACTGTCTGTTCTGCTGCCCATATGAAAGGGAAAGAAAGAGAATCCTCTATTTAAGTGAAGAGCTGTGTAGATTGGTCCCTTACAGTTATTGATTCTTGTGTGTTCATACAGATTTGCTCTGATGCTTTCTGTTGACATCTTAAATAAATCACGGTACATCAAATTATGCTATTTTTTTACCATTATTCAATGATACAGGCATGCTGGCTTATTTAAATCTAGATCATTTTGTAAGGGTTGGCATGAGTGATTATTTTGGTGGCCATCCTTTGACTGGTTCACATAATGGCTGAAAAACAGATGTCAGCATAGCTGCATAGTAGTGTTTCACTGAGTTAGATTGGTGAGAATTTTTTTGGCAAATAGTTCCTAGTTTTTGTCGCATCAAGAGCAGCTTCATTTAGCCTTGTCCCTCATAAGGTGTCTCCAAAGCTGTCATCAGTGAAATATTGCTGATGTGATAGAAGTGGATTTATAAGACCAAAAATGATACCCATGGTGCATTGCATTTGGTTCATCCAATGTTGGCCATATGGGATGAAGGAGATTTAGCAAACATACCGGTTATAGGTGGAAGAAAAAGAATGTAGATAACCAAACAGACAATGGCCAACTAATCAGAGTGACCTCGTTGCTGGCCCGTCAGACTGAGATGCTGCTGATTTGATTTACTATTTCCATCATATGGTGTTCCAGTATGACTAGAATACATTTCTGGTTTTGTTTCACCAGAAGCACTAAATTCGTGCTCTATTAGAATATACTTCTTCTGCATTAGTAATAAATTCATCATTACCGAAGCTGTGTAGATTTTCTGTCATTAGTCCTGTTACAGCCTGTTGTTTTGACCTTTCTTCGTTATGGATAACTTTACCTCTTCCTTTCTGCTGATAAAATATCTTAGCTCCTTTGAGATGGGTTTTAGTAAGAGACATAACAGCACCTCTTATGATCAGCATCTTTTTCCTAATAATCAAGCCTATACATTATTTGCACGTTCTGAAACAATCTCATATAGATTCTTTTCTCAAAAAGTTGCTTATTCCTTTTAAAAGATGTGCCTATACTTTCTTTTATGACCCAAAAAAGGAACTTTGTTTCAGTTTGGGCTGATTTCTCCTTTACTATTTTGGTCAGGTTGTACCTGGAGAGTTGACTATTGTAACTGGGGTCCCTAATTCTGGGAAGAGTGAATGGATTGATGCTCTTTTATGCAATATAAATGAGAGTGTTGGCTGGAAATTTGCACTTTGTTCAATGGAAAACAGGGTAAGATTTTATCACAACCTTATTTTAAAGACTTTTGTTGCACTTGTATTAGTTCTTTTTCTGCAAGCTGCCCATTCTATGCAGTATTCTTGACATCTGCCAATTTTATTAATCTGTAGGTTCGTGAGCATGCAAGGAAACTTTTAGAGAAACACATCAAAAAGCCATTTTTTGATTCAAAGTAAGTTTTTGGAAACTCTTTCTGGCTATATGCGGCCATTGGCTTTATTTTATTTTCCTGGTCTATCATCTACTTGTAGCGTAGCCTATATCATGGTTGTACTTGCTTTTTCATTGTGTTTGGACCATGTGGAAATGGTTTGCTTTGTGATACATGAAATAAGCTGTGTGTGAACCTGTTCTGTAGCTTTTGCTGCACTGGTTTTGTTGTAATAGTGCATCAGAAACCTAAGCTCACTCCAATCCTTTCATATCCTTCTTTAAAACTTAACATCTCTGGAAATTTGAGTTCACTCTCTAAGAAACCAATTTACCCATGAGAACATGTAATTTCTCTGTCTTGTCAATCTAATCATACAGAAAGCAACTAGTAGGAGTACTTGCCGACACACCACGGAGCAGGTCTTTCTTTGCCACCATATTCTGGGAAAACTGTTATAGCTATGACATTTTGGGGATATCACTGATTACAAGGTTGAATTAATAAAATGGTTTAAAAGTTTCACAGAATGAGTTGTGGATTGTCGTCATTGATTAGCAGGTGGTGCATGTTCACTGCCAGTCATTGGCTAATGAAATTAAAATGGTGAAATCCATGTGCACGCGTGCGCGCGCGCCCACACCCACGCACACACGCCCATGCACACATGCACACATGCACTCACGCTCGCTTGCACGTGCGCGCACACACATACAAAAAAATTACTGGCAGAAAAAGTGACTAGTCTGGTAGTTATTTCATTGTGTGGGCCACTGTGGCTTTGTCTGTAGTTTAAGTTGCAATTGCAGCTTGTTTGCTCTAACTGATTGTTGCCTCAATTTGATTTCTCAATTTGGCCTAGTAGACCAAATTGTAGCCTTGTTCTTGATGGTGAAGTTCACAAAGATGTTTAACTAGAAGGACGTGAACCCCAGGGCAAACCTTGTTTTCTCTTTTTTTTATTCTTCTTTGTTTTCATTTGTTATTTTTTAATTTTGGCCCGACATGCTGCAACCTACCCAATCTTATTCATCCCTTTGGAGAAAGATTCATTACACTGGCCATATCCTGGTATATCCAGTTCTACTCAATTAAGTTATATTTTTTAACAGATCTAAAAGCTGCAGTTGCTTAAGTTTCCCAAGTATCGACTGATTGTTTTTGGAGAAGCAACTCTCAACTGCTTCACCTTTAATAATTTGTGAACACATAACATTTTGTCAAATGCTCTATTGAAGTTGTTGTAGTTCTTTAAAAGCATAAATTGTTAGAACAATCTCACAAAATGTTGGTAGTTATAGCAAATTTGATTGTATATGGGTTGGTAGCAGGAGTGGTTTCCCCAAGTTGTTCATATTTTCAATAAACTCAACCCAAAAGAACCAGAAAAAGAAAAAGAAAAGATGATGTATATAGCTTGATCATTAGAAACATTTCCACATTACAGTCATTAGCGGTGACAAATAGAAAGTTTTAGTGCCTCTGGAAGAGTTCCTGGAGGATGTGGTGGCACTACAGTCCCTACAACCTTTGTTGGTATAACTGCTGTTGCTGTTGTCATAATTATCTCGTAAATAAGTATCTACAACAGTATTAGCACCTTGATTGATCAGCCATGCTGGCCATCATGTAACATTGTTAAAACCATGGTATCTGTTGACTTGGTGCTATTGGTTCTCCTGATCGCATGCTGTATGTTCTGTTTCTGACCCCTTGTTAACTATAGTAGATTCTCACTTTTTATCAGGTTCAATTCTTCAGTAGTCATAATTAGGTTTCAAGTTACATATTGTTTGCAAATAAGCATTTCTCACCCCTCATATTTTGGATCGTTTAGTTTTGTTGCCTTATGCTGTCTTATTTGTGTGACTAATTGTCCTGTAGGAAATGGTATGTCTTCAGTCAATCTTCTTGTACTCTTTTTAACACGGTAATTGGTAACTCTTGGAAATTACAGATATGGAGAACCTGCTGAACGAATGGGTGTTGAAGACTTCGAGCGAGGGAAGCGATGGTTGAGTGATACATTTTATCTCATAAGGTGAGAAATTCAAATCTATTTTTTTTTTTTTTTTTTTTTTGGTGATAAAGTAATGCAAAACAAATCAACTGATTGCATATTTTAACTTGAGGGTGATGCAATGCATTCAAAAAAGTTATACTGTGTTGTGGGGTGTATATATATATATGGAGAATAATGCATTTTAAGCATTTCTTTTCCTAAGAAATATTATGTGGATATTGAAAGTGTGTCTGTCTTGCTTGGTAAATGAATCTGATTTGCGTATGGAGTTACCGCAGTTCAGGCATTTCCAGATTTCAGTGTTCTTAGTGCTATACACAGTCCTTGCTGGCAGGATGCTGTTTTTGACATTGGTATAGTTGTTCTTCATATGTTAATAGGCTCCACTTCACCATAGAGACAGGGCAAAAGAGGGACTTAAAGATTAGCCTCTATTGGGCATACGCCACTGCTTTAGTTCCTAGATTTTCTTGTCACTGGCTTCACTGCTGCTGTAACTGTCCTTTCACCTTTAGTTGGCACGCATCGACCAGTCATTTCTTTCATATCAAGGAGGTATCAATTATTACATGGAAATACTGCTCCACATATTGGCTCAGTTTACCTTCCACATCCTTGTTATCTTGCACTTAGTTCATGGATGAGAGGTGGACAGAGATAGCATCCTAAAATTAACAATTCTTGATTATGGCTTATGGGAACAAAATTTTTTTTCTTAAAATTCAACATATTTTTTAAGTGAAGCTGTATAGGCTTATGAATTCTTGGGATTTATTCATGAATGGCTCTTGCTGTGAAGTTTCTCCTACCAGTAATTCTGCTTCTTGGTATCAACATAGTAGCTTGATCTGAGAGAACTTGCTTTTATGAAAAATTTTATTCTGACATGCTACAAGTCAAATTTCTGGAAAGTTACAACGCAGTTGATTTGCTTTGTCGAGTATGTAAATTTTGTGCCCAAATAAATTGATGGAGTATCAATGACTACAGTTGTCAAAGAAGAGAGTCGGGGCATGAATTTTAGTTCATAAATTATTAACATGATTTTCTGGCTAATGTACCTGAATGAGCGAGTCTCTTTGTTACCATTAGGGCTTGACAATGGATGTTCGTGGTAGATTTCCTGATATATCTAATACTAGTGTAAGTAGACATTTGCAAAGTAGTCATGATTTGTTGTAAATAAGAAGCTTGTTGTCAAATTTATTGATTTTGTGACAAGCTGAGGTCGGTTGCTGTCAGAATAGTCTATAAGATCACTTGCAAATAGTAGTTGTATTTGTTTGAGTGTTTGACTGAAGCAAATCTTTCATAGGAATAGTATTGACGGATCCTGATAGTTGTAAAGTGTTCATTCTCCAGACTTTCCCTGGAAATGGAAAGTATATAATATATTTGGCTGTTCTGGCTATTGAACAGGTGTGAGGATGACTCACTTCCAAGTATAAAGTGGGTTCTTGATCTTGCCAAGTCTGCGGTGCTAAGACATGGGGTGCGGGGACTGGTAATTGATCCTTACAACGAGCTTGACCACCAGCGTCCTTCTGGCCAGTGCGTCTCTTGAGTCTTATGACTTGAAATATCTCTATTATATGCAGCTGCTCTAAATGTCCATATTGAACTGGCGATTCTGCTTTTGTCGGTCTGTCGTGGTTTTTCTCACTCATGAGGAAAGGAACTGAAAAGACAGTGATCTTTACCAAAAAAAAAAAAAAAAAAAAAAACTGAAAAGACAGTGACACACTGATGCCAAAGCAAAACCACTCAAAAACTCCAATTTTGAAGATTATCTTGTACAAAATAAAGTAGCAATTTCTTTGCACATTAACATTCCATTCCATCCCTGTTTAATGCTATAATCTTAGGGATACTGTCAAATCCTTTTACCGCATACTATTTGAGAGTATTTATGTTATTTAATATTTAGATGTCATATGTATGAATCCTTTGCAGGACTGAAACAGAGTATGTGAGTCAGATGCTTACATTGATCAGGCGTTTTGCTCAGCATCATTCTTGCCATGTGTGGTTCGTAGCGCATCCTAGACAGGTTGGTCTCAGCGTAGCATTGTTAATTATGTCTCTTTTGTCAATTCTAAGTTAACTCTTCAAAACAGTTGCACAACTGGGTTGGTGAGCCGCCTAACCTCTACGATATAAGTGGGAGTGCGCATTTTATAAACAAATGCGATAATGGGATAGTCATACATCGAAATCGGGATCCAGAGGCCGGACCTGTTGATCAAGTACAGGTAAAGTTGCTCTCTGCACTAATTGATCCTGAGCATTGGGACATTTCTTTGGGCAAACCTGTCCCAAATTCTTTTTATACTTGTAGGTTTGTGTACGGAAAGTGAGGAACAAGGTTGCGGGGACCATTGGTGATGCCTTTTTAAATTACAACAGGTTAGTGTAAACTATTTTGTCTTTTGTAGCATCTTATAGTCTGTTTTCCGGTGTTTTAAAAACTGAAGCGCTGATGGTCAACTGGCCAGCGGTGCTTCGGCCATGGCAACTGGTTGAACAGCTGGTATATCGGTGTGATAAATGTTTTTGGTGCGTATGTGGACATGTTCACTATTGTGGATTGTCAAAAATGTTGAAAACTTATGCCATATTTATGGGAGGGTATGCATAGTTTGGTGGTTTACTGGGACTGGGGGTTGCCAATGACTCCTGGGTCCCTGGTTCAGGTCCGTCTGGCTTTACTCTTTTCTTAAACAGACTTTACAGACAATTATTTTATGACTCGACTTTATTTACCTGTCAGGGTAACCGGTGAATTCATCGATATCGACGCCGCACCAAAGAAACAATAGGATGATGGTATTCTTTCGCTCGCGCTTGTACAGTTTGCGAGTCCAACAGCAACCCGACTCTTGTAATTTTATAGTTTCCCTATTCTTCTCTCCTCTGTTCTCACTGACTTGGTTCCTCTAGGCGCTTTTTTTCTTTGTTTCTTTCTTAAATCTCGAGGGGTTGAACTTGTGAAGTGGCGGGCATTGATTCTTGTTGTGTTTTTCGAAGGTTAGCTCTTGCGGCTCCCTTTCAATGAATGTCCAGCGCACATAGTAATCATCAATGTGAATCTTTCTATCACATGGCTCTTGGCGGTTCTATGATTCGTCCGCGCCGTCCTGATGTCCAAGGCCAAGAACTGATGACCCAAAATCGAGATGAGTTGTACCGATAGTTTCGTGACATGACGAGAAATTATTAATTAGATGAAGATTGCCCAAGAACTTGCTGTCTCCAGCTCGTTTAATGATTGGCCGATCCAAGGCCTCAATCATTTTGCAGAAATTAAATTGAAATTGGGTCCAATCGAAAGGTGCACCGAAAGGACTTCCTAATTAAAGACATGGAATTGCCAGTAGGATGAAAGAGGAAGAAGGGAGGAGGGGGGGATTTGAGAAGAAAACATAACTTGGGGTGAGAGAAAATTCTTCAACTTTAAGCCCCTTTGCCTGCCGACCAATTTTCAGATTTTGTCGTTGGGATCTCTGATCTAGTGAAGACAACATTAAAACTTGGTGATATTTACATCCTACCCATCTTCACTTTCTTTTTGGAAAGCTAAATTGAGCACTCCTTTTGGACTTTTTCCTAAATATAATTGCTACGTTGGAATGATAGAAAGTCTGCATTTTAACCCCTCGTTGCAAAAAACATTTGTTTAGTTAAAATTTGGATACCTATATCTGACAATAGGACCAAAGCTTTTAATTAAAGATCAGGAGACATGTGAAATGATTCTGTCATGGTTTGACTTCTGACCGGATGAATATTTTGGTTTTGCAACTCCTTGAATTCCGTAATCTAGGGCAAGTCGTATTTCTATATTGAAAGCCCCGAAAGAATTTTCTCAAGGTAAATCTTACAATTCAACATAGAAGTTAGACTACGAAAGTAAATATGAATAATTTTGGATCTATTTTGTGGGTATTAATACGACTCGCTTAAATTATTATAATATGCATGTTAGACTATAAATGATTTTTCCTAGGTTTTATGTTGGATTGAATTTTCCAAGATTTTCCATTTTTCTCATAAAAGTCTTGCAGAGAGATACTCCCTGCAGACAGGAGATGACACCTTTGACACCTGCTGTTTTTAACTTTAATTGTTTTTTCCTCCTCCTTACAGCATATAATAATATCCTTAAAATCGTTGTTGGGTCAACTCAATGTTGTGGACCTACATAAGCTGTCTGGTTTGTCTCTAAGCTGTCAGTATTAGTTAATCTTTACTGGTTTGTTTCAAGTGATGCGATCCTTACAAGTTTGCCCATCCCAGCAAGAATATTCCCTTTTTTTTTAAAAACAAATTAAATTGGCTCACTAAATTTGTTTAAGGAAAAGGTGGCCCCCTAAAATTGCGTGAAAGGTAAACGATATTTTTTATCTTTAATAAGATAAAGAACTGCTCTTGTTTTCTCTTTTTTTTTGGCTACTTTTTCAATGGGAATGGTGTTTCACGCGAGTGCAGTACAATACAATTACCGAGGCTGCAGTTCAAAATTTCAATTGCCAATTTGAAAGGCAGATGATCCTTTGTCCAAAGAAGACTGGAATGGCTATAAATATAGTACTAAGGGCAGCACTATGTTTTTGACTAATTATCAACAATATGCCAGTATCACACCTTACAAATTCCAAGAACCGAAGACTTCAACAATTTTTTTGCCCACATATATATTAATTTTTCCCTTCAGTAGCAGAGATTTCATCAATTTACATGAAATTCAATTGGCAGGATTTGGAATCTAGCTATACTTTTAAAAGAATAGACATGGGATTGCTTGCTAGAGACTTGAGTCTGATTGTCAGGACACAAATCGGTGATTAGGTGACTAGGTTCAACCTTTGAGAAACGGGGGTAGGCAACTAGGGACTCGAATCTGACTATCAAGTGGTCAATCCTGGTTAGGTCTAATTGTTGGCAGTTAAAGATTGGCAATTGAGAAGCTGGTTTGATTGGGGATGACCTATGTCAAATCACCATAAACTTATTAATTCATTCCCTTAAGTACCTGTAATTCAACATTAAATGGATAATGACGTAGTTTTAAAGATTGAATTGTCATATTTGCAAAGATGATGCTCTAACCTCTGAGCTAAGTGGGCTAAAAAATAATATAAATTGTTCATGTGCATGCACAAGAACTTTGTAAACTGTTGGGATCTTTTATATTGATATGAACAATTCATTGTTAATTATTCATAATGAATATGGATTCATATGATTTGAATATTGAATATAGAAAAGTAGAATTTCCAATAAATACGGGATATTATAGAAGATACATAAACATAGTGATGAAAAGGTTTGGACTGTTTCTCAATTATATGTTTATCGCTACTTAACATCTTCAAAATAATTGGATATTTTAATGTTGATTAGATAATAAAAAACAAGGTTCGCTTTTTCATTTTTGAATTAATCAAATGACTTGTTTCTTTCTTTTATTAATTGAATCTACACTTTTTATATTATTCGTACTATATTTTAACATAATTCAGCCTCAACTCCTAACATAAGGCCCTATTAATAGCAACATTTGAGGGGCTTGAGCTGAAGACTTTAGCAATAATCTTGGATCCCAAATCTCGATCCCATGAGAAGGAAGTCGAAGCAATCTCGTTAAGCCAAAAGAAAATGGAGGTAATGGAAGATGATTTCTTTTGTTGGATCGAACGCAAAATTAAAAAATCACCGATTCTCCTCATTTCTCAATAGTAAAAAATTAGAAATTGCAATCGGGTGAATTAGAGATGGCTAAACTAAACTAGTTTGACATAAGGACTCCACATATGGTAACATATCTCGACCCACTCCAAAGCCGAGACTGATCTTAAATAATATCACGCACATGGAGATCCAAAAACCACCTAAACTTGACCCTTTTTTCTTTTTCGTTCGAATATTGTGAATGTATAGACAAAATAAGTTAAACAACATAATGCATTTGATAGTCAGGATACAAACATTTCAGATTTCATATTCCCACCAAATAAACCTCTAACTTGTTCCAACCCTCTAAGAATTAAGATATAGTAAGTAAAACCTAAAATTTTCTTGCAACTTGGTTATAACTTAAATGTTGTGTTTGACGGTTAGGATAAATTTCATGATAGAATCCCGGGTTTAATGCTTACTCAAAAAGAATAAAATTATATATAAGAGGGATATAAAATAAAATTATCCCATAAGGGATGTGGGATAATGGTGATAGGATTTCTATATTTATAATAGGATAGTTATTTTTCTCGAATAAAAAAATTCTTAAATTCTTAAATTAATAAAATTAAAATTATATTTCAATATAAATAATATTTGAATTCTAATATAAGAAATTCAAAATATAAAAAATTTATTTTTTAAATTTAATCTTATTTTTATTTATATAGTCGAATTTAATTCAATCTTATAATATAAATTCAATATGTAATTATAAATTTATATTTATTATATATTTTAGGTATATTAGTTCAATTTACTACTTCATATATTTTTATTAGAGAATGAAGAAAGGGGAAAAAGTAATAAAAAAAGAAGAAAAGTTAAAATAAATAAATAAATAGAAATAAAATAGGCAAGAATATCGTAAGAGATTTTTACCTTTTTCTTCTATGAATTTTTATTTTCATTTATATCGATATGCTGCTTATACCATATAAAAAATATATATATATATATATATAATATTGTAAGTATATTCAACTTTATTATTGCGATTCACTAAACGGTAAATATTATATAACAAAATTTCTAGATTTCATATTCTATTTTACCTAGTCCAATTATAATTAGAAATCCATATAAATACATTCGACTTTATTATTATGATCCACTAAATAGTGAATATGATATAACAAAATTTCTAATCTTATTTAGTTCTATTCTGATTGGAAATCCAGACGACCAAATATAATCAAAGGCTGTGAGTGGATTATGATTTCGATTCAACTTGACTTTCTATGGTCTCTCCATGGAAAATGCATTCAATTTTTAAATATCATTGGTAATTGTTGTTTTTGTGAACGAGAGATCATAAATGCTTATTAAGTAACTAAACAAGAAAAAGGTGTCACATCTTCCGATGTATTGAATTTTTTCATCAATATGGTAAAAAGAAGAAGGAAAAGACAAGGTTATCAAACGTGGTCCCATGGAAATGATTGTCCTTCACGCTTTGCTTGCTTTTGCTGTCCTCCAGGCCAGCAAACGAAAGACAACATTGGGAGGGGAGAGAGAGAGAGAGAGAGAGAGGGAGAGAGAGAGAGAGAGAGAATCCTAAGCCCAACGGCTCCTATGAACGTGAGGTGGATCCAGGTATGTGACCGTTGCCTTAGGGTTCCCCCTTTCCTTATTTTTCACACCGTTCTTGATTCCCTCTATCTCTCTCTAAGACTATATAACTGCCAATCTCCAGACAGCAAAGCCCAACACATACCCAACAGCAGGGAACAGCAGAGAGAGAGAGAGAGAGAGAGAGAGAGAGAGAGAGGAGACTGTTCTTTCATTTCCTCTCTTTCCGTTTGAGCTTCCTTTTGATATTCCCCGTTTCAAGAATTATTCATCCACCATGACTGTTGAGCCTGCAGCTACCCAGATGGCCAATGATGTTGCTGCAGCAGCCCCTCCTCAGGAAGAGGCCAAGAAGGTGGCGGAAGAGACCAAGGAGGTGGTGATCGATCAAGGCGGCGAGGCGGAGGCGAAGGCGCCGGACGAGGCGGTCAAGGCGGTCGAGAAGAGCGCTTCGTACAGGGAGGAGAGCAATTTCCTCTCCGATCTCAAGGAGTGCGAGAGGAAGGCCCTGAACGAGCTCCGGTCCAAGCTCGAGGACGCCATTCTTGGAGACGCTCTCTTCGAGAAGCCCGAGGGGAAGAAGAAGGCCAAGAAGGAGGAGGAGGAAGCAGCGCCCTGCGACGAGAACGCCGCCGAGAAGGAAAAGCCCGAGGAGGCCGAGGAGGCCGAGAAGAAGGAGGAGGAGGGCGGCGACGCCAAGGAGGCGAAGGAGGAGGAGGAGAAGAAGCAGGAGGAGGAGAAGAAGGAAGAGGAGGAGGAAAAATGCGTGGAAGTGGACAGGGAGATCGCTCTTTGGGGAGTCCCGCTGCTTCCGAGCAAAGGTGCAGAGGAGACCAACGTGGTCCTGCTGAAGTTCTTGAGGGCCCGAGAGTTCAAGGTGAACGAGGCCTTCGAGATGCTCAAGAAGACCCTCCGGTGGAGGAAGGAGGCCGGCGTGGACTCGGCCCTCGGCGAGGCCTTCGACCCCGAATTGAACGCGGCCGCGTACTGGGACGGCACCGACCGGGAGGGCCACCCTGTGTGCTACAACGTCTACGGCGTGTTCAGGGACTCGGGGCTGTACCGGAAGGCGCTCGGAACAGAGGAGAACCGCGAACGGTTCCTGAGGTGGAGGGTGCAGCTGATGGAGCAGGGCATCAAGAAGCTCGACCTGAAGCCTGGCGGCGTCTCGTCGCTGCTTCAGATCAATGATCTGAAGAACTCGCCGGGGCCGACGAAGAAGGAGCTCCGGATCACGACCCAGCGCGCCATCCACCTCTTGCAGGACAATTATCCAGAGCTGGTGGCGAGGAATGTAAGTTTTTCCCCATCATCTTCACCTGCGCATTAGGCCTTTTTTAATATGGAATTTCCTGCTGAGATGTGTAATGTGTTTCGTGTCATGGCAGATTTTCATCAATGCTCCTTTCTGGTACTATGCACTCAATGCCCTCATCTCCCCTTTCCTGACCCAAAGAACCAAGAGCAAATTCCTCGTCGCTCGCCGGGGCATGGTCACCAAAACCTTGCTCAAGTAAGTATTTTCTGTCCACCCTTACCAATTTGAATGACACTTCGTTAGAGAATTAGTTTACCAACGCGTGAGGCTCAGATGCTTTCTGAATGGTTTCAAAAGAAGCTACAGGATCCTGATCCTAAACCTCGAAATCGCATACGAGACTTCTAACCTCTGCTCTGTCTCCAGGTACATCCCGGCTGAGGAGATACCGGTTCAGTACGGCGGGTTCAAGAGGGAGAAGGATTTCGAGTTCTCGAGTGAGGATGGTTCTGTGACTGAGCTCACCGTTAAGGCCGGATCGACCGAAACCATCGAGCTACCGATCGAAGGGGTAATCTTTTTTGCTCTCTGTTCTAATGATTTTACATGGCAAATCAAATCCACCAAAAACAACTCTTCATCTTATCAGAGTGGCCTGCTTATTAACGTGTTTGATTGATATGCTGCAACAGACCGGAAACACATTGCTGTGGGACATCACGGTGCTGGGCTGGGAGGTGAACTACAAGGAAGAGTTCGTGCCGAGCGACGAGGGGTCGTACACGGTCATCGTCCAGAAGGGAAAGAAGATGGCGCCGAGCGAGGAGCCGATCCGCAACACCTTCCAGAACAACGAGCCCGGGAAGATTGTCCTCACGATCGAGAACGTCTCCGCCAAGCAGAAGCGGGTCCTGTACCGGTACAAGACCAAGAAGTGCTCCAGCTTTTGAGGATGGAAAGACTACATAGGTGGAGATTGTCACATGTTTTGGCTTCAGCGAGAATTTGTTATGTACTTAAATTTTTTTGGGTCTGGAATTTGAGGGGAGTGATTCTTACAGTGAGATTAGAGAACAAAAGGGGTGGTCTTTTTAAGCTTTTTTGATTTTCTTTGTTCTTTTAGAGTTGCCAGATTCGAGTTTGCAAAACTATTGGCGGGTGTGTATAGTTGCTATTGAAGTTTCCATTCTTTTTTGCTAGACTGAATAACTGTGGTTTGCATTTTCTTGAAGATTAAGATCACTTATTTGGATAAATTTTTTCCTGCTTGTGATCCTATAAACTCCTAATTCTTCGTCCTTGGTGAGAGAGAGAGATGGCTTGACAAACCATGCCGCAAGCTCTGGCGAGGCCAGCCGCCATGGCTGGAGAGAAAAGGGGGTGCCATAACCCTCGCCTAGAACAATGGTGACCGGAGCATCTCGTTACCAACTTTGCAATTACCAACTTTTGTCTCCAGAGCCGAAACAAATGAACTACGATCGACCGTGGCGATCATGCTGGTCATCTTGATCGCGGCGACAACGTGCCACTTCTGGTTTTTCTGTCGAGGAGGTCGTCTTCACTGAAGCAAGCTTGTGCTCTGTTTCGTCAAGAGCTGAATGTCATCTTTGATCATGCACATATTTTTGGGTGAGGAGACGATCTTTAAGGACAACCAGGTATGGCGGTGACTTGCGGTTTAACTTTACATGGACATTTAACATTTGCTGATGGTTGCGGTGTCAAAAAAGCTCTTTGTTCAAAATATTACCAAAGGTTCGCTCAGTAAGAGAGGACTAAAGTAATTCGAACCGTATGGCTACATTTGTTGCAAAAATATTAGAAAATGTGAAAAATAACTATAATTGTTGGAAATCTATCGAAAAAGATGCACAAATAATATAAATTGGCTGAAGTATGTGAGCACTATCTTTAAACATATTTTGCTTCTCAGAGTAAAATTTTAGTGGCTAATCTACCCAAGATATAACGAATGTTCTTTTATAATCTGAACTAAATATTAGAAGGAACATGAACAACATTACATGTATAACCTAGTAAAATGAAAAAAAAAAAAAAATATGAGAATTCAATGTTTCTTCAAAGATTGTGGTTTGAAGTTTAATGTATATTCAAACAGAAGAAAGAGCCGTTAAGAAACTATTATAAATCCGGTATAAAGTAATGGAGGTTTAATGAAGAAATAAATCAAACATTACAAAGTCGCTATAAGTCATGACATTATCGTTTTATAATTGTTATATAATATTACAAAACTGTTTTATAGTAATGATAGACAAAAACCGTTATAAATTGATGATGGTTAAAACATTTCAAAATTAAAACTTTTAATATTTTAAAATTATTGAAAATCCAACAATATTTATACGGTTTAGATCACTCATTCAATGATAGACTAAGTTGATGATAGACTAAGTTGCAGCTCCACTGATGGTGTATAGGAGCAAAGAAGAAGGAGCAAAGAAGAAGAATCAGTTCGGGAAGCGAAGAAGGTCGACCTTTTCAGCATTGTATAGGATTATTCTGTCAAAGAAACTATGCTACCAGCTTAGATCGAGAACTTACTTTGCAAGAATCAAATTACGTTTAACGAGAGTGCTATGGAAAACATATGTCGTGATAAAGTCCAAAAAAAAAAAAAAATCTCCGTGAATAGTTGATCATTTTTAAGAGGATGCGAAGATTATTCACGCTAATATCCATTAGATTCAGCTGGGGAATCGATCGAACCGGTTCCTTGGTGAACCAGGTTACTTTCCGGGCACAACCAATTTCGAATCATTCCCACGTCTTATTTTTTAAAAATAAAAGTTACTAAAGATGCTGAGGGCGGCCTACTCCAGGTATCCAACCTGGCTTGTTAAAGATCAAACCACTCCACCTCCTGATCTTGATAGGTGATGTGGCTCCAAAAACTGTAACTCTCTCCTCTCTCTTCTCACGCTGGTCTTGCCCAGCGGCCTCATTGCGGGGATCCAGTCTGGGGGTTTTTCCCAATTTTGGTTAAATGCCCTCGGCGATTTATCATTATTCCATTTTACGTTTGAGATTGATTCCGATAAATGGGACAGTTTAAGGACTTGTCCAGGTCCTAGATGAATCACATTATGTCCCTCGGATTTTGGTGCATGTCTCTAAACTACGCCTTGAGTTTTCAATTTTAGCAACGTTACCCACAGTTTTCAATTTTCGATTTGTCTCACGCTAGGTTGCGACGTGCCTATAATCATTTTTCTGCTGGTGCTCCTTGCATGTGCTTATCATGTGACTGATTTGGTCGTTCATGGAGAACACATCTGGCCAACCAAAAATGGTGAATTACAATTTACACAAATTTTGGCACTTGTGCAAGTTGCTCCCTATTTTTTCAATGTTCCCCTTGGATTATTTAAATAAGTTTCAAAGCCACCTTTATGTTAATATTGACCAATTTTTACAAAATATTTATCAAATCATTGAAATTTTTTAGGAAAAGTATAAAAAAGAAGTTTCAAATTTATTGTATTTATACCAATTAAGTTTTAAATCTTCCACTTGTACTAGTTTTGTGGTTTATCTAGTCAATTTAGGTTGGAAACTATTGATGTGGAGGCCGAACACCTTATAAGGCACGACTGATACTATTGTGGATTTTTTTTTTTTTTTGTAATTAGATATATTTTTTATGTTTTAAATATTTCTTTTCTTTTCTTTTTGCTAGTGGTCAGTTGTTGGCCATTGGCTACAAGCCATGGTTGGTGAGGGCTAGTCTCACCTAGGCAAGGGTGAGCGTGTTAAATTTGATGAGAAGGGCCCTTGCCTTTGCTAGTCATGGTGAGTGGTCGATGATCGGCGATTGGCCACTGGCAGAAAGAAAAGGGAAAGAGAGAAATAAAAAAAAGAAGAAGGAAAAAAAATTAAAAAAAGCTGACTATCCAATATAGGACTATGGCATCCATGTTACTAATTTTCGGCCTAAATTAAGTTGGATGGATTCAATTGGAAAAATTTGAATATATTTATATTAATATTAATACGATTGAAGGGTTAAGAATTGAATTGAAAATACAATAGGTTTAAAGACTTTTTTTTTGGGTACTTTTCCTAAAAATTTTTCTTTGGTTGATTGGGTCTATGAACTCCTAATTTTTTCTTGGTCCTTTTAACTCAATAGAGATACCGACTCCAGTATAAGATTATACCCACCCTAGTGCTAACTGGACAATTGGCCAGCAAAGCATCCTCCAAGGATCTTTAGCTGAAGGCAATCCTTGGATCAACTTTGGCACCCTGGCTGTATAGTCTCCGATGAGACATGGCGATCGCACGGGTCATCTTGAGAGGGACGACAAATGCCACCTCTTGCTTGCTGTCTAGACGCCATTTTCTCAAAAAGGTTGTGCACTTGCAATGCTGTCACTCCTTCTCTCTCTGAGCAAAAGATAGGGCAGCTGGCCTTGCATGTGTGTAACGTGTCACCTGACCATCGCTGGACTCGACATCGGTCGACGGTGTTTGGCGGTTGCCCGCTGCACCCGACCCCCACTTTTCCCCTCTTTCCTTTTTATTTATTTATTTATTAAATTCATTAAACTGGTAAGTCGGATTAGGCAAAAAAAAAATACTTTGACCTATTTAATCTATTTTGATCCATATCCATAAAATACTAATTTAGTGACTCATAATAAATTGAAGTGAGATGCAAAGTGAGCAAACGCAAGATCGAGTGAGTAAAAAAGAAAATGCAGAGTTATAGAGATGGATTGGGTGTAAGTAAGTTGTAAATCCAATTAACATCCATATTATTTTAAACTTTATTGTTCTAAACTCATTTATGCCCATTTATTGAATATAACCAACAAGTCAATCACCAAGAATGGGTTAAGAGATGGGTTTATAATTCATTTTGATAGGTCTATTCTATACTTCTAGTACAATTTTAACCAGCAGTCTAGTACCAATGGCAAGGGGATTCATAGTTAGCTATTACGATAACATATTAAGATGAACGATGGACAAACGAAAATGTTAGGAGGAAAAAAAGAAGTTGAGAATGACTTTGATCGAACATTTTCACTTTTATGAAAGTTCAAGAGCCAAAGATAGTTTATTTTCGAATGAGAAAACAATCTCTCAATATAATGGGAGAAAATTATTTAACAAGTTTTAAATCTATTTTACTTTTATTAGTATTCCCTTGAAGTTTTAGAAATAGTTGCAATGTCCCTCTGGCATTGAGTATAATCAATTTACAATTGGAGCTCCGGACTTGTGCTTTTCACGTGATTATTGTGCTCTCAAATGGATGTCTAATTTGTCAATCAATAATGGCGAATAAAATTTTTCCCCCAAGTTTTGGTGAGTAAACCCCTATTTTTTCAATCGTTATCGAAGTTCTCCTAGTATATATTTTAACGAGTTTCAAAACCGACGTTAATCTTAGCCAATTTTTGATCTAATCTCTTAAGAGATAGACTTAGGTGTTAAAATATGTCTTAAGTTTGAACCCAAATGTGAAAGTCCGAATATTCTGAATTTAATATTTTGCAGACGTGCAAAACCATGCAAAGTTGACTTCTTTTGGCGAATTAGAGTTGACAATGGAAGAAAGTGTAAAAGGAAATTATAGATAATGATTTCCTAATTGGTATCGCCAAGAAAGATTCAAAAGGAAGTTTGGACTTTGGATTTTCTTCTATCAATTGCAGTCGGTAAAGAAATAATTGTTATTTGTTCACTTTGTTGACCAAATTTGCTTCCGATTGCATGGGATTCTTGCCCCTATTGGAGTCCGTCAACGAGTGTGCCTTTTGTTGAGAATGGGATATACGCACATATGTAAATGGGCTGCTCATCTGTCGCAAGAGGGCACGCCGTTGCCAGAGATTGTTGAAGCGCTATACCAAGGGCTTGGGCAGCGAGTTATCTTCATGGGCTTGTTTGTGAATTATATCCAAGAAGTTTAGTGTTAAAGGCGATTAAATTTTTTGGTAAGATTTGCGTATAATTCCTCCGTGACATTGAGAGATTATCTCGTGAAGAATTTCAAGGCTAAACACCATATGCATTATTAGGTGTAACTGGAGTTTGAGAAACTTCGAAAGTATTTAACTCAAGTGTGTAATCTCCTTATAACGTTTGATTTATGGGGAATTTGTCGCTGTTTTTTCTCGTGGATGTAAGTCTTTATGACTAAATCACATAAATTTTATGTCCAATCTTCTGTCTATATTATTGTTCGATCGTTTGCTTTCCACAACATTAGGCTTCATAAGCGAGTTCTCCAGCCATTGCTCGGTTCATGCGTCTGTGGCCGTAGTGTCGCCTCTACCAGCCGTGCGTCTACCACGTGCTGGAACGCTTCTCCCATCTCTCTCTCTCTTTCTCTTGTGTGTGTGTGTGTGTGTTTTTTTTCTTTCCTTGTTTAAATATTTCTTTTCCAGTTGTTTTTAGTAATAAAAATTTGAAGATCATTTAGTTTGCTCACACAAGCATTCTTAGAAGTAACGTAATTAAAATGATTTGGTCGCCCCGCATTAGCATTTGATACTTTAAATTATATTTCTTATAAAGTGATGTTTGTATAAAAAATTCATATCTTTTCTTCAACTAGCGAAACAATTTATCTGTTGCTAATTAACAATGTATATGGTATTTACCACCCGCCGTTGGCTTCGCTGGGTAGGTTTCAGATTTTCTTTCGCTAAGAGGTCTGGAGTTTGAAGCCCCTGCGACGCAAGTTGCAGGGAGATTGGCATGAGACATTGGCGACTTACTCAGTGGCACGTGTGTGATGGCCATCACACACGTGTCGCCCCCAGTGGTTTATCTCTGGCCGTGCTGGCCGTGCGGGGTTCCCTAAGTCATAAAAAAAAAAAAAAAAAAAAAAAAACAACAGTGTATATGGTATTTTGTCTTATAATGTTAAGATTTTTCTCCGCATTTCTTCCTTTGCTTTATGTCTTACTGTACGTTGCAAGCCGAAAGCGGTCATTTTTTGAAAATGACATACAAATTTTGATCGATTTCATGATAGCTTCTAAAGTTCAGAGAAGTTTGAGGGCCATAATCAAAAGGAAACATAAAATTTGGTTATTTGACTGATTAATTTGAAAGTATGGGCTAGATTATAGAACTATTAAATTGAAGACCATTACTGAAAATTGGCCAAAGCTTTTTTTGTTTGTTTGTTATACTTTAACTCTCAATTCATTATCAATCTTATATTCTGCCTTTTTATAGAGCGTAATAATCAAACTCCATATCACCGCCTGCGGTGGCCCAGTTGGATAAACGCTCTCATGATCCTTGCTAAGAGAAGAGGAGTTCGAATTCCGCTGGCCGCACGGGATCTTAAACGCAACGTCAAGGTGGTGGGTCCTCCGCCAGCGTCGTCTCAGGGTTTACTCCCTCTATACCCCAGGCCTGTCGGGCCGTTCGCGTTGATCAGAGTGCGAGGTTCCCTGGGTCAAGAAAAAAAATAAAATAAATAAAACTCCATATCTAAAACTAAATGTTCGCACTTTCAACCTTTTGAGAAGGTGGGGAATTCCCCCCAAAAGTGACTACTAAGGCAAATCTTCAGTGGTTTTGCTTTTGGCCAGAATCAATACTAAGGGGATATTGTAATTGGTTTCAAGACTATTGGGGGGGGATTGCAAATATTAAAAGGTTAGAGGGCAACTTACAACAAATGCCAAACACATGAGGGACAAAATGGAATTCAATTCAATTTAATTATTGGATGGGTTGCCTTCGATGAAAGGAGCTAATTAATCACGTAACAAACATGACTGGAGCTTTGTTTGTGAAATGGTTAGAGTCAATGTTAGGACAGACAATCGCAATAGACTTCAAGACTTCATTTTACCTAAGCCTGGCTGCAGTATCCTGGCGATCGATGGTGAGACTAGATTGACCCCATCCTCTTTGCTTACCGAGGAATTTAATCGAACGCACGTGGAGAGCGTTAGACCATCAGAATGGTTGAATAAAAATGCCTTTCTTCTCGGACAACTAAAGCAAGATTCTCCTCCCCAAAGGAACTCTGTTCGGTTGCCAAAGATTCTGTAAAACCAGTGTGGACCTCTGTACAGACATGCTGACCGTGGAGGCAATTCGATTCATTTGATTTTTCAAGATCTCGACAGTGACATTTCCCTCCCATTCGAAAAACCCGGATGAGGATGTCCTCTCGCCGGCGCGACCGTGGATCGATCGAAGGTCAGGAGCGTCGGTGACGCCACCGACACCTTCCGTGCCACGACCGACAGCTGACACTGTACCGCCGAGCGGGACTCAACCCAGCACAGAGCAGCAGCTAGCCATGGTGACGCCACCGCCGCCATCGACCCCTGTCTCTCCCCTGCTTCTCCTCCTCCTCCTGTTCGTCCTCGTCTCATCCTCACCCTCCTCCTCTGCTTCGCTCTACGACACCTTCCAGCAATGCCTCCTCAACCACACGCAGGTGCTCCAGCAGCAGCAGCAGCAAGAACCCTCCCAGATCCTCCACGCACCGACCAACTCGTCGTTCCCGACCCTTCTCGGGTCCCTCATCCGCAACCGCCGCTTCGGCACCTCCTCGACCCCGAAGCCCCTGCTCATCCTCACTCCCTCCCAGCCATCCCACGTCCAGTCCGCCGTCCTCTGCGCCAGGGGGACCGGCACGGAGCTCCGTATCCGGAGCGGCGGGCACGACTTCGAAGGTACCTCCTACGTCTCCCGCGCCCCTTTCTTGATTCTCGACATGTTTAATTTTCGGTCCGTCGATGTGGATGTCGGACAAGAGACTGCTTGGGTCGGAAGTGGAGCGACTGTTGGGGAATTGTACTATAGGATTTGGGAAAAGAGTGGGCTTTATGGGTTTAATGCTGGGGTTTGCCCGACCGTCGGCGTCGGTGGGCATTTGAGCGGTGGTGGATATGGGAACATGTTGCGGAAATATGGGTTGGCGAGCGACAATGTGGTCGACGCGCACATTGTGGATGTCGAGGGTAGAGTTCTTGATAGGAGCTCGATGGGCGAGGATTTGTTCTGGGCTATTAGAGGAGGAGGTGGGGCAAGTTTCGGAGTGATATTGGGTTATAGAGTGAAGCTTGTCCCTGTTCCGAACGTGGTTACTGTTTTCAGAGTGGCGAAGACGATTGAGGAAAACGCGACTGAGCTCGTCTATCAGTGGCAGGACGTTGCGCCAAGGACTGATAATGATTTGTTCATGAGGCTCTTGCTTCAGCCTGCTAATTCCAAGATACAAAAAGGAGCTAAAACAGTTAATGCCTCTGTTTTGGCTCTGTTTCTTGGAAATGCGGATAGGCTAGTTTCACTGGTTAATGAGGAGTTTACGGAGTTGGGTTTGAAGAAAGAGGATTGTGCAGAGATGAGCTGGATTGAGTCGGCTCTCTGGTGGGGGGACTTCGATAGTGGTGTGGCCGTGGAAGCTCTGCTCGACAGAATGCCTAAGTCGGTGAATTTCTTGAAGAGGAAATCAGATTATGTGCAGCAACCGATGTCGAGGGAGGAATTGGAGTTGCTTTGGGATAAGATGATTGAATTGGGAAAGGTTGGATTCGTGTTCAATCCATATGGAGGAAAAATGGGCGAGATCCCTATGTCAGACGCTCCATTTCCTCATCGAGCTGGGAATCTGTTTAAAATACAGTACTCGATCAGTTGGAGTGAAGATGGAATTGAAGCAGAGCAAAGTAATCTGGCTAAAACAAGAGAGCTTTACAATTTTATGACTCCGTATGTGTCGAAAAAGCCACGAAGGGCTTTTTTGAACTATAGGGACCTTGATATCGGGATAACTGATAATGGTGAAAATAGCTACAAGGAAGGCACTGTGTACGGGGTGAAGTACTTTGCTGAAAACTTCAAGAGATTGGTGAAAGTTAAGACAGCAGTTGATCCACAGAACTTCTTCAGGAATGAGCAAAGTATTCCTGTTCTTCCAAGTAAGGTCCCGAACATGAGTTTAGAGTTTGTTTGGTTAGTGGTACTTTTGAAATTGCTTGCCCGTAAGAGGTACATTGATTACAATTATTTTCTGATTTATTCCTGTTCTTCCAAGTAAAAGATTTAATTCGGAAGTTAAACTAATAAGTTTGGTTGGATTACTGGTGCCAGTTTAGTGGTAATTGCTTGTCCTCTAGAGGTACATTACATGTATTTATTTTCTACTACGTGAAGTTGATTTTATCGTATGATGGGAAGTTTGCTATGAGTAGACAGGCTTGTCCATGATTTATTGCCAATGGCTAATTCTAAAGTTCTTTGTCTTGCTTGTTCACAAATAAATGATCCAAATGAAACAACAGCTAATTTTCAGAACTTTTCTTAAATTCTAACTCGTCTGTTTGAGCATTCTCACTTTTGCTTTGACCAGAATTATGCTGAACGTGCATAATGTTTGAAATTTTTGTCTTTTGCCATCAAATCTTTTTGGTTCTTGACTACATTATTTCAATAGTTGCTATACCGTTCTGCTTTAATCATGAACAAACATACCAATATGAAGATTTTTCAGTGGTTCACTCATTCAATTTTCCTGCAGGATCCTCCTCGGCCATGACTCAGTATTCAGGGTCAACAGAGACAACTGGAAAAATGACTGTCTTGGTTATCTTCTTCCTCTTTCTGAAGGATCTCATGACCATCTTTTCCTAGAAATGAGGGCCAACATCTTCTTGAGGGAAGTTAGACTTGCTCAGCTTCCTCTTTGAAAGGAAGGAGAAAAACAATAATGCTCCATCTTGTGCTATCAGTTGGAATTGATTAGTTGGCTACTGACACTTGCAAGGAAGAGGTAATCATATCTTCTTTCATGTGATGTCAAACTTATTGCTACTGGATGACACACGTAATTTGCCAAAACACAGGTTATTTTGCAAATGTCTGCAAAATCAAAAAAGTAGCGTACTACTTTCTGTCCCCTGCCAAATAAGAAAGTCATGTATTGCAATTTTAGGTACTGTATATTGAAAATGACTTGATTGTACCTTTTGAAAAAGATCTTTGGGATTTAATTAAACCAATTGAAAAGTTTAAGACTTGATTACATTCTGCATAAAATGTTTAGGACTTCTGGTTCGCTTTTACCATAAATTCTTAAGTGACTGATTGTGTTGGATGTAGAATACATCTGCTGCTCAATTTAGCTGCTATCATTGATTGCTTTTGGCGGGGGAACTCCAGTAGATTGGTTTCCCGGGAGGACCAGGAGGAATTGAAGTCTGTGGAAGAATGTTACTTAATGGCACTTGTTGATTGCTGCCTGTGGAGAAACTCTGCAATATTGATATGCCAGGAGGACAAAGGAGGGTTTGAGGTTTGTGGCCAAATATTGCTCAGTATGGTTTTCGGTATATAAAAGAGGGAGAAAGGATTCTGTTATCTATCGTTATCAGTTGACTGTTGTGAGTTTACCTAGAGAAGATACTAAGAAATAAAAGGAAAGAGAGATTATGCATCTAATTTGGTTAAAGATACAGAATAAACCAATAATATTTTTCAAAATTTGGATTGTATGGTCAGTTGGGGGCAACCAATAATAAACAAGACACAATTATGAATTGATTTAAGGATATTTATGTGGACAAACTCATGTGATGTTCAAAGTCCAAGCTGTTACAGCCAATAACACAAAGCGTTATTCAGATTCAATCTATATCTCTGAGTTCAATGAGCATCCTCTCATCCCATTTAGACATTGTCATATCTTGGAGTGAAGTGGATCCAGTTGACCTTTTACAGCAGACATCTCTCCATATCATGCTTCGCTTGTAGAGAGGATAATGCTGCTTGATGAATTCTCTCGTTCTCCTCCACCTTTCTTTCATTGTCTTCTAACTTCTCTATGATGTGGCACACTTCATCATCGTTTCTAGATTGCCTGTACCTTTGTGACATTGAGAGTCATACTGAAACAACACCAAGTCCATACTGATGTTTTTCGATCTAGGCCCTGTGGAAACTATTTTGGATGGAGGAAGAACCCAAAGAGAGCAGATTGAATTCATTCTTGTATAAAAGCAGTTGCTTTATTGATTAAATATTATAAGCCCAGATAGAATTTGAAAGCTAAAAAAATGATGAAGATACAGATATCAAAGAGAACAAACAGAAGAGTTACTTTTTATCTAGAACATGGACTGGTCTGCAGTGGATTAATCATGGAGATCAGTCCACAAAACTGGATTGATCTAGTCCTGTTTTTGACTGGTTTGAACTGATTTGTAAGATCAGTGCAGTTTATGGCAATGCCTACCAGTCCATATGTGTAAATAAATAATTGCTTGTCTGGTGTTCTCTTTGATGTCTGTAACTTTGACATTTGTCTAGCCTTCGGATCTCATACTTTCACAATGGCTTACAATATGTTTAGAATAAAGCAGCTGCTTTAGTAGAAGAACGACTTCAATCAAGGGACTCTTTGGATTTAATCTTCTGTCAATTAGTGTCGTCTGCAAATTGTTGATGGAAGAGGATTAGTATGGAGGAGTGGCAGATTATGGGCTTGGTGTCACTTATACATGACTCTCAACATCACAAACGTACAGATGATCTAGAAATGATGATGAAGAGCGCCACATCTGAGAGAAGTCAGAGGAGAACGAGAGGAAGTTGGAGAAGAATGAGAGAAACCATCAAGTGACGTTATTAGCTCTGCTGTGAAAGGTCAATTGAATGCACGTCATTCTGTAACACAACACCTGAATGGGATGCGAGGATGCTCATTGGAGTTATAGGTATAGGTTAAATTTCTAAGTAAAGTTATATATTTCCTTAATTGATCCATAATTATACAGTTTGATTCGGCTAGTCAAACTCCTAACGACACCGTTTAACTATTTGGAAGAAAAAGTCAGTGGTGAATAAGAACATAGTGCTACAAACCCTGAAGTACTTTGAAGGGAAAGAAGAACATCAGATGGAGTTGGGGTGAGATAATTTCGAACTGGCCAAAGCTTTGGGGGAAAGTACACTGTAGGTCAACTGGGAAATATATGCGTTGATATGTGAAGTGTAGGCACGTGTTAAAAATTTCCCAAACTTGAAAATAACCTATTGCTAACGAGAATGTAACAAAGTGGTAGATTGGGTCGTCAAGGCCCACCGAAGAAAGGCCCTTCCAGCTAATTGGGTTTTTTTATCCCCTTTTCGTCTTTTGGATTTGTTATATTCTGAAGCTTATGTTTTTACTTTCCAAACCCTTACTTGAATGAGAATGCTATAAACTTCTTTTCAAAAAAAAAAAAAAAAAAAAAAAAAAAAAAAAAAAAAGAAAGAAAGAAAGAAAGAAAAAGAACATAGTGCAGTCTTGGTGCTTTGTGTTTGTCTGATGTGTCATTTCAATTCTAGTAACCCCATTGCTTACACTAGATTTCCTTTGGTTGATGTCATTATGTAGTCAAATGTTAATGCTGTGGACCAAATGTTATATTTGATAACTTTAAAATCTAACTGTTGGTTATATTTACATTTGAATACATTCGGGATCTTTCTTAGCTCTATCGTACCGTCGGTTGTTATTCATTTGCGTCGTTGGGGCTATAATTATATTCTTTTATGGATTGGTGTTGGATATATCTCAATTTCAGTGCGACGACGGGGAGTGGTAGAGAAATGTCTCTAGTGGAGATGTCAAATCGTCCCGTTAGATATCCCTATTGCGGATGTTTATGCAAGTATCTCGTGAAGGCATGTCAATGATGAAATTCCAAGAGCCGTGATCTAATTTCTTGGTTTGAAAATAGAATCATGAAAGTATCCTTTTTCCTTCGAGAACATATCGGGTTCTCGTAGGCTTTGCTCCATATGCCAGGGCCACTAAAACCCAAAAGAATCCTGGAACAACTTCTTTGTCAGCGGTGAAGTCCTTGACGAATGAAGCAAGGCAACCTACCCTAAAAGGTACTTTTCTGATTAAAAGCTCCATTCAAATGAGAGATGTAGTTTGCGACGGTGCTGGTTCTTCTCACGATCATTAAAACAAAAAAAGAAGAAAAATTACAATGGTGCATCAACATTTTCCGAGGAGCTTCATCAATTTTACTGTGATATAACAACGTTTGCTCAGTTTATCCGCGCATTGGCTAAGTTAACTTTGTCTTATATCATCCTTGGTGCATACGTTTCCAAGTAGATAAAAGAAAAAGCTTATCAACAGCAAAATTTTGGAAACTAATTATTGAAGTATTGTCGTACATCACTTAACAGTTTGCCCTGGATGCTCTTTATATTCATTTGGTAATTTTTTTACTTATCAGGGTTTCTATCAATTCCCTTCAGAATTTGGTAATTTTGCCTAGTAATAAGCATTTGACATGTAAAAGCTTAAGTTATAGGTGGAGGGATACCACATGATTATAGATTGTATTTAGGACACATTGTTAAGTGATGTGGGACATTATTTCAATAAAATGAACCCTGGTCATCAAAAAGAGTTGTTGGTGCTTGTAAGCGAGACTTTGGTTGCTCGTGGTCGTGTCCTGAGGACAGGATTGGGCCGTGTGATATGAAGTCCGGGATAATTTGGAGGGCGAGATCTATGCCGGAGTGTGGTATTACAGTCGATTGTAAATTAGCTTCAAATGGTCTGGGTATGAACTGTTTACAAAGCTGATGTTCGACATGACGTGCACGATATGTATTTGAGGTTTTTTTCGCAAGTTCAGCCTCTTATATTTTCGACCCATTTTCTTCTTTGATATCCATTGAAGATACAATCCATAAGTCAAACGTCCTTGTCTTCCGGAACAAGCGAAGAGAGCCAAGAAACGAGGCCGCTAAGTTTGACTTTCAACGGGCGTTTGACTTCAGAAAAAAAAAGGGCGTTTGACCAAAACATGCAGACAAGTCTAGCCACGACTTTGGAGCGACGTAAATCAAAAGTTAACGTGAAAAATTTGAATAAAATGTGATAACTTAGACTTTATGTGCACGTAGACAATCTCATCATCACTGGAGATGACGAACAGGAAATTCGACGAACAAAGGAAAATCTATCAGTACGCTTCCAAATAAAGGAACTTGGGGAGCTCAAGCATTTTCTTGGAGGAGAGGTTTGAAGACTGAAAGGTACGCAAGTAACTCGACTAATTGGAGAGTACTAAATTAATATCTCGAGTTTGAATTCGGATAACAATTTGTTAAATTGAATTTGTTGATAAAGATTTTCCAAGTAGATTTTAAATTGGATGAAGAAGCCCTTATTTTCTTGGACTCCTTATAGCTGTACAAAGGGAGAAAATTAAATAAAAGGAGCAAAAGTTTCCTCTTTTATTCGGGGGATTTGAATTCCTGCAAGTTACATATGGTGGGGCCCAAAGTCAAATATTTGACTTTAGGCACATATATTCCATGCCAAGGAAAGAGAGCCGCATGTAGAGCGGTTGAAACCGTACAACGGAAAGAGAGACACACATAAGAAGTCTTGCACGTGGAGCCAATAAGGGTGGTGGGCCCAAGTCAAGAATTTGACTTTTGGGCACACATATATACAAAGCAAACCTCTCCAAGAGGTGGTTTGTCGAAACCCCACGAAAGCAGAGAAAGAAAAGGAGCCGCAAGCCGCACATGTCAAGTTGAAGAGACCGTGTGCGTTTTTGTTTTGAGCTTAAACGCGTAGTAATTTTGTGCCGTGAGTTTATGTTCAAGTGAGTTGTTTATTTATAAACACTTTGTGTTTGAGGTTAAATCTAGATGTGGTAAATACTCGAGTGTGTGAGTATTTGTAAACTTTAATTCTCTGATTATAGTGGATTATTTGCTACTGGCTCTTCCCACGGACGTAGGTACCAATACTCGGACCGAACCATGTAAATTTTTGGTATCCTTATTATTTCTCATTTATTTCTCTGGTGACTTCGTGTTGACGTAAATTGCAAGATTCTATTGTTTTTGCGTATTAGTATTCCAACAATTGGTATTAGAGCTTAGGATTAGATTTCTTGATTGTGATTTGGAGTTTTTGCTTATTTGATTGTTATCTGGAAATTCTGTTATTGCGATTATGTCTAAGAAGAAATTTGAAATTGAGAAGTTTAATGGGAGCAACAACTTTGTGTTATGGAGCATCAAGATGCGGGCTTTATTGACAACTCAAGGATTGACCAATGCATTGGATGGTGAAGATGAGTTATTGATTATCATGAAAGTCTTATAAAGAGTAGAGCTAATGAAAAGAGTAAATAGTATAATCCTGTTAAATTTGTCGGATGAGGTCTTAATAGAGGTTGTTAAGGAGAAGGATGCCGCAACATTATGGGCAAAACTTCAAGCACTCTATGTGAAGAAAGGTTTGAATAATCGCTTGTACATGTTGAAGAAGATGTTTCAATTTAGATATATTAAAGGTACGTCTATCAGAACTCACCTAAATGAATTTAATAAACTTATGATGAATCTGAAGAACGTTGGTAAGATACTTGATGATAAAAAACATGGCATGATATTGTTAGCCTCTATATTAGAGTCATGAGAGCACTTTACTAATTCACTGTTGCAGGGGTGTACTACAATTACCTTAGAAGAGGTAAAGTCCACCTTATTCTTTAAGGAGTGGTAGAGAAAGTTATGAGATGACAGTCTGGCGCAAGGAGTAGCGCAAGCACTGACAATTCGGGATAGAGAACAACATCGAGGGCCTAGTAGCAACAGAGGTAAAAGCAGATCGAACTCATGCCATGGAAAGTCCAAAAGACACGTGAAGTGCTTTGAGCATCACGAGAAGGGGCATATTGAGAGAGATTGTCCAAAGTGGAGGAATAAAGCTGATAGGCAGAATGCCACAAGTAGTGTGGTAAACATTGCCGAAGGAAGCAATAGTGATACATAAGTTGTCTTATGTGTGACTACTACTTTGTCAGGAGACGAATCGGTGCTAAATTTGGGGTGTTCTTATCATATGACGCCTCATAATAATTGTTTTATTACGTACCAGATTGCAGATGGTGGTAGGGTTCTTTTGGGGAATAATGTAGTCTGTAAGGCTATGGGAATAGTGACAATTCGGATTCAGATACACGATGGGGTGGTACGCACATTGATAGATGTAAGGCATGTAGCGGAGCTCAAGAAGAACCTTATTTCTCTGGGGACACTCGATAACATCGAGTGTAGGTATACCGCGGAAGGTGGAGTATTGAAGATCTCTCGAAGTGCCATGATAGTGATGAAGGGGAAGAAAGTGAATACTCTCTATCATCTATTGGGAGAGGTCGTGACCAGAACCGCTGTAGTTTCATTAGGTGAGTTAGACTCTATCTTGACTCAAGTATGGCATATGTGTTTAGGGCCCATGAATGAGGCAGGTATGACGATGTTGAGTGAAAGGGGATTTTTGAAGCGTCAAAAGATAGGGAAGTTGCACTGTATCTTTAGGAAGCAGCACTGAGTTAAGTTTACTATAGCTATTCATTTGACCAAACGACCAGTTGAATATATTCATTTAGATGTCTAGGGCCCATCGTCGGTTCTTTCGAAAGGAGGTGCCCAATGTATGCTGACATTTATCGATGACTATTCGAGGAAGGTATGGATATACTTTTGAAGCACAAATATGATGTGTTCAATCGGTTCAAAAAATCTAAGGCATTGATTGAGAAGCAGTCGGATAAACAAATCAAGTGCTTGAGAATTGATAATGACATGGAGTTCTATGATAAAGATTTTATTGAGTTCTACAAGAAAGAAGGTATTGTGAGATACTGCACAGTACCTGGGGCACCACAGCAGAATGACGTGGCAGAACGAAAGAACATAACTTTGCTTGAGCGAGCTCGATGCATGCTTTCACATGTAGGACTTGGTAAGGAATTTTAGGCCGAAGTAGTAAACATGACATGTTACCTGGTTAATCGATTTCTATCATCTGTTATCAAGTGGAAGACTCCTGAGGAAGTATGGTCGAGAAAACCTATTGATTACTCTGGATTACATATATTTAGGTGTCCTGCGTATGCTCATGTGAGTGATGGTAAGATTGAGCCAAGGGCGAAGAAGTGCATATTTCTAGATTATGCACATGGGGTGAAACGCTACCAGCTGTGGTGCACCGATCCCAGATCACCTGGTTTTTTAATCAGTAGAGATGTGATCTTTGACGAGACTGTAATGCTTTAATAGAGGATTTCTAAGACACAACTAGCAGAGAAGATAGATCATGGTGTTATTAATGAGGTGGAGCTTCAAGTGGAGACTTTGGAGACCTCGAAGGTAACAGAAGTTGAGACTGTAGATGAAGCCGTAGTTCCTTAAGTTGGTAATAGTGAGCAACTAGCAAAGCTGCACACACTATAGCCGCAGATAGACAAAAAAGACAAATTAAATCACTAGTACATTATGGTTATATAGATATTGCTTATGTATTAACTGTAGGTGATGAGGTGGAGACAGATGAGCCTTCGTCTTATTTTGAGGCGATGGCTAGTTCTGAGTCGTCGCAGTGGTTAGGGGTTATGAGAGAAGAGATGGAACCACTCCATCGAAATCAGACATGGGAGCTGGTCAAAGTACCCAAGAGCCAAAACATTGTCGGAAGTAAATGGGTCTTTAAATGGAAAGAGAACATTCCTGGTGTTGAGTAGCGGGGTATAAGGCGAGATTTGTGGCGAAGGGATATATACAGCATGAGGGCATTGACTATAATGAGGTGTTCACTCTTGTGGTAAAACATACTTCTATTCGTGTTTTACTTGCCTTAGTTGTTTCGCAAGATCTCAAGTTAGAGCAACTAGATGTGAAAATTGCGTTTCTTCATGGTGAGTTGGAGGAGCAGATTTACATGAGGCAACCAGAGGGATTTGCTAATCCGGGTAAGGAAGATCATGTTTGCTTGTTGAGGAAATCTTTATATGGGCTACAACAGTCTCTTAGGCGATGAAGTCAAGACTATTCAAAAAGTCAGATGGATAGCTGCGTGTACTTTAGGAGATTGGAGGATGGTTCTTTGATTTATCTACTTTTATATGTTGATGATATGTTTATAGAAGCTAAGAATATGTTTGATATTGATCCGCTGAAGAGGCGGTTAAATGCTGAATTTGAGATGAAAGATTTAAGTGCTGCAAAGAAAATATTGGGTATGGAGATTTTGCGTAATAGGACTATAGGAGTTTTATGTCTATCTCAGAAGAAATATATTGAGAAGATTGAGGCACGTTTTAATATGTAGTTGGCAAAATTTGTAAGTACACCTTTAGTGAAACACTTCAAACTTTCAGATAAATTATCATCATAGACTGAGGAGGATGAGGAGCATATGTCCTGTGTTCCTTATTCTAGTGTCAGGGTAGTATTATGTATGCTATGGTGTGCACTAGGCCTAATATTTTATAAGCTGCGAGAGTGGTTAGTTGCTATATGAAATGTCCTGGTAAAGCTTATTGGGAAGCTGTGAAGTGGATCCTCATATATTTGAAGGGGACAACAGATGTGGGTATAATGTACCGGAGGAACAGCAATGGTTGTGAGACCATTGATTTAGTGGATTTGGATTAGGCTGGTAATTTGGATGATCGCAGATCTTTAGTAAGGTATGTGTTCATGCTAGCGGGTGGTATAATTAGTTGGAAATCGTTCTTACAGGATCACATTGCCTTGTCTTCGACTGAAGCAGAGTACATGGTACTAACTTTTATAGCGAAGAAGGCGATATATTTACAAAGTTTGTTCTCGAACTTTAGATTAGAACAGAAAAGTGTAGATATACACTATGATAACCAATGTACGATATATTTGGCATATAATTCAGCTTATCACAAGCGAATGAAGCATATCAACATCAAGTACCACTTCATCCAAGATGTCTTAGCTAAGGATAATGTTATTGTCAAAAAGATTGCTACAGCAAATAACCCGGTAGATAGGATGACTAAGTTTGTTCCTTTGGCGAAACTTAAGCTCTGCTTGAGCTCTATTGGCATCTGTGGAGAGTGAGCGCCCGTCGGGGCGTTGGGAGAGCAACATAGATGATGAGTACTATAACTTAGCTTCAAACATTGAGCCAAGGTAGAGAATTGTTAAATTAATATCTTGAGTTTGAATTCGGATAATAATTTGTTAAATCGAATTTGTTGATAAAGATTTCTTAAGTAGATTTTAAATTGGATGGTGAAGCCCTTATTTTCTTAGACTCCTTACAGCTATACAAATGAAGAAAATTAAATAAAAGAAGTAAAAGTTTCCTCTTTTATTCGGAGGACTTGAATTCTTGCAAGTTATATATGGTGGGGCCCAAAGTCAAATATTTGACTTTGGGCACACATATTCCACACTGAGGAAAGAGAGCCGCATGTAGAGCAGCTGAAACCCCACAAGGGAAAGAGAGATGCACCTAGGAAGTCGTGCACGTGGAGCCAATAAGAGTGGTGGGCTCAAGTCAAGAATTTGACTTTTGGCAATGCATATATACAAAGCAAACGTTTCCAGGAGGTGGTGCCACCGAAGCCCCATGAAAGCAGAGAAAGAAAAGGAGCCACAAGCCGCACACGTCAAGTTGAAGATAGCCGTGTGCTTTTTTGTTTCGAGCTTGAATGTGTAGTAATTTTGTGCCGTGAGTTTATGTCCAAGTGAGTTGTTTATTTATAAACACTTTGAATTTGAGGTTAAATTTAGGTGTGGAAAACACTCGAGTGTGTGAGTAATTGTAAACTTTGATTCTCTAATTATAATGGATTATTTGCTGCTGGCTCTCCCCGTGGACGTAGGTATTGATACTCGGACCGAACCATGTAAATTTCTAGTGTCCTTATTATTTCTTGTTTATTTCTTTAGTGATTTCGCGTTGACGTAAATTGCAAGATCTCGTCGTTTCCACGTATTATATTCCAACAGAGAGGGGAGTGGTGAAAGAAAATGATTTTGAAAAGTGGATTATCTTTATGAAATAGAATATTTGCCTAAAGAACAAAAGATCCTAGTTACTAGTAAAACTTGGAGGCTTGAACGAACTTCTTAATGTTCGGAGATCTTTGGGGACTAACCAATTGCTTTACTTTTCGAGAGAAGGTATATATAAGAGGTTATAGATATAACGTGAAGAATTTGAACAAAAATGTGCTAGGTTAGACTTTTAATGGGTGTTTGACTTCGAAAAAAAAAAAAAAGAAAAAAACGGGCGTTTGACCAAAAAATGCAAACAAGTCTCGCCATGACTTTTGAGTGACGTAAATCAAAAGTTAACGTGAAGAATTTGAACAAAAATATGGGAAGACCAATGGTTTCATTGTTTTGCAAAAAAAAAAAAAAAAAGAATGATTTAGAAAATATTCTCTAAAAAATGGTAGCTCGTATTGCTTGCAAAAAATAAATGAATGAAAATTTTTTCATCATCCACAAAAATATTCATACATAAATTGTTGTTGATAGTGTGAATATATTTCTTTGACTAATTATTTTAAGTAATATAAGCAATCATTTTGAAGAAGGTATTTTCCAAAATATTCGTTTCCATAAAACAAATAGAGCCTTATGTGCTATCAGGATTCATTTGTTTCTATTTTCATTTATTGAAGAATTCAAAGAAAATTTGTGAAGGTTAAGTTGCGTTTGGATTAGTTCATTTTTGTTTTCTTTTATAAATAATATAATTCATTAACGTGTTCACGAGGAAATTGTGGAATTGGTTAGGATGTTAATTTAGTCTTAAATTTCTCAATTTTGCCAATTTAATTCTATACTTTTGTGTAAAATTCTATTGTAGTCTTTCTAAACTATTTTCGTTGGAAATTGCTAAAGTGACGAAGTACCACATAAGATGGCTGACTAAGAATAGACTGATATAATTGATTTTTGGTGAAAATTGGTCGGAAAGAGTACATTGTGATTTCGCATAAAAGTTAAAGATAAAATTAAAAAAAATTGAAAAATTTAGTACAAAATTGGCATCCTTACATTATTAACTAAGTTATTTTCGGGTAAACACCATATAATAAATGTTTATTTGGCATCATGTTCATTAGACAACGCTTGTCACGTCCGAATAGTAGTTATGTGTGTGTGTCTATATATATATATTACAAGTTTCAATTAATTAACTATGTCAATAGGTTGTAAATTCGCTACACCAGGTAGAAAATGCTTGAAAATCGATATAGTTGAGGTACTAATCAGAGAATTAGCTCTCAAAGATTTGTCCTTATAGAGGACTATATAACATTTTCTATAGTTCTTCCATCTATTAGTGTGTTCTCTTTAACTTAGCCGCACGCTCGAATTTTATTGGGCAATATGCCTCTTGATTTGAGTAAGAACTTGTAAACTTAATGCTCCTAACAATGAGGCAATTTCTTTGTATCGACATAATAGACCCCCTATTTTACTGAATGATTCCTCCTTGTTACATTATCTTCTTTTTTTTTAATCAATTTCTCAAGAAATATATTGTTTAGCATAATTAGTCGATGACAATCAATGGACTGCTAACATAAATAACGAGGGGGAGCTTTCAAAAATTAGCCATCGTAAAATATGCTGCGGCGATTGCAAGCAAATAATATGCATTAATATTTGCTTCTTCAAAAACTTTTTTTTTTTTTTTTTGGTCGAAAACATGGTTTTCTGATTTCATTCAGTAAAGCGAGCCTTGCAGGCTAAGTTAGAGTCCGCACATAATACAGCCAATAAAGGGGCAGGGGGATTGTCTAGCCACTTTGGAGGAAGAGTATTGTGACGTAACGATTTAGCCACCCAATCCGCTACACCATTTGCTTCGCGCGGGCAAAACGAAAGCGTTGTATGCGGCAATTGGGCTAACAACAGTTGGCATTCTTGAACTGTTGACTCGCATGACTATTGTGAATCTACATACTACTTTTAAGAATAACTACAGATATGCCAAACCGAATCAGCATGTCACGTGTAACAATTTTTTTTAAAGGTGAAAACCACCAAAAATCTCAAATTATGTCCATTGTGATTTATTTATTCAAATTTTTTCTGATGACACTAAAAATCTTAAACTTGTATCCCTGTGATATATTCATCCCTCACCAAAGTTCCATTAACGAGCGTCGTTAAAAACTCCGCAAAGCAAATGGTGTTAACGTGGCGCCCACGTGACTAAAGTGAAATAAAAAAAAAAAATTACTTTTGCTGAAAAATTGTTTGATGGAAAGTAAATTTGTCACATGAGTACAAATTTGAACTTTTTATATTACAAGAAGAATTTTAGGATAAACATGTTATAATAAGCAAATTTAAGGTTTTTGATATCATAAAAAAAGTTCAGGATAAATGTGTTTTAATGGATATAGTTTGGGGTTTTTGATATATATATTTTTTTCATCTTTTAAAAGCAAACCTCTACTATTTTGTGCGATATAAAAAATTTGAATCTCACCAAAACACAAAATAAATCACCAAGTCAAATGAAGTCTTCATATTAATTGCTAGGGTAGCCTCACAAGTTGAATTATCTAATCATGCTTCCCTTCATTCGAACCTAACCTTCGTCTTCTGGATGGGCGAGCTTGAGTTCGAACTCAATGAGCCGTAAATTCCAATGCTCTCCAAATCTCTCGTACAGAGCCCCCCTTCTCACTGTCCTCATTCTTCACGGATAGCGTGCGACCTGCAAATGCAGACATATGATAAGTGGTCAACGGGGGTCCTTTGGATGTAACATTGCAGGTAAAATCACAAATAATGGATTCTGTAGAATGGAGAGAGAGCGAGAGATTCATTAAATGAAGGCACGCTAAGTTGGAATTGATCGTGAGTAAATAAATAAAGTTTATTAATCCTAAATTTATTGTAATTATGCCAATTCATTTTTAAACTTTTTAATTTTATCAATTTAGTCCAAAATCTTTATATGAAACTCAAATATAATCTTTCTGATAAAATTTCACAGGAAATCGCTGACGTAATGGTGTGCCATTTAGGAAGGCCTGTGATGATTGGACCATTATGTCAGCTATTTTTGATGAAATTTTACCAGAAGGAATTTGCTGGAAATCATGTAAAGGTTTAGGACTTAATTAGAAAAATTGAAAAATTTAGAATTAAATAAACATCTCGTGTAATAAGTTTATGATTAATTGGACAATTTCCTATATATAAATATATTGATTTGAGTCGATTATCTATTCAAAATGTTGATACAATGATTAGTGAATTTCGATCACGCAAATTGAATTATTTATTTTATCTGATAAAGGGGTGGACTTTGTTATGTAACAAAAGACTAGCCTTTTCTCTAGTGAAACAAAAGAAGGCCGGCATTCATGGAAGTGGGAAAGCACTGATCGAAAGCATAACGATGCTTTGAAAAATTAAATTTAAATCATGATCAAAACTCTAGATTGGAATTGAATTTGGGGTACATATGGTAACAATCTTGTAGAGGTTCAAATCAATAATGCTATTTTTCTTTGCCTCAAGTTTTGTGTAGACAACTTGAGGAAAAAAATTAGAGTGCGTTTGGTAACTTTTTTTATTCAGGGAACAATTTTTGTTTAGAAATAGTTTTTTATATTTTTATTCCCTAAATGAGTTTCCGAGCAAAATAACATGTATGGTGACTACAAAATTTCTATTTGCAGAATAGAAAAAGAAAAGAAATGCGTTTGGTACAATCCTAAAAATTTCTAATCCCAATTTTTTTCATTTAATTATAAAAACTCCATTGGAGACTTAACAATTCATATTTGGATAAAACTGTACTTTCGTAAGGATTTAATAGATCAAGATATTCTAAGGTGGCTTCGAAAATCCAATGTAATAGTCAGTCAAAAATAGGTGGAAATAGAGAGTCCAGTCCTACTGGTTGACAACTTGGGAATTACAATAAACAAGTGCAAAGACATTTTGAGCTTTTTTAGCTACAAGAAGAAGAACAAACATTGCTTTGTGGAATGGGCAATGATAGAACAATTGTGGATGGAAGCGATCCTAAAGTTGGTGCACAAACTCATCAATCTTCAAGCAAATGACATCGGAAATCCATGGAGCATAGGCTTATTTGACTGCTTTGAACACAAGACAAATGGTAATGCAAAAAAAATATTTAGAGCTATCTAATTTTCTATTATAATAGAATTGCATATAATCTTTTAAAGTGTCTCTAATTGCATGTTAAGGGAAGAAGACGTCTTCTCTTAGAGGAGTCGTCAAGCTTTTGTGATCTAGCATTGTCTTTAAAAGAAAATGGCATTCAAAATCTGTGGAGTAAAGCCGTAAGAGCTTATTCAATATTGAATCTAATTTTCATCAAAAGATTTTCACATTTTTTTTATACTAAACTAATTCTAAACTAGAATTAAAACTAAGATTTAATAAAACTACTTAAAATCTAATTTCTAAATTTTTTTCCTAAATTTCTGAATTATTTAATTTTTTTATTTCGAAAAATAGGGACTTGGATCAAGTTAGGAGACTGGGCCTTCTGTCTATTGTGTAAAGATGAGCATTAGGTTTCGTTGAGCTTATTTCATTAAAATGACCTTATTTCTCTTTTTCTTCTTGGGAACAAAGAAATAGTATTTTTTTTTTTTTTACTTCTTGATTTTGTGCCAAATCTATTCCTTGACAACTAATTTGTTTTAGGGAATAAAAGAATTAATTGACGTTACCCAACGAATTTATGTTCTTTTTCTATTCTAGAGAATAGACAAACAAAAAAAATAAAAATAAAAATGGATGATAGCTTAATATATCCTTAGCCGGTTTAAGAGTACATTTCTTCCTTTTTTCATGGCTTCTATTGGTTTTTCTTCTAATCTTCTTTTACTAGAACCCTCTTTTTTCGTGTAGGGCCTATTATTCAGTCTAAGGCTCCGTTCGTTTCGCAAAAAATAATTTCCGGGAAAACATTTTTCGGATTTTCCGGTGTTCGTTTCATGGAAAATGAATTCCTTGGGGAAAATGTTTTCCATTCAAGGAAAAAAGTCTTCTAATGTGAGTGAAAAGTGGAAAACATTTTCCTCATTTGATCTCTTTTACCTTACACCTATACAAATCTTCACTTTCTCCTCTCATTTCTTCTTCCTTTTTTTTTATTCGAATTTTTTAATTTTAATTTTCTTTTTTAATTTGAATTATTTTTAATTTCCTTTTTCCTTTTTTCTTTTATTTTTTATTTTTTATTTTTCTTTTATTTGTTTCCTGTCTTCTTCTTTCTTGGCTAGTCGTCGAACCAGGTGAATCTCAAACTCATCAATCTTAAACTCGCGCTCGTCGATCTGGCGAGCCTCGAGCTTGGCACTCGCGCTCGTCAAATTGGTGAGCGGAAAATATTTTCCTTACCGAACAGCGAAAAATATTTTCCGAAACACTTTCAGGTTTTAGCCGAACACTAGAAAATATTGTCATTTTCCTGGAAAATGACTTCTCGGAAAATATTTTCCGGAGATGGCCCATTTTCCGCGAAACGAACAGACCCTAAGATTTGGTGATTTTGGTTGGTCACCTGTGCACCAACTAATAAAATGGAATTATTATCACATTTTCAACTTAATTTTGATGAACGTAGCTCGTTTAAACAAAAGAAGACACAAATTTTGTGAATTGACAATGCTAGGATGTGACTCATTGAAAACATCAATAATTTATGTTTTCCTCTAATTTATGATGTTCTATAAAAACTCATAATGTTCGATAGTAATTAAGTACACAGAATGTCATACAATGCATATGTTTTAATATTTGAAATGTTGCACAGTTGAAGACATTTTTATTATAAATGAATGCAACATACTATAAATTATTTGAAACTATGAACTCTTTTTTATGTTACAATTACATTAATATACAAAGGATTTACAAAGTGGCGTCATTGGTGCAAAACTTAGTTAAATGTTAATTTATTGGCGATCATTGCTACATTTTATCATAGCCAAGTGAATGATATGAGTTTTTTTTTTTAACAAGTTTTAGACATTTCACCATTTACCAAAGGTAAAATGTCGTAGAGTGTAGATATTTTTATTTGATAACATTATGAACAAAATGTAAAATTGAATAATATAGAAAATAGGTTATATTGCAAGATTGTTCATGGAAAATGCTTGGCTAACCGTACCTTTAGCTTGGAAAACGGACAGTCAACCCTCAGCTAGACATTTTTCATGAGAGAAAGAGAGATTTGTGTTTTGCTTGGAGATTTCCAAACACTTGTGTTGGAGAAAGGAAAATCTTGTGGCTCACCTTTGACTATCACACCATCTGATGGTGATGATAGCACCACTCTATGAATATAGGGAAATGCTTGGCTAATCGTATCATTAGTTTGGAAAATGGACGGTCAAACCTCAACCACACATTTTTCATGAGAGAGATCTATGTTTTGCTTGAAAATTTCCACGCACTTGTGTTGGACAATTTAAAATTTTGTGGCCATTTTTTGACTGTCACACCGTGAGACGGTGATGCTAGCACAATTCTATGAATTTATTTTGATTTTGATTCCAGAAGTAAAGAGTTAAATTAACAGGTTTTAAAGTCATAATCAATTTGCATCTTTAATGAAGAAGAGCCGTGTGTATGTATATATATCAGATGTCATTTAGATTTAGATTTAAGTATTAGAAATTTAAAACTAATGACAGATTTTAGAGATGTAATTAAACATCATCATTAATGAGGATTGTATCACCACATTTATATCTTGATAACATTAGAAGAAAAAAACATATTCTCTCTCTCTCTCTCTAAACCTAGAATAGTACCATTATTGTTTATGAAACATAAATTAATTCTAATTATTCAACTATGAACAAAATTAACTACTGAGAATTTGCCCCAGTGGCCACCCTTCTAATATGGAAGGGAGAGGTGAGGAGTTCAAATTTCCACATTCTCAAGAGGAGTTGGAGTAGGGACGAGTAAGTTTCAAGAGTGGGTTTTGACTCCCACGCCTTGCAAGAGGTAGGACAAAAGTCTGAGAGTGAATGTTAGAATAGGAATAGAGTATGACTGACCAAAAAAGAAAGAAAAAAAAAAACTACGAACAAAATTTTCCAAGGCGCTATGATATGAGTGGAATCACTATTGCAAGGGATAATGACACTACAAGTGTCATAATTTTTTTATGATGCTCATTTGAGTACCATAATTTTTTTTTCGATTACTTGAGCATCATGATTATAAAAAAATTGTTACTTGATTGCCATAACTTTTAGAAACGTTCACTCAAGTATAAAAAATTTGGCATGAGATGACATTTGTGATGAAAGTTTTATAAAAGTTATGGCATTCAAGTGATTAATTAAAAAGTTATGTGGCACTCAAGGGATTGAGAATAAAATTACGGCACTTAAGTGAGCACCATAGAAAAGTTATGACACTCGAGTTATTTAAGTAAGCGCCGTACAAAAGTTATGACACTTGTGGTGTTTCTTTCCCCTATTATGAAGATAGCATGTGATAAAAAAAATCTTAAATACATGTTCTTAAACAGTAGAGATGTGCAGTATTTTGAAGCCAAAGTTTCTGTCCAATAACCTAACATTAGAGACAATCAAAGTCTCTGATTTTGAAAAGCAAAAACTTTTTGCCTTCAAGATAATGGATTATGTTGGATTTTATGTTTACTCTAATCAATTTATATGCAGCCATTCAATTAAAAAAAAAAAAACTAGTTTCTTGCTTTCAAATAAAGAAAAATTTTAGTTTTATAAACAATTACCCAATCAATCCTAAATCCATTGAAGGATATTAATTGAATCTTAAATTTTTTTGCCACTTTAACCCTAAACCTTTGCATAAAATTCCAATGTAGTTATTCTGGTCAATTTTCGTTGAAATCGTTGACATGGCGGTCTTGTCATCACTTATGTCCTGTTTGGTATATTGCCACTTCAGTAATTTCAATGAAAATTGGCCTAAATGACTATATTGGAATTTCACGTAAATGTTTGGAATTAAATTAGCAAAGTTGAAAAGTTTATAACTGAATTGGCATCCATAAAATAGATTAATAATTGATTGGATAATTTTCCCATCATGTGCGAGTGCTGAAAGGTGATTGGTTCAAAATTGTGAGGAAAAGTTTACATGAAAAGTATTTCGCCCAAGAAATTTTTTTGGCCAATTGGCATTGCTAAATCCTGTGGCGAACATGGATACTACTTTCCACAAAGGAAATGGAGGACGCAAAATTTCCATTAGTCAAGCTCATCGTCTCGAGTGGAAAGACGTGAAAATCAGTACAGCTTGAGGTGGGCCAATTTGATAGTTATCGTAATCTCGAACCATACGAAAACCGGAAGTGGTGTCCATTTTGTATTAGGCAAATGATTGATCGACAAAGGTTTGAAGCAAAGGTTTTGGATTCCAACCACACAAATCTAGATTGACCAGAAAAAATAAGAGTGCACAAAGAAATTTAAAAGTACAAATAAACGGCTTGAATATATCAAGCACCCTTGAGTTTCCACCGCGTGACGTCCAACCTTTGATTAAAGTAGGGTCAACCGATCCTGTTTCTGTACATTGCATTCGTTCCACTAATTCTTGTAAGTAAGGAGAAAATTCAATTAGTTTGAAATTTATTGTAGAAATGCTAATTCAGTCCGAACTTTTTAATTTTACCAATTAAGTCCTAAATTCTTGCGTGGAATTTCAATGTAGCTATTTCGGTTAATTTTTATCGGAAATCGCTGGTACGGCAGTTTAGTCATCATTGGTTATCTTGCATGACACATCAACATGTTAGTCATTTTTGGCGAAAATTGACTAGAAGAATTATATTGAAATTTTATACAAAGGTTTATGATTAAATTAGAAAAATTGAAAAGAATATGAATGAATAGGCATCCGTACAATAATATTAGAACTGATTGGATAATTTCTCCATAAAGAACGGGTCCTGTTCTATACATTACATTCGTTCAACCAGTTCTGGTTGGTAGGTTTTCATTTTAAAGTTATCATTCAAACATAAATGTTACAACGCAAATCCATGCTAAAAAAGCTGCATGTTCGTTGTGATTGGGTTCATGAAACATGAGTAAGATGTCAAAACTAATTTCTGATGACCAAAGACTAGCGATCTCTATGAACCCCGTTTCATTTTATTCAGCTTTTCTTCGAGCTGTAAGATGGATTCCTTGTGCAAACTATGACAAGTCATTAGAAAACAGATTCGACCAACTTTTTCCTTTGACGACCTACAAGAGGTTCCAAGCTGTCCATATGAGCCATAGCGATCTTCCAAATAATATGCTCACCTCCAAGAGAATAAGGCCAAAGTATCCACCTAATAAATGCTATAACAATATTCTCCTTTCATATTCGAATCTCGAAAAAATAAAATCTTCAAACCTAGGATTTGTCTTCATTGGATACGGGTTAGAGATGATTTGTAACTTCGATGAAAATCACATGGGGTAGTCTTATTAGTTGAAAGAAAAAGTGCATGCATCCCTGAATAAGGCTTATAAGAAGATTCGATTCTTCATACCACCAAGTGCAACTAACTGCGGATTTGGCTCAATTATATTCGAGTTTCAGCTGGTTCTTGCTGAATCCCTCATATCAGTTGGGTTAAAAAAAATATGGTTTCTCCTTCTTGATGCATGGTGAGAATGGGTGAGATTGATGAACTTGTTTGACGGGACGAAATTGTTTGACATGTTTGTGGAAAAGAACTTTGGGTTAAAATAGTTTACCACCATAGCATGAAGGAGTAATCCATCAATCAATGATAAATAAATTTAAGGCTTATCATCAATGAATTAGATAAAGAACCAAAGGACTTTTAAGGTTCACCATCACTCTGAATTGGATGAAGAACTGAAAGAATTGCTCACTTGAGAAAAATTCTCACATATTATCAACTCACAAATCCAAGTCTTACAATTGAGAAGCACTTCTTATTTATGTAGTTACGGAACATTGAATTAGGAAACATTAAACTAGAAAATCCTTACTCAGCTGGACGTGTTCTATTAGTAAACTCCATCTAAGATGCCGTAACCTCTTGGACCTTGATGCTCCCACGTCACTTGTCAAGGTGGTTTCCCTCAGCTATAAATCGGTTGTCTTTTTATGTTAAGCCAACCTCTCTTTATTTTACATGGGCAAATGCAAGTGGAACACCGGGGATTCAATGGCTGCTACTCTTCCATTAATTTCCATAATCTTCCTTTCATTTTGCTATGTAGCTTCCAGCTTTGATCAAATCTCCTTTCTCCAATGCTTTTCCCTTCATCCACTTCAATCCAATTCCACTTCCAAATCCATCACAACAAGAAAAGATCCAACTTACATCTCTCTTTTGCAGTCTTCCATTCAAAACCTCAGATTCTTGAACACTTCCTCACCAAGCCCACAACTCATTGTTACCCCAGTCAATCCATCTCAGATACAAGCAGCCATAGTATGCTCCCAGAAGCTCGGCGTGCATGTGCGGGTGCGAAGCGGGGGCCATGACTATGAGGGCCTCTCCTACGTATCCCAAATGCCCTTCATCATAATCGATCTCAGGAACATGAGGTCGGTCGAGGTGGACGTCGAGACAGAGAGTGCATGGGTGGAGACTGGAGCAACATTAGGAGAATTGTACTATGCAATTTCTCAAAAGAGCAAGGTTTTGGGATTCCCAGCTGGTAGTTGTCCTACTGTTGGAGTTGGAGGACATGTTAGTGGGGGTGGGTTTGGCACGATATTTCGAAAGTACGGTCTAGCAGCCGACAACGTGATCGACGCCAAAATTGTTGATGTTAATGGAAAGATTTTGGATCGGAAAGCAATGGGTGAAGATCTTTTTTGGGCTATTAGAGGAGGTGGAGGAGCAAGCTTTGGTGTGATATTTGCCTGGAAATTTGTGCTGGTTCCTGTCCCTCCAACCGTCACTGTCTTTGAAGTGGGAAAGACCATTGAAGAAGATGCAACTATGCTTTTGTACAAGTGGCAGAATGTTGCGCCCAAGCTTCACGAAGACCTTTTCCTCCATGCTGTGACAGGAGTTGTCACTCCGTCTTCGAGTTTGGCGAACAAAACAATCAGCATCTCATTCGGGGGCTTGTACCTCGGCAAGATTGAAAAACTCCTGCCTTCAATTCAAGAAAGCTTTCCCGAGTTGGGTTTGACGCGTGAAAGCTGCACGGAGATGAGTTGGATTCAATCCGTCCTTTATTTTGCAGGATTCTCTCAGGACGGATCTCCCGAAGTCTTGCTCAACCGGACTCAATCATCCAGATCCTTTTTCAAGGCGAAATCCGACTACGTGATGGAGCCTATTTCGCAAACTGCTTTGCAGGGTCTGTGGAATAAGCTCATTGAAGACGAGACGTCTTACCTGATTTTAACACCTTATGGCGGGGTAATGAGCCAGATCTCCGACTCGGCGACTCCTTTCCCACACCGGGGAGGGAACATATACCAGATTCAGTACATGGTTACTTGGGACAGTGAAGAGGAAAGCAATCGGAAAATTAATTGGATGAGAGGGTTGTATGATTATATGGCACCTTATGTTTCAAGATTTCCAAGAGCAGCTTATATGAATTATAGGGATCTTGACTTGGGGAGGAACTACGTCATCAATACTACTTATGCTCAAGCAAGTGTCTGGGGTTTGAAATATTTCAAAAGCAATTTTAAGAGATTGGTGAAAGTGAAGACCGCGTCCGATCCAGCTAACTTTTTCTGGAACGAGCAAAGCTTTCCTGTGTTGTCTCCGGGAAGACGATAAGCGCAGGCCTATAGATAGTACTAGCGATTAGCCCGTGTTCTGGGTTGGAACAACATCATCTATGTAATAAGTGTTCGACATACTTAGAACTCTTCAGTGACTAATTGGCAAAATATCTCGACAAGTTCAATAATTTGTAATAGTACGCATACATTTTGAGATATAATCCTAACAGCTCTTCCATTTAATATAAGTGAGTATATCCTTGATATATGTCTCCATTTTTTAGCCGGAAATATGAAACCCAAGCCGAATTGAAGCATGTGAAAACGGGATTTCTTGAAAGCTCGAATTTGTGGTCGTTTCCATGTACATGATATCTTGCTGAATTCGGTTTCAACGTGGGTTCATGGCATGCATATAGTTCAAAGGGTAGTTTTTGGTTTTAGTTGTTTTGTAGCTGCACGAAAGAAGTCCACAAACCGCAATTTTCGGGGCCTATTCGTTGTGGAGTTTACTCGCTGATCTGTACAATACCTCCGATTAAGATCTCTCGTCTTTCTGAGGGCATGAGTGTTTGGATGTCGTGAGGTAATCTCCCGTGATTTATTTTATTTAACAATTACCGGAGGCTAGATACAATGGGTTTGATTATAATCTAGGACTAGGAAATATTCAATTGAGTGATTGTAACTCTGCACTTCTTCGACTAATTAGTGGGAAATTGTCCAATTGGTCATAAATCTATTGAACAGATATCAACTCAATTATAAACTTTTCAAATTTGCCAATTTTTATGAAAATTCCAATGTAATCCTTATGGCCAATTTTCATTGGAAATTGCTGACGTGACAGCTTGCTGTATAGGATGGCGAGTGCTAACTAGACTACTACTTGGTGATTACCAATGAAAATTGACCGGAATATTACATTGAAATTTAATGGAAAAATTTAGGACTAAATCGGCAAAATTGAAAAGTACTGATCATAAGTTACTAGTTTATTTTGGCCACTTATGAATAAATGTTTTTCCACATGAATTTGGTTTTGATAATTCACTAGGAAAAATTATCTAAAAAGTTTTAAATTTATTGCACTTTTACTAATTCAATTATAAATTTTGTAATAATTTCATTTTTTTTTAATCGTAACCGAGGCTTATCATTTCATATATAAACAAGCCCTTTAGAGTAAAGGGCATGAAAACACACTAAATCTTCCATAAAGCGGGTGGTGGGTAAGAAACCCGATAACGTGGAAGGGCCTTACATTTGGAGGCCTTTACAACCCAATCTGCTAGTCTATTTGAATCCCGAGGACAATGAGCCAACTCAAGACTTTCAAAAAGGGCCACGAAGCCTAAACATTCTATGATAAGTGACTCAATGTCCCAGGAGCAAAGAGAGGAATCTTGCAGGAAGCTTATCAAGAAGGAGCTATCTGTTTCCAGCACATATTTCTGTCCAAAGCGACTAGCAAATTGACAAAGGGCATGGAGACAAGCAAGGGTTTTGGCATGGAGGGCGAAGGACACTCGGATTAGTTGTGTAGCTCCTTTGATCAATCTCCCTTCAAAATCGCGATACATGAAAGCAAAAGCCCCTTCTGTAGACCCTAAAAGATGCGATCCATCGATGTTAATCTTTGGCATCCTTGGTTATGGTGGTCTCCAGCTCGTAGGTAAATCCTCTGATGCATGCTCTCCATCCTTGTTACTCCTGTTCCACTTCGCATAGTTTTAGTGCGTGGCAAGAGATAAGTCTACTATGCTTCTGGGACTAGGATTTTTGGTGTTGGAAGACAAAGGAACTACATGCAAGCCAAATATCCTAGAGAGTTGTTGTGATAAGCTCGGGGGGTAGGTTCTTTCGAGTCAGATCTACAAAGTTCAACAATCACTCTTGATTTTGGTCACTTGTTGGTGAGGGGATGAAAACTGAATCCCGGACTAGACCAAACTTGCTTTGTACTATCACAGAGAAGGAAAAGGTGTTCCACCATTTCAGGTTCCTTTTGGCACAAGGGGCATTGAGGCGCAAGTAAAAGCTTCCTTTTATACAAGTTGACCTTGGTTGGTAGAGCATTTTGGTAGATGCTCCACATGAATAATTTGATTCTAGGAAGTGTTTTTAGCTTCCACATTTTGCTTCACAGAGAATTGGGAGTTTGGTAGGATGATGAAGCTTGCTAGTTGTCTTCTTTGGTTTCAATCTTTCGAAGTTAATTATAACCACTTTTAATGGAGTAGTACCCAGACTGATTTGCTAACCAAACTAGGTTATCTTCTATTGAAATGATTAGTACTGGAATTGCTAGAATTTTGTTAACGACTTGCTCATCAAAAAGGTTCCTCAATAGTTGCTCTTTCCATTATTGTCTTGTTGAGTCTATCAGTTCAGGGACCATTTGGGGATCTTGTTGGTTATATGGTCTTGCCAGTACATCCCTTTCCAACCATCTATTCTCTCTGATTCTAATTTGTTGGCCATTACCCACTTTCCATCTCACCTCCTTCGAAACGACTTCTCTACCCATTAGTAAGCTTTGCCGACCCCATTACAAGTGAGAACCCTTAGTAGCATGCTAGAAGTCACAGTTTGGGAAGTAACTTCCTTTTAGTACTTTGTACCATAAAGCATTTGGAGCTTGCAGGACTTTTCGGCTGGTTTCCCTACGTCGCTCTATTGTAAGTAAGGAGATCTCTTAAAGACCAAAACCCTTTCGTCTTTCCTTTTCTTTAGTGTATACCATTTTTTCCAACGAAGGCCACCTTTGGATGCATGTGTTTTCCACCTTCCTTTCTATGGCTTTGCAAATCGATACTAGAACTTTAAAAATGGACATCGCATATTGTGGCAAAGCCTATACCACTACTTTGATTAATATTGCTTTTCTAGCTTTGGAGATAAAATTCTATTTCCAACATTCCAATTTCATGTTTACTCTTGCTAGTATCAATGTGAACATCTGTGCTTAGGCACAAGTTTGATGCTATTGTTAGGATCAAACTGTTAATAGCTTTGATCGAAAATGTGAATGATAAGAAAATCAAGCATGTGTGGACTGACAATAGTATGGAGTTTTGCTTGAAGCTATTAAACGAATTTTGCATGAAGGAAGGCATAGTGAAACACCGCACTTATGCCAATAAACCATAATATGTTGTAGAATTGATGAGTAAAACGTTACTAGAGACAGCTTATAAAATGTTCTCTAGTGCTGGTATGGTTAGGAGATTTTTGACATATGCAGTTAGTATGGTGAGCTATTTAATGAATAAATCTCCATCGATTGCGATCGGACTCCTGAAGGTAATGTTGCTGATTGTTTTGTTCGTAGAATATTCGGTTGCTCATGTTATATTCAAGTAAGTGATGGTAAGTTTGATGGAAGGGTATGGAAGAGTATGTTTCTAGGCTATGCCTAAGGTGAGCGGGCTATCGATAATGGTGTCTAGAATTAAATTCACCTATTATCAGTAGAGAAATTATTTTTTGACAAGTCTCCTGTTCTTCTAGCTAGGAGTATTTATAGCAATGTTCAAATAGATCTGAACGGTGTTTAGTATGACATCCTAGAATTTCAGTTCTACTTTCAATTGAATAAATCGAGCATTTCATTGATACGCCTATAGTGCTATTCTCAGAACTGATTACTCGTGAAATAAGTATACTATTTGGGGAAGTCAATAAGAGATTTTAAGGTAAATAGACTTGAGGATTCGGTTAGGAATCGGCTACTCGACTGTGCTCATCTGCCGAGATCATTATGGTACAGTTAAAAATCGGTTAGAGATTAGAGATAGGTCGGTTCGATGGAGATATGTGGTTAAACGTGGGTGATCCCACTAAATTGCAAAATTATCATCGATCGGCACTAGATTGATTTTTCTATTGTTTTGGTACCATGTATTTGTATTTGAAATCTCGAGATTTTCACAACAACTGAGAGTCGCCAATGTGTTGAAGAGGTTCATTGTGGCTCGAAGAAAATCGACCACGGGTCATTTGCACTAAAAAGTTTTAAAAGCTACCTGGTAGCTTAAGTCAAGCTAAAATCGTGCCGAATTGAAATTAATCGCCAATTTGAATCTGATTTTAGAAATTGAAAGTTCTTTCATGTCACAAGTCATTTTAGGAACGTCGACTCAGCTTCTGAAGATTTTTATGCAAACCAAAACTTTTTGGAAAAAAGTTGTCATAGGGCCTTTTTGTTTAGAAAATGCCAAGGATCGTTTTTGATTGTGTAATTGGGAAGCAAGTGGGTTGTATTGGTAAGGAAAAATACCAATTTGATTGAGGGTTCGACAATTGAATTTTTGAGGGCCAAATTGGGATGATTAAAAGATAGATTAAAGTCCAATTGAAGGGAAATCTTGCAAATTCGTGTGCCCCCACCACCTATGACTATTGGGCCATTTCAAGTCCTCTAGATGGTGCTTTGGCGGCTAAATTTGAGCCATGGAACCCAGTTGTGGAAGAGGAATGGTCAAGGGGACCAATTGATAAGGTTGAAGGCTTGGTGGCCCCCTCTTGTCTCCTCTCTCCCTCTTTCTCCCTCAGTTGGTTGACTAGCCTCCATTTCCCTCTTCAATAATGCCCTTCGACACCTTCAGCAAAGCCAGAGAAGCCACTGATGTCGTTTGCTGCCAGCCGGACCACCATAATGCCGAGCCGCCCCGTTTACGCCACCGTCCGCTCCCCGCACGTGCCTTCGCCTCACCGTGCAACCCCGACACTCCAGCCGCCTATTCTGCATCCCAGCCAGTTGCCTCAGCCCATGCTAGAGCTGTCCAGCTCGTCTTTGCCACTCTGAGCTGTTGCCAGAGCTTCCACCGCCACCGCTTGGACTCGATTTGGCCCCCTCAACCCATCTCAGCCTGTCTCCACCTTAAGTGAGCCTCCAATCTGCCATTTTAGCCACCGAACAGAGCAGAATCCGGCAGGTATTTCAACGGCTATTTGGCCTATTTTGAGGACTTTCCAGACCTTAGTTGGCAAGCCCGCTTTGGAGATAGTTGGTCCTCACCACGCCCCCGTCTTTTCGAACCGAGCAGTTTGTTAATCAAGTAAGTTTAACTCACTAATCATTGCTTAGTAAGTTAATGACGTTTAAGGATTGATTAGTTTAGACTAAGATTGGATTAGGTGGTTAGTTAGAGTAGATTATCGATTTAATTATTTGTGATTGCATGTTAGGTGGTTAGAGTAGTGCAGTTAGAGCCTAGACAAACTCTAGTATTTAACTAGAGTAGTTCAGAAATTTTCCGGGCTCGTCTTGGCTTCCAATTAGGCCTTATCGGGCCTAAGTTGCATTTATGGCATTTATGGCTTCCAATTAGTCAGTGACCGGAATTTTATGTTAATTATAGTGGTGCATTTTGTATATTTAATTAATTGTTATTTCATGCAATTTGGATTTATTTTGTGAAATTGAGTTTTTATTCCAATTTTTGTTAATTTTTATAATTAATTCAATATTTACCGGGTGTGGGTTTACAGTGCCAAAAATATATTTCTAAACTGTTGAAACCGGTGGGAAGTTCAATTTTAAAATTATTTCATTTTGGCTAAGGCCGACTATGTACCCACACACAGCTATTTTATTAGGTATGATAAAAATGATAAAAGTTATATATTTTAGTATCGGCTTTTGGTGAGCTATATATGTGATTTATTTAGTATTAGCTTTGGGTGAGCTATATATGTGATTTATTATTATCAGCTTCGGGCGACCTATATATATGTGTGTTTGATTATTATTAGCTTTGGGTGAGCTATATAACTTACTAGCTTTGGGTGAGCGAAATAAATTATCAGTTTTGGGCGAGCTATACTATCTATATTTTCAGCTTTGGGCGAGCGGTCCTAATTTGATAGGATATTATAGATAGTATTGATTGAGTTGACCAAGAAGTGGCCATGATGACAAGTAATTGACTGGGTCAATTGATCGATAGTTGGATCTGATTTGATTGGATGATATGGTTTGTTAGTATTTATTAATTGAATTGACTTGCAAGAAGAATTGGAGGTCAAGGTAAGTCCTCTGACGCCTGTTTGTGCTTAGGCAGCCCTTAGGGCATATTTTCTTCCTAATCAGGTCTTAGGAGGTTGAACTTGCTGAGACGTCATCTCACCCTATTGTGGGATAACATTTTAGGCCCATAGATGGTAGCTCCACCATAACATTTTGGACAAGCAAAGAAATTCACCGAACAGAGTTACCATATTCCGATATATGAGCACCCTAATGGACTAAAGTATGCTCTAGTGAAGTCCATAGTTTGGGTTAATGCGGGTTTACCCAAAAAAGTTCCCCATCAATACCGGTCATGGTATCGCCATTATCATAATGGCCAGAGAGAGGGCCCTGTACCAGAATGTGAGATATCTCTGTTCGTGATGGAGGTTGCTTTTGGAAATGGTACAGTAAACCCTAAGGTTGGATCGGTGGTGGACACGAAGGATCCTAAGCTTGATGGTCTAGATTCTCCTGTGAACTCAGTCATAGGTTCCAGCTAGAGTGTGGAAGAAGCAAAAATTGAGGACGAGGATGACCCATAGTGGTTTTGAAACCCCCACCCTTGTTTGTTAAACCTTATGTGTATGGATATACAAGGTTTGGTTTGTGTGGTATATATATGACTAATTATGTTACATATATATATATAGATATATATATAGATATATATATATATATAAGTGTGGTCGTTTTCAGGTTCGAAATTTTATGACCCTACTTTCCTATCCCATTATTTTATTGTTTGGGGATTTTTATCTGCTTTCGTATGCGTATTTAAAATGAATAGGTCGGCGATACGTCTTAGGACATTGCTATTATATCGATCAAGTAGGGATGGGCACGGGCTCAGAGGATTGGGACGTGACATCCTCGTTTAATGGTATCAGAGCACGGTCATTAAAGATTGGAGTGATAAGGTGCGATGGATATGTGATAGATAGTAGGTTTGGCCTTTAAATTCATGTTGGTGCATGTCTGTGATAGTTGATCGGTAGAGTTGCTTGTTGCGTGGATCGCTCAGCTTCTAATCTAGCATGGATTTGGAAGACAGGTTTCAGTAGAGAGCTGAACCATGAGAGAGTAGGAGTAGAGAACTCCTAGTAAAAGATCATTTAGGCCTGCGACTCGGGGTAGGATGCCGACTAGAGTTGGTACCCGAGGAGGCCAAGGTAGGGTGCCAACATAGGTTAGCACTAGTGGAGTAGCACCACCTCCCGTTGGTGCTGGGATAGCAACCCCAGGTGATTAGGAAACCATTGGGATCACCTAGGCTTTGGATGTGATGAGGGATTTGATGGGGCAATAGGCCCGAGATCAAGCTGCTGCCTTTACCGTCGTTGTTGCAGCCGTCGCTCAAGCCGCCGCTACTGCTGCTGTTGATGCCGCTGCTGAGGCTACAACCATTTCTGCACCTGTTGCCGTACCTACCGTCACTCCTACTGAGGTTCCACCACGGAACGTGGCCGCAGAGAGACCAATCCATAAGCTGGTGGAACATTTCTTAAAGTTGAACCCGCCAAAGTTCACGGGTGCTGGAGATCCAAAGACCACCTCGCTTTGGATTTAGGATATAGATAAGGTGTTTGCACTTCTGAAGTGCAATGAAAAAAAAAAAAAGTTGTATTGGCCGTGTACCAACTGCAAGGTAACGCCAACATTTGGTGGAGAGCCGCCAAGGAATTAGTGTTCCCGGAAGGTGTGGTTCCAGTGTGGGACACCTTCCTCATAGCCTTCAATGATCGGTACTTCTTAGGTAGTGCCCAAGAACAGAAAATGGAGGAGTTTTAGCGTCTCCGCCAAGGGAATATGATTGTCGACCAGTATGGGGTCAAATTTGCTGAACTTTCTCAGTACATGTCGAGATTGATCGAAGACCTCGAAGACAAGGTTCGAAGGTTTAAGAATGGTCTTTGACAAGAATTGAAACGGTCGCCGGTGCCATTCGATTTGAATGATTATTGAGAGATATATAATCGAGTCCAGCTGCTAGAGAGGAGTTTGAACGAACAAGCCGCCTCGTCTAGATCGAGGTTTAATTCAAATAGAGATGTGATCCGTCATGGAAAGAAGCCCATGGTTGGAGGTAAATTTCAGATCTCGCCCAACAGGAAGGGTGGAGTTGGCAAGTCGGGGCCAAATCAAAATGGTTTGTGTTGCTTTTGTGGAAGGTGACATGGTACAACTCCATGCCCCCGAAGACCAGGTGTTTGTTTTGGATGTGGCTAACAGGGCCACATGGTCAAGGATTATCCTAGTAGGCCAAGAGGACAACCACAGTTACTGCCGCCGCCACCGTTGGGACAGATCAGAGGGTATGCGCCTTAAAATGGACCGCAAGGAGGACAGCTTAGACCTCCAATTCAAGGCATGGTGTATGCCATTACTCAAGGTTAGACAGAAGCTGCGCCTGACATGATTACAAGTATGGTTTCGTTAAATGACCATCCTGCTTACGCTTTATTCGACTCAGGAGCAACTCATTCCTTTATTGCCGAGTAGTATGTTAAGCTGATAGGGTTAAGTCCTGTACTGTTGGAATCTGTTGTTAGCATATCTACACCATTGAAGGATAATATGTTATATGCTTTGGGTTATTCTGGTTGCAAGTTAGCGATTGATGAGTGAGATGGGAAAATAGACTTGTTAGTCCTAGCCATGTATGACTTTGATTTGATAATTGGCATGGACTAGCTCACCAAGCAATGAGCTAAAATAGACTGCTATCACAAGTCGATTCGGTTTAACCCATTAAAGGGTGAGAGTTTCGAGTTTGTAGGAAACCGAGGAGGACCCTCGATTTTCCTAATCTCGTTGCTTGAGGTAACTCGTTTGTTAGATGGGGGTTGTCAAGGTTACTTGGCGATTGTTGTGGATACGACAGTTGAGGAGTTGAAGATTGAAGATATTTCAGTTGTGCAAAAATTTCCAGATGTATTCTCGAAGGAATTGCCAGGATTACCGCCAAAGAGGGAAATCGAATTCGTGATTGAGCTAGCACCCGGGACAGAGCCAATCTCTAAGGCTCCTTACCAAATGGCACTATCGGAGTTGAAGGAATTGGAGGTGCAGATGTAGGAATTGTTGGATAAGGGATTCATATGTCCTAATGTATCACCTTGGGGAGCACCAGTTCTCTTCGTAAAGAAGAAAGATGGTTCGTTGCGTTTGTGCATCGACTATCACCAACTCAATCAGGTGATGATCAAGAACAAATATCCACTCCTGAGGATTGATGACTTGTTTAATCAGTTAAAAAGAGCGTCGATATTTTCGAAAATCGACTTGAGGATAGGATATCATCAGTTGAGGATCAGGAAAGAAGACATTCCAAAGTCAGCATTTCATACTCGGTATGGTCATTACGTGTTCATTGTGATGCCGTTCGAGTTGAGGAATGCTCCAGTTGCTTTTATGGATTTGATGACCTAAGTATTCAAGGAATATATGGATCAGTTCATGATTGTGTTCATTGACGATATTCTGGTGTATTTGAGAAGTGTTGAGGAGCACGATAATCATTTGAGATTAGTGCTCTAGACCTTAAGGATTCATCAGTTGTATGCTAAGTTTAGCAAATGCGAGTTTTGGCTGACTCGTGTTGCGTTATAAGGTCACGTGATTTCAGGAGAAGGAATCTCCGTGGATCCGTCCAAAATTGAAGCAGTTATCAACTGGCCGAGACCTACTATTGTGATGTTAGAAGTTTTCTAGATTTGGCAGGCTACTATAGACGATTTGTAGAGGGATTTTCAACTTTAGCGTCGCCTTTGACAAGACTCCTGAAGAAAGACGAAAAGTTTGTGTGGACAAACAAGTGCGATGGTAGTTTTCAAGAACTGAAACAAAGGCTAACTATTGCACTTGTACTGACGATTCCATCAGGTCCCAACGGGTACAAGATCTATAGTAATGCATTGTTCAGAGGACTTGGTTGCGTGCTGATGCAATATGGTAAGGTCGTTGCATATGCCTCCCGCTAGTTGAGACCTCATGAATTAAACTATCCAACGCATGACTTGGAACTCGTAGCAATTATATTCGCGTTGAAGATTTGGAGACATTACTTGTGTGGAAAAATTTCAGATTTTCACGGACCATTAGAGTCTCAAGTACTTACTCTCTTAGAAGGAGCTGAATATGAGATAGCGCCAATGGATGGAACTTCTGAAAGATTATGATTGTGATATTCTATGGCTGCGTTTGGAAAGCCTTTGGGGGAAAGTCTTTAGGAAAATGCAAAGACCTTTGAGATATAGGTGTTTTGCAAAATGCAAATTATGTTTGGTAAATTATAACTTAGAAGCCCTTTGCGAAGTACCTTTGGACAAAATAGTGTTTAGGGGGACAAAGGGCTTTTGTGAAAATAAAAAATAAAAAAAATAAAAAAATGAAAACCGGCAAGGGCAGCTCCAACCGGCAGCCGGCGGCGACCACCGCGACCTCCGACGACCTCGGATCTGGGCCGCCGAGGTCGCGCGCGTCTCGGCGAGGGCGGCGCTTGGGTCGCGCGACCTCGGCGAGGGCCGCGCCTGGGTCGCACGACCTCGCCGGCAGTCGCGTGACCCGAGCAGCTGCCGTCGGAACCACCCTCGATGGAGACTTGACCTCGGCGCCGGAGACACCCTCGACGGAGGAGAAGATGAACAGTGCTCTTCACAAGGGGCAAAAAACGGAAAAACAAAAAATTCTTAAGGACAATTTCGGAAAAAAAAAAAAAAGCATGAACAGTGGCCCGTGTGGCCTTCCGGAAATGCCGAAAGCCCAAGGCAGGTCCCCCCCTGCCTTGGGCTTTCAGCCTTCACAAGGCTGGCCTTCTCCCAAGGGACCTTCAAATGTTTTTGCCAAACACCAAATATTTGCCCAAATGGGCTTTGGACACCCAAAGCTACTTGGCAAAGCTAATGCCAAACGCAGCCTATATGACCCAGGAAATTCGAATAAGGTCGCTAACACTTTGAGCCGAAAGTCTTCAATTGCTCACATGTTGGTTAAGGAGTGGAATCTACTCGAGAGAGCTCGAGATTCAGTTTTCAAATTTGAGGTAGGCCACATTTCTCATCTTGTGGCCACCCCCATAATTGAGCCGGAGATGTAGATCAAAATCATACTACTTCAATCAACAAACCTCGATGTTTAGAAGATTTTGCGAGAGAATATTGAAGAAAGAAGAGCTGATTTTCAGGTTTCTGATGATGGAACACTAAAGTTCCGAGAACGTTTGGTTGTACCTGACGATGCGAAGTTTAGAGAGGATATTTTATTAGAAGCTCATTGTAGCAGTTATAGCATTCATCTTGGAAGTATCGAGATGTATCAGAATCCTAAGTAGCCGACATGCGACATGGATACGTGACACGATACGACACGACACGTCGACACGTCATTTCTAAAAGATAGAGAATTCCGACACGTTGCGACACGTTGTATATTAAATGAATATTTTTATTTTTAATTAATTTGATTCAAATTCATATATAAATAATTAATTAAAAAAGAGCCTACAATAAATTTACACTAATAATATTAATAAATCAATTCATTTGAAATTCGAAAGATATATTTATAATTAATGTGAAACATGTTTTTAACTTTAACAAAAGTTATTGATGAAACTAATAATTAATAAGAAATTAGAATCAACTTATTTAATAAATCCATGATTTTCTACAATGACAAAAATTTATCATTATTCAATATTCAATATTTTTATTTTTTAAAATTATATTTTAATTTCATTTATTTAATTTCCCGATAAAAAAATCCCCAAAATCCACCCCTTCTTTCCTTCGTCCATTTCCCTCCACCCCAAATTTGTTTTACTTTTTTTCCCTCCCCCACCATTGTTAGCCTGTCACTTCCCCCCCAAAAAAAAAAAACTCAAAAGTCACGCCATCATCCCCCTTTTTTATTTTTTAATTCCCTAATCAAAAACCCTAACTACCCTCCTTTTCCTCGTGAACCGTCGAATTGCATCATTATATCTTGGTCGTCCATTCCCTTCTTGAAGGATCTAGGGTTTGCTCTTGCAAACCAAACTTGTGACCACTTTCCTTCTTGTTCTCTGGTTGCAACTCCTCCTCGTGGGTGATTCGCGTGAGTTGTGAGCGCCATCCCATCGTCGACCTTGTGCAAATCGGAGTCAACAAGATGTTGGCTCTCCTCTTGGATGGCAAGCTGGTAAATCTGGCCAAGTGTCGGCATGGGTTCCATGGCTAAAATCTAAGATCGAAAGGAATGGTAAGACTCATTCAAGATCAATAGGAATTTGGTCACTTTTTCTCTTTCTCTTATGGCCCGGTACTGCTACAAGGTCAAATCTAGCCCTTCTAATTTCTCCTCGACTGCCTCTAATTCGTTCCATAAAGCTGAGAGTTTGTTATTGACTGTGGCGATGCTTATATTTCCTTGCTTTAAATCCAAGAGTTGTTGGGTCAAAGAGAAAATTTTCACCTTGTCTAATTTTCCATACATTTCTTTAATATTTTCCCACATTTTTCTTGAATCTTCCGTCAGAGGTAGTCCGGCCGTGACTTGAGTGGTGATGCAATTTCCGGTCCAAGTTCAGACTAATTGATTGCATTTCCTTCATAGTAGCGCTATTCGCTCATCTAACGGAATTGGTAACATTCTGTTGATGAGAACCTCTTTGTCCTTCACAACCAACGCTCGCACGAACTACACCAACCTGCTGGAATAATTGTCGGGGCCTGACAGTTGTTAGGTGATGAGTTGTAGCTTCGGTTCGTCACTCGTCGCCGTGTAGAGTGGATCACTGGGCTCTGGTCGACCACTTGATATAGGCTAGTGATTCAACCTACAGGGGGGGTGAATAAGTGGTTACGAAATTCTTTTGGAATCTTTTACCGTAGAATACTTTAATATGGAGAATATATCAATAACAAGTAGATCATGCATTCATAAAGCAAATAGAGTAGAGTAAAGAAGAATTGACACAATGATTATAGTGGTTCGGCTTGTTCCAAGCCTACGTCTACTCTTCACGCTGGCAGCCAACTGGCTATAATCACTATGTAGTAAATGAGAGCTGTTACAAATCACGAACTAGACTTCTCCAGCAGAAAGTCTCTTCTACAGCTTCTTGCTGTATCGCACTATAATTAACTCTCTTTGATACACAATTTGAACATGAGAGATTTTAGAGAACAAGAGATTTCAGAGGTTCTAACATCGGGATTTTTCTATCAGCTCTCTCATCATTTTCGAGCAACACCATCCACCTTAAATAGCTTCCGTGCCACCATACCCGTTGGCACTTTCCAAGAATTCATCCAATCAACCCGTTGGACTGAATCAATTTAAGTGATCTTCACGTCGCCGAAAATATAAGTAGAAAATAGCTCGTCAATCTTGCTCGCCCATACAATCAGAATCTTGAGTTCCCAAAATTAGATCATTCCAAAAATTCGTTTGATCTTCAACGGATAAAATCCGAAGAATAAATCTTCCATGCTCACGATCACAGTCAGAGATATTCCATGGATAAGTTGGGGAATATAATATCCAAATCTTACTTTCCTTAACCATAAAAATAACCGGCTGTCAGCCTGTCAAAATCGCAAACTGTGTTCAGACTTAGATTTTGGGTCTGGAGGTCTTCAGACGGAAACTGGGTCTTGACTGTCTTTAGACGGAAACTTCAGACCGAACTTTGGGTCTGACTATATTTAGACGGAAAACCTTTGGGTCTTGAACTCTTCAGACTTAACCGATTGAGTCTTGGATTCTTCAGACTTTGCTGACGAGGCTGTTTTGTTAACTTCAAAACTTCAAGGAATTTTTCTTCAACAATCTCCCCCTTTTTGATGGTGACAAAATCCTCGGCAGATTTGCGAATTTAAAACCTGCAAAGAGAACTCATATATACTTTGAGGATTATTTATGCAAAACAGAGAATGTTAGTCCAATAACAATGATCCTCACAAATATAATGATCCTGAAATGCAAATTCACAAGTCTAAAAATCTAAACATCAAATCAACATAAGGTTATAGAGTTCAAATAAACAGCCCAATCCAAATCCAAATCAAAAACAGTCTCAGCAAAAATCAAAACATAAAGAAAAAGAAGAAAAAAAATTAAAAAAAATTTCGAATCTGCAAACTCTCCCCATCAAAGGAGGTAGAGTGAATAAGGGATGGTTTTGAAAAAGATTTAGAGCTCTCTAGGGATGCGAACAAGCTGAAATTTGCTGAACGTCTGTACTGTCTTCTCAAGATTAGCAAGAGCCTCCTTCACTGACATCAACTCGCACTGTTCGATTTGATTCCACTTGAGCTCTAAGTGCGTTGATCGATCTTGCATATTCACGAAGTACTCAGCATTGCCTTCTTTAAATCCCTCAGCTCAAAGTCCATTCCAAACACCCGCTTCTTTAGGTCCAACATAACATCTAACAGTTGTGTAAAAGCTGTCGAGTTAGTATTATCTCCACAGCAGATTCAGTTCTTGGAGTTTGGAAACTTGGAGCATCCTTCTCAGCCCTTTCCTTCTCTAATGGAGAGGATTCTTCCTGCTTTGGGAAATGAGATGTGTAGACCTCCTCAGGGTCGGCACCTGACCTACTCACATTACTAAAATGTAAAGGCGAAATCGTTCCTTGATCCACAGCAACTCCCCCTGTGTTGATGCCAGTGGGTGGAGTTGAATAATCCTCGCTAACTTCCATATCAGCACTGTGATGTTTCTCGGTCTCTTCCCCAAATTGAGCAAATGATGGCTCAAATCCTGCAGCCATATCCTCTTGCATTCTGCTCTCCTCTTCATCCTTCTTCCTTCTTTCTTCTTCTTCTCTTCTCATCTCTTCTTCTTCTTCCCTTCTTTTTTTCTTCTTCTTCGCTTTCCTCTCGTCTTTCCTCTCTTCTTCTCTCTCGTTCTTCTTCTCTCCTTCTCTGTTCCTCTTCTCTCCTTTTTCTTTCTTCTTCTCTTCTCTTCCTTTCCTCTTCTCTCTTCCTCTGTTTCTCTTCCTCTTCTCTCTGCTTCTCAGCTTCCTTCTCCTTTGCTTCTTTCCTTGTCCTCTCTCCAGCCTCTGTTCTTAGGTTGACTAGACTCCTCAATCTTGAGAGAGCAGACAAAGTCATGGCATCATCAAATTCTTCCTCATCCTCTTCGTCCTGCAGGATGATTTTTCGACGCTTTTTCTCGGCCATGGGCTCTTTGCCCTTTCTCTTTGAAGAAGCAGTAGGGATCTCCTTTGAAGATGTCTTTTCCCTCAACCTTTCCACTGCAGCATTTAGCTCCGGAAACTTCATCTTCATCACCATCTTGTAACCAACAAGCATCAGACTTAAATTGATCAGGCATAGAGGTGCAGGAATTTGAATTTCAAAGTGCCTGAACAACTTGGTGATGATCGATGAATAAGGCAATTGACCCTTATCCTTAACCACTGTTCTGTACATGTGGAAAATAATAACATGTGGGAGAGAAAAGGGTTTGCCTTGGTTGATGGCAAACATCAACTTGGCTTCGGTCTTGGAGACATCGGTCTTCGAGGTTGTTTTTGGCCTAATACAGTTGATGATGATTTTGTGCAACAATACGTTTGTGGCATTTATCCTTGTATAGGATATTTTGCCCTCTACTGTTCTGTCACGCACAATCTCTAGAGTTGCAAAGGTTGTAGAGACTTTTATTGGTTGGAAACTCCTTCTCTCCACCCCAATAACATCAGCCAAAGTGTCAACATCAACTATATAATCCTTATCCATAAAAGAAAAGGACAATCGATTCGCATCTAGAAATGACAAATTTGAGTAAAAATATGCCGTAAATTCAGAATGTGCATTTGTTGTATTCGTGCAGAATTTCTCTAATTGCAGCCTAGCAAACTTCTCTCTAAGATTTATTCTCAACGAATCAAGGAAGTCAAAGTCCACACTTCTTGGATTTACTACACCCCTCTTCAACAACTTGGTGTAAACTCGCTCATGCTCTTTAGACTGAAACAAACTTCCCGAAGGACAAACAGAGTTCATAGCCACACCCAACCGCGGCTGGAACTGAGAGAAAAGTCTTTCATCATCGTCTAGGGTCTGACTTGCAGTACTGTAAAGCGGATCACTCGGAATGTTTTCAAGTGTCCTTTGTGCAGTTCCTTCCTCAACAAGTTTCAACTTCTCCATCTCCATCAAGAAGATATACTCACTTTTATATCCTCTTTCTTTCAAAAAAATCCTCAATTGTCTTTAAACTCGTTCCTCCAGCCTTTAATCTACTGTAAAGATCAAAAGCATTCTGTGGTTTAAGGGTTCTTACCGGCTCTGCTTCAGTGACCCCTTCCTCAAAATGTTAACTTTCGGTTTCCCTTCGAGGAGAATCTTCTCCTGTGAGGTTCACCCTTGTAGGACCCTCTGGTTGTCTTTGCGGTCCCCTGCTGGCGATTCTGGAAGACTTTCGGGACGACATTCTTGGAGCACAAGCGAAAGTTCAACTTATTTGCAAAAAAGATGGAATTTTTGTCGAGAAAGATAATGAAACAGGAACGGCAAATGGTGCTCTTAGGGTTTCGAAAGCGAAAGAGAATGAAGATGTATTTCAAAAGAGTAGTGGCGGATGACAGTGACGATTCGAGAGTATAAATAGTAGGAGAAAATAAAATCGGGATATTGAACCATCGCCTAAAAGGAAAATAAAAACTGGCAAAAATAAATTTAAATTTCGAAAAAGTAAACTGCCTTTTTGAAAATGTAAACTGCCACAATTGCATGTCAGAAATTGAGTAAAAAGGTGATTTTGAAAATTCGAAAAGCAATTAACAATAATAAGATAATGCAGAGAATACGAAAAAAAAATAAGATACGTAAAAAGACTAAAAGACAGAGTCTAAAAGTGTTCAGACTTTACCTCAGAGTCTGAACTCTTTTCAGACTTTACCTTTGAGTCTGAAAGCCATCAGACCTTACATTGAGTCTGAACGCCATCAGACTTTGCGTTGAGTCTGAATGCCATCAGACCTTGCGTTGAGTTTGAATTTTCTCAAGACTTTAATTTTGAGTCTGAACATCTTCAAATCTTGCGATACTCAGTCTTGAGCGAATTGATTCAAAGTGAGCCTTTTCTAGGGGCTTTGTGAATATATCTGCTAATTGATTCTTTGAATCAACATGCTGAATCACCACTTCACCACTTTGAACATGATCTCGAATAAAATGATGCTTGATTTCAATGTACTTCGCTCTTGAATGAAGTATTGGATTCTTTGTGAGGTTGATTGCACTTGTGTTGTTACATTTGATTTCTGTAGTTGTTCCCTCAATTCCAAAGTCTCTCAATTGTTGTTGCATCCATAGAATCTGTGAGCAGCAACTTCCAAGAGCTATGTACTCTGCTTCAGCGGTTGAAAGAGCCACGGTACCCTGTCCATCCTGTTTCCCAATAGTTGACAAGTACCTGCAGTGCTTTTTCTATCCACTTTACAACCAGCAAGATCAGCATCAGAATATCCAAGGAGAGTAAAATCTCCTTGTTTGGAATACCACAGACCTAGCTTAGATGTAGTTGTAACATATTTAATAATGCGCTTTACAGCAGTCATGTGAGATTCTTTAGGATCAGATTAAAATCTGGCACAAATGCAAGCACTAAATAGAATATCAGGTCTAGATGCTGTAAGGTAAAGAAGTGACCCGATTATACTCCTGTATAGCTTTTGGTCTACACTCTTTCCTTCTTCATCTTTATCCAGCTTTGATGAGCTTGACATAGGAGTTTTGTTTTCTTGCAATTCTCCATTCCAAACTTCTTGATAAGGTCTTTTGCATACTTTTTTTGATGGATAAAAGTTCCTTCTTTTGATTGCTTGACTTGAAGTCCCAAAAAGAAATTTAATTCACCCATCACGCTCATCTCAAATTTATTCTGCATACAACTTGAAAAATTCTTGCAAAGCTTTTCATTAGAAGAACCAAATATTATATCATCAACATTAATTTGAACAAGTATGAAATCCTTGCCTTCTCTTTTAATAAATAAAGTAGTATCTACTTTACCTTTAGAGAAACCGTTTTGAATTAAGAAATTACTTAACCTTTCATACCAAGCTCGGGGTGCTTGTTTTAAGCCATATAAAGCTTTCTTCAGCTTGAAAACAAGGTTTGGTTTTCTAGGATCTTCAAATCCTGGTGGTTGTTCCACATAGACTTCTTCTTGGATAATTCCATTTATGAATGCACTTTTCACGTCCGTTTGGAATAACCTGAAATTTTTAAAACAAGCAAAAGCAAGAAGTAATCTTATAGCTTCTAACCTTGCCACGGGAGCATAGGTTTCATCATAGTCGATGCCTTCTTCTTGTGTGTAACCTTTTGCCACAAATCTTGCTTTGTTCCTTATCACTTTTCCTTGTTGATCAAGCTTGTTCAGGAAAACTCATTTGGTACCGATAATTGATTTACCTTTTGGTTTAGGAACTAGCTCCCAAACATTGTTGATTTTGAATTGATTCAATTCCTCTTGCATTGCTTCAATCCAGCTTTCATCTTTCAATGCATCTTCTATGTTTTTAGGTTCGATCTCAGAAATGAGTGCAAGAGCGCTAGATTCTTCACGCCTTTTAGATCTTGTTCGAACTCCTTCATTAATATTGCCAATGATGAGATCTGCAGGGTGACTTGATTTGTGCTTCCAATTTGTAGTTGGTTTGTCACTTTGATGAGGCTCTTCTTTAATTAGAACTACTAAATTGGTTTGCGGCTAAGTGTATGAGATTTGATTTTCTTCAAGAGAATTTGTAGACACTTGGCTAGACTCATAATCTTCAGGTTGAGTCTGATTTTGTACTGAGTCTTCAAACTTCACATTCATGGATTCCTCCACAGTCTGAGTCCATTTGTTGAAAACTCTGAAGGCTTTGCTTATCATAGAGTAGCCAAGGAAAATTCCTTCATCTGATTTTTCTTCAAACTTACCAATGCGATCACTAGAATTCTTTAGGATAAAACATTTACAATCAAATACATGAAAATAAGAAACAATAGGTTTCTTACCTTTGAACAGTTCATAAGGTGTTTTCTTTAAAATGGGTCTTAGAAAAATTCTGTTTATAATATAGCAAGCAGTTGAAGTAGTTTCAGCCCAAAAATAAGGAAAAATATTACTTTCAATCAAAAGAGTTCTTGCCATTTCTTGCAAAGAACGATTTTTCCTCTCTACAACTCCATTTTGTTGTGGAGTGTATGGGGATGAAAAATTATGTTGAATACCATAGTTATCACAATATTTAGCAAAATCATGATTCTCAAATTCTCCACCATGGTCAGTTCGAATACTTGAAATTGCATATCCTTTCTCAATTTGGATTTTCTTTGCAAACTTAGTAAAATAAGTTAATGCTTCATATTTATTTGCAAGAAATAATACCCAGGTAAAACAAGAATGATCATCAACTATTACCAAACAATATCTTTTACCTCCAATGCTTTGAGTTCTTGTTGGACCGAACAAATCCATGTGTAATAGCTGCAAAACACGATTAGTGGATACCTAATTTATAGATTTATAAGAATTTCTAACCTGTTTTCCAAATACACAAGGAGTGCATAAATCATGCTTTTGATACTTGAGGTTAGGAAGTCCCCGAACAAGTTTTTTAGATGAAACTTTTGCAATTTGCTTCAGGTTGACATGTCCGAGCTTCCTATGCCAAAGAATGACTTCATCTTGAATTGATATCAAGCATTAAAGACTGTCAGACTTTACATCCAGCAAATAAATATTTCCATGTCTTCATCTAGTAAAGGATTGTGAGAGATCTTTGCTTGTTCCAGAACAAGTATCTTCTTGAAAGTTGATCTTGTATCCAGTATCGCATAGTTGACTAATACTCAATAGATTATAGTTCAATCATTCTACCAAAGAAACATTGTTGATTGTGAGGTTTCCTAGCTTCACGGTTCCTCGACCAATAATTTTTCCTTTGTTGTTGCCACCGAAAGAAACATTTCATCCTTTTATATGAGAGAGATTTGTGAAACAATTTGAATCTCCTGTCATGTGTCTTGAACAGCCACTATCCAAATGCCATTTGATTTTCTTCTTGATAGTGACCTGTATTTAAATGAAAAACTCAAGTCTTCTTTGGTATCCAAACTTTCATGGGTCCATCATTGTTAGTACCATAAACAGTCTTTGCCCGACTCTTCTTAACAGGTCTCCAAACTTTGGGACAATCCTTCTCAAAATATTCTACACTTTTGCATTTTGAACATGTAAGAGCATTTCTACCAACAGGCTTTACAAAAACCTTTCGAAAATGATCCTTATAAAAAGATTTTGTTGGTCTTTTCTTGATTCTTTCTTTTACCTTTGGAAAGTCAATCAAAGGAATGGTCTCATGTGACATTCCTAGACCAGATTTATTAAAATAAGGTCTTTGAATGGAAAGAATTTTATCCAACTTTTCAGAACCCGTTGAAAATTTCTTTGTAACTTTCAACAAATTTTCTTTCAAGCAAGCATTTTCTTTTGAAAGTACAATCTCATTTTCTTTTGAAACAACAAGACACTTGTCTAAACTTTCAGCTTTTTCAACTAAAATTTTTCTTGTTGTTTCAATTTGGAATTCTCCCTTTTTAGTTCAGAAATCCTTTTAAGAGAGCCTTTAAGACTGAGACAAAGTTCATCAATGCATTTTGATACTTTGGTAGGAATTTTTAAATTTCTAACCTTGATACCGCTGTTTGAGTCTGAGTTTGAGTTTGAGTCTGAGTCTGAGTATGAGTCTAAGTCTAAGTTAGCCATAAGACAGATATTGGCATACTCGTCATCACTTTCTTCACATTCAGTGTCACTCCACGTTTCAGCTTTGAGTGCTTTCTTGAACTTTTCAGGCTTCCCTTTCTTTTTCTTTAATAAGGGACAGTTGGGTTTGATGTGTCCCTTTTTCTTGCATTCAAAGCAAACAACCTCCTTGCTGGTATCTTCTTCTTCAATTGATTTCTTTTGAAATCTCTAATTATTTTGTCTCTTTCCATTGAACCTTCTGCCTTTTCTATTTAGCCTTCTGAACTTTCTAATTAGAAGTGCCAACTCCTCATCATCCAAGTCTTCTTCTGAATCTGTAGCATCAGAATCATCATTAGACTTTAAAGCAATTGACTTCTTACCTTTGGTGTCAAATTCCTCATTGAATTGTTCGACTTCATATGATTGAAGTGTGCTGACCAACTCATCTACCGAAAGAGGCATCATCCTTTGTGTTTCTCTTGTGGATGTCTTGACGTAATTCCAATCTTTGGAGAGTCCTCTCAACAGTTTATTGACCTTCATAGGTCCTGAGATCGGCTGTCCTTGGTATGCCAAGCCATTTACAATTTCAGTAAATCGACTGAACATATCGGTGATGGATTCCCCTGGCTTCATTTTGAAGGCTTCACATTGTCCAAGAAGGATATTGATCTTGGTTTCTTTGACTCGATCTGTTCCTTCATAGGTGACATGCAATCTATCCCAAACTTCTTTGGCTGTTTCACAAGATGAAATTCTATTATATTCAGTAGGAGATAATGCACAATATAGAGAGTAGATAGCCTTTGCATCAAGGGCTTGTCTCTTTGAAATATCGATGTGCGACGCTCTCACTCCATCAGGTAATTCTTTCCCTATGATTGATGTAGCTTTAGGAGCAATTCCATTCTCCATTACATCACATTCCTGAGGATCTTTGGATCTTAGGAATGCCTTTATCTTGTTTTTTCATACGTTGTACTCCTTTCGATCGAAGTAGGGAGGTCTGGTATTGCTTTGCCCTTCAAATAAACCTGGAGCCAAAATACTAGCCATAGATCTTTTGCTTTAAAAATAATAAACACTTTCAATAAATAAGCAACCTGGCTCTGATACCAATTGATATAGGCTAGTGATTCAACCTAGAGGGGGGGTGAATAGGTGATTACGAAATTCTTTTGGAATCTTTTACCGTAGAATACTTTAATATGGAGAATATATCAATAACAAGTAGATCATGCATTCATAAAGCAAATAGAGTAGAGTAAAGAAGAATTGACACAATGATTATAGTGGTTCGGCTTGTTCCAAGCCTACGTCCACTCTCCACGCTGGCAGCCAATTGGTTGTAATCACTATGTAGCAAATGAGAGCTGTTACAAATCACGAACTAGACTTCTCCAGTAGAAAGTCTCTTCTACAGCTTCTTATTGTATCGCACTATAATTAACTCTCTTTGATACACAATTTGAACATGAGAGATTTTAGAGAACAAGAGATTTCAGAGGTTCTAACATCGGGATTTTTCTATCAATTCTCTCGTCATTTTCGAGCAACACCGATCCACCTTAAATAGCCTCCGTGCCACCATACCCGTTGGCACTTTCCAAGAATTCATCCAATCAACCCGTTGGACTGAATCAATTTAAGTGATCTTCACATCGCTGAAAATATAAGTAGAAAATAGCTCGTCAATCCTGCTCGCTCATACAATCAGGATCTTGAGTTCCCAAAATTAGATCCTTCCAAAAATTCGCTTGATCTTCAACGGATAAAATCCAAAGAATAAATCTTCCATGCTCACGATCACAGTCAGAGATATTCCATGAATAAGTTGGGGAATATAATATCCAAATCTTACTTTCCTTAACCATAAAAATAACCTGCTGTAAGCCTATCAAAATCGCAAACTGTCTTCAGACTTAGATTTTGGGTCTGGAGGTCTTCAAACGGAAACTGGGTCTTGACTGTCTTCAGACGGAAACTTCAGACTGAACTTTGGGCCTGACTGTCTTCAGACGGAAAACCTTTGGGTCTTGAATTCTTCAGACTTAACCGACTGAATCTTGGATTCTTCAGACTTTGCTGACGAGGCTGTTTTGTCAACTTCAAAACTTCAAGGAATTTTTCTTCAACACCACTAGCAACGACAAATGGGTACGGTAGGAAACCGGGTAGGGATTTAGTCTCGGACCCGAAATACCCTATTCAAACGAATAGTCCGCATTCGTTGAATTTGGCCTAGTGGTTGGGCTTGCCCTGAAGATGGTTGGTGGGCCTCCACTAGGTTGGACTAGTTCTCCAAGGCCTTGACCCATCGACCATGGGCTTGTTTGCGCGGGCCCATAGATCCATGGACCGGGTGCCATTTGAACAGGCAGCCACTAGATGGATTGCCCTGAAACATGCTGGGCTGCAATCAGTTGCCTCGAAGTGGCCTGGCCTGTGATGGGCTGTCCCTGGTTCGGCTGGGCCTGGACTCTTTGCTCCTGGTCCACAACATGTTCTTGCTACATAGTTGACTCCTCTGGGGTTCTTCCTTCAAAAGTTGATGAATCCTCCTTAGCAATGGTGTCGGTAAGAAAGAAAATGGCAAGAAGAAATTGTTTTTTCTGATTTTTGAAGTTCTTAGATACTGATTCCTAAACCAGAGTGCTAACCTTTTCTTGTAGGTTTAGTGTTCCTACAACAACGAAGGTAAGAAACATCCGAAAGGCAATTAGAGGTGTGGAAGTCAGAAGAAAAAGAACGCTTGCTCTAATACCATGTTAGAAACCAAAGTAGAAGCGAGAAGAATGTAAAGAATAGAAGAGAACGTATTATTTGCATTTCATTGGTTGATTCAATGTACAAAGCGAATTAAATAATACAGAGGATATTTAATGAATAAGGAATTATATCAGATCTAATCCTAGATTGATACAAAATAATCAATTACAATCCTTATATATCCACCAAATATGGAAGCCATTATCTGGCGTATCTTCGATATTTGGTGCATATCTTCCAACAGGTTGTCTTCATATATTAAAACAACCTCTCTTTATTTTACATGAGCAGATGTAAGTAGAACACGGGGGATTCAATGGCAGCTAATCTTCCATTAATTTCCATAATCTTCCTTTCATTTTGCTATGTAGCTTCCAGCTTTGATCAAGTCTCCTTTCTCCAATGCTTTTCCCTTCATTCATTTCAATCCAACTCCTCTTCCAAAACCATCACAACAAGAAAAGATCCGACTTACATCTCTCTTTTGCAGTCTTCCATTCAAAACCTCAGATTCTTGAACACTTCCTCACCAAGCCCACAACTCATTGTTACCCCGGTCAATCCATCTCAGATACAAGCAGCCATAGTATGCTCCCAGAAGCTCGGCGTGCACGTGCGGGTGCGAAGTGGGGGCCATGACTATGAGGGCCTCTCCTACGTATCCCAAATGCCCTTCATCATAATCGATCTCAGGAACATGAGGTCGGTCGAGGTGGACGTCGAGAAAGAGAGTGCATGGGTGGAGACTGGAGCAACGTTAGGAGAATTGTACTATGCAATTTCTCAAAAGAGCAAGGTTTTGGGATTCCCAGCTGGTAGTTGTCCTACTGTTGGAGTTGGAGGACATGTTAGTGGGGGTGGGTTTGGCACGATCTTTCGAAAGTACGGTCTAGCAGCTGACAACGTGATCGACGCCAAAATTGTTGATGTTAATGGAAAGGTTTTGGATCGGCAAGCAATGGGTGAAGATCTTTTTTGGGCTATTAGAGGAGGTGGAGGAGCAAGCTTTGGTGTGATATTTGCCTGGAAATTTGTGCTGGTTCCTGTCCCTCCAACCGTCACTGTCTTTGAAGTGGGAAAGACCATTGAAGAAGATGCAACTATGCTTTTGTACAAGTGGCAGAATGTTGCCCACGAGCTTCATGAAGACCTCTTCCTCCATGCTGAGACAGGAGTTGTCACTCCTTCGAGTTTGGCGAACAAAACAATCGGCATCTCATTCGGGGGCTTGTACCTCGGCAAGATTGAAAAACTCCTGCCTTCAATTCAAGAAAGCTTTCCCGAGTTGGGTTTGACGCGTGAAAGCTGCACGGAGATGAGTTGGATTCAATCCGTCCTTTATTTTGCAGGATTCTCTCAAGACGGATCTCCCGAAGTCTTGCTCAACCGGACTCAATCATCCAGATCCTTTTTCAAGGCGAAATCCGACTACGTGATGGAACCTATTTCGCAAACTGCTTTGCAGGGTCTGTGGAATAAACTCATTGAAGACGAGACGTCTTACCTGATTTTAACACCTTATGGCGGGGTAATGAGCCAGATCTCCGACTCGGCGACTCCTTTCCCACACCGGGGAGGGAACATTTACCAGATTCAGTACATGGTTACTTGGGACAGTGAAGAGGAAAGCAATCGGAAAATTAATTGGATGAGAGAGTTGTATGATTATATGGCACCTTATGTTTCAAGATTTCCAAGAGCAGCTTATATGAATTATAGGGATCTCGACTTGGGGAGGAACTATATCATCAATTCTACTTATGCTCAGGCAAGTATCTGGGGTTTGAAATATTTCAAGAGCAATTTTAAGAGATTGGTGAAAGTGAAGACCGCGTCCGATCCGGCTAACTTTTTCTGGAACGAGCAAAGCTTTCCCGTGTTGTCTCCGGGAAGACGATAAGCGCAGGCCTATAAATAGTACTAGCGATTAGCCCGTGAGCTGGGTTGGAACAACATCATCTATGTAATAAGTGTTCGACATACTTAGAACTCTTCAGTGACTAATTGGCAAAATATCTCGACAAGTTCAATCATTTGTCGTAGTACACATACATTTTGAGATATAATCCTAAGAGATCTTCCATCTAATATAAGTGAGTATATTCTTGATATAGTCTCCATTTTTTGCCTCAAACATGAAACCCGAGCTGAATTAAAGCATGTGAAAAGGGGGTTTCTTGAAAGCTCGAATTTGCCGTCGTTTCCAAGTCCAAATTGGCTCTTATTCACGAACAGGATATCTTGGTGAATTTGGTTTCAACGTGGGTTCATGGCACGCATATAGTTCAAAGGGTGGTTTTTATCTTTATTTGTTTTGTAGCTGCAAAGAAGAAGTCCACAAACCACAATATTCGGGGCCTATTCTTTGTGGATTTTACTCGGCGTTCTGTGCAATACATCCAATTAAGATCGCTCGTCTAACTGAGGGCATGAGTGTTTGGATGCCGTGAGGTAATCTCCCGTGATTTATTTTATCCACCAAAAACCTGAGATTAAACACTATCTCCAGTGGTCAGTTGGTGACGGACGACGAATCAGCATTAGGGAGGACAAATGGCTTTCTAGTGGAATTATTGGTGGCCTTGCACCAAGATGCGAACCTGAGAAGGTGGCCGACTTCCTTATCTCAGACCAAAATGTATGGAATGAGGTTCTACTTCGATGTAGTTTCGATGAGAGCACCGTCAACGAAATTCTGTCCATACAGATTCAACCGCAATACACTGCTGACCAAATCATATGGAAGGGGAAATAGAACGGTATGTATACAGTCAAGAATGGATACAACTTCATCATATCACAGAGCACTAGCGACATTCATAACAGTGCTTCTTCATCATACCATACTCCCCCCAAATTGTGGAACAAAATTTGGAAAATGCAGAGTACCCCCAAAATTCGCATTTTCATGTGGTCCCTTTGTCAAAATGCATTGTCTACAAAGGCGAATCTATATCACAGGCACATCATTCCAGACCTGGTGTGCCAAGTATGTACAGATCAGGTGTCGGAAATGACAGAACATATATATTCCTATCATGTACCTGGACGCAAGCCATATGGTCCCATCCACAAATCCAACTGACGAATCAGATTCATGGTGTTCAAAGAATCGATGCCTGGCTTACAGATCTACTCGAGACAAGGGATGCCATACCTGATATGGAGACTGCGGCTTCTGTCTTGTGGCATATCTGGAAGGCCCGAAACAACTTTGTCTTCCGCCAGCAGAGACCAGATCCCGATCGGGCTGTGCAGTTTGCTCTCGCTCACGCCAGATCTACCAGGTGCAGCAACGGGGTGCCACTAAAACGCAAAGAGCAGACGCCAGATCTCGATCAAACTTGGCGACCACCAGAGCCGAGAGTTCTCAAAATCAACATAGACGGTGCTTATCCAACATCCCACAACGAAGGCGCGGTGGCTTGTGTGTGTCGCGACTCCTCTGGCCACCTGCTCGATGAATTTACCAGCAGTATCACTGCTTTTTCAGTGCTAGAAATAGAGACTCAGGCTCTCAATCTTACTCTAAAGTTTCTGCTGCAGAAAGGGAGAGCTTAGGATCGCATCTTGCTGGAGTCGGACTGCTTGGTGCTCGTGGACGCCGTACGAAACCCTAGCTCGACTCCTTGGGAACACCGAGCTCTGTTTGCTGAAGTAATGGCGTTATTGCCCTGTTTTCCCAATCTCCAAATCACACACTGTCGCAGAACCGAAAACTTCCTTTACTGTCACTATTTAGTGACACGAATTTTTTACTTCGTTTATTTACTCCTCGTTTCATTCCTTTCTCCAGTAGTAAAATAATGGTTAAATTACTCAATTTTACTAAATTTGCCATGTGTTATAAGTATGCTATTATGAGCCGAAACCTTATTGTATATTGCACTTCTTTTTCCACGTTTTTATAACAATTCAACGTCTACACAAAATACGTTACTCAAGTTATACAAAGTTTATATGCTTTATCTTATATGTGCTCCCTATTTATTGATAGCTTCCAAAATCCGGAATCATTCTTAAATGTCAACCAATCTCTTCAAAGGATTATCTTCTTCCTAATAATAATTCAGTTTTTTTTCTAAGTAACTTACCAGCGTATTTCTATTAAATAGATGAAAAGAGAGTTTAAATTTTTTAAATCTTAATTATCTCTGTTCTCTATAGGTTAAAGTAAACTAGAAACTAAAAATAAACTATCCAAACATGAGCGAATTGGAGGGCTAGTTACAGCTTAATGGTAATCTAGAAAGTATATGGACGTCATTTATGTCCAAAGCTACCATAATGAGCTTTTCAAAAATTTGACTAATGTTGATATATACCCCACCAGAAATAAAATAACGGATATCTTGTAGCTACACAATATGTGCACTTTAGGTGATATTGCATGCTTCGATTTTTTGTACTTTCTAGTTTGCATATCTCACCATGGTACGTCATCCAAATGATTCTCTGCATGGAGCACAAACCTTCAGCGATGTCTATAATCCATAGTGTGGAGAAAAGCAGTTCAGCACAGCTGAAGTCCGGCTCTTCGATGGTCCTAAAGATGCGTTTAGCTCAATTTCAGTAGGGTGGATGGTACGTTTTGTATTTTTTAAAAAAAAAAAAAAAATTGGTGGACCTAAAATCATACATGAGCACTCAATTTGATATAAACAAAACTTCTTTTTCCTATATAATGGCTCGATAAAGTGAGAGAATGACGACCATTCATTTTTTTATATAAAGAAAATTTGGTTGTCCATCGTTTGAATTATTAACAGGGTTGTGTCATCCTTGCTAAACATCCTAAGAAAACACTATCCAGTAATTAAATTATATTTAGTGATTAATCTTCCCATTTTACACATGTGATCTTTTTTTATTCATTTTATTAGAGAATGACCATATCCTATATATTTTTGCTTCTGATCCAATGGACATAAATAGTATTGACATGGCAAGTGAATCCAGGTTTATATGGAGATCGTGAATCAACCCTGCCTAATCTGGTTCCAAGTTCTAGGGTGGAATTTGTCAGTGCTAAAAGTAAGAGGTAACAATGTAAGTGGGGTTGATGAAATGGTCATCCTATTTAGACTGCTAGCGTTAAAATAAGAATAAAAATGAAAAACATGACTAAATTTGAAATGTTACCAGAAAACTTACTGTAAATGCTTAGGCATTGGCATAAAAGTGAGATGTGTTTTGGACATTCCCAAATCCTATCTCGTTAAATTGATACTACTCTCCAAATCTATAACGGGTATTGATACAAAATTTTGAAGTTGACTCATTAAAGTTGTCACACACCGAATCCATTAAGAATAGGGGAATGACACAGTTGTGCTTCCTCTCGAGGGACGTAGCTTCAAAAAAAAATATTTACACAACCAACTCAACTAAACTCAACAAATGTCATCTTAGACATCTATACAACTCCCTCAAATCATACCCAAAATCCAACTCCCAAGAGTCTCCAGTGATAGTGTTCTCATACTATTGACTACTAATCGAGGAACCTAAAAAAGTTAAAGAGAAAAGAAATGAGCAACCATAGCTTCGTAAGTAGTACATCTCTTTTAATAAAATCATATATATATATATATATATATATATATATAATATACGTATCAAATCAAATATGAGTTATTTCATTTTAACAAAGATTTATACAAATAAAAAATACTTATCTAATCCATCACCACGATTCAAACATAAATGATCAAGTCCATTAATCAATCTCATCAAATTATACATTAATAGTCTATTTCATTGACCAATCTCAAATCACACATCAATGATCAATTCCATGCTCAATATCCAATTTAAGATTCTAGAGGTGGCTTCTGTAGAGCTTACCTTGTTCTTGATCAACATATATCAATGGCCCAAGGTTCTAGAGGTGGCTCCCGCGAGACTTGTGACATCATGTAACACTTAGCTCTTGACCAACACATATTAACACTCCTAGGTCATAGAGGTGGCTCCCATGAGACTTGTGTTGTTATATAACACTTAGCCCTTGAGGTGATTCCCACGAGACTCGCGTTACCATGTAATACTTCGTCATTGACCGATACATATCAATAGTACAAGACCCTATAATTATAAGTGACTCTCACGAGACTCGCGTTGCCATGTAGCACTTAGCCTTTGACCAACACACATCATAGAACAAGACCTTAGAAGTGGTTCCCACAAGACTCATGTCGCCATGTAACACTTAGTCCTTGACCAATCCATATCACAATTAGTTTTACAACCCACAGCATAGTCTTTTTCACAACTCAATTTTTTCCACAAAAAAATCCAAAATCCGTATTATAAATTGGTTTTATAAATCAAAATACATAATTTTTCACAACTCAGTTCATTGGTTAGAATCTCCTTTTGTAAATGACTTCTCAAATCATTTTAGATCTATCTCATAAATCAGATTCACAAAGTAGTACAGATAACTTTCAAGAAAGGTTTATCAAAGCATCTCATAACAATAAAAAAGTTGTGAACCATCTAGTTTTATGCTTAGGTAATATATATTGAACCACTATTACTTCAAGGCATGCATTTTACAAAATCAAAGAAGAGATTAGCACTACTCACATAAAAATGCCTAAAACCAACCAACATAATTGTCCAAGCCAATAATCTTTCAATTCGAGCGTTGTGAATCAAAGTAAATCTAGCTTGGTGGCGTCCTCATGGCAGGGGTGCAAAAAACCCTCTTAGCCTTCTCTCTCTCTCTCTTCTTTTTTCTCTTTTCTTTTCTCCTTCTTTCTCTCTCCTCTCTCTTTTTCCTTTTCCGTTCATGCGTGCATTTCTCTTTTTACCGGCTGAAGTCCACTTTCTTTCCTTTTTTATCATTCAACCCCACTTTTGACCAAGTCAAAAGAGATAAAAAGGAAAATATTAGGGTAATTACAACCCGGTCGTTGACTCAAAGTCCAAGTTTCGAACCTTCCTTAAAGCAGGTTGCCCCATTCTGGAGTTGGTTCAATCCTGTTGAGTTTGGTACACGATGTTAAACTCGGGACGCATGCTTAATACATGCTCACTTGTTAATTGTTATGAAACAAGGACTATTCCTATCTGTATTTGTACCCATATAACTGACGGGCCATCATCTATTCCATATACAACATATTTTTACTCACGTTTACTTGATTTGTCCAATATGTTTGCTTGGTACTGAGGGTGTACAAGGGTATACATTCTTCATAAACCAGCTTTGGCTTCCGATATATCTTTAAGATTGGTATATGGACTCATAAGATTGGAAAAGGTTTTGAAGGCCGTGTTTCACTTGACAGCCATGCATTTGACCATTTCTGAATTGACATGTCGCAGTTTCTTTCCTCATAAGATCATTTGGCAAAATTATTCAACTCCAATCATGTTAACTAAGCTATGTAACCGTATGCACCGCTTGATGCAGTTTACCACTTCTCGTAACAAATTAACTAAGTTAATAGTTGTTGAAATAATTTGTTATCATAAAAGAGGTGTTTATTAGTTAAGAGAATATGTGATTCTTATTTAAGATAAAACGTGACTCTTGGTTGTGAAAAAGATGACTCTCCATCTTAAATTGATATTATCCATGGTTACGAAAGAAAGTTATTTTTATTCTTGATATGAAGAGTGGTGATGATTGGTGATAAGGTATATATTTCCAAGAGGTGTATTGATTGGTTGTTGATGAATAGAGATCAATTTACATATAATTTATAATAACTACAACTGTTCATAAATGCTTTCCTCTTCTTCTCTTTTCATACACGCAATCTTAACATATTCAAAGTGAAATTCCAAGAGAGAAATTGAGTAATTGCTTAACTCTTTTTTTTTTTTTTTTTTTTTTTTTTTTTTTTGCAGCTTTGATGTATATCTTAGAGGTATTCTAAATCTAGCAATAGCAATAGTGGGGACAATAATACCTTAAGGACAGTACTGTCATCATCCATCAAAGTATCAATAATCTACTATTACTTCCCTATATTCTTCACCAAACAAATTTTCCCAACAACATTTTCATGATGAGGTCCAAGATTGCAAACTGAAGGTTTACCATTGGGGGTGGGCGTTCTCCCGTTGGATACCGGCTGAGAGAACTGTTTCAATATTTCAACTACGGCTCGTCCATGGTGAATTTTGGAGGCCAGGTCAAAGCGGCCATGAATGAACCTTCTCCGGCAATGGGAAGCAGATTCTTTTCAGGTGCATCAGGCAAATCCAATATATTGATCTTATCTGACTAGTTGGTAACTTTTACGGATGAGCACGCCTTTACAGAGACAAACTCTCCAAAATGTTGCGGTCTGAAAAGTTTAGATGCCAGCGTCCCCGGAAAACATATGAGATACACCTTGTTGTTTGGTGGGCCGGCTGGATTCTCTTGTTGATTCGAAAATGACATTCGACCAACATGAAATAAAATTGATGTTTATTGTCTTTTCTTACTTTTTAAATCAGCGAGATGTCCGCGGATGTTCAGGGCACTTTGAGCATCTAATGAATCACCGTCAAAAGAGGCAGTCGCCCAATCCCGTGATCGGAGATAACACAAATCTGCACTCGAAAGCATGGCCAGAAAAATTTGTGCGAGTAGGACGGTTTTCAAATCTAAGCTCTTACCACTTGAACAACCCATAAAAATGGATGTATACTGTCAAAGAAGGTATTGTGAAATTGTAATTCTAAGAACAAATGAAAACCATATGGAACCTATAGAGAATGCCCTCTTTGGTTGGGGAATTGACGAAGTTATGAGCGCATAATTTTTTTTTTTTTTTTGGTGTAAGTGGACCTTTTTTTTTTTTTGTCGGTATTACTCTTAGATTTTTGCCCAGTTTCCTTGCAAGATATGAGAGTTGAAACCCACTCCTGAAATGAAATCATCTCCATCCCAGTCCCCCCTGAGAATGTGGGGATTCGAACCCCCTATCTCTCCCTTTCATGTTGGAAGGATGGCCACTGAGGCAAACCCGAGTGGTTAGTGAAAGTGGACGTGAAAAGCTTGAATCAGCACCCGACAAAGAAAGAAAGTCCTCGGATTTGGGCTTTTTTAAAGAATAACAGCATCATCCCAGGTTTGACACAAAGGCCCCCATCTTAATTTTTTGTGCAACTGATTAATGTTTTAATTGTTCTTATATGCAAACTCTTAGCATACATTTGGTAGCTATGATAAAATTTAGGATATGATAAAATTATATTTAATTATTCCCCAAAACACAATAAAGTTGAATTTAAGGGAGATATAATTCGGATAAAACAATTCCATGGAGGAGGTATGATGAAGATGAATAGGATTTTTCATATTCATGATATAAAAGTTATACTTTTTGAATATCAAACTTTTTAAATTAAAAAAATAAAAAATATTTGAATATAAATAATAGTTGAGTTTCTTATATAAAAATTCAATAACAAAAAAATAACAACAATTTCGTTTTTTATTTATATTTTTATTTCTTTTTATCTTATAATATTACTTCAATATATACAAATATATATTTAGTATTTATATTTACTACAAATTTTAGGTATATTAGTATAGTTTAGTATTTAATAAAATTTTATAAGAGAATGATAGCAAGGGAAAAAAGAAATGAACAAAAGAGAGGGAAAAATAAAAAGAATTAAGTAAATAAAAATGAAATTAGCAAGATTGTCGTGAGAGATTCTTATTATCTTCATTTGTGCAACATTTTTGTTCATTTGCACTAATATGCCATTCATACAAACAATGGACATAATAGGATGTTGAAATACTCGTTTTAACGATGGATAGGATAAACAAAATCCCTCCAATCTTGGTTAAAAATCCAGACGACCAAATAGAGCCTTAATGTAATAGACATGCCCAATATAAGGTTCTCATCTAACTCTTGGATTAAGATACACATTCTCAAATCCTCTAGCCAAGATAGAGGATTTTAAACCAGGTTGAATTATGAGCAACGTTTGGTACAAAATATTACCTTTAACGGACCATTTTTTTTTTTAATCTTTCAGATGAAAATTTTCTAATAAACTTAATTCGACAAATATGACACTAATTACCTGAAAAATATGGACACAAGTACAAATTAATTGTCGAAGAGATACACCTATCTCACGTTTACGTGACTTCTCATTTTAAAAGAGACCTCGAATATAAATATAATTGTCACATTATCTTGTGTCAGATCATACTCCAACGAGAAACAGTCATAAATCCGCCGATGTCATGGAGATCAACAGCTGAAGAATTTTTCTTTACTATCGTTGCCATTGATAGATACATAGATAAAAAGGTATAGTGACAAAGGATCTAAACTTACTTCTCGTGGACCTTCGGCATACGGTAATTCCTAGCTAAAGGAAATCTACGGAAAAGGAAAACACTCATAATAAAAAAGAATCATAGCTTTCGATTTATTATTTTTCGCCAAAAGACAACAACAATTGATTTTAAAAAATTCTTAATTAAGCTGCTTCTCCAAACGTTTGACGCCTAAGATACCATTCCCAGACTTGCCCGTTAAGAGGCGTTTTCTATTTGTTCATGGATGAGACTTTTACGCCAAGCAGGAACCGACACATGATTGGAAAACCCTAGTTGCCGATCTTAGACGTCGCCCGTTCAAAACCTAGTTGACGTAAAACTGATGTAGTGGCATTGTCACCATATGGGCAAATCTACTAGAAACTTTTAATGGCAATCATGGGTCAAATTGCTTTTGGACCAATCTTTCCAAAACCTCAAAGCAAAAGCAAGTCATTATCCATAACGTGAGTGATAAAAAAATTGGACTGGTGCAAACAATGATTTGGAAATATTTTTCTAAATATGATAGCTTATGTTGCTCACAAAAATGTGTTTAAAAAGTATTTTCATTGTTCAGGAAAATGTTTAGACATTTATTATTGTCAATAATTAAAAAAATTGGCATAAGTGCTCTATAAGTCTTAAAACTTGTTACGAAAATACAATTTAGTCTAAAACTTCAAAAAGTACAAATTAGTCCTAAAATTTATTATAAAAGTACAATTGAATCATAAAATTTTCTAAAAATGCAATTAAGTCTTAAAATTATTATAAAAGTACATTCGAGTCCTTAAACTTTCAAAAATACTATCAATAAAATGACTTGATTTAACTAATTTGATAAATTTTAGGATTTGATTACATTTTTGAAAATTTTAAGATTTGACGCATTTTCGTGACAACTTTAATAACATAATTGTACTTTTTAAAAGTTTTATAATTAAATTGCATTTTGTTTACAAATTTTACAACTTTCAATATATTTATTCCTAAAAAATTTATTGATTAATTATTTCAAGTAGCAAAAAATTATTTTTAGAAAAATATTTTAGAAGTCAATTATTTTTTCATGAAACAACGGGAGTCCACGATTTGATTTTGAAAAGGACACAGCTTTCTATGCAAAGAATATTGGTGCCCTCTTTTAGTGGGGAACATAATGACCCATTATCGCTTATTGCTTACTAATGCCTTTATTCTTCTGCCTTTAGCTCTTATGCCAAAATCGATTTATCTTTGTAGTAATCTTATCGCAATTAGCGGCACTTTAAACCTGCCATGAAAGTTATGACGATGATCAAAGTGAAAAGCATCGGAACTGGAAAAGCACAAAAAAAATACGTAAAAATTCGCAAGTGAAAAGCTGAAGAACTCATTTTGACAGGAAGTCATTCAGTTGACGTGGTGGATAGGTTTTACAGTTTTCAGCTATCTAAATTCGAGTTACAACACAATAATTTCTCCTTCCCGCGAGGAAAGGTAATGCTCTGGAAAGTGAAAGACTTTCAAAAGATTGCTTGTCCCATTACAAAGTAGGACTCCTGGAATCAGTGACGGAACGATGGTGGTACCGGCCAAGTCCTTGTATGTTGGAGCCACAGTGGCACCATAAAAGAAAAATTTCTGTTTCGACAACGAAGTACGACCCAAATTCAAGTGTACACGAATGAACCTTAGCGTGACGTTTGCATTAACTCAATCCCACGTTACGATCATAAGCACGCCACATAAAAATGCCTGAAATCCTCATAAGCATGTATAAAAGCCATTTGTGATGCTCCATCTGCTGAGCACATTCCACCGAATATCACACACCCTCCCGGGAAAAATGTCCCCTTCAATTCATTCCGCGCTCTCGTTGATCCTCCTGCTTCTCATATCACATTCGTACCTAATCTCAGTTTCGAGCACCATTCAAGATGATTTCGTCCAGTGCCTCAACCTCAACTCTGAGGCCGTCGTGCCGCTCTCCACCTTCTACAACCAGAAGAGCTCCAATTTCAGCGCCGTGCTTCAATCGTCCGCGCAGAATCTCCGTTACCTTGTGCCTTCCATGCCGAAGCCCGAATTCATCTTCACCCCGCTGATCGAAGGCCATGTCCAGGCTGCTGTTATCTGCTCGAAGCAGCTTGGGATCCACCTGAGGGTCCGGAGTGGGGGGCACGATTACGAGGGCCTGTCCTACGTGTCTGAGACCCTAACCCCGTTCATCATCGTGGATTTGAGCAGGCTCCGCTCCGTGACTGTCGATCTGGCGGATAACACCGCATGGGCTCAGGCGGGGGCCACGATAGGGGAGGTTTACTACCGAATTGCCGAGAAGAGTCGAATCCACGGCTTCCCGGCAGGTCTATGCACAAGTCTTGGTGTCGGGGGACACATCACTGGCGGGGCTTATGGTTCTATGATGAGGAAGTATGGCCTCGGGGTGGATAATGTGCTGGATGCTCGGATCGTCGATGTGAATGGCCGAATTCTGGACCGGGCGGCGATGGGAGAGGATCTATTCTGGGCCATTAGAGGAGGGGGAGGAGCGAGCTTTGGCATAATACTCGAGTGGAAAATAAAGTTGGTGCCAGTCCCCTCGACGGTGACTGTCTTCACGGTAACAAAGACTTTGGAACAAGGTGCGACAAAGCTCCTGCACCGGTGGCAACAAGTGGTGGACACGCTAGACGAGGACCTATTCATCAGGGTGATCATCCAAGCGGCGAGCGCCGGCGGAGGCAAAGCCAACCGAACTGTGAGCACGTCGTACAATGCCCTCTTTTTAGGGACCGCTGACCGACTCCTTAAGGTGATGGAAGACAGCTTCCCAGAATTGGGACTCATGAGGAGCGATTGCTTCGAAATGAGCTGGATCAGATCAGTCCTGTACATAGCTGGGTACCCAAGCGGGACGCCGCCTGAGGTCCTCCTCCAGGGGAAGTCCACATTCAAGAACTTTTTCAAGGCGAAGTCGGACTTCGTCCGTGACACGATCTCAGAGACCGGCCTGGAGGGGCTGTGGATGAGGCTGGTACAGGAGGACAACCCGCTGATGATATGGACACCGTACGGCGGGATGATGAGCAAGATCTCAGAGTCCTCGGCACCGTTCCCGCACCGCAAGGGCACCATCTTCATGATCCAGTACCTGAGCCTCTGGAACGATGCCAACGAGGATGCCACCAGGCACATGAACTGGATCCGGAGGCTCTACAGCTACATGGCCCCTTACGTTTCGATGTTTCCCAGAGAGGCGTATGTGAACTATAGGGACCTTGACTTGGGCATGAACAAGAACGGGACGAGCTTCATACAGGCCACTGTCTGGGGCGCCAAGTACTTCAAGGACAACTTCGATAGGTTGGTCCAAGTGAAGACCAAGGTCGACCCGGACAACTTCTTCAGACATGAACAGAGCATCCCACCATTGCCACTTTCTGTGAGGGGGAAGTGGACAACAGACTGAGAAGGAGACAGAAGATGGGGTTGGCCGGCCCTTGAAAGCATTGTATGTGGGTTCGATTGGTCTTTTGTGAGGCACTTTGGTGGGTGTAAATGGTTTGTGGGTTGGCGTGTTATGGAGTAGTGCTTGGATAAGTCACCTCTTGATGGATGTAATTGTACTAGAAATATGTGAACTTTGTCTTGATATGTAGAAGCCGATGCTCTACTGGATTGGCGAAGGGGTTAGTACCTTTTAAGGTAAATCGTAATTCACATCCTCCAGTAGTGGCCTAATCATATTTCAGATTCCAATTTTCGGAAAATGAGATTTCATATATTATAGCCTAGCTTATGCACCATCGGATGTTGTCCATCATCCATTTTTCACTATGACATCGAAAAAAATCATGGAGCATTAGATAGAGAGCGGAATCATTAGTTTGGAAGCATAGAAAGGAGAGCAATTCTTAATTTATGATCAAAAGCTAAAATAGTCATTTCACCGGGAACACAATATAGTCAATATTAATCTACAAACCTAAACTAAACGATTTCAAATATCACGACAGGTTAGTGAACTTTTTAAGGCCTTTTTTTGGTAGCTTAGTGTTGAAAAATAGATCACTATTATTTCAGTATATTACTTTTTTCTTTACAAGGCTATATATATATACATACAGGTACTACTAGAGTAACAATCTAAAATATTCACTTTCTATGTGAATTACCCCCACAAATCAACTCGCCTAAATATAAATATTTTCTTTATATATATATCACTCCTACAAATCAGCTCACGCCAACACTCCCCCTCAAGTTGGTGCATAAATGTCGCTAATGCCCAACTTGTCAAGTGAGCCGTGAAAGGCTCGCTCGAGGCGCCTTCGTCAATATATCTCGCTAGCTGATCTTCAAACCTCACAAGCGGGAATTGAACTATCTTTGCATCCAAATTCTGCTTAATAAAATGACGATCAACCTCAATATGTTTGGTTCGATCATGCTGCACAGGATTATGTGATATGTCAATAACTGCCTTGTTATCACAAAAGAGCTTAATCTCGAATCTTGGAGGAAATCCCAATTCAGACATCAGCTTTTTAAGCCACAAAAGCTCACATAGCCCTTTGGCCATCCCTCGAACTCGCCTCGCACTCGACAAAGCCACCACTTTTTGTTTCTTACTTCGCGAAGTGACTAGATTCCCCCCACAAATGTAAAATACCCGAAGTTGACCTTCGTCGTACACACTCCCCCGCCTTGATCTGCGTCCGTGTAACCTTCAATTCCAAGATGACCATTCCTCGGGAATTTTAACCCTCTCCCCGGAGATGCTTTCAAATACCGAATTATTCTTACCACAAAGCATTCATATGGTCTTCACTAGGAGCATGCATGAATTGACTTACGATACTTACTGCATATGCAATGTCTGGACGTGTATGCGATAAGTAGATTAACTTTCCCACTAACCTTTGGTATCTCTCCTTGTTTGTTGGTACTTGATTGGGGTACTCTCCAAGTTTATGATTCTCCACGATTGGGGTATCCGCTGGCTTACAATCTAGCATCCCTACTTCTGCCAACAAATCTAGTACATACTTCCTTTGAGATAGGAATATTCCCCCTTTTGATCTTGATACCTCTATTCCCAAAAAATACCTTATTTCTCCTAGGTTTTTCATCTCGAACTCTCCAAAAAGCCTCCTTTGGAGTGAGGTGATTTCTTTCACATCATCCCCTGTAATGATTATATCGTCAACATAGATAATCAATGCAGTTATCTTCCCTTCTTGTCGTCGAAGAAACAAGGTATGATCGACTCATTACGTGCGTATCCATACTTCTTCATTGCCACACCGAACCGACCAAACCAAGCCCTTGGTAATTGCTTCAAACCATACAAGGACCTTTTCAATTTGCAGACCACACTGGATGTGAGGAAGAGTTGTATCCTGGTGGTACATCCATATAAATCTCCTCCTCTAAGTCACCATGGAGGAATGCGTTCTCTACATCAAGCGATATAGTGGCCGAGTCTAAATTAAGCGCAAGAGACACCAAAACTCGAATAGTATTAAGTTTTGCAACAGGAGAGGAAGTCTCTTGGTAGTCAATTCCATACGTCTGCGTGTACCCCTTTGCTACCAATCTTGCCTTGTATCTTTCGATGGACCCATTTGCCTTATATTTGACAGAAAAAACCCATTTGCATCCCACTTTGTTTTCTTTCCTTCGGGTAAGTCCATCAATTCCCACGTTCTATTTTTTTTTTCAATGCCTTCAGCTCTTCTTCCATAGCTCGAACCCACTGCGGATCCTCCAAAGCTTCCCGTACTCCATTCGGAATTTGAACCGAAGATACAGCCAACACGAAATGTTTCAATGGTTTAGATAACCTTCCGTTGAGACATAATTTGCGATGGAATATTTCGATCTCTTTTCTCCAAAGATCGGTGAGTATCGATTTGGGGGCTTTCCCCGATTATGCCTAACAGGTAATTTATATTCCATTGACATATTAGATTCATCAAACAAACTAGAAGTAGTAGAGGAGATTACCTCAGGAAGATCCTCACGAACTTGGTCGGGTACTAGAGGGGAAGGGGGCTGTTCAACTTGTTCACATGTGGGTATTTCGCCCTTTGTTGGATCCTACGAGGCTTCTGTAGCTACACCTGTCGCAAATTCACTAGCACTAGCACCCTCTGTCACTTGCTCAACAGTTCCACCATTAACACCAGTCGTGCCAGCACCACCCATGGTTGCTCCAACATCGCCGAGCTTGCCTAACCCCGTTAACACCAGTGTTTGAGCTATCATCAGCACTACCACCACCCCCAACAATCGCGTCTCTTCCTTCGGGTGTAACCCCAGCAATAATCTCCCACCAATTCTCCCTTTCTAGCCAATTCTCCCCCTGAAAGGTAGAATTGGTACTCGGGTAAAAGAACTCTCCTTCGACAAATGTGACATCCATAGTCACATAAGTTTTTTAGTAGATGGGTTGTAGCATCGATAACCCTTTTGATGAGTACCATACCCCAAGAACATACACCGTAAAGCACATGGATCAAGTTTGGTACGTTGGTTCTTCGGAATGTGAACAAACGCAACACATCCAAACACACGAGGAGGAATTGTCAAGACTGATGGCAATGGGATAAATGCAGAGAGTGCTTGTAGAGGCGTACGGAAATCTAACACTTTTGAGGGCATTCGGTTGAGGAGATGCACCGCCGTGGCAACAGCATTATCCCAAAAACGTGAAGGAACATGTCCCTCAATTAAGAGAGTTCGAGCGGTCTCGAGAATATGGCGATTCTTCCTTTCGGCCACTCCATTCTGTTGTGGAGTTTGTGTACATGAGTTCTCATGAATGAGATCATGTTGCTGAAAGTACTCCTTGAGATGTCGATTCACATACTCTCCTCCATTATCACTTCGAAGAACTTGTAGCTTACCATCAAACTGTGTTTGAACCATCTTGTGAAATACTTTAAACACATTAACCACTTCATCCTTAGTTTTCATCAAGTAAAGCCAAGTCATACGCGTGCAATCATCAACGAATATAACAAACCACCGACAACCCGAGATAGCAGTAATAGGAGAAGCACCCCACACATCGAGTGAACTAATGAAAAAGGCACGTTATTCTTACTCAAACTTATGGGAAAGGAAACACGGTGGCTCTTAGCCAAAATGCAAGTCGACAATGGAAATCCAACTCTTTTAGATCCAAAAATAATTCAGGAAATAGCTTTTCATATAGCCAAATGAAGGATGTCCCAATCGTCGATGCCAAAGCCAAATCTGTTTTTCTTTATTGCTAGGTGAACCCCGGACTTGATGCACACTTCCAAACTTGAGATCATCCAGGTAATACAGCCCCCCCCGTTTAGTACCACGTCCAATGATCTCCTTCGTGAGGATATCCTGGAAAAGATAGAATTGAGGATACATAAGAATAATACAATTAAAATCTTCAGCGAGCTGTCCAACAGAAATTAATTTTGTGGTCAATGACGGGACAAGTAAGGTGTTAGGCAACGACAAGCGAGGGGAAACCGCAACCACACTAGCCCCATCACTTTGGATATGTATTCCCATTTGCATTTGAGATATTGTATCGTCTTGGTTACGTAATGCTCACAAAATCATCTGGGCTAAAGGTCATATGCTCGTAGCCCCGAATCAATAACCCATCCATCACAACTACTTGTGATTAGGGAGAACCAGCGCACAACCACAATTACCTTGGATATTACCTGAATTGGACGTAGTTGGTTGGTCTTGAATTTCAACTTTGGGCACCAAAGACAGCTGAGGTTCCATCTTAGCAAAAAAAACTTTCCCTTTTCCACTGCTAGTACCCCCGTCGGCTTGTTTTCGCGACTTCAATTCCTTCCACCACTCTGGATAGCCATGGAGCTTAAAGCATGTATCTCGAGTATGCTTAGCATTCCCACAGTGTGAGCATCCTCCAGATGAAATTGTAGTTCGCAAACCGTTATTCATCTGCCCACCCCCTTGCGTAGCTCCTGATTTATTCATTTGTAAAGTTGGCATTACTGGTGATTCTCGGACACCTGTCTTGCTTCCCCGTGCCACCATGGCAGCAGACCCAAATGTGGAATCAGTATGGGTGAGCATCACTGACTGTCTCGTATCCTCCCTACGAACCCATACATATGCTTGCTCGACAGTTGGGAATGGTTGCATTTGGAGAACATCCGCTCTCACTTTGTCTAGACGATTGTCCAACCCATCAAGGAAGACATACACCCGATCTTCCTGAATGGCAAGATTGTACCGCTCAATATCAATTGGGCATGTCATTGGTTTGGACGACGGAAGTCGATCTCCCTCCACAAACCCTGAAGATTATTGTAATAAGCCTCAATTGTCTCTCCACCTTGTCTCATCCGAGTCACCCGCCTCTTCAAGTCATAAACTTGGGAGGCATCACTTCCATCAAAGAAGGTTGTTGCAACGAGTCCCATACCATCTTCGCATTTGGGAAGCGGATAAAATTTCCTATTAATGCAGGATCCATCGAGTTGATTAGCCACCCCTTCACAATCGCATCCTCGTCTTCCACTTCCGAAATTGAGGATCGGTAGGTGAGGGCGAGGGAGATCACCATTAATATAACCCAACTTGTCTTTACCGGAGATGAACATCTCCACCACTTGAGACCACAATCCATAATTTGATCCATCCAATTTGACTGAGATTTGTGCGGTGGATGGCTCCTGGGATTGTGTTGATACCTGAGTCGAACTCTGAGTCAAAATCTATGTCAGCTTCATCGTAAGATTCTCTAGAAGAGAAGCAGTTGTTAAGTTCTCCCCTTGGTCTTGATGAGGTACCTCCTCAGTTAGCTTTGTCATGGTTGCCAATCACAATTCCTTCATAAAGGAATTTCTGGTCGAGTCAGATTAGTGCAACAACAGCACAAGTCAATCTTTGCGGCAGCAATCGATTTGGTCGGTGCGGCGGCAGCACAAGGAAAAACCTAAAGCCGCAACGACGATCGATCCGATGGAGAAAACTAGGGTTCCTCCAATGGAGAAAACTAGGGTTCCGCTTCGATACCATGTTGAAAAATAGATCACTATTATTTCAAGTATATTACTTTTTTCTTTACAAGGCTATATATATATATATATATATATATATATATATATACATACAGGTACTACTAGGGTAACAATTTAAAAATATTCACTTTCTATATGAATTACCCCCACAAATCAACTCGCCTAAATATAAATATTTTCTATCTATACATATCACTCCTACAAATCAGCTCACGCCAACACTTAAGTCCCTAGGAACTGCAATTAATTAGTTTTGTTTTATGGCTTAATTTCTAGTTATATCAAAATGTAGATATTATCCCGAAGATATCTAAAGCACATGTTTGGACGAGTTCGAGGTGTCCCAGAATATCAAGTGGGCGCTCGGGACAGTGTCCTGGGAGCCCGGTCTTGACGAGCGTAGTAACATTTACCTCCTAGGCATGGGTCACTTGATTGACCAGCCCCACTCGGTTTGCGAGCTCGCCTGGAAATGCGAGTTTCCAGTTTTTAGGTACTTTTGGGCATAGAACACGAGGTTTTCTCTTAAGATTTTCTAGTGAAATTTGGTGAGAGAAACACGAAAGCTCACGAGAATTTGTGTATACATCTAGTGTTAGGGAACGTATCAGTGATTGAGCAACTAATTGTAAAGTCAAAGACCAAATAGAGTCAAATCCTAAATTTGGGCAATCTACAGGATCAAGACATAATCATAAAGTCAAATACCAAATAGAGTCGCCACCAATCAAATTTTAATTTAATATTTTTATAAATGAAAAGTCACCAAACAAGATATAAATTGCTAACTACTTAAAAGGTATTCTTTCATATGGAATAAGTTACTAAACATATTGGAGGTTACTTATTGGCATATGATATTACTAAATACATATGAATGCTACAAGTAAATGAAAAGTTAGTTACTAACCTCATTACGTATTTTACTTTTCGATGTTGACATTTACTAGGCATATTGAAAATTACTATGGTCGAAAATAATATAATCAATCACATGATGATATTCCCGGTAAACAAAAAGTCACTAAACACATAACTTGGTTGCTTTCTTATAACAAAAGTTATTTCACATATTGAAAGTTACTTCAATATACAAGAAAGTTGCTAGGATGGATTGACGTACCTTTGCTCTGTTATGTGAGCTAGGACGCACAATTCGTGACTTCTGTCTATCTTTCGTGTAATTGCAATTTTTTGTTATGGTTTTTAAGCTTGGTTAATGGTGCTTATAAGTATTATGTCTCAGGTGGTCCCTTCATTGTTTTATGACATTGGACAACATTAGACAACTTTTTTTAAAAAACAAATTGTGAATTATGTTGATGTGAATTTTGGTTTAATTGAATTTTGGTATATTTAAACATTGTTATTGTGTAAAAGGTAGTTTTCTGGAAGTTTTTGTCTCAAGAAAGAGGCACAATGTTAAGTGCATATGCAAACTGTGTCACAGCAAATGCTATTGATGGACTTAATCTATAGTTTAGTTGCTTTAAAATTGGTTTTGATTACCGAGAGAATGAAAGGATGAAGGGGCTAAAGAAACATTTTAATCGCATGCTTACAACTTCTGTTAAAGACCCAAATGCAATTGTTATGGTCTTTATAACTATCTTGCGTGCTTTTAATATGGCCTAACAAGTGCCATGGCTCCGAGCAGTTCAATTTCTACCATTTTTTTTCCTTTACTTTTTTTTGGGGGGTAGTGGTTACATAATTTGGTTCAACTTGCTCGATTTGTTGATGTTAAGAACGAAGTTTAAAGAAAAAGGAACAATTATTTTCCTAATCTTTAATTGAAAGCCTTTCTTACATCTTGGCCAATACAGTTTTTCCAAAATTTAATATGCAAATTTTCTAAAGTAGTCGGATTTAGACTTTTTTTCCATTTTGTTTATTGGATCTGGAGTTAAGATGATAAGAACAGTACTTTTTTCATGGGCATAGCATCTTTGCTATTTATACTCATACGTGGTTTTCTATCAAATAATGGACATAATAGGATATAAAAATATCCAACTTTATTTTTTGTGATTCATCAAGCAATAGATGTAGCAAAATCTATGAATTTTTTAGCCGATCCTCAAGTCACATCCTAGTTAGAAATCTTGTATTTAGGACATATGGCTTGTAATTTTCACATTGATATATAATTTCTTGATTATGAATATAAGTTGCTCTTTTTCAGTTTTTAGTAAGTTTTTCAAAGGGTCAGTGTATATTTTCATATTTGAAGGAATTTATAGTAACTAATAAAGTCGTTGAGAATTTTAGCAATTTCTCAACGTTAGATGCAATTCTGATCAAATTAGTTTCTAGAAATTTTGAATAGAAAGTTTGCCGATTTGTTAGAAACTTTACTCAAAAGCCTCCATGGCGGGTTGCCTTATGCGAAAGCAATTTTTACTCCATTGAATTGGTCACAGGTCCACTTGCCAAGGCTTCGTATGAATTCTTACTTGGGCCTCTTGAATGAACCTTTCTTTTGGACTTTGGTCCCAAGCTTGTTGAGTGAAAAAGAGCTAGTTTTCTTTTTGTCTATTTTTGCAACCCCCCAAAAAAATATTGTACTCATTTGAAGAGAATTAAAATAATTATTGCTAATTTACAAATGCGTACCTTATCGGACATTTAATTGAACGGCACCAATTGCCTGCAAACCGGATCCGGACGACCATGGGGTTTTCAAAACTCAATGTCGATGGCTCCTTTGCCATTGGAGCGGTAGTCAGAGATTGTAGGGACACTTCCGGTGTGCTTATCGGAGGTTTTGCTCGCTCGATTAAGGTGCAATCTGCGCTCCACGTTGAAACCCTAGCTATTGTCGAAGGACAGAAATTTGCGCACGAATTGATGGAGTCTTGACAGCAAGACATCAGTTGAGCATTTCTTGGGTCAGCAAGATCAAGTAACGTGGGATGTAGCCCTACTTATCTTAACGGGCCGGGCCCTGCTTTCCTGTTTTTCCTTCTCTTCGACTGCCCCACTGTTAGGCCTTAATAAAGCCGCGGCTTGGATCATTAAAGCCCAACACCGTGAGATTGTTCCTCTGAACAGGGCTTCAAGCCCCCTCTCTCTTTTGGATGCTCTTTGTTCTGAAATCCATATGAATTACTCGTCGATTTACCTGTATGGGAAGATAAGAAATGTTTAAGCGACCAAAAAAATAAAAAATAAATTGAACGGCACCGATTGCAAAGTTATCAATTTTATGTCACAACATTCTCATTGAACAAAATATAATCCAGTGATCAAAATTGTACAAGTTCCAAGTCCGAACCACCCTCATTTATTCATTTCTTTACACCTAATTAGTCTTTAGGACAAGTTCTTAGATGACGATAAGTAAAAATGAGGTAGAGCCACACTTGCAAATATTTAATATATAATACATGGTACTACTGACCAAGGCGGTGGCGGCATACGTCTAATGAGAGTAAACAATCATTTATTTTTCGATAAAATTATACTTACAGAGAAGGGTTTTTGCTAAAGCATTTTCATTGAACTGAAGGTGCAATCTATTATAGTATATAATTATTCATTATGTTGCTATTGGTGTGGTATTTTGGCTAGTAAGACTGTGTTTGGCAACTTGTCAAATAGTAACAATTTTTGTTCTTTTATTCCCCAAAGTAAATTTGGAACATAAATTCGTTTGGTAAAAGTTTTAGTTTTGGGAACAAATTTCTATATTTTTTTTTTGTTCTGGAAAGTAGATTTGAAATAGAATTGAGAAGTAAAAAAAGTGATTATTTGTTCGCAGGAACAATTCTAGAATCAAACTAACCCAATTTTTCTATTTTCTCTTCTTTCTTCTTGGTCTTTTTCCCTCTCTCTTCTTTTCAACTGTTGCCATTGCTGCCGCTGCCATCCACCGCTGTTGGTCAGCAGCGACCGGTTCGGCAAACTCATCGGAGTCTTACTAGGCTAGCGCAGGGTCCACCGAGCTTGCTGGAGGCGCGCCCAACCACTAACAAGGCTCAACCTCATTAGGTCTAGTGAGGCCGAGCCTCACCGGTGGCCAGGCGAGCCTTGCCCGAGCCTCCCTTGCCACCGGGGAGCCTCACCTAATTGAGCGAGACTCGGCCAAGCCATGGTTGGGCCAAGCTTGGCCTCGCCCGGATCTGGCGAGGCCAAGCTCGCCTAGCTACCAGCGAGGCTTGGCTAATGAGGTGCGGTCTCACCAAGGGCCGACGATACTCCAGCAAGGTCGTTGGCTCTCATTTGGTTGATCACCGGTCATCCCATGGTCGGCAACCAGCAACCCTTGAAGAAGAAGAAGAAGAGAAAGAAAAGAAAAAAAAATTATTTTAAAAAAATATGATTTAGATTAGAAATTTTTAGAAGGGTACCAAATGCAAATTTATTTTGGAAATAAAAATTTTGGATAGTTACCAAATGGCTTAAAATGCTTAAAAATTGTTCTCGAAAATAGAAAAAAAAATTTATTTCTGATTAGAAATTATTCTCGAGAGCCGAATGGTTACTAAACGCACCCTATGTCATCAATATTGAGACAAGAGGATCATCAATTATGAAAATCTCAGGGTTCCAAATTTGCTAATAAAATAATTTGAGCATATGCTATTAGTACAAAAATAATTTTCAACAAGCAAATTTATGTAACGGGGATTCGATAGTTAATGAGGAAGTGGGTTATTCAACCCCTCAAATCGATGGTAGATAATGAGTAGTTATCGAGCTAGCATCAGGAATCACCTACGAAGGACCGATTATGAAATATTGGAACCGGAAACTGCTCGTTAGTTTATGGATTCATCCAAGAACTGAACGGTCAATTTGTCTAGTTCCCTAGTGGATTCTTGAAATCAATCTCACCAAAAGCTATTTAATAGTTGTACAAAGGTGTTGGCTTTATTTTAAATAATAACCAACTAAAAGCCTAAAAACAATCACTTGAGCTCCACAAGATTGTCTCAATCTTTGAATAGTGATCCATACAACTAACTAGGGGTGAGTAGCGGTCTAGGGTCGACCCTGGACCGACCCTGGACCGGCCCAACCCTGTCGGTCCTGGTCTGGTTCCCAAGGGGACTGGGTCGGTCCTTGGTCCTGAAATTCCAGGACCAACACTGTGCGGGTTAGTCCTCGGTCCTAAGAGTTTTGGGTCGATCCAACCCTGGACCAACCCTGTATATTATATTATATTATATTATTTATAATTCTTTTATATATTCTAACATAAGTAAAATGTCTGTTATATTATATTATATTAAGATGTTCTATCAATAGTACTAATAGTAATTTCAATTTAAAACTTTTGTTGAGTATTAATTATGTGTCGTTTGTTTTGTTTTTAGGTGTTTAGAAGTTCAAGTGAATTAACAAGATGTGAAATTATATATTCATGGTTTATATTAAGTATTTTGAATTTTTTATGGTTTAATTGTATTTTACTAATGAATTTCAGCCGCACTTTGCTTTTCAATTTGTGTCAAATGGCAGAAGTTTTTAAAAAGTAGACTAGTACTACAGTTGCTACGGTGATTTGCTAGTCAAGTGGTGTGAATCTCATTTTTCGGTTGAGTGGACTCTACATGATCAAATGCAAGAAAACACTTTTGCATATGGTGTTATGAATACTAAAGATAGATGATTACAAGAACTTTCCATTTTGTCCCATATCTCGATGAGTGGTTAGCAGGTACGAAATTTTTATTATTATGTCATCTTAAAATTGCTAAATATGTATTGGTATCTATAGTTTAGTTGCACAATACCGCATTGTCGATAAATGTGTAATTTGAATTTGTAGGTTTGTTTTTTTAGGGAGTATAAAAAATAAGACGAAAAAAATTATCGATTGATCTCGGGTTGACCCTGGAACTGGACTGAACCCATTGGGTTGGTCCGGTCCTTGGTCCGAGGCTTAATAGGGTCAGTCCTCGGTCCTAAAAATTGAGGACCGACACTGTACGGGTTGGTCCTAGAGTTAGGGGGTGGCCCGGACCAACCCGGATCATGCTCACCCCTACAACTAACCGGCAGAGTTCATTGATGATCTCATCCAAAGATTTCTGGGCTTTTTGATGACAAATTTGCAATCAGGAAGCTACTATATTTGTTCCATTTCCCACCTTTTGGTATAGGTTGAGGGGGAATCTTGGTAAACTCACAAGAAATCCCACAGCTTATCTTATATGTAGAAGTTCCTCCATTAGCAATTCTGCAAATTGTGAAATAGTTCAAAATTTAGATGTGCTAAATTCGAAAATTTTTTAATATTAAAAATTAATATATTATTAAAATATAATCAGTCTGGTCCATGAACTGAGAACCGGACCAATAGTCACCGGTTCCCATAAATTGGAACTGGAAACTGAACCTGTTCCCTTAAGAACCACCGATTTTGAGTAGTTTAGGTGGGCTCTGATTCCTTTACACACCCCTAAGATAAGATTGCTTATGTAATTTTTTTTTTTATATTGACAGTTTAAAAATATATGCTCTAATTGTCCTTCCTAATATTCCTAAAAATTTTGATTAAAAAGAAAAAAACAATAATTAATCTTCTTTTGAGGGAGCATGTCATGGCGCTGTCCCATCTTTTCTGCGACCATCTCCATCATCAACCAACACCTATTCCCCTCGAAGCGTAGCCGATGACGAGCATGAAACGGTGGTCAGGTTGACGGTTTCATGGAGGCTGTCCATAATAGCAGGAGCTATCTTACAAACTAATACAATTTTAAAATGAAAGTTCACTGTCGATGAGTTTATAATACCATGATACTTCTTAAACACGACAGTCTCTCATTTTAGGATCTTTTGTCGTTATTTATATGCTTTTTGATGAGCTCATTATACCTCGGAAAGCATAGTAATAGAAGAGAAGCGACAACGATGAGCAACTTTTATTAAAGTTAGGTGAACAATAATGTCTCTAATGCGTGTCTAAAGCTGCGAAAGAGATGTAAAGCCGACACGCAGAACAACATGGACATGTTTCTGGAGATGTCTGAATAAATTTGAACTGATATTATGAAAAGTTTAAGCTATACATGAGCTTAATTGTCTAGCACGAAAAAAGAAGAGAAAGAAAGACCTCAAGTTGAACCACGTGAACTCATTAGACTATTATTTTCAAATTGTTACGTCAATCTAACTGACCAACCATTTCGTGGAGTCAAATTGATAGAATTGATTGCCTATTTGAACGGAGGTCTTGAGTCAAAATCACATGGAACAATTTCGTGAAAAGCCCTAAAATATGATTTAATATGTACTCGAGTTTTGAAACGTTCTTGTCGTTTATTTGAATCCCTAAATTTACGCAACTCACACGAACGATTTTTTTTATAGGTGGATAGGCCTAGGTGGCATTTTATTAATTTTTCCATTCGACATGGTATTTACTATGGTTATGTGCTTTCTGTCCAAGACACGTGGCACTGTTGTAGCACTAAATGGGTGCTGCCACCTCCTCTCCTTCATTGACGAGGGTAGGCGACCCTAATTAGGGCATAAGCAATCGAGTGAGCGTCATCTAACTCTCACGTCATAATCACGCGGGTGGGTCGACCCTTGCTTGGTTGTGGCGAGTATAGGCTTTTAGTAGGACATGAAAATTTATGCATAATACCAATTAAACTTAGCTCGAGAGAAAACAAAACTAACAAAACTCGTATGAATCCAGCTTTGGGGTTCAAATCATCAAAAGAAAAATTTTAGGTACACGTTTTAGATACTTCTGATAGAATTATTTCAAGCCACATGAAATCGTATATGGTTAAATCTAGAAACACGTTGAGCACGAAAATACAAAGCTGAGAAACCTCTTCCTCCCTATGCAATCATAAGTCAACAGCACTCTAAACGTGGCTTAGAAATGGACAGCACCTCTTTCGCGTTGCTCTTCTCGAAATTAGTCCTAACCTCATCGATTTGAATTCAAAAGCCAGAGTTCAAATTACGAAACTCGAGCTTTCGATTGAAAACCTTCTTCGGAATTTGGACTTCTTCATCATGCGATTCGAATTGCCCGAAGTACATCGGAACGGAGAGAACTGTCACACCAAATAAAGATTACATTTTGGTGTTGGCAAAGGGAGGAGACGGACCCCCTAGTCGAAATCAAGAAAGTTTGCCCTGCCTTTGTTGACTGTGCGGGAGTGCTTGGAGAGTCAAAAAGCACGCTAGTGCGCATTAAGCGGCGAAATTTTCCTGTTGCATGATAGTTTCCGCCCGAGCCAAGGGTCCAAAATTCACGGCCAAAAGTCTCACCCACCAACATTATCTCCCCTACCCCGTTCGCAGTCGTTTTCGTCTGCTTTCATATTCTTGTTTTTCTTTAATGTTGAATGAACTTCCCGTGTCGTGCCTCTTGTCGTCAAGCTCCTACTATTTATTTATCACGCGAATATGATCAATTCGAATAAAACCCTAGCGTGATGGACGGGTACAGGCGATTGAATACTTTATTACAACTTGTCTTTCCTTCTTACGTATGGAGGACTCTCAATTGACCCTCAAGGACGTGGGGTTTTGAGCCAAACTAAAACCCTTTATTTGAAGGTGTCTTTAGACATGACTATCTTGTGCAATTAGTCAAGGCAGTATTTTCTTGGGGAGGCATAACTCTATCAAGCTAGGAAAATATAACCCAGTAGACTCTCAAGGAAATGCGAGTATGACTCCATTACCACCACCATAATCGTCATTAGGCTTTCTAGAAATTGGAGATCGTTTGCTTCATTTCCTTGCTTAGTGGTGTTTAACCCTTTTAGACTACATTCGATTGTCTAAATTTCTAATTATGATAGAACTAAATATGAACGAATATGAAATTCAGAAATTTTGTGATATTTTATCCATTGTTTAGGGTATTACAGTAATAAAGTGAGATATTTTCATATCATATCCTGATCACTATTGATGTGAACAGGATATCAATCTAAATGAACTTGAAAATATACAAGATAGTAAGAATCTCTCACAATCCACTTCTAAAGAAATCACAAATTAACGAATGACGAAAAGCTCCATCAATAAATCTATTATTATTGCACGATCTAAATCCTAAACAATAAAAGAGCTCATTGTAGTATTCCAGAGGCAGAGTTCGACTATGACAAGAACTATCAATGAGGTAGATTAGCTAGTGAATGCCAAATCTAATAAGAGAGAAAACACAATCATTCACCTTTGTGATTCCGAAAGTGTAATGCTTGGATTCTCACACCTACTTCAGTTTATTTACATATTTTTTTATTATTTTCCTCTCTATTTTTATTTATTTTCTTTTATTAGTATTTTTATTCTCTTCCATCGTTCCTAAGTAAAATTTTAATAAATAATAAATTATTCTTATGTACCTGTAATAAATATAAATACTAAATTATGATAGAAATAAATTCAAATATTTAATAAATAATGAATTTTTGTTATTTTGAATTTTCTCTTTGATACTAAAATTCAAATATTATTTGTATTTAATTATTATTTTGATTTTATTATTTAAGAAGGTTGTTATTTGAGAAAAATAACTTTTATATCATGGATATAAAATCCTATCCACTTTATCCCACCTCTTCCATAGGAGGCCTCAAGCAATTTGGCTAAAAAAACCTACTCGAATAAAGGGTGGAATGAAGACAGATCAAACTAAAAATTAAACAGACTAAACATTTTTTTATTTATTCAGGTTATATTTCTTTTATATCAATCTTTGTCCTGACTTGGGTAGCAACCAAAAACAACATATGATAAATTTTATTATATTCTTAATTATTTATTGACTTTTGACGTAGCCTTAGGGATTAGAGTCAGTATTATTAGGTTTTCAAGCGTATATTGCAAAACTAAGGACTTCTTCCACACGACCATAGAGAATAGGATATGTGTTTAGTGTCACGAGGGAACATTTAATGCCTATTTAGTCCCACATGAAAATTCATTATCTCGTCGACAGATTTTTGCAGGTGAAGATACCACTTACTAATGTTTGTTGTTGAACATTTCGATCACTTTACTATTAATTTTATTAAAATGTCGACCTACGGGAAGTTCATCAGCGATGATGCCAATCATGGATGTTTATAGAAGACATTTTATATTGTATTTCTAAGTTGTACCGTTATTAATACCCCACATGCAACTTTTTTAAGTATAAGCTGAGCTTTTTAAAGTAAGACGACTCAAAGGAGAATATATGCGGGTATACATCAAATAAGACATCGATAAGATGCAAGAAATTGCGAGAGAAAGAAGATGGGGGGTGTTTGTTTGCAACAAATAACCACATTAGCCACTAAATTTGATTTAGTGTGTGAAATTATGTAGGACCATTGACAATTGTATTAAAAGCTTAAGATAGATGTCTGAATTAATAATTTAATATTTTAACATTCTCCCTTGTGCGTAGATTGGAATAGATTGGAATTTGGCCTAAATTTAAAGCGTGGAAATATGGGATCAAGAAGTCCAATTGGGGCTTAGAATATTTAAACTCATGATCTCCTTCCTTGATATCATGTGATATTTTGTGAGAGCACTACTAATTGTTCCAAAAGCTTATACTTTTAGATGAAGGACGCTATTTGATATTTAAATATTCTGACAGAGTGAATGAGAATGTTTCACAAATGACATTCTGGCAAGGAATGATTTGGATAGCTGTAATAAATGTCATATTTTTTTTAATAGTAAAATCATCAAAAAAAAAATCCTAAAATTATTGTATTTGGGTTAATTTAGTTCTAAATATTTTAATTATGCTAAATTAGTCTTTAATTGTTCAACGATTTGCAAATGTAGTCTATCTAGTCAATTTTGGCTGGATGATTGCTTACATAGATGTTAGTTGTCCTACGTGGTATTGTTGATGCTAACATGGACAAGTTATGCAAATTTTTATTTTTTAATATTTATTTATTTTTAAATAAAAAAATTTGACAATATGCAAATTTCTATAATACCAAACGATGCTAACATGGACAAGGTGACGATGTCACCTTCAAGTAATGGAGTCAACAATCTTGAATGCAATTATTAAAGTTGTGGAGTTAATAAGTGTCAAGTAGTAGAGCTAACCACCGGGATTCGCCCCGGTGGCCACCCTTCCAATATGGAAGGGGAGGTGAGGGGTTCAAACCCCCACCTTCTCGAGGAGGATGGGGTGGGGGCGCGCAAGTTTCGAAGTGGGTTTCGACACCCACGCCCGCAAGAGGCAGGGCAAAGTCCGAGAGTGAGTGTAGAATAGATATAGAGTAGGACCGACAAAAAAAAAAAAAAAAAAAAAGTAGTAGAGCTAGTAATCGTTGAGTAGTTGAGTCAATAATCATGGTTTTAGCCGTTTGGGTTACTGTTTGCCTAACCTTCAATTGTGGGTTATAAATACCACAAGCATACTTTTGTAAATCCTCCTCCCAATCAATCACGTAATTCAATGTTCTTTTACAAATTTATCTTTATCTTTAATTTCGTTACAATTTAAATGGCCAGATACAATTGTCTCTAATCTCAATATTTTAAAATTTGGTCATTTGCTTTCATGTCCCAAATTAATAACCAACACTTTGCAACCTTGGTTGATGACTTATCAAGCCACATTTTGGAAGATTTTCTCTGGTTACTCTTTGGCATAACATCATTTTGACATGTCTGGTGGGACACATTTTATTAATTTAATAAGACTACAATGGCAAGAACCAAAAATCAACAAGATTCAACAAATGCTATTGGCAACATTAACCTATTACCACAAACTAGTAATAAAGCTATCACGCATTCTAGATCCTTAGCCGCCAAAAGAGTGGTAGAGGGAAATAGACAGGGTGACGTTAATCTTTCAAGGCACCTTAGTGAAGAACCATTGGAGGAACTTGCACTAATCCCAGTTTAATGTTCGACCATGACAAGATTGCTCGAAGAACAACAAAATGATATAACTAATTATATCGTGAACCATATGCAGAATTTGATTAAACCAATAGCCATCATTTCTATGCATGACATTCTACGGAGGCCAGGATCGTCCAATTAAATACCACCATTCCAAGCCAATCCAACAATATCGGGATATGTTCATAATTCCTATGTCTTTAATGATAGAAACAATGTTCGTCGAAATAATTTAGTCGGTAATAAACAACTTGGCAAATCAGATTGGTTGATAGACTGGTCAAATGCTGAAAGTTGAAAATGTTAGGCCGAAAAACGTTATGGCACCACCGAGTGCTATATTTTGAAAGGTTTTTTCATCAATAAGTTTTCAGAACGAATCATTTTCGGGAATCTCTCCCTGTGAAGTAAGCACATCACCATCAAATCACGTAAGAATATTGTGTTTAACTTTTATTGCCGCAAGTAATTTCTTACACGAGCAGTCTCGTTTGAAGAACTGCCGCCTTCGTCGTAATATCAATGCCGGTTGCAACAATAAGCCCTGTTCCCAAATTAAATAAAGCCACAAAAGAAGTACCCGAATGATCACCTTCTGCCTGGGGAAAGTCGTGATTGTCTGGCAAATTTCTCCTGTGAAAGTTGAGACTCTCAACTCAACTTTACAGATAAAGATATGCATATCATAATGTTCGAATTGATTGTCGGAGTGAGGAGTGGACGGGACGTAATCACCATGATATGACTCTGGATTTTTTTTTATTGGACCATATAAGACGAGAAAGTGCGCCTTCCATTCTGGTAAAATCCTAGCAAAAGACCAATATGATTTTGTGGATTTGCTTGCCTTGGGGACAAATACTATTTGTTTTTGCATGGCGTAGAGTGTCCTCCACGATCTGTACCAAGTTTAACCCTTGCACAGGTCCCATGTGTTCACTTCCATCGCCTCTTCAAATGGGGCAAAGATTGAGCGACGGGTACGCAGGGTTTCCAATTTTGATTTTCGGTAGTGGACTCTTGACTATGTGCTCCCCTCTTTTGGGAAGGTGAAAAATTGATTAACCACGCTCGCTTCACGAGTACGATTTAGGAGAACTTGAACTGAAATAGAAATTTTTTTTTTTTGGTCAGAGAACTGAAATAGAATTTGGGGGTGCTGGCCTGTCTCCCTAGTTTATGGATCGAGATCTAGTCCCAAGGCAGCCTTGACTTTGAGGCCTATTGTTACGAAATTTCGGATGTAGGAAAAACAGGAACACGGGATTGGTAAATTCTAATCATGGATCAAAATTGCCCTTGACATGTTTGAGTTCGTCAGCATATTAATTGGTCAGACAAACAAAAATGTATCCAATTAAACTCACTTTTACTCAAAAGTTCAAATTGTTAAATGAATATTTGATTTGATATATAAATAATTTGACGCTCCCCTTACGCGTGTTCTGGATTTGACCTAAGATTAAAGGATAGAAATATATTAAAGAGAGGCAAATAAAGAATCGAGAAAGATTTAAATTCAAGATCTAGTCATATATTAAGATGCTTTTATTGCAAATTATTTTAAAAATTTAAACCATTGAGAAACGTGTCAATAATGCGTTTATCGTATATGACTCAACAATCCTTTAAAAAAGTATTATGAATGATGTCTACTATTATATGGGATGGACTTCCAAGAATAGTAAAGCGCGAGATGCTATGCAGACAGTAAATCCTGAAACTTCTTGAATGGCTTCTCCGAGAAAACTGGTGCAAAGGAGGAGAATGAATTGTTTTCTGAGGTCTGAAAAGAACAAGAGATGTTGATAATGAACTGGCACTTGCAGTCACGATTATTAATATCTAAAGAAGTTCAAATGAATAGATGTGACCACTAAAGTCAAACTGATCAGAACTCTTCAGAAATCAACCGACCGTGAGATACTATTGGTGGGGGTGATGCAGCATTTAATCGATCATTTAAGTTCGACGACGGCCAACACCACTTTAGTCAATTTAGTAGTTGAACTATTCTGTGGACCCAATGCCCTAAAAAATTTTAACTCAAATCCAGCCACCAATTTACACTGAACTGTTTTTTGGCCCTATAAAAAACTCCAAACTTTACACACATTTCAATTCCACCTGAACTTTTTTTATTTTAAACTTTTGCTTCATCCTAGATCTGTCATTAACTCTTCATCTAAAATTTTTTATGGAGAACTCCCGAATGTGTTGAACGTCCTGGTGGGAGCTTTTTGACCACAAGAGATAGAAGACTCTCGAGCATGAGAGATTGAAAACTATACACGAAATCGAAAATCCCGAATTAGATGGAATGAAGACTCCTACAAGTCGAGCAATTAAAGGAAGCCTACCCTAATTGCACTAATTGTTACCCATATTTCAAATCCAAGAATTTGTCGTTTGGGCTAACGTGGAGATTCATCTCCAAAAAATGTTTCCTTGGAACTGAAATTTTGGGGAAAACTAGAGTAATAACATGGAAATGCCACTCAAGATTGGACGAAGGGTTAACAAGGTATATATAAGACCCAAGTAAAAGTTTGTGATTTTTTATAAGACAAAATTTAGGTAAAATTGAGACTAGACTTAAAGTTGGAGGTTTTGATGAAACAAAAAAAAAAGAAAAATTAGAGTGTAATTGGAATCAAAGCTAAAATTAGTTTTTTTTTTTTTTTTTTTTTTTTAGGGTATTAGGCCATCTTTAATGTTAGTAACACCTTGAAATATTACATTTCATGATCAAATAGATCGATAGTCTAACTTGGCAAGTTCATGGGTTTTTTGAGTGATCAATGAATCCAAACTATATGAACTTTGAAATGGAGCTGTCAAGGTAGATTTTTTAATTTTCCTTTCTCTGCTAATTTTTTAAAACACTTTAAATGAAAGACTATAGTTAGTAATTTAGTAATTAGTATTGTCCAGTATCACACACCTTTTCTCTTTCACTTTGTTTTATATTTAAGTGATTTCACATCTTATGATGCTCTACTACTCCTAAGTATACCCCATAGTCTTTGAACTAATCTAATGAAATAATAATTCAACCTGCAACTGCAACTTGCATCGTATGAGATGAAGACATCGCAGCTCCTCTCCCTCTACTGCGCGCGCGGCGAACCCCCATATCAGAGGTCAAAGGGCGTTGAACTCCGGACTAATTCTTACTCCCAGGCAGCCTGGCCCCACTGTTATTCATAGTGCCAGTTGTGAATGTGACTTTATGTGATCTCGGGAGAAGAGATGCCTTTTCCATTCAGTGTTGGTGACAAAAGGAATGGATTGAGAAGCTTATCAACTGCTCACAACTTAACTTGTCGACATTGATTGTATTGATATGTTTGATAACCCTCAGACCACAAGCGACTCCCTTAATCCAAAAACTCCTAAATTGCAGAGGTATATTGAGACCTACTTTCGTCTGCTCAATTCAAACATTAAAATAGTAAAAGGCAGGACGAATATTCGAGAGGCGCTCTCGGCAGTTGACTTAGAAGATTAGTGAGGTAGAACGGTGGACGGGTGGCGGGGAAGGCACTAGCAGTGGTCGGAGCGTTGTTATTGCAGCAGAACGGAGATGGTAATGAACAAGATGTAAAACCTCCTTTGAGAATATGTCAAAATTGGTATCTACTTTACGTTTTTCAAAGAGAGAATTGAAGATGGTTTGACACTCGGACATTTTCTTAGAGGCTTTCTTCCAACTATCCCTCAATGGGATATCCCTCGAAATTAGGAAATATAAAGATAGTTTAAGGGAAAGAACGAGTCAAGCACAAGTTGTCCACTATGTTTACACGAAGTGGGCAACTAATCTAAGGAACCAGCACAAGTCGCAAAGGCTTACTTTAGCCAATGAAACTAAAGTTTTCATCAGGGGACGTTTTTATTTTTAGATCTTTAAAAATACAATTAAATCAATGATAAAGGTTTGCCTAATTCAATTTTTCCCCTAGAAAGACATTAGTTTAGCCAGATGAACTACCCCACCTACAAGAAAAAACATTTAATTCATGCGGAAATTTTGCTCCTATGATAGAACAGGAACTGACTTGGAACCGGCAGGTTCAGTTCCAGGCCAGTTTCAAGTATAATTGGTTTGGTTCTTGATTTTTATTTTTCGGAAGCGGAAGGTAGATTCCAGATTTCTGCCTCACAAATAAACCTGTCTGAATGGATCAAATTCAGGTCATTATATTTGTGCTTGCTAGCCGCAGATAAAGAGTCAAGGAAAATGAGTTTATTGCGTCTGAATAGGTTCACGTGGCAAGATCGTTTTGTGTATGCTTGGACTTTGATCGAATGATGCATTCTTACCAGAAGTTTTGCAATAATTCATTTAACGACCCCACATTAAAGTAATGGAAGACCTTGAAGACCCGAAGTGATGTTCGCAATAGATCATCACCACGTCCCACATTTAAGTAATGGAAGACCTTGAAGACCTGGAGTGATGTTCGCATTAGATCATCGCCACGTTGTCCAGGCCATGGAAACCCGCTATATATGCACGGCCTGCCAAACGCTTGATCCAATAGAAACCAAGTCACGAGAGCACAGCGAAACCGACCTAAAAAATGGCGTTTCGCAGCTCTCTGCTACTTTCACAGATTCTCTTCCTTTTCGTAGCGTCATCATCTTCATGGACACCTGCGACTTCCACGATTCAACAGACCTTCTTTCGTTGCCTTTCGACCAATTCCATGAACTCCATTCCTCTTTCCACGTTTTACACCCCGAACAACGTCACTTCCTTCACATCCGTCCTCAATTCCACGGCGAACAACCTCCGGTATTTGCTCCCGACGGTGCCGAAGCCGGTGATCATCTTCACCCCGCTGTGTGAGGCCCATGTCCAGGCCGCTGTCCTCTGCTCGAGGCGGTTTGGGCTCGCCCTCCGCGTCAGGAGCGGGGGTCATGACTACGAGGCAGTCTCCTACGTGTCCCAGATGGAGTCCCCCTTCCTCGTGCTCGACCTGGCCCGCCTCCGCGCCATCCAGGTGGACATCCGCCGGGGCACGGCATGGGCCCAGGCAGGGGCCACGACCGGGGAGGTCTATTACCGGATTGCCCAGCAGAGCAGGGTCCACGGGTTCCCGATGGGTCTGTGCACCAGCTTGGGCGTCGGGGGCCACATCACGGGCGGGGCCTATGGGTCAATGATGAGGATGTTCGGGCTTGGGGCGGACAACGTTATCGACGTCAGGATGGTCGACTCCAAGGGAAGGATTCTTGACCGGAAGGCGATGGGGGAGGATCTGTTCTGGGCTCTCAGGGGTGGCGGTGGAGGCAGTTTCGGCGTAATCCTGGCTTGGAAGCTGAAATTGGTCAATGTGCCTGAGACGGTGACTGTGTTCACAGTCACCAAGACCCTCGAACAGGGCGCGACCAAGCTCCTGTACAAATGGCAAAAGGTAGCCCCGAAGATCGATGACAGGCTCTACATCAGAGTCATCATCCAGGCCTCTAGTGCCGACCTGGCGGCGAACCGGACGGTGACGACCTCCTACAACGCCCTCTTCCTAGGAGACCCCGACACCCTTCTTAGAATCATGGGTAAGCGCTTCCCCGAGCTGGGCCTGACACGGGCTGACTGTGTCGAAACGACCTGGATCGGATCAGTCCTGTACATCGCGGGGTACCCGAACACGACGGCCCCGGAGGTCCTCCTCCAGGGGAAGCCCCTGTTCCGAAACTACTTCAAGGCCAAGTCCGACTTCGTGAGGACTCGGATCTCCGTGAAGGGCCTCTTGGGCCTGTGGAAGATATACCTCCAGGAGGAGATCCCGTTCATGATATGGAACCCATACGGTGGGGCAATGGCGCGGGTCCCCGAGTCGGCGACACCATTCCCGCACCGGTATGGCACGCTGTTCAAGATCCAGTATGTGGCCACCTGGCAGGATGGGACCCAGAGCATGGCCAGGCACATGAGCTGGCTCACGAAGCTGTATAACTACATGGGAAATTATGTGTCCAAGAATCCTAGAGAGGCCTATGTGAACTACAGGGACCTCGATCTGGGCATGAACAAGAAAGGTGCCAACAGCTTGGCGGAGGCAAGTTCTTGGGGTCAGAGATATTTCAAGAGCAATTTCTACAGGTTGGTTCAGGTCAAGACCAGGGTTGACCCTGATAACTTCTTTAGGCACGAGCAGAGCATTCCTCCTCTGCCCGTGAAGAGAGGGAGTTAGAGAGCATTGATTGGTCAGTGCAAGATTTGATTGGATCTCCTAATAATTTGGTGGTTGATGTTTGGTTTTTTCTTCTTCTTCTTCTTTTTTTTTGGCACCATTTGATTTTGGGTTCCCCCCCCTCATTTGACTAACTGCAAGGCAGTGTGCACTATGAGCTTACTCAGACAAATATCAGTTTGTCTATGTTTGTCTGTCCCTCTCTCTCTCTCTCTCTCTCTCTCTCTCTCTCTCTCTCTCTCTATGATTTTTTTTTTCTTTTCTTAGGTTCATCTCATATCTTCCAGCTTAAGCTGTACAGGAGAACTCCTATGATCCCTGAAAGAGCTCGTCATTGCAAGAATGGTGCTCCCAAATGCTTTAAAGAGGGGGTCGCGAGTAGGGTTAGCTGTCCATTAAGAGCCAACATCATTCCACGTTTCCTAAGATTGAGTGCGGAATCTGTTTATAAAGCGACGTCAACATCCTGTTTGATTTTCCACGTTTCCCACGATCTAAAATTAGGGGAAAATCCCGTGAATCAACAACTTGTTTGAACCGCCAAGCAAATCGCAGCCACTGAATAGTCAATAGTGCATGTGCCGGTTAAATCGCGTCCTCAATCAACTGCGATGGATTGACCAGCAACTCCAATTTCTTATTTTCTTGACCTTTATAAACAGACATTGGATCCATCGGGAGTTAATTTTCCTCGCATTCGTCAGCAATATTCTATCGCATCGAGATCGCATCTGCCTTGAAAAGCGCAAGAAGTGTATAGTGGTCTTTCTCCAAGGACGCAAGTGTGACATTTAATTCGTATATCTACATGAAGGGCGCTAATTTCTGGGATTTGTACCCTTTTTCTCCAGAGAATTCCCGGGAATGTGGGAGTTAGTCAATTCTTCCGCCTCGTCTAATGCTCCTTCTCCTGCTCCTGGGATCACCTACTTTTTTATGAGTACTGTGATTTTTTATATATTTTCCCTTCAAGTAGATGCAGATCGATTATCCGAATTTTCTACTAAACTAATCTCTCTAGATCACACAAACTGCCAGTTTGTGTGTATTATAGTTCCATTCACAAACCCCAACATGAATCAAAATAAGAATTCGTCGCATTTGAACCGAGTGTTTGACCACTCAGTCAACTCTACGAAGATTACAGCTATATTTGAACACTCCTACTGGACTATTTATTGCTGTGTATAGGGTTCTCCACAGTCATTGTATAATGCAAATGACTTTAGATTATAAGATTTTCTTTAAAAACAAATAATAAACACTATTTGCTTTAGGCTAAAGGTGTTTCATAAAGAATAAACAAAACCCGATTTCTCTGACCGAGTAAATTGCCATGACAAGGTTATGTTTCCGGCCATTGCATCGAACACGCAAAGCAGTACGCAATTAAATGGATTTCCCGGCTTCTGCTGGTTATTGAAGCTTGATCTGGTTCTCAAGTGCCTTAGTTGCAGTTGACACGGTGCATGCATCTCAATCAATCAGTGATGGTGAGACACTGGCTTCGACTGGTGAAAACTTTGAGCCGGGATTTTTCCATAAAGGAATTTCAAGGGTTGGTACCTTGAAATAGAGGCAAAACAGATCTGGGAACAGAGGCAAGTGTAGCGCGCCGGACCACTGAGGTCGAGTGACCCTAGACGAGGTGACGTTAAGATCACCTGACTTCAGGCAAGCTAGATTTGGACCAGAGGTTACTGTCACATTCCAAGCCACTGACATCATGCCCCCAAGGTGACGGGTTGTCGAGGTTGCGACCTCACCCTGCCGGCATACCTCTAGCACCTTTTTGAGTCCAAGCCACTATTCTCAACTCCTCCATGAATCCTAGATTTGCAAAATTGAGCATCTGCGTGACTGTAGGTGAGTGCTATCGAGGTTGTGCGACCCAAGGCAAGGCGACGCCGATGTTGTGCAATTGCAAGTGATCCCATGCCGGCATCCTCCCTTGGCTCCTCGGTGAGTCCCAGCCATCATTTCCTCGTAAGGGTAACACAGGAATATGAAAATATTAGCGAGGGTAAGATTGAACGACAAAATTCATTATATCCAGTGACAACATTCCAAAAATGTTGAAGTGCAAATGTTGGGTTGGAGTTGAATTGGGCTAGGGAACTTTAGAATTGTTAACTTGGCTTAAAGATTTTGACATTGTATTACCAAACACCTCAACTTTGGCACAAAAGTATTCGAAGGCCCACAGTCCTTTGTAATAATTGAACCAAACACGACCAGCTCGCAAATTGATTGCCTTCACAACATGCTTTTAGGACAATCGATTTTAATTCTTTTCTAGGTTAAGTACGCTTTTGGTCCCTAACGATTTTTGTGCAGTCCTCTATCTTCTTTCGTTAATTCATCAGTAGGTTGACGTTATTATTAACAGTTTCTTTTTTTCAAGAAAGATCTTATTAACACCTGAATTTTGACTACTTATTTAGTGATAAATTGTATAGAAAATTAAAAACTAATTTATCCCCTAAATAAAATAACATAATTGCACAACATATAATTTTTAGGAGCATTCATCATATGGTTTAGTTCATTAATTGCAATTTGTGTTGGACCAATAGTGAATGGATTTAATTGAAGGCTTTGAACTTAACTGAATTATTTGCATTGAATCCACGGAGATAGTGAAATTCAGCCAAGCTCATTGCACATTACGCTAGCCCAAAATCGCAGGGTGAAGGGGAGAATTTTTGGGCTTGATTGAATCTATATGATTAGGGCTGAAATTTATTTAATTGAGTACACGTGATTAATATGAGCTTTAATTAAAGGAACTTTAAGCTTAATTGAGTCCATAAGGCCAAAATGTCACCTTATAAGATGAGAACATCGTGTCCAGTAACCTTGGGGTGAATTCCAGATCAGTCTGTAGCAAACCAGCCACTGGCTATTTCTTAGCAACTCTCATGAAGCCTTGTCATCGTGCTCAACAACTATTCACGCTTCAGACCAGGCGAGTCTTCAAGCAATTCCAATGAGCACCATCGCTTCGGCTACCATCTACCAAAACGTAGTCGTCCAGGTGCAGCTAGAAGTCTCCAGCCTCCCACCTTATCATCGATGAGCACACCTTCAAACATCGAGACCTATTTTGGCTTTTGGTCAAAGCGGTGGAAGTTGCCTCATATTGCATGGTGAATTTTGGAGAGTTGCTCATGAATTGTTGAGAAAGAAATATAAGTGGTGTGGAGGACAAGAGAAGATCACGACTTCAGAGTTCTCAGTTGAGATTACTTGGCCCAACCAATCACCAAGTATTAATACACTACGATCTCCTTTCACTAGTGTTGAAAAAATGTGGCTTCGAATCAATAGAGCAATCAAGTCGGATTTTGATGTGTGATATCATTTTATTTAAGGATTTATATACCCCACAAAATTATTAATAGTCACCAATAAATATCCTCCAAGATATAACAAAGTCTCAAAATAAGAATACTATGGAACAATTATAGTATTTCTCCAAAGTCTCTTTAGGAAACAATTGAAAAGGTGGATATAGTGTTGGAAAGAATACTCGGAAAAAAAAAATGATCTCTATGCATTCCTCTGGAAAATTGACATATATATGTTGGAGGTTATAGGTTTGAGAGAGAAGAAGCGGTTGCTTGAAGTATTACACCAAGAGACGTTAAGTTTGGAACGCTTAACAGTGTTACCTCTAGCGTAGGGGAAGTTTAGAGTTTTTACATACAAGTTATTGAGCTCCGGCCCATATGGACCAAAATAACCATACTTTCCACCTATTGGGCTTGTATGTGAACATATTATTTTGAATTATATTAACCATATATCCAACAATTTCCTCCTATGTTTACCATACATCACAATCCAATAAGGTAGTCAGTGTAATGTTCAGACAAACATGAATCATCCACATTCAGTTCAAGACAATCAACTCAAATCGGTCAAAGAGTTTTTTATTAAACTCAATCATCATTTGCAATCTAAATAAGTGAATCATTCTTATCATGAATCTATTTTGAGATCAACAAATCAAAATAAGTATTAAAAGTTTTAAATTCAGTCTAAACTTATTCAAATCCCAAAATAAATCTCAGACTTAGCTCACAACCAATATATGCATAATAGTCAAGTATAAGTAGGCCAGTGAAAATAGTCCAAGGCCTTACAAATACAAGAAACAAGTATAATAATGTTTACAAAAAGAAATAGTAAAATGCAAGTCTCAAGTAAATGGACTATATCAAAATAGGCAATAGCGGTAAACTGTCAAGTCCCCAAATGCTCTAAATGATATATATATTCATTCATCAAGTAGGTCATCCTGGTTAGGATCCCACTTATTAAGCTCTCCTCCATTTCGGTCATCCCCTGTAGAATGTCAAATATGAATTTCATATTATCATGAATTCAATCATTTGAATAAAAACTTAGCACCATTCCATCAAGTAGAGAAGAACATATATTGATGTCATAAAGCATCATAATATCATGTTCATAAGCATCAATCCAGTTTCATATATTATAAACAAGACTTAAACAATATAATTTACAAAGAACCATCAACTTAAGTTTATTTGTAGGATAATAACTATTGTTTAGTTTCAAAGAACATGATCAATTGTCAAGTCACTTATAATAACCTAGTCATGTGATATCAAGTTTCAATTAAGAACAAGATCAATAGGCTTCTTATGTAAACAATTGTTTCTATGTTTCAATTTGGAATATTATAGTTACTGATTCCTTAAAGTTAAATAATCTAACATCAAGTTTGGAATGAGATCATTTAACCAAAAGGATAGTCCAACCTAGTTGAATTTTATCATCAAATTAAGAATGACACAAGTTTCCTTGATAAAACATTTGAATTAGGTTAAAGTCATCTTCATAAAGTTTGGAATAAGACAACTCACCCTTTTCAAATTACTCATAAACTGTGAACATCGATGAAACATATAAACTGTGCTTATCATTGTAGCAAATAAAGGAAGATTCGATAATTCAAAACACACAATTAGAATGTAAGTAAATAGTAGTTAAGACTTGCTTATATAGCCTTTAACCCCATTTCCCCCCACTATTTTTAACAATTGATATTTAGGCATACCTTTGGTGAGAGTATCGGCTATGTTATCCTCCGATCTCACATCGATCAAGGTGATAACCCATTGTTCTTTCAGATAATTCAACAACGCATGTCTCAGTCTCACATGTCTTCATTTAAAATTAAAGAGAGCATTCTTGATGACTTGGACAGCTGCTCGATTATCATAAAATAGGCTTAAGAATTAATCTTTAGTCGAGTTAAAGGAATATCCATAATAAGATTCTTTATCCACTCAGCCTCTTCATCGTCTAAAGCTAAAGCAAAAAGTTCCGATTCCATAAATGACAATGCAATACAAGATTGTCATTTGGATTTCTAAGTAATAGTAACTCCACCCAAAGTGAATACATATCCACTAGTGGACTTACTATTTCCTATATCTAAGCACCACGAGACATTAGAATATCCATCCATAGTTGGAGGATAACCAAAATAATAGAAGGCATAATCTTTAGTATCTTTAAGGTATCTCATTAGCCTATCGAGGGCATCTCAATACTCTTTACTAGGATTACTAATAAAATGACTCAACATGCTAACTGTAAAGGTTATGTCAGGTCTAGTGCAACTCATATCATACATGCGACTACCAAGTAATTTCGAGTACTTTAACTGATCCACGCCGGTCCCTTCATTAGGACTCGGTCTATTATTATAATCACATTGTGTCTCACTCGGTTTACACTTATTGTATCCACAAGTAGAAAGTAGCTGCTCAATATAATGAGTCTGACTATGGGAGATCACTTGCCGTACAAAGCTTACTTTCATACCAAGAATGATATTAGCAATACCAAGATTTTTCATGTCAAATTATTTAGCTAAAGTAGTTTTCATGTCACTCACTACAGAATGATTGGAACAAAGAATTAACATGTCATCAACATACAAGCAAATGATGACTATCTTATTTGACATAGAATGATGGTAAATGCATTTATCTAAATAACTAGACTAAAAGCCATAATTCTTTACCACTTTGTCAAATTTAAAATGCTATATCTTAGGTGCTTATTTAAGACCATATAAGGATTTGTTCAATTTACAAACTTTGTCCTCAAAACCTTTCATAACATATCGTTCCGGTTGTTCCATGTAAATTTCCTCATTTAACTCCCCATTTAAGAAAGCTGTTTTTACATTCATTTGATGCACTACAAAATGTTCAATAGATGCCAAAGCAAGAAGAATTCTTACAATTGATAGATGACACACAGGTGAATAGATATTAAAATAGTCTATCCCACTCTGTTGTTATATAGCCTTTAGCGACTAAACGTGCTTTGTATCTGGTTATCGATCAATCACTATTCAGTTTCTTCTTCAATACCCATTTACAGCTTATAGCCTTAGCCTATTTTGGTAAATTTACTAGTTGCCAAGTGTGGTTCTGTAGCAGAGAGCTCAATTCATCATCTATAGCTTCTACCCACAGTAGGAATTCCTTAAATCTCATTGCTTCCTGATAGAAGAATGGATCATCCTTAAGATGGTAAGTAACAAAGTCCTCACCAAAACTTTTGGGAACTCTCTTTCTCTTGTAGATACTCTAACTGGAAATTGTTCAACAACCAGTTGTGTGGAGTTATTGTCAGAAGGGCCTGCTTTAGATTCTACAGGAAATTCTGAAATCATATCTGTAGATTTAGAAACATTTAAGCATTGATCTCTGAGAAACTTGTTTTCGAAGAACATTGCATCTCTAAATTCTACTATTATGTTAGTAGATAGATCTAAAAACCTATTTGCAACACTATCATTTACACTACCTAGATATACACAAGTAATGGTTTTAGGTCCTACCTTAGGTCTCTTAGGATCTAGTATGTCTACATAAGTAATACAGCCCCATGTCTTAAGAGTATCATATCTACAAGAGCGCTTATGTCATATCTAATAAGGTGTCATAAACAATTTAGAGTGCGGCAACCTGTTCAAGATGTAATTAGCTGTTAGAACTACTTCTCCCTAGTAGGAGGAAGTCATGCCAACTGTAAGTAACATAAAATTTAACATTTTAGTGAGTTCTATTCTTACACTCGACAACACCATTTGATTTTGGTCAATAAGGAGCAATGGTTTCAAGTATTATACCTTTTGAAACACAAAATTCCTTGAACCTTGTCATTATGTATTCTCCTCCTCTATCACTCCTAAAACCTATTAATTTTAAAGTTGAGTCGATTTTTTACTCTAAACTTGAAAATATTAAATTTTTCAAAAGCTTCATCTTTCGATTTTAACAAATAAACATGACAATATACAAAAAAAATCGTCTATGAATGTTATTAGAGATATTTCCGACCACTTTTAGTAATGTAATTTCTAAAGTCACAAATGTTATAATGTATTAGCTAAAGAAGTTGTGTGCTTTGAAAACCAACTTAAAGGGTTTTCTAGTGATTTTAATCTATGCACACTTCAGATTTGTCAAATCAAATAGAAGTATCTAATAGAATGTTGTAAGTTTTAGTTAGATGTTGCATTTTCCTGTAATTCACATATCCAAGTCTATTGTGTAGCAACTTAAGATCAAAGTAGAATTCACATGATTTATGCTATCAATATTTAAACTCAATCTATACATACCATTAACCATGAATGCACAATCGAAATAACATGAGTTAATAGATGAAGTTACTTTACCAATCATAGTTGAAAAAGACATGCAAGCTTTATTAAATAAACTCATAGATATCAAATTCTTTTTAAGTAAAGGTACTACTCTAACATGTTTCAGAGTTAATAACTTACATGAAGAAAACACCAAATTTACAGTTCCAGCATGAGTCACCTTTGCCTCACCACAATTGCAATTTTCCATAGTATCTTTTATTTATGTGACCTTAGTGAGTAAGTTCTTGTCATTTGTAGCAGGACAAATAGCGCCACTGTCCAACCACCACTTAGAATAGACACTAGCATTTCCATTCTTCATCATTCCAATGAAGGCTCGAGGCTTAGATTCTCTAATTAGCATATTGGCCTCATTTTGTGGTGTCATTTTTTTGGCTTCTTTGATAATTTACACTCTACTGCCCAGTGACCCCACTTTCCACAATTATAACATTTGCCGTTCTTCTTCTTTTTAGAGATAGTCTTTTTGGCCTCTAACTATAAAGAGGATTAACTTGGACCTTTTTTGAGGTTTATTGGAATGTGAAACTAAGTTGGCAACTGACTTTTGTTGTCCTACTTGTTCCAAACTCTTTCTAATAATGTTTTGATCATTAATGTGAATATACCTCTTTAATTCATCTAGTCTAATCTATACCTTCAGTCTATGCATTTCAGTATTGAAAGAACTCTATTTAGTTTGTAGTTTACTTAACACAAGACCAACAAAGATATTATATGACATATTAGAGTTATCATCTTTTAGCTTATTTCCCATGTTCTCAAATTCAACTAATTGAAAGGTAATGCTTGAATACATGATGAATTTAAAGTCAAAGAATTTCTCCTCTAGGAGAGTTTTAGAAAGCCCCTATTGTTTTTGGAACTAAGCGTTCAAGTAATCCCATATCTCTTTCGCCATCTTATACTCACTATAAGTCATAACCAAATTAGGATTTAGAAAGTTCAACAAGTAATCTCTACAAAAATTCTCATCTTTATTCTATTAATATTCATCCACATCTTTAGTGGTAGATGCAAAATCACTTAATACAGTATAGAACATGTCGCATTCTTTCATGCCAAATTGAACATGTAATTTCCAATCATGAAATCCAGTAACATTAAATGATTGCAACTTTATAATATCATAGGAACTACACTTTGTCATTTTAATCAGAGCAAAGTGTTAGAAAGAGTGCATCTTGGAGTCCTCATAGCCACAAAGTCAAATAACTCCCCTAACCTTGATCAAACCGCTTTGTAGAGATGGAATTTGCCAAAAAAAAAAGAAAAAAACCCCAAAAACAAATTTGGAGTGCCCAAAAACCTTAAGATGGACTAACCTTGTCGTCGAAACTCATTGAAAATTTTTGTCACTGAAATTCGCTGGAAATTTCGTTGCTAAAATCCGTTGGAAATTCATATGGAAACTTCCAGGTGCCGTAACATCTCCATCCGACCTCCAATCGACACGAGTGACCACTCAAAACGTTCATATCAACAAGTAGAACAAAGCCCAAGTGGTTTCACCCGCTAAAATTGGTTATACTTTTTGGGTTTTTGAATCAAAGATTTTGGTCACCCGAATCTTCAAACTTAGATCCTAGCTAATACCACCGTCGAAATCGAAAGTAAATTGCACCTATGAGTTCTTCTTGACAAAATTTTCAAGAAGACACCTTACTCGCTCAAATCCGACACATGAACATAATACTTCAAGATTGTTGGAGGTTATAGGTTTTAGAGAGAAGAAATGGTTGCTTGAAGTATTACACCAAAAAATGTTAAGTTTGAAACATTCAATAGTGCTACCTCCAACGTAGGAGAACCTTAGAGTTTTTATATGCAAGTTATTGGGTCCGACCCATATGGACCCAAATAACCATGCTTTTACCTGTTGGGCTTGTATGTGAACATATTATTTTGAACTATATTAACCATATATCCAACAATATATAATATATATATATATATATATATATATATCAATCTTAAAGAATAGAGACGACTCTTCATGAAAAATTGCAAAATGAATGAATGTATAATTTCGAAAGAAGTTGCCCAAATAAACAAAGGTGTCCATTCGGAAGAAGTTGAAAAATAAACAAATGCAACCCTTCAGAAAAGGTTGCAAACTGAATGAGTATCATTTCCAAATATTTTTTTGAAGAAAAAAATCGGAATAAAAAATATTATTTTTTAATAAATAAAATAATAATTATAATTTAATAAATAAAATTTCGAATTTTCGTAATTTCTGAAAATTCTCAATAAACGAAAAAACAACCTTTGAACTAATTAAATTTAGTAAGATAACTGTAAGGAATAAAATAAAACAAAAAATAAAAGGGTTAATGCTAATTAAACTACGGGAGCGCAAGTGTGGAAAGTGCTAAGTGCGCCTAATAATTGCGTCAAAATCGCGCAATTATTCGCACACCCACACGCAGGTATGGTAAGGGCTAGCCCACACTCAATCTTTTCTTTAAATACACCAAAGAAACCCCACACTTATTAACTGGCCTACCTTCTCCCACTTTTCCTAATGGGACAAAGAAACATATACTCAGTTTGTTTTACAAACAAACTTCCAACAATCCCCTACTTTGTTTTTAAAACAAAAATTTCAAAATTAAAAATTTTAAAACTATACAGCCAAAATTTCTATAAGATATATATATATATATATATATATATATATATATATATATAAATGTCTCTTTCGAGTTAAACCTTTACTTAGTGCAAGTATCTCAAAATTCTATCAAAGTGACAAGTAGCTTGACTTTAAGCCTATACTTTTAAACATATACTAACCTCTTGTTTCAATGAGAAGTTCTATATTACTTCGCACTATTATGGTCTTATGCTCGATCTTGTTTCATGAGTTCTTTAGAAAACAACCCTAACTTTCGTAAGAAGCGGCACCACTTTTAAGCTCATATAGGTGAAGTATCTACCATGTGTTTCTGTTACTATTAACACATTACAAGTTTGTGCTATATTTCATTAAGAATTCAATTCAATCTACAAAACGTAATAGACGATATTGACTTCTCATATTAAGGTTACATTAGTATCAAATAATCACATTTAGTAACTTGTTCTTATCCATTAAACCTTGTAATTAGTGATGTTTAAGAAAAAGTCAACTTACTATTACTGGTGATTTCAATTAAAGGGTTTCGGCCCCATTTCTTGTAAGGTCATTATTACCATGTCTCTTGGTAAAGCCTTCATCAAAGGATCGGCAATATTATTACTTGACCTCACGTAGACAATTGTTATGGTACCATCTTTAATCAATTGTCACACATATTCATGTCTTAGACTAATATGTCTAGACTTGCCATTATATGTGCTATTATAAACTCTTGCCAAAGTGACCTGACTATCACAGTGGATAGATATATAAGGCATAGGATTAGGTCATAATTTGATATTCAACAACAAATTCCTAATCCATTCAACTTTTTTTCCAGTTGCTGCTAAAGCAATGAATTCAGATTCCATTGTTGAGTAAGTTATACATGTTTGTTTCTTACTCACCCAAGATACAACACCTCCACCTAATGTGAAAATCCATCCATAAGTGAAATGCTTATCTCCCATACTTGTAATCCAACTAGCATCAATGTAATTTTCTAATACAGCCGGATAATTATTATAGAACAATCCTAAATGTTTAGTTCTCTAAAGATAACCAAAAATTTTGATAATAGCTATCAAATGTTCTGTACTTGGATTACTAGTATACTCACTCAACTTGCATATGGAATAAGCAATATCAGGTCTAGTATAATGCATCGCATATATTAAAGACCATATAGCACTTGCATATTCAAGTTGTATCACCCTCTACTAGTATTATAATTTAATTTAATACCAGAATCAAATAGAATACTTATTTCCTTGAAACCAAGATGTTGAAATTTATTTAATAATTTTTCAACATAACTACATTGGCTTAAAGAATAACCCTACTATGTTTCTTAACTTTAATACCTAAGATATTATCTAGTTCACCCAAATCCTTCATTTTAGACATGGAAGTTAGATACTGAGTTTCAACAATTCCAGTCATATTCATTCCAAATATAATCATATCATCAACGTACAAACACACTAATACACCGTAGTCTTTAGTGAATTTAGAGTATATACACTTATTGGCACTACTGTGGATGAAACCATTAGACAATATCACCAAATCAAATTTTTCATGTCGCTACTTAGGAGCTTGCCCATAAAGAGACGTAATCAATATATATACTTTTCTTTCATTTCTAGGAATAATGAAACCCTTTAGTTGTTCTGTGTAAATCTCCTCATTTAAGTCTCCATTTAATAAAGCAGTCTTGACATCTATTTGATGAACACAAAGATCATAAATAAAAGCTAGAACAAAAAGAATTCAAATAGAAGTTATACGTGTAACAAGAGTATATGTATCAAAATAATATATACTTTTTTTTTTTGTCTATATCCATTGGCCACAAATCTTGCCTTAAAAGCTTGCATAGAATCATCATAGTGATATTTTCTTCTAAAAACCCATTTACATCCAATAAATTTGGATCCTTTTGGTAAATCTACTAATACCCAAGCATTATTGGATATAATTAAGTCAATTTCATCATTTGTAGCTTTTTTCCAAAAGGAAGCATCTCTATAAGACATAGTATCATTAAAGCTTTTAGGATTGTCTTCTAAATTGAATACTAAATGGTATTTATTTACCACGTTGTTATCTCAGTCTCTATAACAAGAAAACATGAGTAATAAAATCAGGACCTAGGTCTTTTAGTTTCCTAGCTCTAGTACTTCTTTTTGGTTCAATCATATCTTTAGAATCATTCGTTTCTTTCTCTTGAGAATCTATATGAATTTTTAAAGATTTTGAATTATTTTCTATAATTTCCGAACACGTAGAATATTTATTCTCAAAGAATTCGATGTCTCTCGATTCTATAATGACATCGGACTCTAAATCAAGAAGCCTAGAAGCCCTACTATTTTTGGCATACCCAACAAAAACACTTTTGATAGCTTTAGGACCGAGCTTTGTTCTCTTGGGATCTGGTACTTGATAGTATGCCAAACACCCCCACACTTTAAAGTATGACAAATTTGGTTTTCTACCTTTCCATACTTCATAAGGAGTTATGTTATTTTTCTTGGAAGGCATTTTATTATGAATATAACATGCAGTAAGCAATACTTCTCCCCAAAGATTAATTGGTAACTTCAAATTTGATAGTATACAATTAACCATTTCTCTAAGAGATCAATTTTTTCTTTCAGCCAAACCATTTTGTTGTGGAGTATATGGTGCCGGAACTTGATAAACAATACCATATTCTTCACAAAATGAAAAGAATTCATTTAAGAAATATTCTCCACATTTAACTGAATGTAGAACTTTGATTTTTCTTTCTAATTGATTTTTTACTTTAGCCTTATATTTCTTAAACATAGTAAATGCTTATCCTTTGAACTCATGAGATAAACAAATAAAAACCTACTGCAATCATCCACAAAAATAATAAAACACCTTTTATCCCCATGTGTTAGCATGCCATTAAATTTACATATATCACTATGAACCAAATCCAATAAATTCGAATTTCTTTTAACATTAGGAAATGGTTTCTTAGTAAGTTTGGACTTATCACATATTTCACATTTATCAAATTTGCCATTGAAATTTATCAAGTCTAACTTCTTCATATTCTTCAAATAACGAATATTTATATGTGCCAACCTACTACGCCATAAAAATGAAGACTCAACAATATAAGTAGAACTAACAATATTATTATTGATACTCAGTTGATACATGCCATCATTGGCATAATCCTTTCCTATAAATAGTCCATTCTTCGACAGGATAACCTTGTCGGATTCAAACAAAACATGAAACCCCCTCTTACAAAGTAAATCAATAGAAACTAGGTTCTTCCTAATTTCGGGTATATATAATACATTAAGAAGAGTAATCTTCTTTCCAGAAGTAAAGTCTATCTCCACCGTGCCATTTTCAACAACCTTTGCAAGAGCATTATTTGCCATCAAGACCTCTTGAACATTTGAGTTGAGAGTCTCTTCAAATTGCTTGAACATGTGTCTGTCCTTGCACATATGGACTATTTCTCCCTAATCTAACCACCAACATGATTGGATAGTGGAGAGTTGATTTTAGAAACTATAGCCATCGCATCATTAATTTTAAAAAAATTTATGTTCGAAAACATGGTTGAAATCATGGCCACATAATTTTCTTCAACCGAATTTGCATCTGCCTTCACCATTAGAATGTTCTTTTCCTTTGAAATGCTCTTATGGTGAATGCAATCATTGGCATGGTGTCCCTGTTTGCCACAAACAAAACAGCAACCCTTTTTCTTCTTTTGTATTCTCTTAAATTTATGCCACTTTTTACTTTGAAGTTCTAGCTGATTTTCTATTTTCTTTTCACAGCAATCACCTTGGAATTGTACAAAACAGAATTATCACGTAAACATGACTCTTCCTCAATGAAAATATGTTTATGTATTTGCTCCAAGGTGAAGTCCTTTGATTTATGCATTAGCCTTTTTTCATAGTCTTTCCAACTTGGAGGCAATTTCACAATAATTGCTCCAACTTGAAAAGTTTCTTGAATATCAATATTGAGGGCATGAATTTTATACACTAGCACTTGCAATTCATGGACTAATTCCAATAAGGGTTTATTATCAATAAACTTGAAATCAAAATACTTTGCGATTAGATATTTGTTCCTTCGCTTTGTACTTGAATTCCAATGCATTCTAAATTTCCCTAGCCGACTTCATTTTAGTGAATAAGTCATACAAACGATCGAATAATGTATTCAAATGTGTCCTTAACAAAGTAATTCGTCCTCTGCATGTTTCTTCTTCTCTTTATTAACCCTCTCCTTGGCTTCCGCACTTGGTTGTCCTGCTTCGGTAGTAGGCTTTGGATCTTCTATAGGCACCAAGTTAGGATCCAATATGTAGGAAATCTTCAGGTTAGTGAGTAAAAACATCATCTTGTCCCTCTAGAGAGCAAAGTTGTTCCTGTTGAATCGGTCCAATTTGATTATGTCTTGATATATGACTTTGATTGTCTCCGACTCCATTGTTGAACAAAATAAATCCTTAAAATTGTTGAAAAAATGTGGCTTCAAATTAGTAGAGTAATCAGGTCAGACTTTGAGGTATAATATCACTTTCTTTAAGGATTTATTTTCCTCACAAAGTTGCTAATGGTCACCGGTAAATATCCTCCAAGATAGAACAAATTCTCAAAATGAGAATACTAGATGGCAATTCTAGTATTTCTCCAAGCTCTCTCTAGAAAACAATTGAAAAAATGGCTGTAGTTTTGGAAAGAAGACTCGAAAAAGAAATGATCTATATTCACTCCTCTAGAAAACTAATATATATATATATCAGTCTTAAAGAATATTGACAACTTTTCGAAATAAGTTATCCAAATGAATAAAGGCGTCCATTTGAAAGAAGTTGAAAAATGAACGAATGCAACCCTATGAGAAAGGTTGCAAACTGAACAAGTATCATTTCCAAAGATTGTCTTGAAGAGACATATAAAAAAAAAAAAAAAACAGAATAAAAAAATTTAATTTAATAAGTAAAATTTTGAATTTTCATAATTTTTGAAAATTCTCAATAAATAAAAAAACTACCTTTGAACTAATTAAAGTTAATAAGATTACCGTACGGAATAAAATAAAATAAAAAATAAAGGGATTAGTGCTAATAAAATTGTGGGCGTGCAAGCGTGTCAAGTGCTAAGTGTGCCTAATAATCGCGTAATTATTTGTGTACCCACATGTAGATATGATAGCGTCTAGCCTACACCCAATCTTTTTTTTAGATATACTAAAGAAACTCCATACTTATTAATTAGCTCACTTCCTCCTACTTTTCTTATGTGGGACAATGAAACATACATTCAATTTGTTTGACAAACAAACTTCCAACAACCGACTGCCACAATTGTTGTTCATCTAAAAGACTAAGGAGCCAACTACCTTGCACAGCCTACTAGGGTGAACTACTGTGCTATGCTGAGAAGCCACCGTGGTGGCCTGCCTTTTTGCTGGGCTACCCCTCACATCACTATTGAGCACCAGTCCCAAGCTGTGATCCACACCGGCCAACTAATCGGGAGCCACAATCTGTTGTTGTTGAGTTTGAATGTGGAAGTGATTAGGTAATTATCCAGCCCAAACTTAATTCAAATCTTTGCTATGTATATCGTTGATATTGTGATTTCACCACATATTAAATCGACATTTGCATATCTTGAGATATTGAGTATATCCATTACAATTAGGAAACTTTGCTAATATCATGCACAAGGGTGGCAATCCGATCCAAGATACAATTCCCGCTCGCACGGAAAATTGACCATCCTATTCATAAACTTTTTGATAATCATCGATTTATTTGTTTCAAAATTTGATGGGATGAAATATCTAATGATTGTCTTGTTTGGATATTATTTGTGATGAGTATTATCTATTATTTGGTTGTTTCCATAAAAGAGAATAAAAAAACTCAGAATTATGTTATATTAGATTCTTAGATAATCTTACATGTTTTAGAGAAATTATAGGTAATCTTTCTTGATAGAAAAGGATAGATTTTTGACCAAATTAGAATTGTTAGAATGCATGCTAGATAATATTTCATTGTTAAGTTAGATAGTTTAGGTAGATTGCATATTTAGGTGGATTCTAGAAGATTGGGATGATTTTTCGATTTAGATTAGGATTTAGTGTAGATTATTTCCTAGTTTTAGTTAGATATTATCTTAATCTTAATAGTTCATTTATGATTTTTCTTTCTTAATTTCAAATATAATGGGAAATACCAAAAATATCATCTTGGAATGAATTAGATTTGTTTCTCAAATACAATCACCTGTTTAATTAGGCTGTTTATTTATTCTAAATTTTAAATGAAAAAAATTCATGTGCATGTTATATAGAATTAGATTCGTAAGCTAGACATCATTTAGTAATTATCTAGGTTTATTTAATTGAATTGCATGTCAACTAGTTTAGTTTAATTAGAGTTGCATGCCATGTTAGAGTAATTACATATATACTATTGCATTAGAGTTAAGTCATTTAATTAAAGTCACAAGTCATATAGCCTACCGGTAATTATTTAATTAGAAATTGCATATATTGTTAGGATAGACAAATTTTGTACATTATTGCATTTTGAGTAATTGCATTACATTAATTCAATATGGATTAGTTCTCATTTAATAAAAGAAAACCCTAAAAAGATTTGAGTAAAATTGTGTGGCAATTAGAAATCATATTTATGTTGAATATGCACTTTTCTAATTAAACTTGCAAATGCTTAAGTTGCTTCAAGGTAAGTAATTCCTTCGCATGTTAATTGCTTTAATTATTGGGTGTTTCATTAACAGATGCGTATCTACATGATCACCTCACATGTTATAAAATAATTTAAAATAGATTCAAGTTGCCTATAAAATATTTTTTGTAAAAAGAAGATACTAAAAAGACATTAGAGTAATTTAGCATAATCAAGTTTCTGAATCCATAACCTCTAATCCGTAGGAGTAAAGTATATCTTCTGATACTTTACTCAAGTTTCTAATTGATTAACGAAAAACTATATTAGTAACAACTCTTAAATGAAAATGATTTGTATATTAATAACTTGAATCTTAAGTTGCGAATTGGTTAGGTTTGGGAAAGCTTGCCTAAAGTCTAGGCCTCTAAGTAAAGTTTAGACTCAGTATTCTATTAGCCGAATTATAGGTAATTCACATAAGGTTGCTACTAGACTCTCCAAGCCCATACTAATTTTGTGACTCACGGCCAATTTTCCATGCTTATGGGAATCATATCTCGCAGTTGAGATTCGACGGCCGTCCATGTGCACGATTATGGATTACGAAATAATCCTAATTTGCATTATCCAAAAAATCTTGGCGAATATGCATTAAATAATAAAAATATAAAAACCAGACAGTTAATTTGAAATTAGGATGATAATTTTACCTAATTTGTGAATAATGTATCCAAATTCGAACTCGATGGACGTGGACTAAGGTGGCTCGAGGACAACTTGCCGGCGGCAGATCATGGTGGTGCCTAATGATCGATGAAGTGCTCATGTGGTGGCTTGGCCGCAATGCTCAGCGATTTGGGCCATGGAAAGGCTTGCGGGCCTCGGTGATGGAGTTGCTCTCGGTGGGAACGATGATGGTGGGTCTCGGCTCAAGCTGTCAATGAGGTCTCAGCTTGATGCTCATGTGTATGGCTAGCAAGTACAGCTCATGGCGGGGGATTCTTGGTTAATATTCTCATCAAGAGTCACCAATGCAATACTTGATCGAGATGAATGAACGGCACAAGGGTGGTTCTCGGTGAGATGAGGCATGAATTTGCAGATCCGTGGACTGGAAGGTGTCAAAATCAGAACCACAACTACATCATTGCTACAGGGTCTCCCACGACTTGGAGGCGTTGATGAAGGGGCCGATTAAAGCTGGAGTATCACCTCAGCCGGGTCGGTTCATTAAGCAAGCTGACCACAGTAAGAGCCTAGGGATGTTGGGAAAGCGCCGCAGTTCACTGGACTCGTTGGAGGTGCAGCTATGCTGGTGACTGAATAGGCGGCTGTGTTTGTCGTTGGAAAAGAGGCACATCAATGGTGGTGGCTGTGAACTTGTTGGTGAAGATCCGCCTCGCTGTATGAAGCTCCAAGCAGTGCTAAAGCATGATGATCCAAGTGGATGTTGAAAACCTACAGAGAATACTTCCACTAAAGGGATGTTCAGCAGGGCAACGACGGGGACAAGAGGCGCGGCGACGCAGGAGCCCAAGAGCCTAGAGAAAAATTTCTCTCTATGTATTGCCGTCTGTCTGTCTCTCTCTCTCTCAAATATTGGATACCCAAGTTGTGGTAACTCCGCAAAATTGTAGTCTATACATTAGGCAACATGTGTTGCGTGTGGGCCCATTATCTAAAAAATTTTCAAACTCAGTTGCGGGCATATCTCTCTCCACTCCGTGGTCTCTGTTGCGACCTTACCTCAAGTGAACTACCATTTTAATGGATACTAAGCCTGAACTTAATGCGGATTCTCCTAAGCTCATACAAATTCGCAACTTAAAGGTTCATGTTCTTTAACATGCAAACAATTTTTTATTTAAGAGTGACCACTAATCAATTAATTTATGGTAGGTCGATTAGATAACAAAGCAAAGTATTAAGGAGAAATACCTTATTTCTACAAACCAAAGATTATTTCTACAAATCAAAGATTAAATGAGTTCGGAAACTTAATTACGCTAAAATACTTTAACGACCTTTCGGTAACTTTTTCCTCAAATTTTCAAGAAAAAAAAATTGTAGGCAACTTGTATTGATTTAAACCTCCCTCTAGCATGCAATGTGTTATGTGAGTATGCAATCATCATTGAACACCCAATAAAGCAAAGCAATAAATAAATTGCAAGCATAGTGGAGAAACACTTATCTCAAAGCAACGTAAATATTTGCAACAAATATTAATTAGAAACACATATTCGACTTAAATATGGTTTCTAATTATTACACAATTCTACTTAGATCTTTTTTGGGTTTTCACTTAAATTCTAATGATTGACAATTTTTAATTAAATGGACCTAGCAATAATTATTCGATGACATGCATTTTATGAACCTAATTCTATATGACATGTACATGATATTTTTGTATTTTTTATTAAAATTCGTAATTAAAAATTACTAAAAGTAAAAATTTACCTAAAGTGAGATATTATCTATTTAAAATTAGGAAATAGACTAACCTAAATCCTATCTTAATGTCTAAATTATTCTATCATGCAACTCTATCTAGAAAACCAATTCTAAACCCGTGACACGCAATGCAAATTTTTGAATTTTCAGGATAGAGAAAGCAATCCAAGTAAGATAATCCTCAAATCATTCAAGCCTATTAAAGATATCATCCAATTAATTAAAACAAGGAAATAATATGGATCAATTTGAATTTCGCAAAAGAAAATTGAAAAATTGATCTTAATACTTAAGGATCGACACATCAATTTTAAAGAATCAATAATTTCATCTAAAATCGTATAGATAGAATTAAAGATCATGTGCAATTGTGAATTATGCAATATATCTTATTTTGGGGATACAGATATTGCTCGAAGATATTGATTGAATGGAATGATCAAATCAGGCCATAAAATATTCTGTAGAATCGGATAACGATTATTACCTAATTTGGAGAATTTCTTCCCAAAATCAAACTAGTGGACAGTGGATTGGACGGCAATCAGCAGTGGAGGCCCAAGGCTAGACGACGGACAGCAGCAAGGATGCCTTTGAGATTGAGGTTTGCTTTGACGTCCCTTGGTAATCAATGATTCACGGCAGCAGGAAACCTTTTGTGCTTCTTGCAAAGAATAAAGACCAGCCCACAAGTCTTCCTTTATCTTCTGTACAAATGGCAAAGATCAAAAATCCTTTCATAGTCCAAGTGACGGGGGAATCTTGACCGAGCTCTCCCTCACAAATTGATCGTGATATAATCGCTAACCGATTTCCATGCACAATCATGATGGACTTCCTGAAATTTGACTAAAGAACATCTGCAACAAGAAAAATTCCAGAGCCACAATGACAAAAAATCCATGATGCGTTGGTTCAGCAGCCGCAGGAGCATAATATCGGGATCACAGGCCTCGTGTTCAGAAGCTACATGAGCTAATTTGGGCGTCCGCTGGAACTTCTTCATTAGGGCAAGCCGAGGTGGCAAACGGCATGGACGGGACGTTAATGGACACAAGAGGACAAAGGTTTGGCGTTGGGTGGAGAGGAGCAGCGGCTTCAACGTCTGGATGGGGACGGCATCGGGATCTTGAGCGAAGCGCTGACGTCGCTGTTAGAAGCTTGGCGAGGCACATCGGCAGCGGGTGATGATGAAGCTTGAGCGTGGGCTGTAGAGAGGAGTTCGCTGGCCGGTTTCTTCTTTTGCCAGTGATGAGCGTTACGTGAGGTAGCGTAATGGCAGAGCCTACAAAGAAAAGCATACCCCACCTTTGCAACAGGTCCCCTCATGATTTCTCTCTCTCTCTCTCTCTCTCTCACAATTGTGGCCGTCTACCTAATGTGGCCGTGTATTTAATGTAATGTGGCCTCTCTTTCTCTTGTCCATAGGCGATCTTTTATAGGTGGGGATGAGCTAGCATTTCTCAGGGAAGCAGAATCGCACGAAGATTTCTTTTTCTTGTGCCTATAGCCACGTGAATATATTACCCTGAATATACGCCTCTACATGCAATATTCGCTTATAATTTTTTAATATTTCTCATCTGAAACTTTCATTTTTGCCAAGAAATATGCCCCTTGACACACACACACACACATATATATTGCATGAATATATGAAAGATTCACAAAATATTGCGCGGATAATATAAATCTTTTCCGAAATATACTGATCTTTTAACTTGTCATTCCTCATAAGTCAATTTTCGATCATAAAAGAATAATGGAGTTAAGGTCAATTGCCTATTTTGGTGGCGTTAGTCCAACTCATCAAATTAAAACTTAGAATCATCAATTTAAATTCATCCATCACCGGTTCAATGCAAATGCAATAATAAATGCTTCTCAAACTATATACTATTCGATTTAATTTTAATATCTTTGTTTAAGGGTTAAAATTAATCTCTTATTTTTATTCAATAAACACCTAACTACGACAACTATACCTCTTTGACAGTGAGCTCGTAGAGGTTGCATTTAAAGACAAATTAAAACCTAAATTTTGACCATGCATATCTTGTGCGATGAACCTTTTTGTGGAGACATGTGTCGTGATGAACATGTGCCCATTTTTTAAGGCAATTTAGTGAAATATGATGCAAATGCTAATGTAGATATCTTTTTTTTTTAAGTACCTTTAGTTACTTGCTTGAGGATTTGAGTAAGTAAATTTGGATATGAAGGGATTTTGTAAATCACAAGCTGCAAAAGCTCACCATCCAATGAAAAGGACCATCCAATGAAAAGGACTCCGAGCTACAAAAGCGTGGCACGTCGATAAAAAGAGACTCCAAGTAAAGCTGTTAAACGGGTGGGTCAGGTCGGGTTTGGGTCGGGTCATTAATGGGTCGACCCAAATTGACCCATTAACCAATTTATGACTCATTTATGTTTAATGTAAATTTTTCGACCCATACCCGACCCGACCTATACCCGACCTATACCCGACCCGACCCATATTAATAAAATATTTTAATATTTAACCAAATTTAGGAAAACTTATTCTTACATTTTTTTTAAAGATTATATTACTAAAAAACTTCAAAGCAATACAAATCCAATCAATAATTTTTCAATTTTTTATAATTTTTCAAAAAAATTATTTCTTATACATATATTTAAAAACTAAAATACTTTTATACATTGGACAATTTTTATAATTTTTAAAATAATTATTTTAAAAATTGAATTTTAATTATTTATATTTTTTTATTAAAAATATAATTTTAATTATGTTTATTTTTAAAAAAATTAAAATTAAAATTATTTTTATTTTTATTTTTAAATATAATTTTTAATTTTTAATTTTCTTTTTCTTTTTTTCTTTTTGTTCTTCTTCTTTGGCCGGCCGCTAGCCACGACGATAGGCGACGGCCAGCCACAGTGAGCCTTGAGCTCGCCCGACTTGCCGACGCGGACGAGCTCACGGCTTGCCGATCCAGAGCAAGCTTGAGCTCGCCCGCCGGATCGGCGAGGCTCGCGGCGTCGGCGAGCCGAAGCTCGCTCCTCACCGAGATCCGGCGAGGCTCGAGCCTCACCCGACACCGGTGAGTTCGAGTCTCGCTCGATCGGCGAAGCTCGAGCCTCGCCGAGTATCGGCGAGGCCTTCGCCTCACCAGATCCAGCGAGCTCGAGCTCGCTCGACACCGGTGAGCTCGAGGCTCGCTTGGCTAGTCGCCAGCCATTGCCGTGCCAGCGACAGGAGGAAAAAGAAAGGAAAAAAAAAAAAGAAAGAAAAAAGAAAAAAATAATTATAATTATAATTTCGGTTTTTATAAAAAAAAATTATAAAGTTAAAGAGAGGAGAGAGAGATGGTGAGGTTTTGAGTGAAAATAAATGGGTTTATTTTTAATGAGTTGATAAATGGATCATAAACGGGTCAGAGAGCTGACCCATTTAAAACCCATATATCTTAGTCTTGACCCATTAAAACCCATTATGGATGCTTTATGAAATAAAGCTTGATCCATTAATGACCCATTTAACCATAAATGGGTTACACAACCCATTTAACACCTCTAACTCCAAGCAACAGAAGCATGCCAGGTTAATAAAGAGACTCTAGGGCTACAAAAGGACACTGTCGTTTAAGAGTGACATTGAGCTACAAAAGCACATTGTGTCGATAGAAAGAGATTTTGGATTATGGAAGCATGCCGAGTTGATGAAGAGACTCCAGGCTATGGTAGCACACCATGTTGGTTAAGAGAGACACCGAGCTACAGAAGCACATCTTGTTGAGAGACTCTAGTCTACTGAAGCACATCGAGTCAGTAAAGAAGAACTTCGGGTTGTGGAAGCACATTGTGTTGATTAAGAGGGATGTCAGGCTATAAAAGCACACCATGCCTATAAAAAGAGACTCCAAGCTACAAATGCACATCGGGTCAATGCAAAGGAACTCCGAGCTATGGAAGCACGTCTAGTTGATGAATAGACTCTAGGCTAGGGAAGCACACCGTGTTGATAGAGAGGAACTTTGAGCTATAGAAGTACATTGGGTTCATGAGGGGAATATGGGCTACAGAAGCATGCCATGTCGATTAAAATGGGCATTAAACTACAGAAGCAATGCCAAGTCGATAAAGAGGACTTTAGGCTACAGAAGCACGACGGGTCCATATAGAGGTACTTCAAGCTATGAAAGCTGTCACACCTCGATCCTCAAGCACGCGCACATCCCTTACCTTTGATCGATTTAATGCGATATCTCAGGACTACATATCGCCAATCCTTTCCTTTTTAATAGCGCATGGGAAAGTAGTTATAAAAATCCCTAGACAATAAAGCAATGGGATATATAAGTAGGACTAGAAAATTGAACATGAAAACCAACACCCTTATGTACATCTATAATGACTCAGTCAAACATGTACATATACAAACCATGCTAAAAAGGTTGGTTTTTACTCAAATAGATTCTACAGCAACAGTCATTAGGATCCTACTCTAGATCATCCTCGGGGTTCTCCTTCAGATACTCCTCTTCGAGTTCCTTCTCCTTAGGTTCTTCATCAGGGTCCTGAAATGTGGTCCCACAACAGAGATGAGACTACGTCTCAGCAAATTCTACCCACTAAAACCCGATTAGTAAACTAATACACCTTAGGGCTGCCTATGCACAACATGTGTCAAAGGACTTACCTTGACCTCAGATTCCACCTGCATATTAACACATATCAAATAGGCACCCAAGCAATCACATCACTGATCGAAGCATTAATCAAATCGACCTAGTCGATCACACGCCAACAAGATTACTCACGGTCATTTCCATTCAATCAATCAATTCACAAATATGAATCACGGTCCTTAGGACACAACTTAAATATAGGTGAAAAACATAGTCCCACTTGGCAACTTTTAGTATTCAATAGCTTTACGGTCTCACTCGACCACTTTCAATACTCAATGGCTTTACGGTTCCACTCGACCCTTTCAAGATTCAATGACTTTATGGTCCCACTCGACCCTTTCAAGATTCAATAGCTTTACGGTCCCACTCGACCCTTTCAACCGCGGCCAACAATATTGCATTTTGTAATTAAATTCCTCAATTTCATAATATCTTGGCCTAATTTTTTAGAAATAGAGATACCTGATAAAATATCGTGTGTGGGTATACGATCGGCCTTAACCAAAATAGAATAATTTTCTTTCTATGAATCCCACCATTTTCTGTAGTCTACCAAAACATTTTTGGCATTGTCAACCAATGCCCGGTTATTTTTCAATTAATAACCAAAGATTATTCAATTTAGGAATAAATCCCAAAATCACTCATAAATCAATTTAGCACAAAATAAAGCTCAATTAAATAAATGGAATGCGCCACAACAATCAATACGAAATTCCGGTCACCGGCCATCCCGGTTAAATTTCTGGAAAAATAAATAATTAAATAATTAATTTCAAAAAAAAATAAATAAATACAATAATTTCAATTTATCACAACATAAAGCTCAATTAAATAAACGGACTGCAGCATGATCATCAGCATAAAATCCTGGTCTTTGGCTATCCAGTTGAATTTTCGTGAAATAAATAATTAAATAAATAATTTCGAAAATTAATATTTAATTATTAAAAATTCCACTTAGGCTCGAATTGCCCAATTAACACCAAATAAGGGTCGGGAAAAATCCCAAGAAGCATCCAATAAATAATTGGACATGCTTACTAGTTAAATGCATAATCAATTTAACTAACATGCATCAATAAACTTTTAATTTTAATTATTTTAATATAATCTATCCACCTAATTGCAATTAAATTAATCTAATCAACCTTTAAGTATAATTAGCAAACTAAGAAGGCAATAGTGAGTAAAACTCACCTGCGCAAAGTGAAGACCGGGGCATTGTGACGACGACGTTACGGCGACCGAACTTGGGCCGGGTCAAGAAACTTGCAAGCTCGAAGAAACTCTGGGCTTGGGCCTACTGAATATCTTAGGCTTCTTTTGGAGTGGGCTGATCTTCGCGAATTGGGCCAAGCAACAAAAGAAATTTCTAGGCTGAGCTTGAACTGGGCTAAATTATTAAATCAACTTGGGCTGGTTGCTACTTCAAAATTGGGTCGAAATGCTAGATTTGCTATCCAAATGGTTGGGTCGAGAAGCCTTGAACTCTTCGACCAAAGCTAGGTTGGGCTTCTCGTGGTGGACGCTGCTGGGACGCATGATTTGGACGTCAGCCACAGCAGCGAGGAAGAGAAACGATGGGGCGGCGCTGCTTGATTCGGCTTCGCTGGATGGGGATGGTGCGATCAACACCGGGAAGATAGCTTCGATGGTCTTTAGCTGGCGTGCTTTGGCTTCGCGGAGGGATCGTGGGCTTCCATGGCAATGAGATGGAGAAGCACGTGGCAGCAATTGGCTGAACTTTGGTCAACAATTCAAATGGAGAAGACCGGAGCTGGGCCGCGAACAAGTTGAACTGCTGGCCGCGTGGGGATGAGCAGCTTCGTGTGGGGCCAGGAGGTCAACAAATTGATGGAGGGGAAGGCGTGGTTAATCGGCAGATTGAAGACACAAAGCAGCGTCATTCTTGGCCGCGTGGCTGAAAATGGCTGCATCCGGTGGTAGCATGGAGGAGAGGTCGAAGTTGACATTGGGGGACGGGTTGCGAACGAAAAAATGAAGGCAGGCTAATGGTAGTTCGGCAAAGGGAGGTTGAAATTCGATGGAGAGGATTTTGTCGCCACTTAGCTTCGAGGGAACAAAACTAAAATAAATGATCAGTAGGGTAGCTGGCATCTGAGGAAAAAGGGACGTGCGGAGGTTGGCGACCAAAATGGAGGTTAGCTGTTCGGCGTGTTGGGGAAGCCAAGGAGGAAGAAAAATCAGCCACTTATCCATTCCATTAATTGCATGTCCCCTTAATTCCTTCTAGGATAAATATCCCAGTGTTTTCCCCTTGTATTTTCTTATAATAAAATCCACAAATTACTCCAATTTGAAGCCAAAAATCCAATCCCCTTTCATAAGCTCCGAATTTCATTTCCTTTTTTTCTCGGTATCCGATTTTCCGAACAAATAAATTCGGTTGAGGTCCAAATTGAAGTGAGAAAAAGCCCAAACAACTTTCATTCACCAATTCACTTACACCAGATGTCAAAAGTCTCTTCAAAATGGCCAATCCAAATTTCCGTTAATTTTCCGCATTGTCCGACTCGATTTTCCATAAAAATCTCGGAATCTCCGAAAAATCTTCTGAGACTGAGCCTATTCTCCTAAAAATTATTGTGACATGACAAAATCTTCAATTTTTGAAATTAGACTAAAATTGGCGGTTAATTTCACTCCGACGCGCTTTTAGCGTGACTTAAACTACCGGGTAGTTTTTAAAACTTTTTAGGGCAATTGACCCATGGTCGATTTTCTTCGAGTCATAATAAACCCACTTGACATATTGGTGACTCTCGATTATCGTGAAAATCTCGAGGATTCAAATATGGACACGGGGTACCAAAACGACAGTAAAATCAAATTAGTGCCAGTCGATGAAAATTTTCCAATTTAGTGGAGTCACCCACGATCGCTCATTCATCTCAATTGAACCGACCTATTTATGATCTTAATTCAATTTTATACTGTGCCGCAATGATCTTTAAAGATGAGCACGGTCGAGAAGTCGATTCCTAGTCAAATTCTCAAGTCTATTTGCCTTAAAGTCCTTAATAACTCACCTAACTAGTCTAGTTATCTCATGAGTGGCCAACTCAGAGAAAAGCACTGTAGTCGCGTTGATGAAATGCCCAATTTATCTAATCAAAGTCAGAACCCAAAAATCTAGATGTCATGAAAGCATATCGAGTTCGTGAGAGGACTCTGAGCTGTAGAAGTTTGCCGTGTTAATTAGGAGGGACATCAGGTTACGAAAGCATGTCAAGTTGATGAAGAGGACTATGAGCTACCCAAACATGCTAGATCAATATAAAGGAACTCCAGACTTTAGAAGCACGTCGAGTTTATGAGGAGACTTTGGGTTATGGAAGTATGCAGTGTTGATTACTTGTAGAGATAAAATTCAAGAATGTTTGGACAAGTCTTGAGGCTTCAAAGAGCAACTCGAAATATTGCCTATCAAACATGCTTAGAGCTAAAACATATATGCATTCATAAAGAGAATAGACAATCTGAACTACTCTAAAATACACATTTCAAAGTTGATTGAAATTTTTATCAATTTAATCAAGATTTACACATAATGATTTTGCCATATTTGCATCACCAAATTTTCATTGGAGAGAATTGTTGTTCAAGATAATTTCCACTCATAAAGCAGACTTCTCAACAACATTAAATGAGATACTTTCAATTAGAAAGGGCTTTCAATCACTCTCATTCAAAAAAGTCATCATCATATTGACGAGGGTCTTAGTATTCTCGCGAGCGGTACAATCTTACCAATCTAAGACGTCTTTGTTAGACTTGTAATGCGGGCTTAGTCAATGACTAAACAAATGGGGATTCTTCGAGTCAAGGCTGTTGAAAGAACAAAACTCCGCAATCATCTATGGGTTTATAATTCAAGAAGCCTGCAGAATGAGATAGAAATAATTTTGCTCGCACTTCTTTAAGCGATACTTATAAATATGAATTATTACGTCAATTTAATACCCTAATCTAAAGAGACTTTGCAAGACGTAACATTGGTTAGATTCATGAGTTGAGAAATGAAAGGATCATTAGAATGAAAACATGTGTAAAGGGGTAAGAGTTAATGATCATCTTAGCATTGCCACCAGTTTTCTTTTTCACCAATGGGATTGTTTTCATAATGAGCATCACTGACTATAAAAACTCAGCATTTAAGTTCTTTGATTACTACTCCATTGGAGTTATAACTTTGTACAACTGATAGTCATCCATCTTGACTCTTAAAAAAAAAAAAAAAAATCGTCCGATGAGCATTGGTCTTGTTTTTACCAGATACACTACTTTGTTAAGTCCTTAATTTTCATATATATATATATATATATATATATATATTTACTCTTATGTCCATGGGCACCGGCCTTGCTTTTACTAAACACCTATCTTTTCATTTTCTTAGCTCAACTTAAAAAAAAAAAAAAACTTTTGACATACTATCTACAATACATACATTGAACAACCATGTTTTGGTTTATTTTTAAGGAATGATTCAACTTGTGTACTCTTAAGCGTCTTCGTCTTCAATCGATGCTCTGGACCATGCTGCTTGAATGATTATCTTTCGCTTTGCCCTAGTGTGGGGGATGATCACTAATTATGTTTGTATGAAATGAAATGTATGCTATGTAAAGGATATAAGTTTGTAAGATAGAGAGAACTGCTCTTCATCATTCTAAACACTTAAATTATTGTATGAATTTAATGTGATAGCAATACTCAAAGATCAATGCAACTGAGAACAAAAGGATTTCTACCTATTTTCCATAGCTCAAGATACCAAGTCACCTTCAATTTGCGCCAATGTGGGGTGGTTCTTGACTTGGATAATTTGAAAAAAATTCTCCACAAATGTATGGGGCTCAAAGGGGTTAAACAATAGATCACCTGTAATGTTTGTGGTAAAAAAATGAACTATCCCTCATCATTTCAGTCATTGTGCTTTTTGCGAGAGAATTCTTTACCTTGTGGATATGAAATTTTCTACACTCATCTTGCGAGCGTATAAATAGGGGATTATGTATATGATAGGGCTTGCTTTTCATCATTCTAACACGTCTCATTTAACATGTTTAAGCATTCCATATTATTCATCAAAATTGGTATGTCTTGACAATCTTCAATGGAATTTGTGAATCAAACAAGTAAAACTATCAGACAAAATCCTTCAGCATGAAAAGGTTTGTGAATTCAGATCAAAAAGCTTATTATGCCCGAGAAATTTCATCAAAAGCTTGGAAAACATAGATTTGAGCATTCACTTGAAGAATTATCCATGCAAGAAGTATAGGGAATGTCAAACACAAAGGGAAGTCTTTAGACATGGAAGTTCTTGGATTGCCCCTATTTGAAGGGAAGGGAAATAGGAAATGATCAATTGAAGGTGGAAGCTCATCCTTGGTTTAATAAATGCTCCATTTTTGCTTTTGCCCCTGCATGAAAGAACATGCATAAATAGCTATGGAATGAGAAATAAGACTTGATAAATTTCAGTTATACACCAAAGAACTGGTTTAGTTGATTCGCTCACCATTAGAATTTGACATGCCCCTCAGTTCATCGTCTACAAGGAAAAAAGGAGACAATGTTATTATAGAATTGATTAAATTCAAGAATGAGATATACCTTTTCCTCTAAAATTGGGTGATCATCTTTTGGCTTGCCCCTACTGTCTCATCAACGCGCAAGGGAGATGGAGTTGAGAAGGGTTGAGCACTCCTTTTGCCCTATTGGGATTAATATGTCACATAAGTAGTAATGAGAGTTACCCCACATCTTGTCTTCCCACTAAAGATGAGGTATCAATGTTATCGTGAGACTTTGCTCGATAAGATAAGCTATAATAGCAAACAACTAAACGACTTGACATCGAAGGCTTTCGATTCGCCTATTCATGTCATTGTCATTATTGGAGACATAGTTCAACACTTCATTTTGGTGGCTTATTTTTACGTGCAGTCATGCACGTTCAGCTTACACTTGACAATCCATAATAACCTAATTTTGAATGAACAAGCAAATGTAACCACCAGGTGGAAATAGGGAACTGGTTCATGACAATGACCTAATTTTTTTATTTTTTATTTATTTATAAAAAGTCAATACAATAAGGGAATTTCCTAAAAATAAACTAGAAAAATAAAGACATAGGACACACTAACATGGACTAGAAAATAAAAGTACCAAATTTCCTAAACATGAAGTTGGAAAAACAAAAAAATTGAAACTCTTTAATAACAACAAATGCATGAATTGATCTTTACCAAAAAGAACAAATGCATGAATTGAATTTACCCCAAAAAAAAAAAACAAATGCATGAATTGAAAGCAAGTTCCCCAACATGAAGAAAATTTCTCCAAATTAGAACTGCAAAAAGCTCTACAAAATTGGAAAACTACGAGGATCCAACAATTTCAAAAACTGGAATCAAAGTCAGACCTTAAGAAACCAAATGTGGCAAATCTAATTAAGGAAAGGTGGCACCTAGGTGAATCTTGCCAAATCGCTTAATCATTAAATTGCCTAATTAGATGTCCTCCAAGACTATTTCTAAGGTCACAATGCCCTTGATTTTGTAGGGACACCTAAGCCATTCATTAATGGCTAAGGGACAACTAAATCTAGGAGTTGCCTTCTTGCATTAATAGCCAAGACAACTAAGTATGTGAATCACCAACTTGCATTTATGGACTAGCTTCCAAAATTGCATATGAAACACGTGTATTTCTTGAAGTTTCTAAAAGAGCATTAACAAGTAGAGAGAGAGAGAGAGAGAGAGAGAGAGAGAGAGAGAAACTGCAGTGCTGGTGGTTTTCCGCGGTTGGAGGGACAAACCGCAGTGCCAGTGGTTTTCTAGTGGTTGGTGGTGGCTTTAGTGGGCTCAATAATGAGTCCCGTTGGTCCATTGCTTGGGCAAGAGGGAGAGAGATTACATATGAATACTGTTTTGATTGTTTGGAGTGAAAGTAATTTAGTTCACCAAATATGATTGCACTTTAATAAAGTTAGGATATTTTTATATTGTGACTTATCTATATCCTAAATTTGGTCAATGACATGTCAACTACAAAAGGAGAAAAATTTAAGACATAAGTTTATTGTCCTAAATATGAAAGCTCCAATCCTTATTATCCAACTGCTTCTATGGTGAGCCTAAAAAGGTCCGGCTCCATTATTGAACTTAAAGTCAAAAGGAGTAATTAGTGATTTTCAAGCGTTTGATTTCTACACAAAAATATTATCGAAGTCATCAACAGTTCCAAATGACTAAATTTTCGACATTTAACAAGCACCAAATTCCAAGACTTTTTAATGAACAAAGGGAAAGAAATCAAACAGAAAAGTTACGCCAAAATATCAAAAAATAAAAGTCACCGCCAAAATACCAAAATTTAACAGTTGTACAAATTATGTTTTATCAGTCTTTTTATTATTTCATAGCAGGGTAATTTAGGATTGCTAGATATATGAGACGACGAGGTGAAGTTTTTTCCTCTACAAGAAGTCTTTTTACCACAAAGTGATTATATGCACTAAATAGAACACTCGTGATTGTCTGTCTATAGAAATTAGTGAAGAGCCTTTGATATTTGTAAAGGTTAAACTAATATGACAATATATAATATAATTTCTGAATTGAGTTTGCTTTTTATTAACAATGGAGCTTTGATTAAGTTGGCTCTCCTAACAATAACTCTAGTATGACATCCAATCTTGTTACTTTATACATTAATCTCCACGATTAGCTTCCTTTTGGGAAGAAAATTTTGTCCCTGGTCTAACCCTAAGCCCGAGGTAGTAAGTTGCGAGACATGAGGTGATTTCCTTTCAGATTTGCGGACGGAAGGCAAGGTTTGAGAAGCATATTCACTGCTGAAAGCTAGACTGGTCAACACTGATTGTATTGGTATGTTTGGAGCTAGTGTGATGGAAGGTGGACGCTGGCGGTGAAGGCGCTAGCAGCACGGCCAACGGCACGGCCAACCGTGGTGTTTGTGGCAACATTAATGTTGGGATCATTGTTATTGCAGGAGAACGAAAGAGTGAGGAAGTGAGTATTACATTGTTTGACAATCACTTACAGTTGCTCAAAGTTGTTACCCTTGTCAAAATGCAGAGGTCGAGAAACATGTGGAGAAATTAATAAACAAAAAATCGGGAGACCCCGCACCAAATTGATGGAACAACTTGAAGACCCAAGGTAGATGTTCACATTAGATCATCCACCCGTTGTCTAGCCGATGAAAATCCACAATACATACACAACCCACCAGAATCTTGTTCAGTTGAGCCAACGGTTGAGAGCAGAGAAATATCGACCCAAGAAATGGCGTTCCATAGTTTTCTGCTACTTTCACAGGTTTTCCTCCTTCTCGTAGTTTCGTCATCATCATGGACATCTGTGACTTTCACGATTCAACAGACCTTCTTTCATTGCCTTTCGACCAATTCCATGAACTCTGTTCCGCTTTCCTCATATTACACCCCGAATAACGTCTCTTTCTTCACGTCCGTCCTCAATTCGACCGCAAACAACCTCCGATACTTGCTTCCAACAGTGCCAAAGCCCGTGATCATCTTCACCCCGCTGTCAGAGGCTCATGTCCAGGCTGCTGTCCTCTGCTCGAAGCAGCTCGGGCTTGCCATCTGCGTCCGGAGTGGGGGCCATGACTACGAGGCAGTCTCCTATGTCTCCCAGATCGAGTCCCCTTTCCTCGTGCTCGACCTGGCCAGACTCCGTGCCATTAAGGTCGACATCCCCCAGGGCACTGCGTGGGCCCAGGCAGGGGCCACAGTTGGGGAGGTCTATTACCGGATTGCTGAGAAAAGCAAGATCCACGCGTTCCCGATGGGCGTGTCCACAAGCCTGGGCATCGGGGGCCACATTACCGGAGGGGCCTACGGGTCAATGATGAGGATGTTCGGGCTGGGGGCTGACAATGTGCTCGATGTCCGAATGGTGGACGCCGAGGGGAAGATTCTTGACCGGAAGGCAATGGGGGAGGATCTGTTCTGGGCACTAAGGGGAGGCGGTGGAGGCAGTTTCGGCATAATCCTGGCTTGGAAGCTGAAATTGGTCAATGTGCCTGAGACCGTGACTGTGTTCACAGTCACCAAGACCCTCGAAGAAGGCGCAACGAAGCTCCTGGTCAAATGGCAAAAGATAGCACCAAAGCTCGATGACAGGCTCTTCATTAGAGTCATCATCCGGCCCTCAAGCGCCAACCTGACGGTGAACCGCACCGTGACAGCCTCCTATATGGCCCTCTTCCTAGGAGACCCGGACACCCTCCTTGGGATCATGGGCAAGCGCTTTCCTGAGCTGGGCCTAATACAGGCCGACTGCACCACGATGAACTGGATCAGGTCGGTCCTGTACATGGCGCTGTATCCAAACACGACAGCCCGAGGTTCTCCTCCAAGTAGGGGTGAGCGGTTCCCGGTTCCTTACAGGTTCCGCTTGGAACCTAGAACCTACCCTCGGGTACAGGTTCCTCATTTTTTGGAACCTGGAACCTACCCGTCAGAACCGAGAACCTGGAACCTACCCTGTCACAGGTTCCGGGGTCGGTTCCAGGTTCCAACAGGTTCCAACCGGTTCTTTTTTTTTTTTCATTTTTAGTTAAAAAAAATGAAAATGAATGCAACAATAATAAACAAACTTGTCACAAAGACGCTAAGCCTTCAACACACCAAATGCAGCACAATAGATGAATCCTAGTACAAGCCTAGATAATTCATCTTGATGAGAACTCCGGAGTCATATATAGGTCCATGTTCCCATATTATTCATCTCTGTTTCTTCGAGAACAAGTGTGCTCCCATCATCATCATATCACTACTCTAGGATGTCAGTCAGCAATTCTTTTTTAACAAAACAATCAATGTCTTTGAGGACCAAGTCTTAAGCATCTTCCTCCTAAGTGACTATGTACACACTCTTTTCTCCTACGATGATGATATAACTGCTTGAAATTTTGTAAACACAAAACAAGTGACACGAGCTTAGGAAGAAGAGTTCAGCTCAGGGCAACATGCTCTCATCCATCCAAAAGACAAGGACCCTCTATACAGCATGATTAGCAACAACGTACCGTTCAAATAGGTACCCACTTTCGAATTTCCCATCAATAACTCCCACCACTAGAGAATTCGCAGGCCAGGTAGTGTCTGCTGCAATATGGACAAGAGCATAAATTTCACTCAAAAACAGCCGTAATCAAGTTTTTATGAACCACAGCAAACTGCCAGTCTGCCACTCATAGTTCACATGATTCACAATATGATACCTCGAGGCAAGTCCGATGCTATTGTCCTTGGTTGCACAGTCATTGGCACTTTGCTTTCTTGAGCAGGACGCATAGCTTCCATCTGTTGTGCCAAAAATGTTGGCACAGGGGGGCTTTGCAGTGTTCCTAGGACAAGAAAATCATCCGATGAAATGTACCATCAACGTTCTGGACAGTTGCTTGAATGAAACATTTGAGAAGTCTAGTCACAAACCAGCAGAGAGAGGAGTCCAAATGCGGGCCTTGAAATAGTAAATTTGTTCATAATGATGAAGCAGTGAAACATAATACTTGCGCAGCACGAATGAGGCATTTGTTGCAGTGGAGGGGAAATTGAAGATTGCAGTCACATCTTTCCATCGTCTCTCCCCAATGACCGACGATTCAATTGGTCAGCAATTTCTTTGGACGAGATGAAAGAAGATATTCACAACTTACATTTATTGTCCGCTCTTGACCTTATTCAAGAAGGATGATACATTACAGATAAATCTACAAGATTATACATTATAGCGAAATATCTAGAGGCTGTCAAGTTTCACCCGTCAATTACATTCCACATCATAGCCTTCAAAACTATACTGCTAATATGTAAATTTACCATACATGAGAACTTTCATGAGCCATATAATGATCAAAACCAAGTGGGGATAGCAGAAACATTACTAGAACATACCCTTATGATCCAAAATTAACAGAAGTAAATCTACCTTGCTGTCCTCAAAGTTTCTTAATAGCAGAAAGATTAATAGAACAGATATTTCTAATTTAAGTTTCCATTATTTGTCGAAAACTGGTCAAGCGAGAATGCTCGGTTGGTTCTTCGAGGATCCCTCATGGGAAGATAATGGATCTTCAATTTTCTCGAGGATGGTGGATGATTTCACAATTTATTTCGTGAGAAGGAAATGAAATAGCTTTGGAATGATCAAGAAATATTGACGAGATAATACTACAATTTACCTTTGGTCCGAACCCTCCACCTTACGGATTGTCACCTATTCGAGCAAATTGCTTTTGGTTAGATAAATAGATGCCTTTTCAAGTTCTTGTGATTTGAGATTGATAACATACTCCATGCAGGCAAAATTAAAATGGAATCTGATGGCCAAACATTTCCCAACTTGTCAACAAGCATAACACACACACACACACACACACACACACACACACACACACACAAACGCAGAGCTCACATGTAAAACGCTCCGGAGTTTGCAAACTTGATGGCGAGAGAGAGAGTGTACGGTTCAATTTCTGCTGCAAAATCTGCAAAATCAATTGAAGCTTCTCCAAGAAATCCTGCCTTTGATGATCCCCCGGGCGAAACAAAGAAAATTGTTTAAGCCTCGGCATTTGTTGACAAGATCATAGTTGACAATAGAACAGATGAATGTGGCTTTTTCCCCACCGCTGAAACAATGAAGTGGTATATTTTCTCTTTGACCTTCCCGTTTTTGACTCTCGATGAGCTTCATTGTTTCATATACGGGATTCTCCCAAGAACATATCCCATCCGTACAGCGGCTTTCTCTAGCTTCATTGTCGGCTTGCCGACATCGTCGGGTACGAGAGATATTGTTAAGGTAGATTTCTTTGACTTGGGAACCTGGTGATGAATGTGAAATTGCAAATTAGATCCAAATATATAAATTGTGAAAACTGTCTACTTCCCATCGCAATAGTAAACATTTCACCAGTTTCCAGATCCGATGATCTCAATTGTCCAGTTTCTAAATTGCCAGAGTTACTACTTTCAGCTTCATAACATCAATTCCAATCTAAAGATGTTGATTTTCTGAGTTAAAAATAGCTGAGTTGCCTGAAACTGCAACTTGAAGACTGCTTTGATCTTGTTCTTGTCGCTTCTCCATCTTCCCCGACTTGAACATTGTTCGTACCTTCCCACTTTCTTCGACTCTCGGTAGAGTTCCGTAGGAGGGCCTTGTCATTGCCGTGCTACAAAAGGAAGTAGCAAATGCTCTTCTTGTCAGAAGCAACCGAAATATTCCATCATTAAGAGCGAAGGGAAAGAATGTATCTTGTTTCTCTCCAGGTGAGAGGAGAGGAAGTGCAACCTGAGACTTGAGTAAGGGCTTGCCCTCGGCTCGGTTGAACTCGGTTTCTGCTACGCAGTGGATTGGGAAGACTCGAGCTGGAGAGAGTTTTGGAATGAAGGACAATCAATGATGACCCGGCTAAAGGCGAAAAGATACCTTGCCTAAAACAAATAGAACAGATGAATGTGGCTTTTTCCCCACCGCTGAAACAATGAAGTGGTATATTTTCTCTTTGACCTTCCCCGTTTTTGACTCTCGATGAGCTTCATTGTTTCATATACGGGATTCTCCCAAGAACAGATCCCATCCTGTACAGCGGCTTTCTCTAGCTTCATTGTCGGCTTGCCGACATCGTCAGTACCAGAGATATTGTTAAGGTAGATTTCTTTGACTTGGGAACCTGGTGATGAATGTGAAATTGCAAATTAGATCCAAATGTATAAATTGTGGCTGTCTACTTCCCATCGCAAAAGTAAACATTTCACCGTTTCAGATCCGATGATCTCAATTGCCCGGATTTCTAAATTGCCGAGTTACTACTTTCAGCTTCATAACATCAATTCCAGTCTAAAGATGTTGATTTCGAGTTAAAAATACCCGAGTTGCCTGAAAGCGCAACTTGAAGACTGCTTTGATCTTGTTCTTGTCGCTTCTCCATCTTCCCGACTTGAACATTGTTCGTACCTTCCCACTTTCTTCGACTCTCGGTAGAGTTCCGTAGGAGGGCCACTTTGTCATTGCCGTGCTACAAAAGGAAGTAGCAAATGCTCTTCTTGTCGAAGCAACCGAAATATTCCATCATTAAGAGCGAAGGGAAAGAATGTATCTTGTTTCTCTCCGGTGAGAGGAGAGGAAGTGCAACCCGAGACTTGAGTAAGGGCTTGCCCCTCGGCTCGGCTGAACTCGGTTTCGCTACGCAGTGGATTGGGAAGACTCGAGCTGGAGAGAGTTTTGGAATGAAGGACAATCAATGATGACCCAGCTAAAGGCGAAAAGATACCTTGCCTAAAACAAATAGAACAGAGATGAATGTGGCTTTTTCCCCACCGCTGAAACAATGAAGTGGTATATTTTCTCTTTGACCTTCCCTGTTTTTGACTCTCTGATGAGCTTCAGAAACTACACTGAAATCGTGAAAACAGCTGAAAACTTTTTCTTCAATGACAATTGAAAATCATGACAGTCAAAAGCAGGTTCTGTTATATCTGGACAACCTTGAGGAGACCACTTCCCCTTCTCTACCATCCATAAGGCACACCTCCCCCAAGTAACTCAAATAACAAAAAATAAAAGCATTAGATGCTCAGAGCCCATCCCCTCTGCTAATCGAAGTAATCATAGTGCTCAGGATATATGCTCAATCTTCTCCTCATACATCGAACTATCAGAAGCCACTTGTCATGGCTCACGCTAGAAAATCTGCGCTAGTAGAAAATGAAGGCTTCCACTAACATGTCCGGAAGTTATGCATCATAAGCATATTTAGGCTGACCGCACTAGTGGGTTTTACAAAAATTGTAGAACCATAAATCGTCTGAATATTTTCCAAGAAACCACTATTTACAAACTGGAACACAGGTTGCAAGGAAAATAGCTCCTGAACATAGGCATAACTCCCATCATCCACCTATAAGCAACTGATTTAGTGAATTGACACTTGGCCAAATAAATTTAAGAAAGATAGAAACCGACGGCTCCTAAAGTTGTTAGAACTTCAATGGCTGATAAGATGAGCGGGGGGTAGGTTCGATTCTCGGCAAATTACCTCTGAAATTGAGATCGATAAGACTTCATAGAATGAGATTGAAACCGTTCTCTTAGCTCGCAATCACGAGATCTAACCTGAAAATGCCTTTGCCAGAAGAAGCAAAAAAGATCAGAGATCCTACAAGACACTATAACACTCAAGAAGAAAAAAGAACAATCATTAAATATCACAACTACACCAATTGCCCAAACATAAGAAGCGATTTCATGGCAATAAAAGCTCGTACCGATGTCGCTTTGAATACTCCGCTCCCGACCAAATTGCCAAGAAGATACAACCGTTATAAGCCAGAAATTCCCAGATAATTTTATTATCAGAAAGAACTTGAAATGAGCAAAGCCTATGAGACAGATACAAAGCAAAGCAACAAGAATGCTCCTATGCTTCTCCACAAACCACCTGTAAATTATATCATTAGCAACATCAAATGGTGACCAGTATGCTGTTCAAGAAAATGGAAACAGCCACACATAATGTAGCTTCAAATACTTAATAGTCTGAAACAAGTCTAATGGACTTACCACATATATTCATTCCGCTTTAGCTGATAAACTCTATTTACCAGCCATAATCTCCGCATTAACAAGATCCATATCTAAAAAAAAATAAAAGAAGAGAGATTAAATCAAATATTCACTTATAAATATACAAAAAGAATTACAATATATAAAAATATAATCAATGTCACTTACCCGACTCAAATTTTTCTGCATTCTCGATGCACTCCTCAACATCGGTCGGTACACGAACGGCTCTCAACCAATCTTGAGTGCAAATCAAAGCTTCAACTACTTTGGGAGTTAAAGAACTTCGAAAGCCATCAAGCACACGACCCGATGTACTAAAAGTTGACTCGAAAGCAACGGTAGTTACGGGAATGGCCAAAATATCTTGAGCCATCAAAGAAAGGATCTTATATTTTGAGCCATTAGTCTTCCACCACATCAAAAGGTCAAGTTTAAGATCCTTTTCATTTTTATCTTGAAGATACTCATCAAGCTCGGACTTGGTGTCACTGCACCCTTGTTCATTCGAATATAAAAACATTTTCTTCCAAGCTTCGATGCCACTCTCAGTTGTTCCTTCACTACCACTCACACCGGCATTGGAAGCACTATTACTTGCACCCGAACTATGGCCGCCAAAATATCGATCACTTGAACTTGAAGTTGAAATATGAGAAGAGTGCTCATAAAATTCATACAAACGCTCCAATGCATCCTTCACCATGTTATGCATCTCCTTAACTTTCAATTCATCATCATAGATTTGCCCATACAAGAAAGTCACATAATTCAACTTGGCTCTAGGATCTAAGACAACCGCAATCAACACCATCATATTCACTTTATCCAAGCTTCCATAATATTTATCAAATTTTTCTTTCATTTTCACACCCATCTCTTGAAGCTTAGGATTCGAAGTATTGACCGCATCTTTCAAATATCTATATAGAAAAGCTATTCCTTCAAAGTAATTATTTGAAGTAACATAGGAACTCCCCGACATCCAATTGGTGGCATCATAAAATACTTTCAGAAATTCCGCAAGAATAATAGCATGTTCCCAATCATCATCACTAGGATTTTCATAATTAAGCTCAGTTACAAAAGATAAATCTTCGTCTTCCATTCTTTGGAAAGCCTTTCTAAACTTGATGGCGGTGTCTAACATGAGATAAGTAGAGTTCCATCTAGTGGCAACGTCAAGAATTACCGAACCCTTATAAGTAATCTCTTCAATCTTAATGCAAGTCTGAAATGTTTTGGCTCTCGCGGGAGAACTCCTTACATACCTAACCACATTGCGGATACGTGCAATGGAGTCACGTACCGTAGTCAAGCCATCTCTCACAATCAAATTTAATATGTGAGCTGTGCACCTCATATGCAAAACACTACCATCCAATATCGACGACTTTTCTTTCACAAATTTATCCCTCAAGTAGTTAATTGCAACATCATTTGAGCTAGCATTATTCACAGTGATTGTGGACACCTTTTTCTATTCCCCACTCCCGAATGCATTTCTCCACCATTCTCCCAATCTCCCTACCCCGTGAGTATGCATCTCCACAAAGCTGATAATTCTTTTATGCAACTTCCAATTTTCATCAATAAAATGTGCAGTGAGACACAAATAATTCAAATTTTGAATGGAAGTCCATGTATCTGTTGTGAGTGCGATCCTAGAATCAACCTTTTGAAAAAAATTCTTCAAAGAAGCTTTTTCCTCCAAATACAACTTCATGCAATCTTTTGCTATTGTGAAACGTGATACATGTTTGAAGAGAGGTTGTAACTCACTAACATAATCACGAAATCCAACACGCTCAACCAAGGAAAAAGGTTGCTCATCAATGATAATGAACCGAGCAAGCATTCGCCTACAACGTTCTTGATTAAAAGCCCATGTCGATAAGACATTACCAACACTAGAATCTCCCTTTCCCTTGCCAGCCATGTCTACATTACGTGGTGCAAAGAATTTCTGTCTCTTATCTACATTACGGGGAAACTTCCTGCATGTGGTCAAGTGCTTCCTCATCGCGAAGTACCATTAGCAACACGATACTTAAGCGTTCCCCACAATGATTGCACTCCACTTGATTTGTTTTTCCATCCTTATCATTGATTCTCGTATAATGATTCCAACATTCGGATGTACATTTCTTATCATGAGCAAGATGAGAAATAGGTGTCTTACTTGCGGCACTCATGATAGGGGGTGCCTCTTCTTCATTTTCATGGCCAGAAGACTCCAATTACATGATTGGAGTCATCTCCTCATGTCCCTCCACCTCCATTGATGTGTTATCTTGATACATTAACTTCACACTACATAACAATAACAGAATGTAATTAATTTAGTTGATAACAATGTTAATACAGTATAATACAGCATGCCAATGTTGTATAGAAACATAATATGGCACTTTTATACATAAGCTAAGTCTATTATGTTGAAATACAGCATACCAATGCTTTATAGAAACATAATACAGCACAAACCATGGGAAAGTAGACCAATTTTAGTCTGTTCATTTCATCACCTACCTTTGATTACTCCACAGCCAAGCTTCAAGAGATATCTGCAGCAGCTAGTTTCTGTTGAAGCCTTTCAACTCGATCCTGTGGAAACACGAAAAAAGGTAAGAAAAAGCATAGAGAAGAATCAAAAGTCCTCACTGAATCTATCAGAAATCTCAAATAGTACTATACGACATGAAAATTACAGCAGCATGCGTAGGTTAATTTTTAATAATGGATTAAAGAAGTTTCCGCTGAGCATGAATCCATTTCACCAGCCTTGTTTTGCTATTTACCAATTTACCATTAGGCATAAACGTTAAGAGATACAATATTCAAGCAACGTTTGACAAAACCAGGCTCTGATATTTCATGATCATACTAATAGTATTTAGTATTTGGCACAAACAAATTACCTTGAAAGATCCTATAACCTAGACAGAGTCAAATATCAACTTTGCAAAAGCAACTGGATTCTGGAGTGACAACAAATTTGGTAACTCGACCCCACCAGACTAGAAGCCAAACCAAACCTGATTCTGAACTTTCCTTGGATCACTTTAACTGGTGCATATTCTCTAGTAGAAAAGCTGTAACGAATCCGCTATTCCTTATAGGATATTCTTAAACTTCATGGAGCAGCTGTCAAAAAAAGAGGTAAAACAAGATAATATAAAGTCATCATCCAAGATAACCACTTATCATACACATAGAGGTTGATGGATATCGTATACAATACAGCAATCAGGCAATTTCAAAACTCAGAAAAAGATCCTTTACTCAGCCTTGGTCTCAAGAGTAGACCAAAACAGGAAGTTCATTTTTTGGCAAACATAAGCGCACCAGAGAAGCTGGATAATGCTAATTTGAAAACCAAATGAAAAGAAAACAAACTCAGCAGATTGATCCCTGATCCGGACATCATAAATGAACGCATGTTAATATGCTTCGATAATCCTTTAGTCACCGTGGGCAAGTGGGCATGGAGGAGAAAAATGGCCCAAATTCAGCACAGCATACTCGAGAGCCGTCTCAGTGCCTCTTCAACAGCCACGCGCCACGCTCTCCGTCGTCCGACGCTGTCAATCGCCAGCAATATCATGGTAAGAATGATCTAAGAGCAGACCTGACTACAGTGGAAAAAGGCATAGTCATTTTCGTACAAAGATCCCAAAACGTGGACATATTATCAAGCAGAGTGAGACAGTTGAATAGCCTCCTACACATCCTTTTGGATTACTTACAGTAGTATAAAAACCAGTACAAAATTAGAAAACTGAAAACCCCAACAAGATCATTTTTCCTTGTATCATAATACAGTCATAGCCCAGTATTCCCAAGATTTAACATTAATATGCTACTATTCGAGAGAATGTGAAGTCATCGCCATTCCAATGCGGACCATAATCGAGTGCCCGCAAGCTGAAAGGTTAAGGCATGAATAGGGAAATCGACGTTGGGAAAACAGCTCTTTCCTTTTTCTCTCCATAAGTTAGTGAAAACTCATAGCAACAGAGGAATGAACAGAAACTTTGGCTTTTCTCTAAGCCACGGGTGCAAAAATATAGATAGAGGAGTTCGTCCTTGAACTTGACACTCCTGCCACCATTCACCTTGCATTGGCTACCTACAGGTAAATCAAAATAGAAGCAATTCACTCTTTACCAAACAAAAAATTTTCCCTCCTTATGCTCCTTCATTTTAGATAAAACTTTTGGCTGATATCGACGAAATCGCACACTATCTCCACAATAAATCCACGATTCCGAGCGCAATCTCCACATCACCCCACCAAAAAAACTGCCAAAAAAGAATCCAGCTCAGCTCGACATTTTCGGAACCTAAAAACTGAAGAGTCGAAAGCTTTCGCTTCGCTGTAGTATCGAACCAGAAAAGTCGCTTGAAAGACAGGGTTGAGCATGTAAGGGAAGAAAAAAACAACAATGGCAGCAGCAGCAGCAGGCACCAGCTTTACGCGTTGAATAAAGTGCAGAGGAGTCACTTATCATTGATGGACTCGACTATACACGCAAATGGCATGTTCCAAGGCTCAATCAAGACAATTTTTCCATTCCCAGTTGCCATTCAATCAATGCAGCTCATTCAGAGAACAATTTTCGACAACACTAACCAAGTAACAGCAATAAAAACCACGACTTCATCTAATGTTTCAGCTGAACTCACCTGGGAACATTCTCACCGGAAGAGACCCTCTCCGGCTTTTTGCAAAATCAAGCACAACAATCCTGAAACAACAACTCAGTCACCTAAAAATGCAATTTTTAAACCAGGAACCAAAATTAAACATTGAAAAAAACGAAACTTTGAACCAGAAATCCTAAAAGGTAGCGAGTAAAAGAACTGCTGTTGGGGCGATTGGGGGGGGATTAAACTCACGTGGTCAGGAGGCTGAAGGCGACGGTGGCGATGATCGGGCGTGGCCTCGGCGGTCGACAGGCGAGACCCACCGAACGGAGTGAGAAGTTGCGCGCGCCGAGCCACGCGTTCGGCAATCCGAACGAGCTCGCCAGCCCCGGCCAGCGAGCGAATCGAGCGTGGGTGGTCGGCGGCGAGAAGGGCGTCGGCGGCGGGAGCTTGGAGAGAGCGTGAGCCTGCGAAACTTCTTGATGCAACAGCGGGAGATCAGCAAGAAAACTCGCAGGCCACGATCTTCGAGCTCCCGAAATGGGTCTCGACGTATCACAAGAGGGCTCGACGAAGCTCGACGTAGCTCCTCGTACCTTGATCTTCAAGCAGAGATCAACGGCGGTGGCGTCGAGGGCGACCGGCGGTGGCGTCGAGGGCAACCGGCGGTGGCGTCAAGCAAAGGTGGAGAACGGCAAGCGAGAGAGAATGGACGGGCGAGACTCAAGAGACGAGAGAGAGAAAAGAAAGAAACCCTAAATGCTGAATCGCTGATTTGGGGCTAAACACTAAAGAGAGAAAAGAAAGAAACCCTAAAGGTAAAGGCTAATTTGGGTTTTTTAATTTTACCCCCAACCGGAACCGGAACCGCCGGTTCCCACAAAATAGGAACCAGGAACCGGAACCGGAACCGCCGGTTCCCACAAAATAGGAACCAGGAACCGGAACCGGTCCCTTTAGAACCGGGAACCGAACCGGAACCTCCTCCGGTTCGGTTCCCGGTTCCCGGTTACCCGGGAACCACGCTCACCCCTGCCTCCAAGGGAAGCCCCAGTTTCAGAGCTACTTCAAGTCCAAGTCCGACTTCGTGAGGGTCCCGATCCCCGAGAAGGGCCTCTTGGGCCTTTGGAAAATGTTCTTGGAAGAGGAGATCCCACTCATGATATGGAACCCATACGGCGGGGAGATGGACCGTATCCCTGAGTCAGCAACACCATTCCCGCACCGGCGTGGCACGCTGTTTAAGATCCAGTATTCAGTGTCTTGGCAGGATGGGGCGGAGAACATGGCTAGGTACATCAGCTGGATCAGGAAGCTGTATGACTACATGGGTCCTTATGTGTCCCAGAATCCTAGAGAGGCCTATGTGAATTACAGGGACTTTGATTGGGGCATGAACAATAAAGGTGTCACCAGCTTGATGGAGGCAAGTTCTTGGGGTTTGAAATATTTCAAGAGCAATTTCCACGGGTTGGTTCAGGTCAAGACCAGGGTAGACCCTGAAAATTTCTTTAGGCATGAGCAGAGCATTCCTCCTCTTCCTGTGGAGAAAGGGATTCCTTCTCCTCTTCATGTGAAGAAAGGGATTCCTTCAACTGGAAGCAATCGACGCGCCTTATCTACTGCTGTTACTTTCTTTGCCTCGGCCTCTACACTTGTGACAATTCTTTAGACCAAGTACTGTTACATGTGTTTCCCCTAAATGTGAAAATAAGATATCCCTGTAGCATTTCGCGATAGGAATGCCAAGAAAGGAATCGTACTTGAGGGTAGATTTATTGATAATGGATAACAACGCAAATGGTGTAAAAGTAGAAATATTGAATTGCAAGTACCAGTAATAAAGGATTGTAAGAATAAAAAAAAAAAATTGAGGAAATTTAAATATGCTTTTGGTTAAATTAGCAGAAAGAGTGACCAAGAAAGGAAATGTGTGGAAAAACATGTGTTCTGATGTTGATTGATGATCCTCCCAATGATTAAACATGGGATTTTATAACCCACCATGAGTAATTATTTACAAATAGTCATGAGTTTTGGATCCGGTAATAACATTTTAGCACTATCTAAAGTTACTGATTATCAGTTAAGCTTTACAAGATCCTCTATCATCGAATAATGATTATTCACACAATTTTACATACTTCGAAATTATAGGCACATTTGCCTAGAAATCATATATTCATGTAAATTCATCGTCTTCCTCTCCAATTAATTTGTTCACAAATTTCTGTTATTCATAAATGGTACTATTTCAACACTTAGGGTCCGTTCGTTTTGCGGAAAATGGGTCATCTCCGGAAAATATTTTTCCAGAAGTCATTTTCCAGGAAAATGACAATATTTTCTGGTGTTCGGTTAAAACTTGAAAATGTTTCGGAAAATGTTTTCTGGTGTTCGGTAAGGAAAATATTTTCCGCTCACTAAATTGACGAGCGAGAGTGCTAAGCTCGAGGCTCGCCAGATCGATGAGTGCGAGTTTAAGATCGATGAGTTTGAGGTTCACCCGGTTCAACGACTAGCCAAGAAAGAAGAAGATAGGAAACAAATAAAAGAAAAATAAAAAATAAAAAAGGAAAAGAAAAAAAGAAAAGAAAGGAAAAAGGAAATTAAAAATAATTCAAATTAAAAAAAGACGAAGAAAACTAAAAAATAATTCGAATGAAAAAAAAAAAGGAAGAAGAAATGAGAGGAGAAAGTGAAGATTTGTATAGGTGTAAGGTGAGAGAGATCAAGTGAGGAAAATGTTTTTCACTTTTTAAAAGTGGAAAACATTTTCCCTTGCTTTAGAAGGCTTTTTTCCTTGGATGGAAAACATTTTCCCCAAGGAATTCATTTTTTGTGAAACGAACACTAGAAATTCGGAAAACGTTTTCTCAGAAATTATTTTCCGCGAAACGAACGGAGCCTTAGTATATTGTTTACTATTAACAACTTTATCGGGGGTTTGTTGATTTCCTTCAAATTATCAACTAGTGAATCATTTCATTAACAATCTCTACACTAATCTGATCATCTTGTTGTAACAACATCATGTACTATTGATGAGTTTATAGCTCGCAAATTGGTTTGTTCATTGATAACTTCTATTTTGACCAAAATTTTTTCTTATGAACTGAATTTGATACTCAATGATATCAATCAAGAATTGATCATTTTTTAGTATCAATATATGTCCCTTTTTAAAAGAATTGAATCATTCATCGATCCTTCGATTTTTTCAATATCATATGTTGTTAGTGCCTTTGGAATTTGAAAGGGGCATGCAACTTATGTTTGCACCAATTTATCCTTGATCTTGCCAAACATTATCTTGTTGTTTTTGCCATTTCCCTTAACGAACCCACACGTCTCATCAGAACGCGTTTCGCCAATAGTACAGTATGCAAGCTTAAATAATTCCATTTTATCTTGGCTCTCTGCTAATTCTCTTGTTTTCAACCGACAACGGGCTGAGGTTGACGTGGCTGCGGAGGGGCAGCTCCAGGGACAATAGGGGCGCGTATGATTGCCCACAATTTCTGTTCCAGAAATTATTTTTCTATTCCAGAAATAATTCTGGAATAGAAATCCGTTTGATAAAATTATTCCACTTTTTTATTTCTGAAATAGATTCTTATTCCAGAAATAGATCTGGACTAGAAATCAGAAATAGAAAATATCTATTTTTCTATTTTTGGAACAGAAATGAGAAATAAAAAAAATTTTCATCGTTCATTGCCGCCGCTGCCGTCAGTCGCCTCTGGTTGCCGGCCGCCGGTTGCGCCGTCGCCGCCGACCGCCGTAGCCACCGGACGCCGCCGTGGCCCACCGCCGGTCGCCGGCCGCCGGCCGCTAGACGCCGTCGCCGCCGCCGCCGCCGATCGCTACCGGACGCCGGCCGCCGGCCGTCGACCGAAAGAAAGAAATTTTGTGTCGTTATCAAACAAATTTCTATTTTTAGAGTAGAAATTTTGTATCGTTATCAAACGGTTATTTTTGCTTAGAAACTCATTCAGAACTAGAAATAGAAAAATCTATTTCTATTGCAGAAACTATTTCTGTAACAGAAATGATTTCATGCGCGCCCTAGGAGTTTGACGTGGCTGCGAGGTAGGGATTGCGAAAGCTCATTGGAAAAGAGGCTGACGTGGTTGCAGAGCAAGCTACACGACTGCACGTTGACGTGGCTGCGTTGTAGGCAACAACCACACCAAACGAGACTAAGAAGGTTGAAGTGTGCTCCGGCTGTTCATTTTATTTATAGATTTTATTAGATCATTATGAATATAATACAAATTATAATCATTTAAGGATATGTACATTCGAACGAGATATATGCATAATCCAAGAGAAATGAAAAAACAAGATAACTATCCTAACAATAATGCTATCAGGTTCTTTTGTATATAATTTTCAAGTAGATGTTCCTCCAAAATTTAGGGGTGTTAATTTAGCCTTGTCTAATTGACACACCAATTATTAAATCCTGAAAACTTTGAAGGGAAGAGATGATTTTGGTGTTGATTCCTTTCTTTTTTATCCTTTACTTTTCTTACCTCCTCTTCTTCCCATCGTCCACTCCAACTAAGATAGAACCCCCGTCTTGCCTGCCTCGGCAACGACAGCATCGTCGCCTATCCACCGAAGCTTCTCTCTCTCTCTCTCAATTTCAGAGGTCAAGGGCAATGACTTCGGAGGTTAAAGTTCTTCCATGACAAGCGGCCACATATCCAAGGTCAACGACCCTGATTTGCAGTGATCGACTACAGAGAATTAGCAAGCAGAGAGAGAGAGAGAGAGAGAGAGAGAGAGAAACCGCTGTGCTAGTGGTTTTCTCGGCGGTCGTGGTGCTTTCGACGACTCAATAATGAGTCGCTTTGGTCCATCACATTGGCAGAAAGGGAGAGAGAGAGAACATATGAGTGGTGTTTTGATTGGTGGGTGTGCACGTAATTTTTTTCAGCATATTAACAAAATCAGGATAGCTTTATGGTGCGACTTAAGTTACATCGTCGCTTTGATTAAGAGTTAATATCACAAAAAATTCCAAAATAGTGCACATACAACAAATTTACCTGAAATCAATTTTTTTTTAAACAAAAAAAATACTAAAGTAGTATACCATTATCATCAATTTGCTTCTGTTAAATTTTATAATCAAATTACTGAATTGAAAGATAATGTAACAGTTGACAAGTGTATCGGTTTCAAGTTTTACTCCCTATTTTCCACAAGTGCATTAGTTTGTGTGTTTTCATGGCATTAATTTAATTCAACGAAAGCTAACATAAGATAAATTTATCACAATTACATCAATTTGGGTCTTTGGTTATAATATATATATATATATATATATATATATATATATATATATAGTTTGGATAAATTTATCACATTTGTACTAGTTTGGGATTTTTTGTGGTTAAAAAATTAGTTTGAAGTAAATTTATCATAGATGCACCAATTTGGGGTTTTGTCATTATATTAACCCTTTGGTTAAGGATTTGTCAACTATGAATGGAGTTAAATTTAGGATTATCCTCCTAAATTTGAAAATTTCAATCCTTTTTTTCCAGCCACATTTTGCTTCTTTTGTAAGCCTGAATTGGTTTGGCCCCATTGTTAAACTCCAACTCGAAAGAAGTAATTAGCGCTTTTCGGTTCTTTGACTTTTACACAAAAATATTATCTTTAAATTTCTAAATTATTGCAACATTTTATATTCAACACTTAACAAGCGCTATATTCCAAAGGTTTTTAAGGAACAAAGGGAAAGAAAGCAAACAAAAAAAAGTCATGCCAAAATATCCAAAAATAAAAGTTACCACCAAAATACTAAAACATAAAAAGTTGTACTAATTATGTCTTTTTATTATTTCAAACTGAGGTAGTGTAAGAATATCACATCTCAACTTTATGGTTAGGGAAAATTCTAAATAAAGATCCAAAATGGATCCATTTTCTCAAATAAAAATCTGAAGTAAACTTGTCACACCCCAAACCCCCGAGTGCACAAACATCCCTTAATGGTTGTTTAGTTGCGACGTTCCAAGATACGTCGCCAACCCATTTTTTTTAAATTTTTTGATTAAACGCAAGTGGAAGCATGATATATAAACACCCAATCAAGCATAAAAGTAGGAATATTATAAACACAATGGCAAACATTTCCAAAAGCTTTACTTTTTATTTATATACTTGTTAACTCTAGGATACTTAACATTTACAAGCCCATTCTCAAAGGGCAACTTTCTACCGACCATCTTCAAAAACCTACAGGGGTTAGAGTTAAGGTAACTTCTCTAACGTCAAGGTCCACAATGGTATTCGAGTGAAGTCTTGGGCTCAGACTCCGCGTCAAGGTCAGTCTTCAGATCCTCGATGGCACTCGAATGGGTGTTGATGTCCATGGATCCAACACTTGCTCTCCTTTCCCTCGACCAAGTGATCCATCAAAACCTTAGATCGGGCCAAAACACTAATCCCCGATCGGATGAACTACGCTTTAAACCTATAGTTCACCCAAAAATCCAGCTCCTCATCTACCCAAACTATCGTAACCACAAGTTCATGCATATGGTCAGACCTTGGAATAAGGTATGAAGTCACAATCGTATCTTGGTCCATCGGGACTCCAAACTACACATAACCGTTCTCCATATTATGGGCCTACAAATAACAAATAACGACAAGTGAGATAAAAATCTTAATAAATAAATAACCTAAACCTCGATTAGGATGCAAATTCATATCGAAGGCAGCCTAAACATACAAGATTACATAATCTTACCTCTCCTTGGAACACCTCTACATATTATTAACTCAAATATGTCAATAGTGATGCAACAAGCTTAGCAAATGATCAAAACACATCTTATAATATTATATTACGACCCTCAAGTCATGCCAACACAAGAGTTGGCGGTCTTCCAACATGACCAGAGATTGTCCCGCCCCATCAGGCACGATAGCATCTAGGACCTCCGCCATAGATATCATTTCTTAAGGAGCATAGGTCTAACCTCAGCCACGACTCAACATCCAAACCCCCGCTTCTAATAAAATCGAGCATTGTCCCCGAACTCCTATTGGGTGATGGGTTCTATTAAGTGACCACTTAAGCACACCAATACTCATGCGAATTTCATTTGCCATTAGTTAGCCCAATGCAAATAGGGTTTGTGCTCATATAACAAACTCCAGTAATTTTCACATATAAATTGTGGTAAAATAATCACATGTGATCATGTACGTAAAATTAATCTGTCAAATTTTGCACACTTTTATTTTAAAACCTCCTCGCCCTAATTGACATATAAAACATGGCATTTGAACATGATATCTCATGACACACCATTTAAATGTCCATAAAACATTTCTTTAAAATAGCAACTAAGGCTTATAAATTGGGCAATTGTTTTTTAGGCATAAAGAGCTTCAAACAACATGAATTATGCAGAAATTCATCCAATAATTCAAGTATAAATTCTACTTATCGACTAAGCCGTCATTAATTGGCACTAATCTGTCAGACTAACTATCATTAATTAAGACTAACTACAATTAGCCTTAATCTAAGCTACCCTTAAATGCAATTGACGCTAAAACATCATTAATCAATACTAATCACAATTAATTAAGACTAACGTCAATTAGCCTTAATATAACCATCTTTAAGCGCAATTAACACTAACTATCATTAACTAACACTAATCACCATTAACCATAATCTAATCCTATCCATAAAGACAATTAATACTCGTAAGGTTAACTCACCCTTTACGACAATGGTGAGCTCACGGTGATGATGGCACGATAGTGATAAGAATGTGAACCTCACAATTTGAATAATGACACCACGACACAACGACACAGCTCTACAAAGCTTGCACTCACAACCAAGCTTGGGGACGGCGACTTGCAGTGGTGGTTCGGCAACATGGACAGCGTGACAGTGCGTATAGATGGCAACAAGGGCGGCGATGAAAATGGTGGTGGTGAATGGCAGCAAAAAGGGCGGCAATGGAGAGGAAATGGGGAAGAAGAAGAAGAAGATGAGAGTGAAATGGAGAGGGGAAGGGTCAGCCAAAGCTTAAGGGAGGAGGGGGAAAGAGAGAAAGAGAGTGGTAAAGAGAAAGAGAGAAGAGCCTGGATATTTCCCTCCCAAATCCTACTAACCTCCCTCAAAATCCTCCCATCCAAGCTTGTTGTCCCCCTTGTCCATATCCTCTTCCCTTTTGTTTTTGTTTTCTTCAATCCCCTTCCCTTTTGAAATGGGCTTGGACTGGGTTTGGCTGGCCTAATTGGACCCTCTTGGCAGCCCATTTTAGGTGCTTAGCCCATTGGGCGTTTGCTTGGTCCGGCTCCTTTTTCCGGCTTCCAAATTCTCTACTTATTAATCCTTATCCAAAAATTTAAAGCTTACTGATAAATCAATAAATAAATGAAATGACTTCCAATAAGTTAGTCTTGAAATCCTTAAAAGTTTGATATTTTGTCATTTTCAATCGACAACAAGCTACAACGTCACTACCAAATGAGACAGAGAAGGTTGAGGTGTGCTCCAAGTTGCAGCATATTTATAGGTTTTATTAGATGACTATGAATATAATACCAATTATAATCATTTAAGGATATGCGCAATCGAATGAGATATATACATGATTCTAAGAGATATGAAGAATTAAAATAAATATTCTATCAATAATGCTAGCAAGCTCTATTGTACATAATTTTTAGGTAGACATTCCTCTAAATTTTGGGGTGTTAAATGAGCCCAATCTAATTCGACACATTACACATTAATGATTAAACCCTATAAACTTTGAAGGGAAGGGACATATTTTTGGTGTTGTTTTCATTTTTTTTCTCCTTTCCTTTTCTTACCTCCTCTTCTACGCATCAGCCACTCCAACTAAGATAGAACCACCATCATATTCGTCTTGGCCACGACAGCATCGTCTCCTACGCATCACTATTAGGATTTTCCATACAATCACCCAAAAAAAAAAAAAAAAAGGCAGTAAAAGTGAGTAAGAGAATTCGAGAGGTAGGGTTTTATCCTGATTTATCCTTAAACTAGGGCTACGTCCAACTGAGGATTCCATTGTAATTAGCACCTAGCACCTATCTGTTACATCCCTCAATTACAAGAGTAAATAAATATATATATATATATATATATATATATATATATATATCCAAACAGAATATATATTTAGTAGTTATTTATGAGCCCAGTTCAAACTGCCAATAAAATATGAAATGATTCATAAAGAATAAACTAATATTATAATATTATAATATAATTTTGAAATATAAGTTCAAAGTTGCCATTGATTTTGATTTTTTATTAACAATGGAGATTTGATTAAGTTGGCTCTCTTAACTCTAGCATGACATACAATCTTGTTATTTTTACACATTAATCTCCACGATTACTTTCCGTTTGGGAAGAAAATTTTGCTCCTGGTCTAATCCTTAGCCCCAGTCGGACAGTTGTAAGACGTGAGGTGCTTTTCCAACAGTTTTGCTGACGGAAAGCACAGTTTGAGAAGCTAATTAACTGCTGAAAACTAAACTTGTCAACACTGATTGTATCGGTATGTATGGAGCTAGTGTCATGGAATGGTGGTTGGCTGGTGGTGAGGCGCTAGCAGCGCGGCCAACGATGATGTTTGTGGCAACATCAATGTTGGGATCATTGTCATTGCAGTTGAACGAAAGAGTGAAGAAGTGAATATCACTTTGTTTGGCTATGACTAAGAAGAAAATCTGATGCACATTTTACAGGTGCTCAAAATTGTTACTCTCATTAAAATGCAGAGATTTAGAAACATGTGGAGAAATTAATAAACAAAAGACCCCATACTAAATAGATGGAACAACTTGAAGACCCAAAGTGATGTTCACATTAGATCGTCCACACGTTGTCTAGGCGATGAAAATCCACTATCCATAACCCACCAAAAGCTTTGCTCAATTGAGCCAACTGATGAGAGCAGAGAAAAATCAACCCAAAACATGGCGTTTCATAGCTCTCTGCTACTTTGACAGATTCTTTTGCTTTTCTTAGTCTCATCGTCTTCATGGACATCAGCGACTTCCACGATTCAACAGACCTTCTTTCATTGCCTTCCAACTTATTCCACGAACTCTATTCCTCTTTCCTCGTATTACACCCCAAATAATGTCTCTTCCTCATCGTCTGTCCTCAACTCAACTGCGAACAACCTCCGGTACTTGCTTCTGACGGTGCCCAAGCCCATGATCATCCTCATTCCGCTGTCAGAGGTCCGTCTCCAGGCTGCTGTCCTCTGCTCGAGGCAGCTTGGGCGTGCCAGCCGCGTTCGGAGTGGGGGCCATGACGACGAGGCAGTCTCCTATGTCTCCCAGATTGGGCCACCTTTCCTTGTGCTCGATCTGGCCGACTCCGTACCATTGAGGTCGACGTCGCCCAGGGCACTGCGTGGGCCCAGGCAGGGGCCAGAGTTGGGGAGGTCTATTACCGGATTGCCAAGAAGAGCAAGATCGACGGGTTCCTAATGGGCGTGTGCACGAGCCTGGGCATCGGTGGCCCCATCACGGACGGGCCTACGGGACAATGATGAGGAAGTTTGGGCTGGGGGCTGACATCGTGCTCGATGTCTGAATGGTTGACCCCAAGGAGAAGATTCTTGACCGGAAGGCAATGGGAGAGGATCTATTATGGGCTCTTGGGGGAGGCGGCCGAGGCAGTTTCGGCATAGTCCTGGCTTGGAAGCTGAAATTGGTCAATGTGCCTCAAGACTCTGACTGTGTTCTCAGTCACCAAGACCCTTGAACAAGGCGCGACAAAGCTCCTGTACAAATGCCAAAAGTTAGCACCGAAGCTTGATAAGAGGCTCTTCATCAGAGTCATCATCCAGGCCTCGAGCACCAACCTGACGGTGAACCGGACTGTGACAACCAAATATAAGGCCCTCTTCCTAGGAGACTCCGACATCCTCCTTGGGATCATGCGCAAGTGCTTCCCTGAGCTCGGTCTAAAGCGGGTCGACTGCACTAAGATGAGCTGGATCAGGTCAGTCCTGTACATGGCGCTGTACCCGAACACGACTGCCCTGAAGGTCCTCCTTCAGGGGAAGCCCCAGTATCAGAGCTACTTCAAGTCCAAGTCCGACTTCGTGAGGGCCCCAATTCAAAGAAGGGCCTCCTGGGCCTTTGGAAAATGTTCTTGGAGGACGAGATCCCAGTCATGATATGGAGCGGGGAGATGGACGGGTCCTGAGTCGGCAACAACATTCCCGCACCGGCACGGCATGCTGTTTAAGATCCAGTACACAGTGTCTTGGCAGGATGGGGCCGAGAACATGGCCAGGCACATAAGCTGGATCAGGAAGCTGCATGACTACTTGGGTCCTTATGTGTCCAACAATCCAAGAGAGGCCTGTGTGAATTGCAGGGACCTCGATTTGGGCGTCAACAAGAAAGGTGTCAACAGCTTGATCGAGGCCAGTTCTTGGGTTTTGAAGTACTTCAGGAGCAATTTCTACAGGTTGGTTCAGCTCAAGACCAAGGTAGACCCTGATAACATTTTTAGGCATGAGCAGGGCATTCCTCCTCTTCCTGTGAAGAGAGGGAGCTAGACATCATGGATTGATTAGTGCAAGATTTGATTAAACCTCTTCAGAGTACGATCTCATATCTTCCTGCTTAAGCTGCAAAAGACAAATTTTAATCCCTAAAATGAACTTACCATCGCATGTATGGTGCTTCCAAATGCTTTTGGGACGTGATGGCAAAAAAGGGTGGCTGTCAAATATGAACCAACATTATATGTTTTTCAGAAGATTGATTACAAAATTTGTTTTATGACCTATGCGAAAACTCCTATAAAATTAAAACTGAGAAGAATAAAGAAATACAAGATTTACATGAAAAATCCTTGCTGGAAAAACAAAGGAGAGAGAAGAAGCAGAATCCATTATGTACATTCAAGGATTATAATAGGTGGCTTGGAAAAAACTTAAAACTCTCTCTCTCTATCTCTCCTTAAAATCTATTAACTTGAAAAAAAATAATATATATACTGCCTCATACCATGAGGGCCACACCCCCTACCAAGGATTAGTTTTGGGCTATGGGCATGGGCTGTTGCTCAAGCCCATGGCTACCAACATCAAACCTCCATTTAATTTCTCAAGTTCATTCACTACAAATTTCAATGCAGGTATCAATGCAGGTATAAGTAACAAACAATCTTCTTCTCCTTCTAGAGTAAAACTCAACTATAGCAAATATTAACCAGATTCCAGCAATGCTCAAATTTGATCAGAATTACGATTAACTTAGAATTTTAAATGAACCCTCCTACAAAAAAAAAAAAAAAAAATTACATGGACGCTTAGTGGATCAAGACCTTTAAGGCCACAAAATGTACACCAAGATGGCATGATCACCCTAGAAAACAACCAACTAATTAGGTACCAAAAGTGCGCTGATAGAAATATTGGCATAATCAAATCCCGGTCTTTAGAAATTTCTAGGGGGTAAGTATACTAGAAGTGCCAAAAGTTATGTATAGCGCTCACTTTAGTGCCAAAATTTTTTTTCGAATAATTTAAGTGCCAAATTTTTTTTTTTTCGAATAATTTAAGTACCACTTAAAAAAAATGATCGTTTCAGTGCCAACTTTGGTCCGACTTGCCGAAAATCTGATATGGTTATATTTTATTAATTTCCCAGTCCTATGTGGCTTGCCAGCATGCTTAGTCAGCATATAACCCCTAAACAATGTCATCAAAAGTTATAAATAATAATCATTTAAGTATTAAATTTTATTAAAATTGATCATTTGAGTGTCGAAATTTATTTAAAGTGAACACTTCAGTATCGGTCGTTATTAAGAAAACAATTACTTCTGTGCCAAGCATGCCACATGAAAATGCCATGTGGACTAGATTTTTTTAAAATTTTGCCAAGTCATATTATAATTTTAATTATAAATGACACATAATCAATTTAGTCGGAATTTCTCGTCGTTAGTACTAAAGTGATCATTTATCCTCCTATTTAGCACTTAAATGAGCTGACGAAAACTTTTAGCACTAAATTGAACGTTGTACATAACTTTTGATACTTCTAATGTACTTATCCCAAATTTCTAGTTGCATAGAAATCAAGAAGAATCTACTGCTTCTCATTTGGATTCTAGCTGATCCCAAACAATGGCTAGTGGCAACTCCTAGTAAGATCTTTAGGTTGTTAAAGAACTTAAAAAGAAATCCCGCATCATGCTTAGGTATCAACTTGGGAGAGTCTACGCTCTTGATTGACAAACTTTCTTCGGTGATTGAAAAGATAATGTATTCAAGTTGTCTTTTCAAATGAACCTTTAAGACTATCTCTTGAGTAAATTCTTCTAAATCTATTTGCGTTAGGCGGCCACTTGAGAGGGTAGGTCACAAAAATAGCTAAGGCTTCATCAACATGTCAACTAGATTATTTTTTGTAACATTCTTCAAGACCTTGATATAACCATCAGAAAGAATATCTTGAATAACATGACACTACATGTCAATGTGCTTTATCCTCTCTTGATATATCTGATCTTCAATCAGATGTGTAGCACTTTAACTATCACAATGGACAACAATCACACCATGATCCACATTGAACTCTCTAAATAAGCCTCTTAACCATATGAGCTCTTTAACTACCTCTGTAATAGACATATGCTTTGCCTTTGTAGCAAATAAAGTAATCATATGCTATAAAGTAGTTTTCCAACTAATTGCACAACCTCCAATAGTAAAAATGCACATAGTCAAAGACCTCCTCCTATCCAGATCATCACATAATCAGAATTTATTGAAGCTAACAAACAATTTAGAGGGAATGAACACCCTTGATAAATTTTGATGATCTTGTGGAAATCAGTAACCAATATACAATTAGGTTTAGCAGATATATCTAGTATCGCGAGGTGCTGATGTGTGAAAATAGACAATACATAAGGGAATAAGAGCACACAACAATTTATTATAGTTCGACTTTATCACCAAACTTATGTTGAATACTCAAATTAACAGCCACAAGTCGAGCTGGATAAGTTACAATTAGCAAATACCGATCCTATCAAATGATGATCGGTGTTTGCTAATTGTAACCTATTCATATTGGATAGAGTTAACGGTGCTAATGAAAAGAATTGATTGCACATATAGGACAAGTTTTAGAATTTGATGATATTTTCTAAAAGTTTTAGGACGTGCTCCGGTCCTCCCAAGGGCAAGATCCTCGCGAGGCAATTTAATTAATTGCCAAGTGGGCGCGAAAGATTCCTCCGTGAGGTGGTGTTTTTATTTTTGGAGCCACCACCGATCAACTCTAAGCCAGTTAGAGGCCAAGTACTAGGTGGTAGGTCGTTTCTTTCTACAAACCAAAAACTGGGCCTAGAAATTTGGTAATGCTACATGTCTAACTAATGCTTAGAGTTGGCACCTGTTCTCCTAGTTCCAAAACATTTCCTATGATAGTTTTTTAATTTTCTTAACCTTAATCATGCACAATTAGGCAGCCACGCATGGTCAAATTACAACAAACACAAATTATATATCAAAAATCACATCAACGATACAATAATACAAGAAATAAAGTACGGTAATTATAATGCAACAAAAGTGCGATAAGTAAAACCCAACATAAGTTGGATAAAGAATACACATGACATTGTCGTAAAGACTTGGGATAGGACCCAAGAGCGATGCTCAAAATCAAATTTTCATGCATTTACGACAAAGCACGTATGCATTCAAAACTAGATAATGATAACAGAGTATCTATCGAGATAACATGTCATTAAACATTCATCCGTAAGATGCAATTTACCACTAAATGCAAATCTGATTTTTCGTCATTTTTCATATTATCATTCTTTTTTTTTTCTTTTTTGGTCATTTTCATTATTCACGATAACATAATCAAGATCTAAACTATACTAAAAGTGTGCAGATAAATTATAAATGAACAACGATGCTACACATTTAACAACGGTATGACGCGAACATGCAGATATCTCCTGGCAATGATGAAACGATGTAATAGGACCAATCCGAGACTGCTGGGGACTCAAATAATGGTCAAATGAGGACAGTAGACTCGCTGTCCAGCACTTGAAGCTTTCTGGACAGTGTGCTCAAAATGGTTAGTTTGCCCATTGGACAATTTTGAACGAATATTCGAACGTCCCGACACAACAACGGACCCCCGGGACAGATTGAGACCACCTCAGGATCCCACAAAGGGCATCTACACCCCTCTCAAAACCAGTCACGATTCAACGTCAATAGGCCAAACCGAGAGACCTCAAAGGAAACCGAGTTCAACAAACATGTCTTAAACGACCAAACCATTGCAGTAAACGATCCTGAACATAAACAGCACGTATGACATTAAAGCTTAAGTTAAACAAGCTACAGAACTATATCCGAGTCAGTGGACCATAGACCGAGGTAATGAGCATGCAGCACCCACAAGGGCGAGGCGATGGCAAGCCGAGCTACCGTAACCTGTCTTTCAACTATGGTTCCAGACTCAGAGCTCTCGGTGGATTAAACATAAGTAAAATATAGGAAGAAGTAAGCCGACTATACCTTAAATAAGAGAGACGAGGCAGGCTTAGATTACTCTCAACTGAAGGACACACGCACGACCGTCAGCCTCGAGGACACGAGTGACTCAAGGTGTGGGGAAGGCAATTTAGGGGACTGCAGAGAGAGTTAGAGGGAGCTGAGAGAGAATGACTAAAGGGAAAATGAGTCAAGAGGAGAGATTTGAGAAGGCCCGCTAAAAATATCTTGAATGGCCTTATATAGGGCCGGCCACTATGGGTCTTCGCCCCATAGTGCAAAGTCCATTACACGTACCTAAATGCCTTGGAATGCGATGTGGAATGCAAATAAACTAAGCGACATTAGTATTTTGGTGTAGGGTTCGAGTTCAATCTTTAGTTTCCTTATGCAGGTCTATATGAGCCAAAATTTAAATGTGAATAGGTGGTTTCTCTCATCATGCAAAATCTTCATCTTAAAGGAAAGGCAAAAACAGAATAAGTTGTGTTTCACGTTTGGGTGCGAAAATCCTCTGCCACAAGGCGACTCCCTTCTCGATGAATTTTGTGATTAGACACAAGTCACGGACAGTAATTTATTCCTGCCCCACGAGACCCAGCAGCTAGTCTTGGCTCTATTGGGACGGCCCGATCTCGCTTCTGCGAGGCATGGAGGGTAAAAATGTTTGCCCCGAGCGCATTGTGCGCAAAAATGGATCCCACACTCCGCCTCGAGTACATTATCTTGTTTTTCTATTTTTGGCTTCACGTCTTGTTAAGATTATTACAATGCGAGGCTGGTAATGTCAAATCCCATTCCTCGCCCCGCCCCATCGTTATCCCCGGCACCAGTTGTGTAGGAATTTTATTAGGTGTTATCTAATCTTGGGATGAGAAATATGTGACAAGTTTCAATTTGGGAAGAAAATCTTGCTCCTGGTCTAGCCCTAAGCCCCTGTCTGGCCGTTGCGAGATGCTTTTCCATTCAGTTTTGTTGACAAAAAAATTGGTTTGAGAAGCTTATTATCTGCTAAACTAAATTTGTCAATGCTGACTGTATTGATACATAACCCTTATACTACTGAGTATATCTCACATTGATTGTAGAAAGGTCTAATGGTCAGTTTATAAGTATGAGAGAAACCTCACCCTTCAAGTTAACTTTTGAGTTTTGACCAAAAAAAAAAAAAGAAAAGTTAACTTTTGACTCGAGTTGTCAATAAATCTAGACTCAACAGTCATACATGAGAGTTATGAGTTGTTGTGACTCTGACCCAAGCTCCCAATGTATGAAGAGAAGATTGTTGGGATTGTCTCACATCAATTATGGAAGGGGCTGATAGTTGATTTATAAGTATGAGAGAAAATCTCATCATTTGAACTTGCTTTTGGGGTGAGAAAGGCCCAAAACCACACAAAAACTATATACAACTTAATTAGTCAATCCACCAAAGCGTTGCCGAAGACACCAAGCCATGGGAGGCTCGTTGGCTTGAGCCTTGGCGTGGCTAGGCAAGGCATGGCGAAGCTCGACCTCGCCCAGATCTGACAAGGCCGAGCTCACCTTGCCATTGGTGAGGCTTGGCCTCGTCAGGCCACCTCCAGGACGGCGTCACTTGGCGGTGGCATGGCGAGGCTCAGCCTCCCCAGCCGGCACGAGGCCGGCCTCATCCTTTGCGAGCCTTGCCGATGGCCTGGCGTCTCACCTGGTGACCAGCAAGCCACTGGTGAGGCTTGCCCTCACCCAAATCTGACGAGGCCAAGGCTTGCCGTGGCCAGGTTGGCCTCCAGCAAGCTCACTGAACTTAGCCCAGCCGATCGCCAACCACCATCGTGGCCAGTGACTGGCCAAAGAGAAAAAAATATGAAAAGAGAAAAGGAAAAAAAAATAAGAAAATATAATGAAAATTTTTTTAAAAAATCCTACCAAATGTATTTCTATCCCAAAAATAGAAATTTAGGGAAGTTACTAAACGTTTTATTTTACTCAGAAATTGTTCCCAATAATAGAATTAGAAAAAATCATTTCTCATAAAAAAATTGTTCTCCAGAATAGAATGATTATCAAACGCACCCTTAAGTGATGGATTTTTTTAAAAAGCAGTACTCAAGTAATCCCTAAAAAAAAAAAAAAAAAAACCTTTTGACACTTCTAATAACTTTCTTCTATCATGACATCTACTTTGTGCTTTTCAAAGAAAAGTTAAACATATCTTAACGCCTAACATTATCTTGGAAACAGCCTTCAATCTTTCAACTAATAGGATTCCCTTGGAAAGTTAGAGATATAGTAATTAAAAGAAAAGTTAAAGATTGTTTAAAGAGAAGCACAAGTCATGAAGTATGTTAACGCAAACCAGCAACTAATTTAAAGAAAAAGCACAAGTCCTAAAGGCTTTTCATGTACTTATTTTGTCCAAGATAATTATAGCGAGTACCAGTAACTAAAGATTTCACCAGGAGAGAATACCATCCTGATAAATAGAATAAATATTCATGTATAAATGGTTTTTTACATTCAAATTGTTTTCCAATAAAGACACTACTTTATGTAGATGCTAACGTGCCTCCAAGACAAACATCCTGTCCATGTGATTCAATTTTTCTCCAATGATAGAGCAGGGAAACGACCGATTCCAGGCCAGTTTTTCAGCATAACAAGTCCACTTTCCGGTTTTAATATTTCGGTACCAAGACCTATCAGATAGTTCCGGAATTCCGCATCAAGAACGACCTTCTCCCAAACTGATCAATTCATATGACTGTCCGCGTGCTTGCTGGCTGCGGAATAAGAGCAAAGGAAACGAGTTTCTCACCGTTTTGATAGGTTTACGTGGTATAACCGTTAAATAGTATATTGTGGAAAACATCTGTCTTCACCTCGACGGTCGGACTAGGGGAGGCTGTTTACCTTTTACTTGGCTCCACACAAGGACTTCAATCAAATAATGCATATTCACCGGAAGTTTTTGCAATGATTACATTAGACGACCCCACGCTAAAAGAATGGAAGACCTTGAAGACCCTAAGTGATGTCGGCATTAGATCATCCCCACGTTATCTAGGCCATGAAATTCCACTATATATACACGGCCCATCAAACGTTCAATCAAACCAACTGACGAGAGCATAGCCGAATCGACCCAAGAAATGGCGTTTCACAGCTCTCTGCTGCTTTCACAGATTCTTTTGCTTTTCTTGGTCTCATCGTCTCCATGGACCTCTGCGACTTACCCGATTCAGCAGACCTTCTTTCGTTGCCTCTCCACCAATTCCAAGAACTCTGTTCCCCTTTCCTCGTATTACACCCCGAATAACGTCTCTTCCTTCACGTCCGTCCTCAATTCGACGGCGAACAACCTCCGGTACTTGCTCCCGACGGTGCCGAAGCCTGTGATCATCTTCACCCCAACCTCTGAGCCCCATGTCCAAGCTGCTGTCCTCTGCTCGAGGCGGCTCGGGCTCAACCTCCGCGTCCGGAGCGGGGGCCACGACTACGAGGCGGTCTCCTACGTGTCCCAGATCGAGCCCACCTTCATCGTGCTCGACATGTCCCAACTCCGGGCCATCGAGGTGGACATCCCCCACGGCACGGCGTGGGCCCAAGCAGGGGCCACAAATGGGGAGGTCTATTACCGGATCGCTGAGAAGAGCAAGGTCCACGGGTTCCCGATGGGCCTGTGCACGAGCTTGGGCGTCGGTGGCCACATCACCGGCGGGGCCTACGGGTCAATGATGAGGAAGTTCGGGCTTGGGGTCGACAACGTGGTCGACGTCCGGATGGTCGACGCCAAGGGAAAGATTCTTGACCGGAGGGCGATGGGAGAGGACCTGTTCTGGGCACTCCGGGGAGGCGGGGGAGGCAGTTTTGGCATAATCCTGGCTTGGAAGCTGAAATTGGTCAATGTGCCCGAGACCGTGACTGTGTTCACGGTCCCCAAGACCCTCGAACAAGGCGCGACGAAGGTCCTGTACAAATGGGAAAACGTAGCGCCAAAGCTCGACGACAGGCTCTTCATCAGAGTCATCATCCAGGCCTCCAGCGCCAACCTGACGGCGAACCGGACCGTGGTGACCGCTTACAACGCCCTCTTCCTGGGAGACGCGGACACCCTCCTCGGAATCATGGGCAAGGGCTTCCCGGAGCTGGGACTGACGCGGGCCGACTGCGTCGAGACAAGCTGGATTGGGTCGGTCCTGTACATTGCAGGGTACCCGAATACGACCGCCCCGGAGGTCCTCCTACAGGGGAAGCCCCTGTTCCGAAACTACTTCAAGGCCAAGTCCGACTTCGTGAGAACCCCGATCCCCGAGGAGGGTCTCCTGGGTCTGTGGAAGATATACTTCGAGGAGGAGGTCCCCTTCATGATATGGAACCCATACGGTGGGGCGATGGCCCGGGTCCCCGAGTCGGCGACACCGTTCCCGCACAGGCGAGGCACACTGTTCAAGATCCAGTATGTGGCGACCTGGCAGGATGGCGCCCAAAGCATGGCCAGGCACATGAGCTGGATCAACAAGCTTTATGACTACATGGGAAATTATGTGTCCAAGAATCCTAGAGAGGCCTATGTGAACTACAGGGACCTTGATTTGGGCATGAACAAGAAAGGTGTCAACAGCTTGAAGGAGGCAAGTTCCTGGGGTTTGAGGTATTTCAAGAGCAACTTCTACAGGTTGATTAAGGTCAAGACCAGGGTGGACCCAGATAACTTTTTCAGGCACGAGCAAAGCATTCCTCCCCTTCCTGTGAAGAGAGGGAGTTAAAAGAGTGTTAATTGATTAGTGTAAGATTTGCTTGGACCACTTCAGAGTTCGATGGCTCGTGCTTGTTCCTTCTTTTCTTTCTTTTTCCTTTCTTTTTGCTCTTTTTGATTTTGGCCTTTTCCCCCCTCTTGGGAGTAACTACATGGCAGTGTGTACTGTGAGCATATAATCAAATACAAATATCGGTTTGCATACCTCTCTCTCTCTCTCTCTCTCTCTCTCAATACTTCCATTTTCTAATGTTGATCTCCTATCTTCCCACCTAATCTGTCTTTAGCTGGCCCCAACAAAGGGGCGGACCCAACCAACCATCTCATCCTCCCACATCAAGCCCTAGAGTGGAATAGCAATAAGCTGAATCTCTCATGCAACTACTGAAGTCGGACTTGATGATAACTAGGCTTTGATATTAATATTTTGTGATGTTGATTTAATTCATCCCAAAATTTAACTCAAAATCCTCCGTATTTATAGACCGATCATAACTTCATTCCATCGGGACCGACATAGGATAAATCCAAACAGCTGCAAAAGACAATCTATATTTTCTTAGAAAAGCCAAGCATTGAATGAATAACCCTACCAAATGCTTTAGGAATGTGATGGCCTAGAAGTGTGGCTGTCAATGTCGAACAGGAGCCAGCATTATCTATGTTTCCCAAGATTGATTACAACATCTGTTTATAAAGCGACGTCAGCATCTTGTTTGATGTCTCCACGTGTCCCACGATATAGAATCCTAACTTAGGGTTTGAGGCATGCGGAAATTCACGAATCAACTTGCTGTACCGCCAAGCAAATCATAGCCGCTGAGTAGCCAATATTGCATTTGATAACAATATAGTTTGTTTGTGTTCTTTTCTTTTGTTCATGGATACAATTTTTATTTTTTAATTTCGAGATTATTCTAAATCTATTTTTTTGTTCTCGAAAATAAATGTGAAACAGAAATAAGAAATAAAAAAAAATTATTTCTTGTTTACGAAACACTTTCAAAAAAATAATTTTTCTCTTTTTTATTTTTTTCTTCTTTTCTTCTTCTTTTTTCTTTGGCTTGTCGCCGGCCATGACAGGGCTAGCGACCTCGCCGGAGTGTCGCTAGCCCCTGGCGAGGCCAAGCGTCGCCGGCCCCGGGTGAAGCCGAGCCTCACCTGACCATGGTGAGGCTCGGCCTCGCCGAGGGCCAGCGAGCCTCGCCGTGGCTGGGCGAGACCGCTAGCCCTTGTCAACCGGTCGCCAGCCATGGCCAAGGCCGGTGACCAACCAAAGGGAAGAAAAAATAAAAAATAAAAAATAATAATTATACAAATTTACCAAACGCGTTTCTGTTCTTTTTCTATTTCAGAAATAAATTTACCAAAGACGTTCTTCTATTCAAAAATTATTTCCCGGAGTGGAAATAATTTTTTCTATTTCTATTCCCTGAAATAATTTTTTAATAGAAACGTTATTAAACGCACTCAACATCTATGTTTCCCAAGATTGATTACAATATCTGTAAGATTGATCACAATATCTGTTTATAAAGCGACGTCAACATCTTGTTTGATGTCTCCACGTGTCCCACGATAAAGAATCCTAACTTAGGGTTTGACGCATGGAGAAATTCACGAATCAACTTGCTGTACCGCTGAGCAAATCATAGCCGCTGAGTAGCCAATAGTGCATTTGCTTGTCAAATCACGTCCTCAATCAACTTCCGCATAGATTGACCAAAACGCAAGGCGACCTTTTCCTAAGGTTGTTTGTGGGAAAGTCAATTTGTGTATCATGACATGGGAAATAATTCAGTTGAATCACATGAAGGGCACTATTCCATTGCCCACGTCATGAAGAGGGAGTTCTATTTACTTTAACGTTGATGATCTTTTATTTGGATTTCTTACCCTCTTAATGTCCTATGAAATCACGTGAACCTGGGAGGTGATCTATCCATTTCAGTTTACTATTACCATGTGAGTGTGAGGAGTGAGGAAACCTTGTGACCCTTTTTGATTAATCATTCAATGCTTATATATCATTCCCATTTCTTCTGCCTGTCTAATGTTAGTTCTTCTACTCCCAGGATTGCCTACTTTTTGATGAGTAATCGCATTATTTTTTGTTTTCATTTCAAGTAAATAAGGATGGATTATCCGAATCTTTGATAAATTTAGTCTCTCTAAATGCATGCCAACTGCACCATTTGTGCATATTTAGTAAGACTTCATTCACAAGCCCTAGCGTGGGATTGTTTGTTATATTTGAACCAAATGTTTGACCACGGAGATTACATTAATACTCCAGCACTCATATGAATTTCCGAAGGATGGCTTCTAGGATGGTCGATTCCAATTCTTTTATAGGTTAAGTACACTTGTTTTATTTTTCCACTTATGGATTAAGTACACTTTCAGTCGCAGTCCTCTTATCTTCTTTTCATTCATCCACATGCGAACTCCAATACCCTATATCAGCGATTCTGTTCCCATGATATTACAAATGCTAGGAAAATTGTAATGTAAAACCGATAGGGCACCCGCTTCCGTGATATAAAAAAGCTTTAAAATGGAGGAAAGATAGGGAGGCTGGCACTTGCAAGGTTAACGAACCTCACCAGAGGCCAGGCAAGGTCACTCAACCCTCGCATGTTTGTGGCTACTAACCGGACTTAGTTGCGTTTACCTAGAGCTGATGAACGCGTTAGATATCCCTTGATTGAGGAACGAACGGCATGTAACACTTGGTTTCTGAATCCCTTCGTATCCTTCCATGCTTGTCCTAGTATCGGATAGCGCATTCCAAATATCGAATTGAGGGCATTGAATCACTATGTTTAATTTTACTACATGAAGAGAGGCATGATGTCTTGCATGAAGTCACTTTACCAGTCAATTAGGAGCATACGTACGGCAACCAAGAGCCGTTGTGAGTCAACAATTATAGACAATTAAAGCATGGGTGAAAAGATTTTATTGACTAAAGTATGCATGGGAAAAGTGATTTTTTTACCATATCATTAACAGCGTCCCATGTGCGCTCATTAATAAGACTCGATTAAAAAACGGCAAAAGCAAGATTCATACAAAATTTGGTAGATGGAAACAATCACCGAAGAATATTCCCCTCCACTGTGCCAGGCTAATCTGCACGAGGGGTGGGAGTTAGAATTCTTCGGTTGAGCAATAATTTGGGAAGCGGGAATGGACTTTAAGTGTTATTATAGCGGAAAGGCGTGAGAACCCCACGAGGAAGATTCACGAAAGGTCGGACGTAGGAGGACAAACTCATGGCTGGTTGGTCAAGGTTGGTTGGTTGTCGAAGTGAAGACAAACTCCTCAGTAATCATCTGGTTTCACGGATATGATTAACGTGAATTTTGTGTTTTGGCAATTTGCGGCTCGAGTTGGACTTTGAGAATGGCATACGGCGTTCACACATGGGCACGCATGGTGTGGAAATTCCAGAGGGTTGTTGAAAAGGGTCGAGCCAAAGGAGAGAGGACAATGAGCATTTAACCGACCCGGCAAAAAAGATGTCGATGATGCATTCACAATCTTCGCGCCGAATTAAAGAATAGACGTCGATTATGACCCTCCCAATTTAGCTATGATACACTACCAACTGGCCTGGAAGATTTAATTATTTATTATTTTTTTTCCTAATTAGCCTATCAAAGTAATGTTTTCTAGAATCTAGCTACCGGGTACCATTTCCGCTTCGCTGTTAACAGTACCCCCCAACCCGCCCTCCCGATCCGGTCGGATCTCCCTCACTGTGTCGCTGTTTCCTATTACGTTACTATAGCACAAGCATAACCATGCGAGATTGGTTCTTCTTTGGTGTGATGTGAATGATATTTCACTACCAACCATATAAATGCAATCCTAACACGTACAAAATAGATATTTGAAAATTTGTATGTAATCATTGTCAATTTTACTGTCGGCTTCTATCACTGTTGATTAAAACCAAAGTTTGGTCATTTTTTGGTGTCTAATAGATTGAAATCCCGAATCAAGAAATTTCTTCTATGTTCAAAAATCTCATTTTATCTGGATGGGGATCCTTAATCAGTATTTGCTATATCCCTTATCTACATTTTTTATTTACTTTTTTAACTATTTATTGTGGGGTTGATAACAAGTTATACAACATTCTTCTCTATTATTAACCTTAAAAAAAGGCTCTCGCTATTTACTCCTAACACCTCTTTTCACGTTGATTTGACTACATAATCTTATACGGGTCCCACTCTTGATTTAACATTGTTTCTTATCCTTTTTCTTTCTTAGTTTTATTTCAATATTATTAAAAAACAAAACTACCCACATCCCTTTCAAACACTTTTTTTCACCCTGCTTCTTCTGCACTTATTATATCACAGCATTTCCTTCATGTATGTCATCTTCCAAAGTTATCTCCATTGTTGCAAAACTGAACAAGCACTAATTGTATATCAAAATAATGAAATATTAATTGTCTCTGCAAATTATTACTTTATTTCTCTAAATTATCATCGCGAGTGAATAGCGACTTTGATATTATGGCTGATGTATGCATTACTCATCTTTCATTGCACTATTTTTTGTAGTGCATTTGGAAGACTATTATTTTTTGCTTAAATATATTTATTGATGATGAAACTACAAAAGGAAAATAGCAATCAAATGCGTATACAAATTCATTTGAAACTTTACCAAGTAATTTTTAATGCCACGAGATCTTTTGAGTAGCGTATGGACGAATCCTCTTGCTCAAGGTTACATTATCTCTATGAAAAAGGTCAAACAAAGACAAATATGTTCTTTTTTATTGCCATAGGGGAGGTGGTTATTGTGATTGACATAATGTTTCTATTGCAAGTCAGAGGAGAAAGATCGTATTTCATTTGATTGACTATCCTCTTGAAGTTTGTTGCCATATATAGAAGAATGTATTAGGGCCATTCAAAACATTTAATGCATCACACAATAAATAATGAAAAATTTGACAATTAGATTCTTCTTTTTTTTTTTTTTTTTTTTTGTCAGTCCTACTCTATTCCTATGCTAATACTCACGCTTAGACTTAAATGAAAGTTGAGCAATTAAAATACACTATCTATAACATAATGACAAATGCTAAAGTTATAAAAAAATGTTTACTAAAATTGGTAGATGGTTCTTTTCACTCTTAATTGTGCTTAGGTTTTTTTTTTTTTTTTTGAATAGCAGTTTCCTTGTTCAAAAAAAAGAAGAAGAAGAAAAAGAAGAAGAACTACACAACTCTTTAACAAAATAGTTAGCTTTTTTTTTGGTCAAATAATTATTAGCTATAAACCAAATAATATTTTTGGAAAAACTAAAAAATAAGAAACAAAGACAAGCAATAATTTTAAATCAAGAGTAGGAGCCACACATTTTAATAAATGTTATTTCCGAGGAGTATAGATAATTTCATCTCTAGAAAAATTAAAGCAAAAGAAAAAAAAATAAGAAAAAAATGTAAGAAATAATCCTAAATCAAGAGTAAAACCCGTAAAAGATAATGTAATCAATTCAACGTGGAAATGGGTGTTAGAAGCCACAAAGGAAGTGAAAATAGGACGAGCCTAAAAATTAAAGCATGTTTTCCTTCCATAATTGCTCGCAAATAATGGAACGAGCAAAACCGTAGAAAGGAACATATACTCTGATGATCAAATGCCTTTTCGAAAGGTCCTTTTACATTATAATAATAGAAACAGGTCCTTAAGAAATCAATGATCCAAAGAGGTATTTGATGGAGTTAAAAGCAACTGTGTCCCTTGCGGTTTACTGCATTACGATGGTTATGGGCTCTCCGCGCGCGATCCTCTCATTAAAGAAGAAAATTGGACCTCGAAACGCAGCCCTGGACTTCGGCCTCATTTGGTTCGGCTTTCCTAAGGGGCTTCAAAGCCCCTTAGGAAAAATATTTTGCGTTTGGTTCACATTTCTTAGTCTCCATTTGCCAAATGCTAGCATTTTGAATGCTAGTCTGAGGTTTAATGAATTTTTTTCTTTCCAATATTACCCCTACTAATAATCACATTTTCGCTTTTTGCCCTCAAAAAACATTCATCATCTTCTTCTTTGGACTTGCTGTTCCACCACAAAGCTCAGCCGGCGGGCGGCGCCCAGCCACAAGTGGCCAAACCTGGCCGCCGGGAAGCCTCGCCTGAGGTCGCACAACCTCAAGCGACGCCTTAGGTCGCACCTGAGGTCGACCAACCCAGGCAACGCCGTCTAAGGTTGAGCAGCCTCAAGCGAGAGGCCTCCCCCCCCACCGCCACCGCCACTGCCACCAGCTGCCTCTGCTGAGTTGCTCTCCCACAATTTTCCCCTCTCCACGCAGCTGCATCTCCTCCTCTCTTTTCTTTTGTTTTCTTTTTTTCCTTTTTCTTTTCACCTTAAGGTTGCTTTGCAAAATATACACAAAATTGAGTTTCCAAACACACTTGCCTTCACAAAATGCCCATTCATCCAAAGATACTTGGGGGAATGCAAAGTCATTTCACCTTAAGGTTGCTTTGTATATTGTTTCCTTTTATTCTATTCCATTCTTGCACTATAAATGTATTAATGTGCTTGTATACATATTAATGAATATACGGATAAATTCCTCCCTTTTTCTTCTATTTCCTGTCATAGGCAGGCATACGCCTAGTATGATATGAAAATGGAACCAGAGTGAATAACTTTAGTTCTCAACTCCACTTTCAGGCCATTTAGTTAGATGGAATTTTTATAGCTCCTCCCCCTGAAGTTTTAGAGGGCAAAATTTCAGACTACGTATTTCATCACCCTAACAACTTTTTTGGGCAATATTTCTTTTGATTTTGCTTAACTTTTCGAGAGAAATCTCATGAAAAGCATGAAATTTCTATAGATAGGAGGAATCAAGCTATTATAAGGAGTCTTCCATTATTTGTCCTGTAGCAAGACATTTGCAAGGGTAAAACTTCCAAAGTGCGTATCTCATTGCTCCCGACAACTTTTTTCGAGCGATATTTCTTCTGATTTTGCATAGTTTTTTTTGGGTAAAGGTAAAGGTATTTTAGCTTTGAACAAATTACAAGGAAAAGGAAACGGCTCCTAAGCACTCTCAACAAAAGAAAGAGAGTGGAGGGGAGGGGAGCCAAATCAAGCAAGAGGGAGCAGAAAGAGCAACAACCAAAAGGAAGGACCAAAAGGTCAACAAGAAGCATGAGAGTGCTAATACAAAAGAAGACCGTCAGTCGCCAAAAGAAAGCCACAGTCGTCAGCACCTCACCGGATCGGAGCAAGGGAGATTAGAAGCAGGGAGATTAAGCAATTTCCTCACGAACATCGAATATGGCAGGGTCGAAGCCCTAGCTTCTCTGAAGCCTTCTATTCCTCGGGGTTGCAGGAACAATAGAGAAAGTGGCAGCTTTATCTTTGACATTCTTGATGATATAATTCTTCATTGCAGCAAGAACCACTGATTCTCCACAAAAGATAAAAGCATTCATTTTCTTCCAGATGATATAACACATAGCTACAAAGGAGTGGTGAGCTATGCTGTGATAAAAGTCTTTGCCCTTGAGGAATGACACAGCCCATAAGAGGTTATCTTTCCAAGGCCTAGGACACTAGGGGAGATTACAACGAGTAGCCCAAAAATAAGCGATGGAAGCCGACACGTGGCACTCAAAAAACAAGTGCTCAATGGAGTCAGGGACTTCATTACAAAAGGCACAAGTGGCAAAATCAATTCTACCATGAGAGAGAAGAAGATGCTGGGTAGGCAAATGGTTTTTAGCAAGAAGCCAAAGATTGAACTGGAACCTGGGGGTGATGTCGTTGGCCCAGATGAGCGAAGCCCAGGGTACTCGGCTTCCTTTACTTCTCAATCAGTCCCAAGCTAAGCCCACCAAGAAGCAGCCTGAAGGGTGCCAGCACCAAGAAAAACTGTCTGGACTCTGGTTAAGTGCCGAGAGGGAAAGGCCCCAAGTTCCCATTAGGTTGCGCAAAGAGAGTCCCATCGGCGAGAGGAGGTTCGCTACCACAGCCGAATGAGGAAGGCCCGAGCTCTGGATGATAGGAGGTGGTAGGATGGCATCAAGAGAGCCTCTCGAGTGCCACCGATCAAACCATAAGGAAACAGAGAGACCATTCCCAAGTTTCCAAATAAAGGAAAGGCGAGAATCCCTTCTTAGTTGTAGTATCTTCTTCCAAGCCTAAGAGCAAGTTGTGGGGGAAGAAGTGATCCAAAAGTTCTGTGTCTTTAAAAAATTTGAGTGGATCCAGCGGCACCACAGGGACTCCTTGTCCGTGAAAAGGATCCATATGTGCTTCAACATAGCCGCCATGTTGCAATCTTTCAATTTGCGGATGCCTAGACCACCCTCCATTTTTGGTAGGCAAACATCATCCCACGATACCTTCGCCCCGCCTTTACCGAGGGCAGCTCCTTTCCATAAGAATTGTCGTAGAATTTGTTCAATACTGTTTAGGACCGAAGCCGGTAATGTGAACACACTCGACCAAAAAGCTTGAATTGAATGCACAACTGACCTTATCAATTGCAGCCTACCAGCAAAAGAGAGCAAGCGATGAGCCCAGGATTTAGCTCTAGCAGTGATCCGCTCAATTAAGGTGTTGCAGTCCGATTTCCCAAGTCTGGAAGAGATAATAGGCACTCCAAGATAGCGTACTGGGAGTGAACCTTCCGTAAACCCAAAGGCTAATAGGATTTAATTTTGAAGAGTCTGAGAACCGCCCGATAGAAATACTCTGCTCTTATTCTTATTCGGAAGTAATCCGCTCCAAGAGGAGAACAAATCCAGGCCCTTCTTTAGTAAGGTGATGGATCTCAAATCAGCCTGGCTAAACAAGAATACATCATCGGCAAAAAATAAGTGAGAAAGCTTGACTGACTTACACCGCCAATAGTATTTGAATTCCTTGTGGGATGTGTGATCTCTTAGAATTCCAGAAAAAACCTCCATCACTAGGGTGAAAAGGTAGGGGGACATAGGTTCGCCCTGGCGAAGACCACGGCCGCCCGAGAAGAACCCATGTAGTTCCCCGTTGACCGAAATGGAGTATTTCGGAGTCCTCACACAAGCCATAATTAACCGAATGAGAAAATCCGGGAATACAAAGGCCTGAAGCATTAACTGAAGGAAATCCCAGTCTACGGTACCGTACGCCTTCTGGAAATCCACTTTGACGGCACATTTTGGGAGATATGGGTCCAAGTGGAAACCTGCAAATAGCTCCTGAGCTAACAATATATTATCTCTAATCCTTCTACCTTTCACAAAGACATTCTAGGAGGGATCAATGATATCACTCAGGATAGAAGCAAGGCGATTGGATATGATCTTCGTGATGATCTTGTAAATTGTATTGCAGCATGCTATGGGTCTGAAGTCGGTAACTGCACTAGCATTAGGTACTTTAGGAACTAGAGTGAGGATAGTGTTGTTTACCTCACGCAGAAGCCGGCCCGAAGAGAAGAATTCCCTAACCGCCTCCAAGACAGATGGTCCCACAATCTCCCAATTTGTTTTGAAGAACTCCACCGTGAACCCATCCGGGCCCGGGGCCTTCTCTTTAGGGAGTGAAAAGAGCGTATCCCGAATTTCATCATCTAGGACCGGGGTAGATAGAGAACTAACCTAGTACAAAGACAGAGGCCTTCGAATATAATCTTTAACCTCTTGAAGGGAAGGCTTGGAGAGAGATGAGTAAGGAGCAAGCAAGTTAGAGAAAAAGGAGACAAAGACCTGCGGAACCGGATTGAGCACTCTGACTACCATGGGAGAGTGATCAGAAATGCTTGGGTTTAAGAAGGAGGCCTCTGAGAAGGAGAAGTCCATATTCCATCTGGAGTTAACCAAGACTCGATCTATTTTCCTCATCTTTCTAGCCAGACCAGAAGAAGCCGACCAAGTGAAACGTAGGCTAATATATCTAAGATCCTCCAATTCAGAATGAGCTAAACAGGTTGCAAATTCGTCAAAATAAGGAATCCAATTGTTGGAGCCACTGACCCGATCCGAGGGGTCCTTCAAGGCATTGAAATCCCCACCCACTAACCAGGGCGAATCATGCAAAAGATTGCTCATATGTAGGAGGTCTTCCCACAGCGGTCGACATCTGGTGAACGAATGTTCCTCATAGATAACAGATATATGACAATTCTTAGCAAACTGGTGTAGGGTGACCCTACCATGTATGGCCTGATCGGTGATGGCAACTATATCATAGTTGATAAAATCCGGGTTCCAACCAACCCAAATCCTACCTCGGGAAGAGAATTCATAGTTTGCAACCCATTTCCAATCTTTCAGCAAGGATGAGGAGAATGAATCAAAGTCATCTTCAGAGACCTTCGTCTCTATAAGCCCAATAAAGCATAGGTTATACTTGGCAACAAACTTCCTAACTTCAGCCCTTCTTAACGGATCGCAAAGGCGTCTAATGTTCCATAAGCCTATATACATATGTACAAGGGGGAAGAGGCAGTTACCTCTTTTTTGTAGCTTTTTTCTTGGCCGGCACCGGTGGAGCAGCCAAGGAGGGCGCTGGATCCGGACGAAGCTGAAGAAGCTTATCTTGAAGAGTCACAACCGGAACATCTACAAGGGACGAAGTTGGGGATGGGCACCCAACCGAAAGGAGATCATCCTCGAAGACAGCATGCACATCAGAGATTTCATCCGAGCATTCCTCAAGTACGGTAGGCGAGGATGCTGGTTTCTGCCGAACTTGCACAGAGGGGCCTGCAGGGGGCTTTGACATAGCTGGGTGACTGCTCCTAGCCTTACGGGGTAGCTGAGGGGGATCGGTTTTAGCCTGGCCAGATCCTTTCAGCTTTAAGGAGTGTCCATCTACACTTGTCAGGGCTAGGCTGAAGGATGCAGCTTCCTTGGGGCCTTGCTTCTTCTTGGGTTTTACTTGCTTCGAAGTGTCCAATCCAGAAGAAGGTAGTATAGGAACCGAAGGCAGGGACGACTCCTGATCAGGCACGGTCGAGGTCGAAGGCACAGCTGGGACCGGCTCGATGATCACCGATGGGATCTTTACCAGAGATGGAAGCTCCACAGACCGTGCAGGCGCTTCATCAGGTCCGTTTAGGAAGAGGGGATTGTCATGCATCATCTCGTCGCTTTGGCCCTACTGAATCTGTGACGTCGGAGGAGGAAAGGGGACTGGAGGCCTGCCTTGCTGGCTAGAGGGGGCAGCCCGCTCGTTGTTGTGGGATGGGCCCGAGTGAGGAACAACTGGAGTGTTGCATCTATGGCCAAAAATGCCACATCCAGCGCAAGCCAACAGCTTCCATTCATATTCGACCTCAACGATACACGATTCTCTATGGAGAACCACCTCAACAAACTCATAGGTTGGTTGCCTCGCCGTGATCTCTACACACACTCTGGCAAAAGTGAGCATCTCTAGGTGTTCTGTCCTTAAGTCGAGTAGAGGGGTCTACCAACATAGCTAGCCACTTTGCTGATTGCCTTAGCCGACCACAGAGCAATAGGGAGGTTCTTGAGCTTGACCCAAACCGGAACCGATAGGAGAGATTCCTTATGGAACTCCAAGGATGGGCGCCATTGTTGCAGCATGAGGGGTATTTTCGAAACAGTGAACGAACCCCCCTCGAGGACCTTGCGGCGAAATTCCCTATCCGGGATGTGGAAGAGGAAGAAACCCTTTCCCGTAGCCATAAATTTGGCCAAGTTTGGACCCCAAGCCTTCTTGAAAGCCGTTTCAGTCACTTTGAACGGTATTCGTCGGCCAATGTAATAGCCAACCAAGCATTCCTTAAGTAGAGGATCTGCAGCTTCGAGGTCTTCTTCAGTCACTTCAAGAAGTGGTTTGCTGTCCACATAAGATGGAGGGCAAAACTCCAAGTCATACCCCTTGGAGGCCACCTTGGCCACAGCAACATTAGCCTAGGATTGTAAGTTTGCTCTCCCCGACACCCCACGCCGAGGTTGCAAAGATCGTCTTCCACCACTCCTATCACGCGGAGCAGCAGGGGTGTGATTTGGGCGGGCAGGTGGGGAAGCACCACTCGAACCTGCGGCCTCAAGCCCGACTCGAGTTGATTTGGAACGCCAACGGCTTCGGCCCCTTGATCGACCTTGTCGAGTTGAGGGGTTTTGTTGAGCAGGCTGCTTATTCTTTTGTGCATCAAGGGAAAGATGAGCCGGCTTCCTATTCTGCTCGACAGGCGAAGTGGACAAGGCCCTACGAGGCATCTCCGAGGTAGCACCTACACCTGGGGGAGGGCATGGGCCTCCCAAGGAGGAACCTGAAGTAGGTCAGGCTGCAGGAGCTAAGTCGGAAGCCTCAACAGCAGTTGGGGCCATTTTGACAAACACCTAGACTGCACCGAATCACCACCACAGAAAACCCATCGCGAGGATAACTAGCCCGGCTGGGAGTGCGCCTTCAGGAGGAAGGAGATGCAGGGCCTAAATGAAACCAACCTCCAGGGTCAACCGCTTCCAAAGTACAATGCCCAAAAGAGGCACTAATCGACGGAACACCGAAAACCACCCAAACAAGTCCAGGCCTCTTCAAGAATAGCGTCGAATAGCTTATGTGCACGCTCAAACTAAGGCTCTTCAGAAAGAATCCTTCGGAGGGATTGATGAAAGGGGGGAGGGGAGGCTTCCTTAGAAGTATCAACCCATTCCAACCGAAGCAAATCCAGGAAAATCGCAAAAGACCAGGCGAAAAAAACCAGAACTGACTTGCATAAAACGAAGGCTAGGTCGCAGGCTTTCTCGAAATATAGACCAACCTAACCAAATCCAAGCGGTGAAGATGGAGAAGGAGTTGCACCAAAGCTTCACTCCAAAAATCAGCCAAACCAAATGGTTAGATCTCCAGGAATCAAGTCTCTGCCGTTTTCCAAAAGCCAAAAGTCTACATACTTCTTTCTTGTTCGAGAGAAACTTAAAAGTAGTCTCAAGTTAAGAAAGTTAAACTTGGTCCTTAATCGACTTGTAGCATCTGATTTTGCATAGTTTTTAGAGAGGAACGTATGAAAACACGAAATTTCTAGAAAATAGGAAAATCGAGCCATTAGAGGGTGTCACCCGAATTTGTCCTATTGCAAGAAGTTTGAGAGGACAAATAATGGGAGTAATAGTTTGATTCCTCCTATTTTCTAAAACTTTCATGTTTTCATGAGGATCGTCTTACAAAGTTATGCATAATCAAAAGAAATGTCACTCAAAATGATCATCATAGCGATCAGATACACACTCCGTAAATTTTACCCTCTCAAACTTCTTGCAACAAACCAATTAATTGGAAGACGTGTTGTATTAGCTTGATTCCTCCTATAGTCTACAAATTTCATGTTTTTCATGAGATTTCTTCTAAAAGGCTATGCAAAAACAATAGAAATAGTCACCATAAAAAAGTTATCGAAGCGATGAGATATACTCTGAAAGCTTTGTCCTCTCAAACTTCTTGCAACAAGACAAGTAACGGGAGAAACGCTCTGATAGCTTGATTCCTCTCATTTTCTAGAAATTTCATGTTTTCCTAGAGAATCCTTTTGAGAAGTTATACAAAGAAATTTCACCCAAAATTTATGTCGGGTAGAGAGGTGTCGTTATTTTTCTTTTGTGCTAACTTCTGATCTATTTCTTGTTTGTCCACTACATGGATACTCAAAAACAATTCAATTGTTTTTTAACAAAGAACGGGCGGCTTTTTACCAGGTAGAGTCAAGACGGAAGGAACAGCACAAGCTGGCGCTATCCCAGCTGACCAACCGTACATTTGGGCCGAGTGTCCTTATGAAACCACCCCTATTGGGAGGACGGCAAAAGTAGATTTTATAAGACAACAGTTTCATTCGATGTACAGAAGAATTCTTCATTGGCAAAATCTCCCACAGCTCACGTAAGTAATTTCGTATAGGATGAAGCTTATGACAAATATATGAACATAGACCTTGCTTTAGATTTCATGATGCAGGACAACAATAATGGTCGACAGGTCTCATACTTTGAACAGACAAATCTGAAGGAAAATGGGTTTTCGTTTACCATTGTTTCGGTTAGCAATCAATTTGCAATTCGAAAGTTGTAGAAAACCTGAAACCTTTTGAAACGTATAAATGTTGCAATGTCGAAGTATTTTTTTCTCAATCAGGAATGGAAAAAAATAAAATGGTCCAAGAAAAACATCCACGTTAGATTAAACTAAATAAGTATGTTCATTTTACCTTTCTAGGGCTGGCATTGAGTGAACATGAAAAGAAAAAAAAATGCGAGGCATGCATTGCACCCGTATTGTTACCTTTGGACAATGTGCTCATCCATTAATGTGTTTCTTGCGTGTTTTCTGCTGTTTCGAGTTCTTAAGAGTTATAGGGTATGACACTACTGGTGAATCCCAACCTTTACAGCGACGATTTCACTCATCTCTTCACTCGTTGGGCAGTAAGTCCCTACCTCATGGCAATGCCCTGACCCAATTAGAACTTCAGATACCCTTAGCTTCTGAACTATATCTCTTTGGATAAAAGCCATGATAATTCAGTGTGTCGGCGTGTCAACTATTTGTCTAGCACTATTACGCTTCCGCTTGATGCGGCTAAACACTGGAGCTACCCAGGCCTCAGTTGAACCTGGTTCAGCTGAGTTCGAATTGGCCGGTTGAACTCGAGGATCTCACGAGTAGCTTGCCTTGCTTGCATCTCGAACAAGAGGCTTCCCAGTCATGACAATTTCGAAATAGAAGCCCTAGTATTTCACTTACATAAATACATTCATGTTTTATTTTCTCAAGGTGTACAAACAATTCCAATTTCACAGGGAGCCGGGGGCGAAGCAACGGGATGCTACGACATGGCTTGTCCAGGTTACGTGCAGATCAGTCCCCACGTTCCCGTTGTATCTGTGTTGCGAAATGTCAGCGCTTATGGTGTGAGTCTATACGACTCAGTGCCTCATGTTGAATGGGTAAAGCCCTTCCCCGTAATCGAGCAATAATCTGCGATCAGATTTCCATTCTTCTTCTTTGCACCTCACCATCAGAAATCCTATGTTGCGGTGATGTGTCATTACCTCATCTACACGACATCCATAGGGAGTATGTCAAATTTTCTAATTACTTCTTCTCAGCTGTTTGGTGGTACATACCTTTTTGACCGATGATTTTCGTGACAGGGCCGCGAAGGATCTTGGGCGTTCTATTCTGGAGATAGCAGAGAACTGATGGGGCTGGCTGGTCTCGACATTTGCTCCAAAATTTGGGCGGCGGCGCATCGAGGATAAGCTTAGGAGGACAAGTAGGCCACGCCACTAACGGCCCGAGCCCTCCGATGGGGAGCAGTCACTTCCCAGACCACGTATTCATCCGACTCATTACCTAAATGAACAGCAACAAACAATTGGCGGCGCTGTTGACGGTGACCTTCTTCCCCTAACACAAGAGGAGGAGTTCGAATTCCACACGTCGCATTCTGGGTGACTTACTCGGTGGCACAAGTGTGGTGACTAACACGTGTCGCCCCAGTGATTTACCTCCGACTACTGGTCATACGAGGTTCCCTGGGTCACCAGAAGAAAAAAAAAAAAAAAAAACAATTTGTGATTCCAAGTCCGAACCTTCTGCTCTGTTACGATGTGTTCGATGAAGGAAATTTGGGAGGCGTTACAAATGTGCCATGACGTTGGGTGAACCGGGTGGAATTGAAATTGAATAAGGTATTTAATGTGGCAAAAGAAAAATCAGAGAGTCATCTTTTCATTTATCGGCGATTTTTTTCCGTTGCTTACTTACAGAACCATGTTCCAAGCTCCACTGTAGCTGTTGAATCTCTTGAAAGGGCAATATTCATTTAGTCAATTAGGCTTCGCAGCTCCACTTCCCTATGGTTTGATCAGAGTAATACAATAAGTCATAAAAGAAAGAAGAGGAAAAGGAAAAAAATGAAAAACTTAGAAAATTTCACTTAAAAAATTGCAAAAACCATCCACATTTGCTGGCCAAGCCACATTAGACAACTAGTATCAACAGCAATAATTTCCAACCAAAATTGATTAAGAAAGCTACACTAGAAAATCATCAAAAAGTTAAGATTAAATTGTCAAATTAGAAAATTTAGGACTGAATTTGCTACTATACAATGAGTTTATGATCTTTTAGACAATTTTATCAACAAAAATTTGTAAGATGTGAGGGGACCATCCTCCTTTTCTCAATCTCTTTATCCTGTAAAATATTATATTTATACCTATTTCACTACTTATCGCTTCAAAAGAGAGATGAAATTCCCTGTTCTTATTTTGTGCAAGCATGCAATGGAGATATTATAGACTGCACTGACGTATACAAACCATCAGCTTTCGACCATCCTTTTCCAAATAGCCACAAGATGATTCATGTACTTACCCATCTATTTATTGTCGGTTCACCAAATTTCCCATTATCCGTAGATCTTGACAATGTGGTAGCATTTCCACTCATTTTCACATTTGATGATAAAACTAGTGAGATGTATGGTGGACTGTTGCACGCGGAATGGTCAAAAATAAGTGCACATATTCTCGTGAGTCCTTGTCTTCTTCCACTTAGATATTGCTGCCTCCAATATAAGTTGACCTAGTATCTTGCTCGCCATCTGCTAGAAATTTAGGCGGTCCTACGTTTCATCTCAATGAAACACTTGTTTTGGCCACATAAAACCAGCACACACGTCTTACGAAAAACCTTTTTCTTTATTGACATGGAATGTCAAAAACATTTGTCATTCTTTCGCCAGCAACTGTGAACAAAAATGGAAAAAAAAAAAAAAAGTTAATGAAGGAAAAAAAAAGTAGGATTTAGACTCCATTTATTTTGCGGAAAAATGATATTTTTCTAAAAATAATTAGTTATATCACTTGAAATAATCAATCACATAAAAATATTTTCATTGTCAACAATAATTTGTATTTAAATATTTTCATGGATAGAAAAAAAAATTCATTCATGCATTTTTTTTTTTTTTTTTGGTAACGATTCATTCATGCATTTTTATAAGTAATAGAACCGATTTTTTTAGGAATTTTATTTTTCCAAGCATTCATTTTTTTTTTTTAAATAAATGAAGTCTAATCTTATCATAGATTCTAATTTAGATTATTGGAGGTTAGGAAAGATGTAATTTTAGTTTGGAACCTTCAAGAGATTTATACGTTAATATGACTGTACTTACCATTATGTCTTATGCCAACCATGAACATCATTCAATTTTTTCTTTCCTGGGATTTAAGCTGAATTTTTCTCTATAATTTATATCTGTCATGGGCTTGATTGAGATTGTCTCTACTCGACCCAAATGAAGTGATTCAATTTTTGCATTAGTTTTACTAGGCAAATTCAATCAATGTCGAGCCCAAAAATGAATTGGACCTGGTCCATCTCATGCAAGTCATTCTCATTATGCGGCCCCTCGTTCAAACTTCTTGTGCTTAGATGGCACATTGTTATCTTTTTCCTTCTTTCACTCTCTTTATTATTTCATCTGTTTATTTGTAACTCCCCATTTAGGAAATATTTTTTCCAATTTTTGTGTATGTAATACAGAACTAAAATTCTTTAAAAGCAAATGTACTTGAGGTATACCAAACAAAACATACAACATTTCTTGAGAAAATATAAACAATATGATATATCATCTAATGTTCATACATACATACATACATACATACATATTAGTTTATCCAAATACTACGTGTAGAAAATCCACATTTAAAATTGAGCTATCCTTTTATCATATTTGGTTGAAAACCGATGAGTAGGCAGGCATACGCCTAGTAAAATATGAAAATGGAAGCGAGTAACTTTAGAGCACTACTCCACTTTGAGGCCTTTTGGTTAGACGGCATTGTTATATCTCTTCTCTCCCTTGAAGTTTGAGAGGGGAAAACTTCCTGAATGTGTATCTCATTGCTCCGATAATTTTTTTGGGTAATATTTATTTTGATTCTACATAACTTTTCAAGAAAAATCTCATGAAAAATACAAAACTTATGAAAATAGGAGGAATTGAGCTATTACAATGTGTCTTCCATTTTTTATCTCGTGGGAAGAAATTTGAAACAGTAAAACTTCCAAAGTGCATATCTCATCACTTTAACAATTTTTTTGGGTGATATTTCTCTTAATTTTACATAACTTTTTGACAGAAATATCATAAAAAAAAATAATTCTAGAAAATAGGAGGAATCGAGCTATTATAGTGTGTTACCCGATATCTATACTATTGCAATTTGAGAGGACAAATAACAGAAGACAAACATGTAATAATTTGACTCCTCCTATTTTCAGAAATTTCGTCTTTTCATGAGGATCTTCTCAAAAAGTTATATAGAATCAAAAAAATGTCGCCCAAAAAGAACGTTGAATCGATCAAATTCATACTCCATAATTTTTTCTCTCTTCAAGTTCTTGCAACAGAATAAATAACGGGAGATGCCTGTGCGATTCCTCCTATATTCTAAAAATTTCATATCTTCCATGAAATTACACTCAAAAAGTTACACAAAATCAAAAGCAATGTTGCCATAAAAAAGTTGTCGTCGCAATAAGATTCGCATTGCGGAAGTTTTGGCCTCTCAAACTTCTTGCAACAGGACAAATAACATGAGAAACGGTCCGATAGCTTGCTTCCTCTTATTTTCAAGAAATGTCGTGTTATCCATAAAAATTCTCTCTAAAAGTTAGATAAATATCCACCAAAAATTTTGTCAGGGATAGAGATGCAAGTATTTTTCTTTTTTGTTAACTTCTAATCTATTTCTTATTTGTCCACTTCATGAATGCTATATGACAATTCAAATTTTTAAATAGAAAACAAGCGTCTTTTTACCAGGTGGAGTCAAGAAGGAAAGAACAGCACAAGCTGGTGCTGTCCCAGCCGACCAACCATACATTTGGGCCGAGTGTCTTTATGAAACCGTCCCTAATGGGAGGACAACAAAAGTAGATTTAATAAGACAACAGTTTTATGTGATGTACAAAAGTAGAATTCTTTCATTGGCGACATCTCCCACTGCTCATGTAAGTAATTTCTATAGGATGAAGCTTATAATAAATATATGAACATAGACCTTGCTTGCTCTGGATTTCATGATGCAGGACAACAATAATAGGCAACAGATCTCAAACCTTGAACAGACATATCTGAAGAAAAATAGGTTTTTGTTTACCATTGTTTCAGTTAGCAATCAATTTGCAATTTGAACGGTGAAGAAAACCCGAACCTTTTGAAACATATAAATGTTATAAAAATTGCTATGTCAAAGTATTTTTATTTTAAAAAAAAATATATAAACAAAATAAAAATTTCTCAAAAAAGACAACAACAATTGAGCCAATATGAAGGCATGCCTTAATATTTAAACATTCTAATACTCCCCCCACATGTAGGCCTGAATTTGACCTAAATGAAAAAACTTGAAAATATAGAATTAAGGAGGCAAATAAGGAGTCTAAAAACATGTGAGTACAAAACTCATGCTCTCCTGCCACAAAGTATTTTATGGAAGTTTTGTCGATTGTTCTAAAAATTATTGACTACTATGTGCATGCATGATTTTATATACAGATGCTCTAACAAATATATATGTGTAGAATCCGTGTGTGTATGTATATCATTTGTCTTAACTTGCAAAAAAGGAAGAGAAAGTCTTTTCTAATTTGGCGTTAATTTAAAGTCCCCAAATCAAAAATTTCTTTCTATGTTCAATGATCTAAGGCTACTTTTGGTTGTCTCAATTTTAAGTCAAAATAGGATCGGATATGATACGATAAAAAAATTCAAGGATTCTATTATATCCTATAAATTATTTAATTAATTATAGTAACGAAGCCAAATATTTTCACATCCCATCATGTACATTGTCAAGTTTGAATGACATATCAATGTAAAAAGAAAATTTCAAATAACGTTCTAAAATACCCTCATTTTCTCAAATATGGACCCTAAATAAACATTATTTCTAATGAGGGCATGAATGGCCAAATCATTTGAAATTTTGACTTTTGGCCGGCTGGTGACTATTTCAGCCATAGAAAAAAAAAGGGTATTTTAGTCAAATTCTAAGTAAATTTTTTAAATTTTTTTCCTTTCCTTTTATTTTTATTTTTCCCTCCCTCAACTATCATTAAGCATTCTCGATGGCCAACAAAGGTCAGCCTCAAGTGAGGGCCACCCTCGCCAGCGTAGATCAAGGGTAACCCTCCCCTAAGTACGGCAACCTCCGCCATGGTCAATGAAGGGAAGAGGGGAAAAAAGAAAAAGAAAAAAGGGAAAATATTTTAGAAAGTAAAAGACGAAAATGCCGTTCAGCTAGTGAAGTAAGGCTCTTCTTTGAAATTTATATGACCACTTAGACCATTATTTAAAAGAAGTTCCACTTTAGGCCTTTATACAAGAAAACAAAAGCACTTTGGCCTTTATTCGTAACAAAGTCAATTTTAAGTCATTATTTAAGAAAATAAGAGTAATTCAAGTCTTTATTTGAAATTTATATGACCACTTCAAACAAAGGTGGCACGGATCTCTCACAACATCTGGCCTACTTCATTTTTATTTGCTTATTATTATTATTTGTATATCTTTTTTATATTTTTCTTTTCTATTTCTCTATTTTTCCCCTTTTGTCATTCTCTAATAAGAATTTATTAAATATAGTAAACTATACTACTATATGTAAATACTAAAAATACCTAAAACATGTATTAAATATGAATGCTAAATACATATTTATAAACATTGAATTTATATTATAAGATAGAAAGAAATCGAATATACCAATAGAAACAGTAATAAATAAAAACGAAACCGTTGCTATTTTTTGTTATTTTGATTTTCATATTAGAATTCAAATATTATTTTAGTTTTATTAATTTAAGAAATTTTAGATATCTTTCTCTGGAAGGGATAAACGTTGGAATCTTTCCCTGATCTGTGTCTTTTGTTTCCCTTTTTAATTTATCGTGGTCTTTATTATGAATTTCCTTCCCTATTTCTACAATAGTCCTTTGCTATTATCGACCTTAAATGTCCTTCCACAATCGGCAGCAAAGGTTTGAAAAGGAACGTCTGCTGTTTTTTTGCTTGAAATGAAAGCCTCTTAAAAGTGTGCTTGGACGGTATCATCCCATGAACACATCCTCAGGAAATCCAGAGAGGCAGATGATGGAAACGAAAGCAATCGCGCTGCTTGCAATTCGCTGTTTCGCCCTTTTCTACAGCGGCCAGTGACCGTCTGACGCAAGGTCGTTTCACTAAAGAAGAAGACTCGAAGCTTGAAGCGCGACTCAAGACCCTCGACAAACCTCCCGTTCGGACATTGAAGGTACAAGATTCGCCGTTACTATTACACGATTGTCGTTATCATATCTGTTTGTATCGAAAAAATCGCCCAGGATGCATCTTCAGTGACGTACATTTCTCAGTTTGGACACCATGATAGGAGGTCAAAAGAGACTCGCAAAATGACAATTTCAACTGCAAATGTGTAGGATCCGAGAGTAGATTTTCAAAAATGGTGAATGTGTGGATTTCTCTGTATCCTGTATGCTATATTATGTTCATATTCACATCACCGCTTATCTCTTCAAAAGGGATGAAATTCTTGGTTCTTATTTGGTGCAGGCATTCAACGGAGACATCATAGACTGCATCGAAATATACAAGTAACCCGTTTTCGACCATCTTTTGCCTAAATAATCACCAGATCCAGGTACATATGTATAAGTGTCTTATTATCGTAGAGTCCACCAAATTCCTCATTATCAATGCATCTTGATGATCTGATAGGTTCCTCTCATTTTCACATTCGGTAATTGTAATTAGCTAATGATACATTGCGCCTTTCCTTCCTACAAAAGTATTTCACGAAATGACTGCACTGTCGACGTAAGCAAACAGTACTTATTTTTTAATCATAAAGTCAACCCCATATTTTGTGAACCGAAATTTGGGCAATTAATCCTTCGTTCCTTCTCAATGAGGCACTCGTTTTGGCCAATTACCCCACTTACCCATGTAAGTACATCACTTCTATGGAAAGACGCCAGTACCGAAATTGAACTCTTCATTAGTGGCATATCCACTTACCCATGTAAGTAATTTCGTACCCGATCAAACTTACTCGGGCTCTAAGATTTCATGTTGTAGGACGATGATAGTTGACTGATCTCAAAGCTTAAGCTAATAAACATGAGCATGCTTATTATTTTTATGGGGATTCCTATATACGAAGAACCTTCCATTTTAGTAATGTCCGCAATGGTTGGTGAGGACACTTGGAAATTGATGGGTTCAGTAGATTTATTCTTGGAGTGATGTTTACACTGGTTATTATGAAACTGTTATTAGGCAAAAGGTTTTGAGATCCCAACCTAGAATATTTTAGATTCCCCTTTGTATATTTGTCTTCCCCAAGAGGAGAGGATAAAGTTTAGGATAGAATGTGTTTGGTGCCTAATCAAGATAGGATAAAATCGAATATAAGAAGATATAGATAAGACAAAATTATCCTATGTGGGAGGTAAGATAAATGTGGATAGTATTTCTAACATCCATATTAGGCAAGTTATTTTTCTCGAATAATAAACTTCTTAAATTAACAAAATTAAAATTATTCAAAAATTTACAAAATTAAAAGTATACTTCAATATATAAATAATATTTGAATTCTAATATAAGAAATTCAAAATAAAAAATAAAAAATTATTTATTTTAATTAAATTTTATTTTTATTCTTATTTTCTATTGTAATTCTATTTTAGAATATGGGTTCAATATATTTGTCATATATTTTAGGTATTTTAGTATTTTTGGTATGTTATTAGACAATGATGCATGGGGAAGAAAGAAATAACAAAGAAGTTAATTAAAAAAAGAGATGAAAAAAATGAAAAAAAAAAAAAAAAAAAAAAAGCAAATAAAAACAAACTAGGCAAAAGTATTGCGAGAGACTTTTACCATCTCCGTTTACAAAATGCAGTTCATTTATACTAATATGTCATTTATACCGAACAATATACATGATATGATATGAATATATTCAACTACAATAATCAAATAGTGAATAAAATATAGTAAAATCATTAAATTTCATATCTTATCATATACAGTCCTATCCTTGTTAGAAGTCCGGACAACCAAACGTAGTCCCTAAGTATTTTACACCTTGGAAGTCTAGAGATCCAAATTGATTAGGATGAATCCCTTTAAAGACATGCTTAGATCCAAGTTTAGTGTAATATTTTAAATTCTTTCTTCTTTTTTTCCTTTCTTTTTTTTGGTCGGAATGGTTCCTTATCTCTAGATGGAGCAATAGTGCACAATCATGTATGGTTGAAAAGAGTAACAATTTTAGTACTAAGAACTTCATGGAAAACTTAGATAGGAGATAAAGACATAACTCTTATTTCCAATCTGTACCATGACTAAAAAATAACAACGGTTTACTTGACTATCATAACTTTCAATCAATCACCTCAGTTCCATGACTTTTAAAATACGGTTACTTAAATCCTATGACTTTCAATTGATCACTTGAATGTCATAACTTCGAAGAAATTTTCACATGACCTCAAAAAAATCATTTACCATTTTAAAAAAAAAAATATATATATATATGGTACCCAAGTGATAGACTAGAAAAGTATGACTGAAGTGATCATCGTATAAAAATTATGACTCTTACGATGTCTTTTTTCCTAGTGGTAGATATGCCACTCGTTAATCTTAGTATTATCTTCGTTAATTTAAGTTGACATTATGATTGGGTCAATATTAAATTGCCTTCAAATGAGAGTAACAAAGGAGAATCTTGGAGAATGCATAGACATCACGTGGTACCGTTTGATTGTGGAGGGCTAGTCACGTAACCTATCTAGAAGAACAAATAAAGGACAATATGGATCTGTTCATATATATTTATGTACTTAAAATCTAGGCAAATAATCACAACTTTGACAACAACGAAAATCTTAACAACAATAACGGCACTGTCAGTAAACTGGGAGTACTTGGTTGGTCTATTGATCTAGTGACAATGCCTGCTGATTTAGTGATAGTGCCGTAAGGCATGCCAACCAAACCAAGCAGTGGGCCTTTCACCCATCTTCACCCATCTCAAGCACGGGAAGTTACTATACCCGCCTACCCAGCAGTAGCCAGAACCGAAGTCCTGACATGGTGTCTACTTTCATCCCCGTGAGGCTCCTTAATTCCCTATCTATCTTTGTTTTCCTAATAGAAAGGGAATATGGGGTTGACATTGCGGGGTTTCCTGCCCCTAGGCGAATCTCTTGCCCGGTTCTTCCTCTTGATCCTTTTAAAGATCTACTCGAGTCCAATTACTTTTGTTTATTGCTCTTTCAAAGTGACCATGCCTGTCGGTTTAGTGACAATGTCGTAAGGCATGCCAACCAAGCAGTGGGCCTTTCACCCACTCTTACTCATCCCAGACGCGGGAGGTTACTATACCTGCCTACCCAACGGTAGCCAGAACCAAATTCCTGACATGGTGTCTACCTTCACTACCGCAAGACTCCTTAATTCCCTATCTATCTTTATTTTCTTGATAGAGAGAGAATATGGGGGTGACATAGCAAGTATCCCACCCGTGGACGGATCTCCCGCCTATTTCTTCCTCTTGAGCTTTTTAAAGATCTACTCAGGTTCAATCCCTTTTGTTTATTGCTCTTTCGAATCATTAGCAATTATTTTAAGATTTGAGAATCGTCTCGCTTTATTACATGAATAGGAAATCCTATGAATTCGTTCGATGATTCGCATGTTAATGAATGTTATTGTGGAAGTTAATTGTGACATTTTGAAGAAATTGCTGTTTCCCAGTTCGTGTTCTTGTCCATCAGGGCTGCAAACAAGGTCCTCTCTATGGGACGGAAGGAATCATCGATATTATCCGACGGTCAAACCTGGACAATTCTGCACGGGTCAAATTTTTATTACCAACGGTCCGGAGGAACAAACAGCCAGCAGCATCGAAGTTGGATCGATGGTACTCTTCTATCTTTTTCTTTTAATCAAAGTTCATTAATTTGCAAAGTGTCATCGTGCATTGAAAGGAACCATCACAAAACTAAATCGTGCCAAACCCAAAAAGGCAAAAGAACAATCATGGCCCAGTTTGCAAAGTCAGAATTAATTTGCTCAAGATCTCTCTCTCTCTCTCTCTCTCTCTCTCTCTCTCTCTCTCTCTCTCTCTCTCTCTCGGATTCAAAGCAATTTTGAAGAAATTAGATACTTACCCTAAACTCCTTTTTTCAAAAATTTTGGATACCCACTTCGCGTGTCTCAAAGCTAGCAATTATTCGTTTATTTTCCCTCATCTCCGATTTCCTCCAGTCGTTCCTTTTTTTTCTTGGGAGAACATGAAACAAAAATAATGCGAGGCATGCATTGCACCCACATCGTTATCTCTGGACAATGTGCTCATCTGTTTATATGTTTTTTCATGTTTTCTTCTGTTTCGATTGCTTTAAGAGTAGTATGTTCTGACATTACAGGTGAATCCCAATCTCTACGGCAACAATCTCACTCATTTCTTCACCTCATGGCAATGTCCTGCCCCAATTGAAATTCAGGTACCATTAGCTAAATTAATCACGACATATTGTTAGATGTCACTCATGATCGGTAGGAATTGAAGATTGATTGAGACAATCAATTATTTGGTTGTGCTAATGTGTTAGTATAAGTCTTACTGCCAATTTAGCGAATGAATTTAGAGATGTCACACATTATAACTAATCATAATAACATTTGAATGGAATAGACAATATTGCAAATGTATTTGCAATTAGGGCAATCAAATTGAGTGGGGTTGAAAATAAAAGATTTGAAAAGGGTTTCAAATTTTACGATAGAATCAAAGATATGAATTTAAGGATGTTACATATCATAACTAATCATAATAACGTTTGAATGGGAGAGACAATATTGCAAATGTGTTTACAATTGAGGCAATTGGATTGAGTGGGCTGAAAATAAAAGATTTGAAAGGGGTTTTAGACTTTACAATTAATAATTCGAAGTGAGTTCAAAATTATAGCCACATTAATGATTTGAAGTGAATTCAAAATCAATAACATCATTAATGATCTGAAGTGAGTTCGGAATAAATAGGGAAATTAATAATATGAAATAGTTTTGGACTTAAAAGGTTAAATTAATGATTTGAAATGGTTTTAGATTTAACGGCCACATAGTGATCTGAAACGGTTTCACCATCAATGGGCAAATTTATTATTTGATATGGTTTCAGATTCAAACGACTAACTAATGTTCTGAAATGGTTTTCGATATAACAGTCGAATTAAAGTTTTGTAACGGTTATAAAGATAATGCCCTATAAAGACTTGTAATGGTTATAAATTAATACTTCTAAAATGCTATGTAATGGTTACATGAATTAATGCCAAAATTAGTGACAAAAACGGTTTAAAGACTTACATCTAGATTCATCGTTTGAAGCGAGTTCTGATTTACGGCCCAATTAATTCTCTGAAGCATTTTTGGAGTTAATAAGTCAAATTAAATATGGTCTAGGACTAGTTATAAAAAAAAAAAAAAAAAAAAAAAAAAAAAAAAGGCAATTGAGAGAAGATCATATTATATTAGTTATAAATTAGTACCTAAAATAAATGACATTTGAATGGGAGAAGCAATATTATAAATGTGTTTACGATTGAGCCGATCAGATTGAGTGTAAAAGGGTTTCAAACTTTAGAGCCTAATCAAGGATCTAAAGTGAGTTTAGATTCAATGGCCAAATTAATAATATGAAATGAGTTTAGAATCAATAGCTAAATTAATTATTTGAAACAATTTCGAATGTAACGGCTAAATTAAATATCTGAAACGGTTTCAAAATTAACGGTCACATTAATGATCTAAAACGGTTTCAAAATCAATGGGCAGATTAATGATCTAAAATGGTTCTAGATTCAAATGACTGACTAATGTTTCGAAGTTTCAAATGTAACGGTCAAATTAAATTTTTGTAATGGTTACAAAGTTAATATTTAGAATAAAGATTTATAATAGTTATAAATTAGTACCTAAAATAATGCTCAGTAACATTTATAGAATTAATGCCCAAATTAGTATCTCAAACAATCTCAGAACTCATGTCCCTTAGGTATTATGATCAAATTAATTCTCTAAGCACAATGATCTCCTCATGGCACAAGTTCTGATGTACTCTAGTTCTGATGTCCTTCAGTTCTAGCCTTACAAATGTTCGGCCTATAGTTCAAATACACCATAAACACACGTCGAACAGTATATAGAAATTTGAGAGAGCTCATAACAAAAATTATGCTAGCAATTTCTCTCGAGTGTGACTATTTGATTGATCACTATAATCACTCAACCATTGTTGATCATCCTTCCAATCCTATCTCTCAATCGCCTTTTATAACAAGTCCATGTTCACATTTAATTTGGCTCATTACTCTAAAACCATTTTAGAGAATTAATTTGATCATAATACCTGAGGGGCATGAGTTATGAGATCGTTTGAGATACTAATTTGAGCATTAATTCTGTAACAGTTACCAAGCATTATTTTAGGTACTAATTTATAACTATTATAAGTCTTTATTCTAAGTATTAACTTTGTAACCATTACAAAACTTTAATTTGACCGTTACATTTGAAACATTGGAACATTAGTTAGTCATTTGAATCTAAAATCGTTTTAGATCATTAATTTGCTCATTGATTTTGAAACCGTTTTAGATCATTAATGTGACTATTAATTCTGAAACTGTTTTAGATATTTAATTTAGCCATTACATTCGAAATTGTTTCAAATAATTAATTTAGCTATTGATTCTAAAGTCATTTCATATTATTAATTTGGTCATTGAATCTGAACTCACTTCATATCTTTGATTAGTCTGTAAAGTTTGAAACCTTTTCACACTCAATTTGACCGGCTCAATTGTAAACACATTTGCAATATTGTTTCTCCCATTCAAATGTCATTTGTTTTAGGTACTAATTTATAACTATTATAATCTGATCTTCTCTCTCAATTGCCTTTTTTTATAACTAGTCACAGATCATATTTGATTCAACTTATTAACTCCAAAAATGCTTCGGAGAATTAATTAGGTCGTAAGTCGGAACTCCCTTCAAACGATGAATCTAGACGTAAGCCTTGAAACCGTTTTAGTCACTAATTTTGGCATTAATTCATGTAACCATTACATAACATTTTACAAGTATTAATTTATAACCATTACAAGTCTTTATAGGGCATTACCTTTCTAATCGTTACAAAACTTTGATTCGATTGTTACATCTAAAACCATTTCAGAACATTAGTTAGTCGTTTGAATCTGAAACCGTATTAGATAATAAATTTGCCCATTAATGCTGAAACCGTTTTAGATCACTATGTGATCGTTAAGGCCCCGTTTGGTAACGTGCCAAACAAAGGATCGATTCGGATTTTTTTGTTCCCAGAATCAGTTTGGGACGAGAATTGCGTTTGGTAAAATTTTTGTTCCCAGGGAACAAATTTGTTCCTTGAATCGTTTGGGACAAGATTTGAGAATAAAAAAAAGTTGATTCAAGCGTCCGAGAATCAAATAAAGAATCAACACAATAAAATTTTTATACTAATTATTATTATACTATAATAATAATATAATAGTAATTATTACTATATAATATTACTAATTATTACTATAATATAATTATTATTACTATAATATAATTATATACTAATATATAATATAATTATATAATTATATAATTAGTATAATTATTAATATAAGTATACTATTATATAATTATAATATTAATAATTACTATTAATAATAGTTTATATTATTATATTATATTAATAATTAGTAATATTATTAATAATATTAGTATACTTAATAGTATATTAATATGATTATATAATATTACTAATTATTAATTACTAATTATTATTAGTATATTATTAATTATAATTAATAATTATTATAATATTATACTATATAAGTATAATTATTATAATGAAACAGAATCTATGAACACTTTATCAAACGCAATTCTATTCTAAAATCATAAATTTTGGACAGTTACCAAACGCGTTCTTTTACTCAAAATCAGTTCTCGAGAACAGAATAAAAAATAATCATTTCTTGTCAGAATCAGTTCCCGGGAACAGAATCGTTACCAAACGCGCCCTAATCTAAAACCGTTTCAGATCATTAATTTAACCTTTAAATCCAAAACTATTTCAAATTATTAATTTCCCTATTGATTCCGAACTCACTTCAAATCATTAATGATGTTATTGATTTTGAATTCACTTCAGATCATTAATGTGGCTATAATTTTGAACTCACTTCGAATTATTAATTCGGACGTTGGATCTAAACCTGCTTCAAATCTTTGATTTAGTTGTAAAGTCTAAAACCCCTTTCAAATCTTTTATTTTCAGCCCACTCAATCCAATTGCCTCAATTGTAAACACATTTGCAATATTATCTCTCCAGTTCAAACGTTATTCTGATTAGTTATGGTATATAACATCCCTAAATTCATATCTTTGATTCTATCGTAAAGTCTAAAACCCCTTTCAAATCTTTTATTTTTAGTCCACTCAATCCAATTGCCTCAATTGTAAACATATTTGCAATATTGTCTCTCCCGTTCAAACGTTATTATGATTAGTCATAATGTGTGACATCCCTAAATTCATCACTAAATTGGTAGTATGACTTATACTAACATATTAGCACAACCAAATAATTGATTGTCTCAATCAATCTTCAATTCTTACAAATCATGAGTGACATCTTGCGTTGCCAATTTGCACATGATTTCTCGGGTTATATCACATCTAGATGCATGATGGCATGATGGATGCGTGCCCTGTGGCTGACGTTGTTGCTGTAGTACAAGGAAAAAATTCCCAGCGCCTCTGGATATCTAACGCAAGGGTCAAAGACCAATGCGAACTATTTTTACCCAAATGAGTTTCAGGGATGCAAGGAACATCAGATGAAAATTCAAAAACTGGTGTAGTTGAACACCCCTATAGCCATCGTATTAGGCAGGGGTACATTTGTTAACGATATGTTCGTTCAAGTTGCTAAGGTAAAGCCCTTCTTACCTGTAGTCAAGCAATAACCTGCGATCAGATTTCCATTCTTCTATTTTTCACCTTAGCATCAGAAATCCTATGTTGTAATGATGCGTAATTAACTTATCTACACGAATTCCATAGGGTCGCCAACAATCTTGGTGGCTGTACCATGGAGATCTCAGATAGGAAGTTGGCTTCTGGCCTTGACATTTCCTCTAAAATTTCAACCGCGGCGCGTTGAGGATGTGTTTCAGAGGACAAGTAGGCCACGCCCATAATGGGCCGATCACTCCGGGGTGCGGTCACTTCCTGGTCCACATATTCATCCGCTCCGCCTACGTCCAACTAATTCGCTACAGTGAAGGGCGATTGCAAAACCCGACACCGGACGGCATGGCGATCCACGTGGACGTCCAGCTCCATTACAACATGACCAATGAAGGGGATTTGGGAGGCGTTGCAGGGTATGCCACGACGTTCCGAGGACCGGATGGAAATTGCGATTAAATGAAATGTTTTTTATGTGGCGGACAAGAAAAAGTAGAAGAACCATCTTTGTTTTTATCTGTGGATAGCTTTCCGATGAAGAGGTTTATAATATGTGCTAAATGAGTAGCGTTTACGATCGGTTATGATGCATGGTAGTAGGGTAAAAAATGATAAATGTTGTTAACAAGGACTTTAGCCGCATGCACAAAGCAATCACATGCACTAAAACCACAATGAATCGGCGAATGACAAATTCTCTAGCTTATCGTGCCCCTTCGCACAGAAGGTTGATCTTCTGTCAGAGATTAGGTAGCCCAAAGGCCCAACAGGAAAAGCCTGCCCAACTCCCTCTCTCTCTAAAAAATTACATGCAATAGAAATTATAAATCTTACATCCAGACTACAATAGAATCCCAAAACTTTCAGTTCACGCGTAAGTAATTCCGTCACTCCTATTTAGGTAATGGTTGATTCAGTGTTTTTTTTTTTTTTTTTTTTCACCCTTTTTCTCCTTACGTGGCTAGTTATATAGATCATAATTGGCTTCAAATGCATCAAAACGGGGTATGCACGAAAGAAAGATGCAATATCGTCTAAACAAATGACAGGAGAGTTGGGAGAGGCAAAGCAGGAGGGAACTCCCGCCGGGGGCATGGCAGCTCTATTCTCCTCCTTCACCATTGAAACGAGCAAAGGCGAGGTCTTTGCAAGGCCGTGGAATGACCAAAGATGGAGGATGCTTGGGGCTTCTAAGGGAAGGATGAATTAATTGATAATAGGAAAAGGTTAAAGGGTCATGCGCTGTCATTTTATACATGATTGCTTAGGTTATTACATCACACATAGATACATGATGTATATGTCGGACCTGTGGCCAACGTTGTTGCCCTAGTACAAGAAAAAAATTCCCAGGCGTTTATGGGCTTTATATCTAACGCAAGGGTGCGAACCATTTTTACCCAAATAGGTTTGGGGGATGCATGGAAAGATGAAAATTCAAAGACTGGTGTAGTTAATCACCCATACAGCTAACATATTAGGCAGGGGCACTTTTGTAAACAAAGTTATACCTAATTGAAAAACAATACTTGAATAGTTGCAATCACATGGGTTACACCAAACATGCAAAACCAAGCCAATATCGTGCAGAAGCTCAGTGATAGACAAGACTGCATCTGGATAAATGCTGGAACTTTCTTTGTCTGAAAATGACAGAACAGACATATACACAGGACTCTTCACCACATTGCTGAAAGGACAAACGCAACAAGCCCGTAACGATTGGTAGCGCGAATAGATAAGTTAGGGCAATATCTTACCAAGTGAATGGACAGATCAAGAAATAATGCTTTTTAGCTAAAATATATCTTTCCCCCCTAAACTTGCTAGATATTAATTAACAAATAACGAATGGCGTCACTGGCTTTATTTTTTTTTCTCTGCCACATACTGTGGAGGAAGTGTCCCAAAGATTCTGTCCCACAGTGCTGAAGTGATCCCGAAGCCTTTGTCTTGTACACGGAAATGATGGTTCAGGTGATATTTCTGCATAAGAAATGCCAATTACATAGCTTTGGTTAACTGAGAGAAGAATTGCCCAAAACATAAGGATTTACCAGAAGAGAATTAGCAAGTGCTACGTGAGCTTTCAAATTCAATCACATCCAAAAGAATCAGATCCTGAATAACCCAAAACCCAGATTCCCTCTACCAACTCTCAAAAGAAAAACAATGGAAAAGAAATGGAAGCCAAGCCATAAAATAGAGGGAAGAAAATAGAGAGAATCAATGCATTAAGGACTGAAGCAAAAAGAGATGCATATGTGAAAGTATTACCTTAAGATTTCGTGGCATGTCAGTGGCTGGCTGTCCATGATGCAAGTAGTAATGGGTGCAGTCATATATCACATAACCCAGCAAACCACCCGCAAACAATGCTGGAGTGGTGGTAGGGGTAGATATGAGCTTGACCAAGTTCCAGAACTGGCAAGAACATATATCGGAAGAGTCATAAGTTCAGCAGATTTAGCGTTTTATAAAAAAATTAAAATAAATAAATAAATAAATGAAAATAAAAAAGGACAAAGCTGAAGCAGTGCCTCTTTTAACTGAAGCAGCTGCAACGTCACTCCAAAACACCCAATAAAATTTCTCGAAACTACCATTGAAGCTGAATAATCTACTACGACTTCCAACTTAAAGATAATAACTCTTCCCAGAGCTGATTCAAGCCTCTATCATCCACATTATATTCAGTAGTTATGCGAAACAAGTCAAGGAATTGTCATAATGCATTACAGTACTGCAAATTTATACTCCATCAAGCAACACACGACAAAGATAATTATGTCCAATGGCCGGGAGATGTGAAATCTTCACTGTGCTGTCATTAAGTCCTGATTTTAATTATGACTTCATACCTTGTGAGAGCCTTCACTGATTGCAGACTCAACTTGAAATCCCCTAATTGTAACTTGCGGCAAAACACCGACCCTAGCTTATGAGTTTTATTTCCAATCATCCTCACAATCCAGCTAATCTAAATTTTCGCACGAATTTCATCCTATTTCATGACATCTATGGCATATTCCGTAGTTCTCTACTAATGAATGTCGGAAGATCAGACTTTAAATTCGCTGGCTAAATTGATTGATAAACATGTAAGGCTAGCTTCAATTTATTTACTTAATTGCAGGTCAATTAATTAACCAGAATAAAACTCCAATGAATATTTGAGCAGACGTGCAGAACGTTTTAATCGTGCTCTACCCTCGATAATTTTTTAGCTATGCTCCATGAGTACTCAGTCCAATAAGAAAGTTCATTTGCTGTCTCCTGGGAGTAATTAGGATAAACTTCACTATATGTTAAGAACTCTAGCAGAACCCAAATAGCCGAAAACATAAAGCAAGGTAACAACACTGGATGACGATTAAGGACAAAGGAAATACTCATACAGGAATGCAAAGAACAGCTGTTCCCGCTGGCGGAAAGACAAGCCGCAGGCCATCCATAGGATGTTTGTGATGGCATCCATGAATAAGATAGTGTATGGTGTTCCACCTAAGTCAATCTCAGAGATGTCAAAATCTTTGTGTGGTTGAAGAGAAAAAAAGGTCGGAAAAGACGTCCAAAAACATTCAGAAAAAGATAATTCCTACATTAGAGAGAGAGAAAGATAGCACTAACCAATAGGTGTTCGTATTTATATGGAAAACAAAACGATGCAAAGAGTACTCCAGAAAAGTCCAGACAAAGATGCCCATAGTCACCAGTGAACCTATCTCAAGAGCTGTGTGGCCCATACGCACAGACATAGAGATGCACCAGCATACTACAGGAAGCCAAATGATAGGAACTGCATACCATCGAGTACGGGTCAAGAACTGTTTCAAAGAAGGCAAAGATTTGTTAGTAGCTGTAATAGCACTTCACAGCTTGTTTTTTAATATAGGCCAACTGCTATTCATGGAGTACCTCCCAAAAGTCACTTTCAAAGAATCTAGGCCCTGTCTTGCTCACAATGGGTTGATGGACCCACTCCTGATAAGATTCACCTAAATGACCAACCTGTCGAAGAAACCATATGATAATCAATATTAAGCGAATACAGTGGCAGGGGAGTCTCACAATGGTAAGAAATAAATTTCTAAGCCTGGAAAAAGAGAAGAAAGGGAGAGAATCAAGGTGGAAACGGACATTTATGATAATTAGAGCTCAATGATCCGTCAAGCGCTATATCCGAGAACATGACACTACAGTTAATAGTCATTCAGTCATGCTATTGCATGCCTACAGGACAGACCTAACTGATTTAAAATGTACAGACAGTGAAACTCAATATCTTTTGTGAAATCCAAGAGAAAAAGATCAGAAGAAAGTTGGGTATGCTAATGGGTACAAATAACATTTACCTGGAAGACAAGGGGTTTATCCAGATCAACAGTGAACTCCTGAGCAACCATCTTCGATAACTTGCAAGAAAGCTGCAGATGAATGGAAGGATCAGATCAAGCGAAAGCAAAAGGCAACCTAAGAATTTCTCTAAACATAATGGCATTCTCACTTTCTTTGGTACCATATGTTTCACAAGTGAAGCCATCATAAGGTGAACTACACCATACACAATAAACCAAGGCAAAAGACAACAGAGAAGCAGCAGCAAGAAATCTGAAGACAACCCATTGGATTTATTTTATAAACACCGCACAGAACTACTTCAGAAAGTAGTCTATTTGGCAGGGTATTATATTACAGATTACTCAGCCAAGGTCTTTACTGAACAATCTCTCAATACAGCTTTGCCAATCATTCACAATTCCCCTTAAGCTTAGCAGTATCATAAACATAAGAATTGGACAATTTCCTGATGCTTCAACGTGAAGAAAGCCACGCCGCCAATATTACACTGCGATTGGAGAATGTGTAAAATCTTTGCTACTAAACAAAGGGTGACATAGAGTTATGAAGGAATACTCTGAACTCGGCAACAGATCTGTTATCCGACAGGAAAGGAATCGAACGAGGTCGCGACAAAGGAATACTAGCAAGCCTGTTTCTGATGGACCATTCACTAGCACATCCAGAGGAACATAAACCTTTTATCAAAAACTTGTCAAAGGCTGAACCACCAAGAACATCTTGTAGGTGAAGGAAGCCACTATTCATGAAAAATCTTCACGTATGGACATTAGCTAGACACATCAAATCCGATTCTTGGACGTGCGTCATCAAATCCACCCGAAAAAGCAACAGAATAAATATCACTTTGCTCTGCAGCTGGACCCACACTGAAAAAGGCTACTCGGCCAGCCGCAATTTTTTTAAATGCGAAAAAGAAATGCACCTTTTTCCCAAGATTTCAAATCCCACACTCACACTTCACCTTGGAGAAAAGTCCGCATCGCGACGTAAGAATCCTTACATGCTAAGGAAATGAAGATCAGTTTCGGTTCGTTCGAATACGAAAAAAATATGAGAGAACCCAAATGAGCTAAGCCTTTCTCCTTTCGTGTCCGCAAACGCCCGAACGTCATCACGTCGGATCTGAACGAAAACGAAGGAATTCGAAGAAAACGGACACGGCCACCCAAAAATTCAACCCCGATTCGCGCAATGCGCCACCGCCGGACGCCGCCGGGAGCAAGAATCCCACGCACGCGCTCACGAATCCCCACGGTTCCGGCCAAGAAACTCGAATTCAGACCAAACCCAGATCTACAAAACCCACAATGCCGCAAAACAAGAGACGGAACGAACGAACGGACGGACGGACCCGAACACTCACCCGACGAAACGAGGGTCGGATCTAAACTCCGCAACGCGCCGCCGCAGCGACCGCCGTCAAGAAAGCAGCCCGCACGCACGGCCGTCGCCCTCGCTTGCCCCCTTCTCCTCCTCCTCCTCGTCGCCGCTCTGCTGCTGCTGCTGCCGCGATGATGATGACGATTCCGCCTCCCCCGCGCGGGCTTTTCTCCCCTGCGAGCCTCTCACTTGCAGGCTGGAGGAAGTTACGAACGGATGGACGACGTAGGGGTCGGGGCGAGATTTTCTCCTGATATTTAAGGGCGGGGGGCGAGGGGGAGGCGATCTGGGCCGTCCGTTCCCGGGGGTGGGGCCAGGTGGGCGCCAGGGGGATGGGATCGGATCGGGGGAGATACCGTTGGATTCTTTTCCTTTGTGCCCCCCTCCTTTTGTTTTTTTCTTTGGGGCCCCTCGTCTTTCGTTTCGAAATTGGAAAAACGGACCGCCAGGCTGGCGAGGGTTGCCCCCCGCCCCTACAGCTCCAACTCGCGCACAGCTCAGGCGCTCGAAAAAAGAACGGCGGAAAAATGCCGATGCAGTGTGCGCTCGGGATTTTTTGATTGGACAGGAGCAAAATTGGGAAGATGTCGTGGGATGTAAAGGTTCGTTGGATGGTGATTGGTCGCACGGGCGAGCGGGGCCCGCGGATGCTCGCTCCGTTCGTTTCGCAATTAATTTTATCCCTTGCACGGAATCAATTTTTGAGAAAATAGTAATATTTTTCAATGTCCAATTGAAATTTTATGAAATAGTCAATTGATACGACATATTAGATTTGATTTTCCTCCGTACGTTACTCAAATAAATTTTTTATTTTCTCTTTTCTTTTTAATTTTTTCTTTCATCCTTCTTTGGTCAATCGCTATTAGGGGTACGCATGATCCAGGCGAGCGGTTCCCAACCTAGAACCGGAAACCGCCCGTTAAGGATCGGTTTCGAAAAATTGGAAGGGATCCACCCGTTTGTTGCATGAATTCACTCGGAAACCGAACCGCTTTCCGAAAAATTGGAACCGGGATCCATCCGTTTGTTGCATGGATCCACCCGGGAACCAGACCGCCGGTCCGGTCCGATTCCCGAGTGGATCCATGGAACCGATCTTAACGCGAAACAATTTTGGTTTTCAACATAGAACGGTCGGGTCTGTGAGTTGGGAAGGAAGGGAGGAGGTCTATGGTCAATTTTTCAACATAGAACAATCGCGAAACAATTTTCCGCGGCTGCGATGGGTGGCAGCCGACGAGAGGGGGCAAATAGTAGCAGCAGAGGAGCAGTGGTGACGGCGTCAACACTTGGGAAGGAATCGAAATGGCGATAGGATTAAGAGGAACCGAGGAAGAGACAAAGAGAGAGAGAATTGAAGACGAAGGGAGTGAGGAGATGGGATATAATCTAGGGTTTCTTTTAGTAATTTTTTTTATAATATTAAAAATGTTCCGGTCCAATCCAAGTGGGCGGATCTACCCATGGAACCGAAACCGAACCGGTACCCACCGATTCCGAAAAATTGGAATAGGAAACCGGACCGGTTTCCTCAAGAACCGCCGATTCCGGCGCACGGTCCGGTTTCGGGCGATTCAGCGGTTTCCGGGTATTTTGCACACCCGTAGTAACTATGGCAATAGCGAGCGATTGGCTAAGAAAGAAAGCAAAAAGAAAGATAGAAATAAAAAGAAATAAAATAATAAAAAATTCGAATTGTTAATTAAAAATGAAAAAGAAAGGAGTGGGGGCAAATACGAGTGTGAGATAAGAGAAATTGAGAGAAAAAAATGTTTTCCCTTATTCGAAAAGTGAAAAACAATTTGTCCTATTTTAGAAGACTTTTTTCTTCATGGAAAATGTTTTCCATGATTAATTCATTTTCCGAGAAAGGAACGCCGAAAAATATGGAAAATTTGAAAAGACCTTTTTCTTGAAAATTATTTTCCAAGAAATGAACGGAGCCTAAACTCGAATTAATTGATCCAAAACATAAATGACCTTTACTCAAGCGAAGTTCACATACTAGAGTTACAAGATAGAAAGGTATGATGGATCTGCTCCATGTGGATCTCGGGAAAAACTTGTTCGGGATAGATATTTTATACATTTAATTGTCTAGGGCAATTTTATTTTGTTTCACCTGTTTTTATACTTATGTTTGTGGTTGATAACCATTGAAAGTAGTGTTATTGAGCGTGCGCGATAGCTCTTTTTTTTGGTAAAGTCGTGCGCGATAGCTCTTAACGCGTATTAAGCAATTAAATGAAGAAGATTTGTTATTTTCAATGCATTGATTTTCTCGTGTTAAAAATGCTCTGGCAATTGAGACATTATTTCTTTAGCAGTTTAAATGAAATAATATTTTTTGTGGTACGTTTCAAAAGTACTATATGTGCACTTGTCAACGAGGTGCTAACGTATGTGTTATATAAGATAGTGTTGTTTGATTTGCTATGATCAATCAGAAAATATATGCTAAATGAGTGGACCGACGGGGCTAAAAACAAGTGACTTCGCACGCTACAAGCAAAGGCTTAATATCTTTGTAAGCAAGTAACAATTATAATTTAGTGATAGTTTATCACACAGTTGTAGCGTGTTAAATTGGCATCGGTTTTATTATAATCAGATACTCGTATTGCATTTGCAACTCCTAGTCAACGATCCATCATTCGTGGTCCTTCCAAGGCAATTGTAAATATCTCTGTCGTGTTCCAGGCTCTACAATTTGATGGCCGGACCATCGTGTCCATTTCTTTCAGATTTCCCTCAAATAACAACATATATTTTTTTCTTTTTTTTGGTCAGAAATAACAACATACGTTCAGTCGACACTTGGCACTAGGAAAAAAAAATAAGGGGGTAATCTGATGTATAATGCAGATTAAAACCAAAAGAAAAAAAAATCAGGGTTTTGAGATTTGGAAGCAGACCAGGCACGATGACCAGTTATACATGGACAATTGGGCATTAAATAAAACAGGGCATGTAATCGTTCAAATGAAACGGCACCTACGAGTCAGCGCCAACGGTTAAGCCTAAACTGCCTTTCTCCAAGCAAGGGAGATTGCCAACTACTTCTGTTCGGACAGCCCTTTGTTTATGCGCATTAGTGTTTCTTTGTTTTCCTCTGGTTTTACGTGTGTTGGAGTCCGCTAAATCACGTGGAGGATGGCTGTCTGATGAAGATGGAAATTGGAATCTGAAGACTAAGCAATCGATCTTCGTGCTAGCCTGGCTTTTACTGGACTTCTCACACACGGTTCCATCTCTCTCCTTACTTGCACTAGAAGAAAGGAGGAAATTTGAGTTCCCAATCCCACTCAGACTCGCTATAGCGTTTCTTGCAGAAAGCGAGCATAAGTGTCTGGGTAAACATTGTGACTTAATCCTTTTTGTGCAATATCGCCGTCAAACAGTTGACAAACAAAGAGCAACACATAGAGAGAGATGTTCACTATCATAAATCTCAAATAAATACTAATGTATATGACAAAGGTGGCTGATTGGCTTGAAACTTACAATGTGCATCAATAGACATATATACAACGGCAACACATAGGCCTGATCCGTCTTGCAAGCATGAAGAGGAAGAATTCAAATCCAATCCCGAATCTATTGTATGGATTGAAATTTAATCTTAAACCTTTGAATTGAACTAATATGTAGTTCTAAACTTTTAAGTGAAAAGGCAATCAAAATCCTTGTGGTCAAGTGTCATTTCAAAATTCTAACATGATGATTAATGTTGAAAGACGACCGCGGACATCAAAGGGAAAACAAAAGGTCGAGAAGAAGTTTTCACCATCTCTTTCTCCCAAGAAGATGAAGACTAAGGGGGAGGACGGGCCATCAAGCAGCCAAATTAACAAGGTTGAGATTCTATTGGCTTAAGTGACCAAATCACTCGCAGAGCTACAGAAAGTAGTCACATCTGTGCAATTATCCCTTCTTTCATATCTATTGCATGTGTTTTTTCTGTTTAGTTGCACCTATAAGGAACCCCATGATCTATCCATGAAATATGGTGTTTCCTCTATTATATAAATTCGGTGATGAAAAAGAGGAGGAGAAGGTTCGCCGTCTGTCATTGCAAATATTTGTAACAGATGAAATTGATAGACTTTGGTGTTATTAATAAACCTCAACCTATTTTGAAGATGATAAAAACACTTGTTCTACTACTAATGCATTAGTTTACTAATACAACAATAGCTTTTTCCCATATAAGCACTGCGCGTTGAGAAGTAATCAAGAGCGGGAATTTCTTTGAGCAGATGTTCTAGAATTCTACCAAGACTGTTCAACTTCGTGTAACTCACAAAATGTCGGAAGATCTTGCCTAGCCTCAGGTCTGTAGAAGCTTAGAGGTATCAGAAGAAGATCAACGCACTCAAAATAGTCAATGATCACGATGGAATTTGAGGGATGCCAAGTGGCAGAGAATGAGAAGGTGGAAGCAAGAGTTATTGTCACAGGTCTAGAAGAACTGACCGTGAACCAATAGAAGTTTCTTGCTCTAACGGAGTAGAAATTGGCCCGCAATGTTCTACATGCTGAAATGGTCTAGTGAATCAACCTAGAGGGGGGTGAATAGGTTGTTGCGGAATACTTTTGGAATCTTTTGCGATGCAATACGTTGATATCAAAGATATATCAATAATAAACAGATTACGTATTCACAAAGTAAATAGAGTAGGGTAAGAGAGAATTGATACAAGGATTATAGTGGTTCGGCTTAGATTAAGCCTACGTCCACTCTTCACGCTGGCAGCCAAACGGCTGTAATCACTATGTAGCAAAAGAGTGCCTTTACAGTAGACGGATTAGACTTCTTCAATTGACAGTCTCTCCTACAGCCTTCTTTGTCTTTGCTCTATATCTCACTCTCTTTGTTACACAAGATAAACATGAAGGATTTTAGAGAACAAGTGATTTTGGAGATTCTAACATCAAGATTTCTCTACCGGTCTCTCCTTGTTTCCAAGCAACGTCGATCCAACTTAAATAACCTCCGCGCCATCATACCCGTTGGCACATTCCAAAATTCATCCAATCAACCTCGTTGGACTGAATCAATTTAAGTGATCTCCTTGTCCCGAAAACGTAAGTAGACAATAGCTCGTCAATCCTGTTCGCCCATACAATCAGGATCTTGAGTTCTCAAAATTAGATTCTTCCAAAAATAAACTTAATCTTCAACGGATAGAATCCGAAGAATCAAATCTTCCAAGCTCTTGATCACGCCCATAGATATCCCATGGTTAGGATTAGGAAATACGAAATCCAATATCTCGTAGCCATAAGAATAACTCGTAGCCAGCCCGTAAATAACTCGCGAACTATTTTCAGACTTAGATTTGGGTCTCGAGGGTCGACAGATCGAAACCGAGTCTTGAAGGTCTTCGAGACGGAAACCGAGTCTTGACCGACCTCGACGGAAAAATTTCGGACCGAAATTCCTGGTCCGATTGTCTTTGAAAACCTTTAGACCTTGACAACTTCAGACGTAGCCGACTGAGTCTTGGAGTCCTTAGACCATACTGTTGAGGCTGTTTTGTCAACTTCAAAACTCCACAGGATTTTTCTTCAACACATGCTTGGTGTGAAGATCCTGCCTCATTACCAAGTTGGATTCTAAATCAAAATGGTGTTTTACGGCCCCTTAAAAGACGTTGCAATCCATCGGAGTCAGCTCTGGAGAAGACCAAACCGGTTTTTGCCATTATTTAGGTTCTTTTTCGAGGACCGAACGGGCAAGAACCTACGACGACTCCCTCTGAAGGGTTAAAGACTCAAATGGGACTTTAAAGCTCTTAAATACAAATCAAATCCGTGGTTGGGAGGTTGGCAGTTTGGACGAATTGAGAACACTTTTGTCTAGTATCTGTCGTGCTTTGCTTGTAATTCTCATTTGAGGTGTTCATCCGATTCTATTGTTGTTCCTATCTATAGTAGTAAATAGCTATGGGTAGAAGAAAGCACACGGAAGTGATCAAACTTATCGAAATTGTGTTAAATTTACAAGAGTGGAGTAGGCGAATGGATAGGATGAACCACTGTCTGTCACAATCTTGACTATTCTTCTGTCTCTTTCTCTCTCTTATCTTATAGCAAACGAATCAACTTGTTCAGTCACGCAACTACTAAACATAGATATAGTGTCCACGCAAAAAACTTTCAAAGGTTTCAATCAGCAATCAATTCGCTCCCTCTTAGTTATTGTGGCAAGTCCATATGAAATAACTCATAGATCTCATTTTTCTATCTTTTCCTCTTGCTAATATTATCACTGAATATGATTAATGGCTTCTATTGCTTCCTTCTTAGCCTTCAAGCTCTTGCATGTAATCAAACAAAACAATTTGCTCCTCATTTGTAGCCTTTGAAAAACTATTTGTTCCATGGTTTAATCAACTGTTGTTTGCATAAGCATCTGGTTTTGTACTATATATTCCACTATATAAAGAGGAGAGGGCCCCACTTTTTCGGCATTTGATTCCCTTTAGTCTTCCTCAAATACTCTAGTTATATATAAATGTAAATTTCAAACTTTTAGTTGGTTTTACTACTTTATTATTTAGTTCATTTCTCTCATTATCATGTTTCGCTAATAAATTCACATTTTATATTACTTCGTTTAGACCTTCAGGAACAATTTAGGATGTAAACACGCAATTTAGCGTGTGCAGAATTCTAGGCTGATGAATTGTGTTGATAATCTACTCCTATACACTATGAAAAGTTGATTACAAATTCTATACGCTACAAGACAAACATACACATCAATCATGACATGACACTTCTCCAATCACTTAAGTTAGGCTTATCATATTAATCACATCAAAATGTGACATAATCAAATCAAGTTGAATCCATACGATGCCAACCTCGAGCTTGAGCTAAGCCGTGTTGCACGCTCGGCATTAGATTCTTGGCTCGAGCTAACCAGGTAAAAGTTTTCATGCTCGAACTCAGCTCGGCATACAATGACTCCTCCATTACAATTTTCCGCCACATTTCATTTACTAGGAAACAATACGAAAGTAAAGTGAAAATATTGAGCGAAAATCTACCTCAGTTTCTGCTGAGAGGGAGAGGGAGGGAGGCGTAATTGTGTGAGAGTAATAATGGTGGGGTGTATAGAGAGAAGTTTCCCCTTCTCTTCGGACGTCATGAGTTCCACCACTCCAAATCTTCGGATGAAGTTTCTTTTTCTACATGAAGTGCTGATAATAATAGTCTAGGGATGTACTTTCACTCGTGACACACAAGACATGACTTTGTATTAAGTATTAGAAAATTACTAAAAATATCTTAAATCTATTATAATTATGCTAATTTGATCATAAATCTTTTTATTTCCTTTTGAGTTTAAACATTTTGCATTTGTACCAATTCAGTCCATTCAACCAATTTTGATAGAAAATCATTGACATAAATGCCGATCATCCTATATAACGCCTGGGTTTGGCGACTGGCTAGAAGTGAGGACTAGCAAGGTCGAACCTCGCCAAGGGCGAACGAGACTTCCCCTCACCTATTCTTCTCGCCTTGCGATAGCAAGGTCAACCATGCCATGGTTAGATAAGGCTTGCCCTTACCATTGCCTATGGCCAGTGAGACATCACCAGCATTCACCTCTGGCCGGTTGCCAAGGTTCAACGTCCGGCAAGAGGAAGATTTGGAGAGAGAGAGAGGTCCAACGTTTGGCAAGAGGAAGAATGTGTGAGAGAGAGAGAGAGAGAGAGAGAGAAGAATAAATAAATTGAAAAAGTATTAAAATATTATTAAAATTTATCCATGCTAGCATCGATCAAGCCATGTAGGACGAGCGGCACTCATGTTAAAGATTTTGAGAAGAATAAATAAATTGAAAAAGTATTAAAATATTATTAAAATTTATCCATGCTAACATCGGTCAGGCCATATAGGGCGAGCGGCACTCATGTTAAAGATTTCCAGTTAAAATTGACAAAACTAACTGAATTGATACAAATGTAAAAGGTTCATGACTCAATTAAAAAAAAAAAATTGAATTGAATTGAATTGATACACTTATAATAGTTTTAAGACTTTTTGATAATTTTTCTTGTTAAGCATTGAGCTGAAATTCCATCAAGGATGTTGGGATTCATTTGACAAGAAGTTTTCACCATCTCTTTCTCCTAAGAAAATGAAGACTAAGGGGGAGGCCGGGACATTAGACAGCCATATCGAGTATCAACAAAGTTGAGATTCTATTGGCTCAAGTGACCAAATCACTAGCGGTGCTGAAGAAAGAAGTAGGGACATTTGTGTAAATATCCCCTTTTATATATCTATTGCATGTGTTTTTGTCCTTTTAGTTGCACCTATCAAGGAAAACCATGATCTATCCATGAAATATGTTGTTTCCTCTACTACATAAATTCAATGATGAAAAAGACAAGGAAAAGGTTGACCGCCTGTCATTGCAAATATTTGTAATTGATGACATTCATAGATTTTACTTTTAATAATAAAACACCTCACCATATCTTGGAGATGATTAAAAACACTTCTTCTACTACAAATGCATTAGTTTTTCTAATTTGGCAATAGCTTTTTCTCTTATAAGCGATGCGCGTTTAGAATGGGATTTTCTTCCGGTACACATTCTACAGTTCTACCAAGGCTGTTCTATCAAGGCTATTCAAGCTTAGAGGTACCAGAAGAAGATCAATACACTCAGGGTCCGTTCGTTTCACGGAAAATAACTTCCGGGTAAATGTTTTCTGGATTTTCCGTTGTTCGTTTCACGGAAAATGAACTAGTCAAGGAAAATGTTTTCCATCATTGGAAAAAACAACCTTTAAAGTGTGGAAAACGTTTTCCACTTTTGAAAGTGGAAAACGTTTTCCATGGCTTCTTCCCTCTTGGTTCTTTTTATCAATACATTTTCATTTTATTTTCTTACTTTCTTTTTCTCTTTTTTAAATTGAGTTTTTAATTTCTTTTTTTTCTTTTTTTCTTTTCTTTCTTTCCTTTTCATCTTTTTTTTTTTTTGGCAAGGCCGGCGACCGGCCCCGACGGCGTCCGGCGACCGGCCGCAAGCCGGCGGCCGGCGAGTCGCGAGCTCACCGAATCTGGCGGCGGAGCTCGCGGCTCGCCAGATCCAGCGAGCTGGGCGGGGCTCGGGCCTCACCCGAGCTCGCCACGAGCTTCACGGCTCGGCGAGTCACGAGCTCGCCGGATCCGGTGGCGGAGCTCGCGGCTCGCTAGATCGGCGAGCCGGGCGGGGCTCGCCCTCGCCCGAGCTTCGCCGCGAAGCCGCCGAGCTCCGCCGCGAGCCTCGAGCTCGGCCGATCCGGCCATGGGGTCTTGGTCGGCCCGGGCAGCTGGCCATCGTCGGGGCAGAAGGAGGCGGCGGTGGCGGCGGAAGGAAGAGGAAGAAGGAGGAGGAAGGAGATGGCGGCAGAGGAAGGAGGAGGATGAAGGAGGAGGGAGGAAGGAAGAGGAAAAGAAAAATAAAGAAAAATAATAAAAATTTTGATTTTTTAAAAATACAAATAATTAAAAATTCATTTTTTAAAAAATATAAAAAATAAAATTAATTTTTGGTCAATTAAAAATATTAAAATTCAACTTTTGATAATTTTTCTCAAACAATTAAATGAGCTAACGAACGGTGGAAAATATTTTCCACTCAAATTTTAGGTTTTGGCCGAACACCGGAAAATAGAGTCATTTTCCTGAAAAATGACTTACAGAAAAATGTTTTCCAAAAACATGATATTTTCCGTGAAACGAATGGACACTCAAAAAAGGTCAATGATCAAAATGGAATTCAAGGATACCAAGTGATAGAGAGTGAGCAGAAGGAAGTAATCACTGGTCTAGAAGAACCAACCGCAAACCAATAGAAGTTTCCCGCTCTAATGAAGTAGAAATTGCCCCACAATGTTCTATATGCTTGGTTTGAAGATCCTGCCTCACTACCAAGTTGGATTTTAAATCGACCTAAAAAGACGTTTGCAATCATTTAGGCTCTTTTTCTAGGACCAAACGGGCAAGAACCAACGACTACACCCTCTGAAGGGTAAAGACTCAAACGTGACTTAAAAGCTCTTAAATACAAATCAAAGAGGTGGTTGGGAGGTTGGACGAATTGAGAGCACTTTTCTCTTGTATTTGTCGTGCTTTGCTTATAATTCTCGTTTAAGGTGTCATCTGATTCTATTGTTGTTTCTATCAATAGAAGTTAATAGCTACAAGTAGAAGAAAGCATGCTCAAGCGATCAAACTTCTCGAAATTGTGTTAAGTCAGAAGAGTGAAGCAGAAAAGTGGATAGGTTGAACCACTGATGTGTCATTTTCTTTACTATTCTTCTATCTCCTTCTCTCTCTTACTCTATAGTAGAAGAATCAACTTGTTCATTCACGCAACTACTAAACATAGGTATGATGTCCACGCATAAAACTTTCAAACGTTTCAATCGACAATCAATTCGGCCAACTCTTAATTATTTCAGTGAGTTCATATCAAATAAATCGCAGTATTCTATCTTTTCCCTCTCACTAGTTTTATCATTGAATTGATTAATGGCTTCTACTGCTTGCTTCTTAATCTTCAAGTTCTTGAATCTTATCGAACAACCAATTTGCTCCTCATTTTAACCTTTTGAAAAACCATTTTTTCCATAGTTTAAGATATACATATCAACTATTGTTTGCATTAGCATCTGGCTTTGTACTATCTATACTATTACATAAAGAGAAGAGAGGCCTCCACTTTTTAGGCAATTTATTCTTCCTTAAATATCCTTGATATCTTACTATAGTTATATATAATTTGAGGACAAAAATGTAAATTTCAAATTTATAATTGATTATTCTACTTTATCCCTGTGTTCATTTTTCTCATTATCATTTCTTAATATATTCATATTTATGTTACTTGGTTTAGACCTTCATGGACGCAATCTAGCGTGTGCAGGAAATATAATCGGATGAATTGCGTAGAAATTCTACCACATCACATGATATGAAAAGTTGGTTATGTATTCTAGTGGTTTTTTTTTGGTCAAAAATAGTGCATCATGTTATCATTACTTGCTCCGAATATTACAAGATAATTCAGAGTCTGCACTTAAAATAGCCATTAAAGGGGCAGGTGGTGTGCGCTGCCAATTGAAAGGAAGAGATTTGTTTAGATATGCTTTCGCTACCCAGTCTGCTGCGTGGTTCGCATTTCGCGGGCAGAAGGAAAATGTAATCTCCAGCATTTGGGCTAGAAGGCGCCGACATTCCTAGACTGGACTCGTCACGGCCCATCGAACTTCTTCGCGGCCCAGCACAGAATTGACAAGTCCTTGGCTGTCAGACTCAAGTGTAAGTCTTCCGTTCAGTTCACTTCGAAGCCCCACGTGTGCTTTACCTCTCTCCTCGATCTTCTTCAACCCGTGGAGCACCGCTAGGGTTTCGCCGTGCAAGGGGGAAGAGGCGAAGGCTTCTATGGCAAATCTGTCGATTAAAAGTCCTTCGGAATCGCGAACAACTCCCGCTATCGCACACGACGACTCGATTGCTATCCACGAGCAGTCCACATTCATTTTCAATTCGGATTTCGGTGGCGCCTTCCATTTAGCAGGTAGGGTTTTTTCCATCTTCGATCTAGAGTCTTCCCTTCTTACCCATCTCTTATATGCATACAGGTTGGTGAGGACCGTGTCGATTAGCATCTCAGGCTTGCCTCGGATCTGTCTAAAGACGAGATTGTTTCGGTTCTTCCACACTTGCCAAAGGATCTCTGACATCAGCTCGCGATCGGGGGCCTTCAGGTTTGCTATCAAGTTCTCCTCAACCCACTGCTCTATTCTGTTGGCCAATTGTGTGGTCTGATTTAGTCGGATACGAGGATCTAACCATACCTTTTGGGTGTGTTTGTAGTGAAGGAATAGGTGTTCAATTGATTCTGGATATTTGGCGCACTGAGGGCACATAGGATCTGGTATAACCCTCCTCTGGTACAACTTCTCTTTCGTTGGTAGTGCACCCTAGCAAAGCCTCCAAACGAAGATTCTCAGTTTTGGTGGAATAGCAAGGCGCCAGATGCCTGTCCACAGCTGGCGAGAGGGCTGGTAAGATGATGAAGGGTTGCTGTCCCGAGGTGAGGATGACTCGTAGATCATGTTGTAGCCACTTTTTATCGTATATTGCCCTTTATTATTACCGGTCCATATTAGTCTATCTGCTTGCTGGGCTTGTGGTATAGGGATCGAGACAATTTCACTGACTAATCTCTGCTCGAAAAATTGGTTTATCAACTATAAATCCCACTCTATGTTTTCCTGGTTGATGAGTTCGGCCACAAGGTGTGGGTCTCCCCTATTTTCAGGTCCTCCTATGATCCCCTGTGATAACCATCAGTCATGTCTAATATTGATGGACTTTTCATCACCCACCATCTACCGTATTGCAGGTGATATAGTATCTCGGCCCCTGAGTACACTTAGCCAGCCCCAGGAGGGTCGATGGCCTCTATTCGCTTTCCACAGATCTCCTTGAGGAAAATATAAGCCCTTCAGTATCTGACTCCATAGGGCTGAGAGGGTCTGGGACAGCCGCCAAGCCCGTTTGCCCAAAGATTGCTAGATTGAAATTGATTAGGTCTTTAAAACCAAGGCCTCCCTGATCCTTCCTACTTTTTAGAATATCCCCTTTTTTTCTAGTGTATACAATTTTTTGCTTCATTTTGCCTCCACCAGAAAGCTGCTATCCTTCTTTCAATGACTTTGCAGATTGAGACAGGAATTTTGAAGATAGACATCGCATATTGCGACAGTGCTTGCACAACAGCCTTGATCAGAATTTCTTTTCCAGCTTTGGACAGGTATTTCTCTTTCCACCCTGCCAATTTTGTATTAACTCTTGATAAAATCCAGTCGAACATGTCCTTCTTGGAGGCCCCCCAGTTAGAAGGGAGCCCTAGATATTTTCCTGTTCTTTCCATGATTTTTTTTTTTTGGTCAGTGTTCTTTCCATGATTGGCACCCTCATTTCATAGGACAGTCTCCTTCGAATTTCCTGTGGACAGCCCTGACTGAAAAAAAATGCCAGACTTGTTTAAATTAATCGCTTGCCCCGTAGCATAGCAGTATTGATTGAGGATCGCAGCAAGGCCTTGGCATTCCCTAAGTGTTCCGTCCATGAAGAAAATTGCGTCATCAGCAAACAGTAGATGGGTAATTGTAGGACAGTACCTGTTTAGCTTAATTCCTCTAATGCTGCCTTCTTCCATTGCTTTATGTAACATCCGAGATAGAACATTTGACATCAGGATAAATAGGTAGGGAAAGAGAGGATCCCCTTGTCGAATTCCCCTTTTAGGCCGGAAAGATTCTGTGGGTTCGCCATTAATTTTCACATTCAGCGTCACTGAGGTTACGCATTGCATGATTAGCTGGACCCAATTGTCAGAAAAGCCCATTTTTATCATACTCATGCGTAGAAAGTCCAACTCCACCCTATCATATGCCTTTTGCATGTCCAATTTCAGTATTGCTTGGAATTTCCTTTTTCGCTTCTTGATTCTTAGTTGGTGCAAAGTCTCCTGCACAATCATTACGTTGTCCTGTATTTGACGCCCCTGAACAAAAGCGCACTGTTCTTGTGATATGATCTGTGGTAGCCACTGTTTTAATCGGTTGGCCAATACTTTTGATATAATTTTATAGTTGAAATTGCATAGACTGATGGGACGGAACTGGCTAATATGTTCTAGGTTCTTGATTTTAGGTATAAGGACAATGAAGGTTTGGTTGAGGGTAGGATCAAACTGACCTGATTGGAAGAATTGCTGGACTGTGTTCAGGACATCAAATTTAATGTCTTTCCAGAAATATTGATAGAATTGCCCATTGAGGCCATCTAGCCCGGGGGCTTTCAGGGACCCTAGTTGGTACACTGCTGCTTTGACCTCCTCTTCGGTTATTTCAGCCGTTAAAGTCTGATTCATTTCTTCTATGACTATTTTTGGACATTGATGCAGAATGGGCTGAAGGTTTCTAGGACCAACCGAGGCATAGAGGTCGTGATAAAAGGACATAACTTGCTACTTTATGGCATGAGGATCCCTGATCCATTGATGTTCGTCAATTTTCAGCATGGTAAGTTTATTTGTTTGTCTTCTTTGTATAGTTGTGGCGTGGAAGAATTTCGTATTCTTGTCTCCCCAATTGAGCCATAAGATTCGAGAGCGAATGCCCCAATACATTTCCTCCTGCCTCCAAAGATAATCGATTTTCTCCTTAATTGACTGAGCTTCTGCTTTGCTGAAATCTTCAGGTTTACCATTGGTTATCTCGGTGAGTCTCTTTTTGAGCCCCTGGATCTGCAAGGACACATTATAGAACTTCTTTTTGCTCCAGGCTAGCAGAGCCGCTGTGAGTTGCTGGATTTTTTGTGGTAGGTTGATCTGTTCATCATCCCAGACTCGCTTGACTATTTCTCGACACTCTTCCTCCTCAAGCCAATAAGCTTCGAATCTAAACTCCTTTTTTTCTTTTGCCATGGATGGGGTGGACTGAAAGGATTAGGGGGCTGTGGTCCGACCCTACCGCTGGTAAGGCAAATATTTCCGCATTGGGAAAGTTGATACGCCATTCCATTGTACGGACCACTCTGTCTAATCGCTTTTTTACTAGGTTATCCCCCTCTCTATTGTTTGACCATGTGAACTTGTAGCCTTTGCTGTCTAAATCCATCAATGAGCAAGTCATTGAGCATCTCCCCGAAAGTGCTACACGATAATAACTGTTTTTCGTTTCCCCTCTTTCTCCCAGGTGTACAGAGTATCATTGAAGTCCCCCATGCATAACCATGGTAAATGAGTTGTAGCGCTAATCCTTCTTAACTCCTACCAAAAGCAAAGTCTGTCTTGATATCGATTGGGTGCATCTAAAAATGTGACTCTCATATGTTTCGTGCTACTTGGATCTTCGTAGTCTAGGTTGATTAGGTGGTCAGAACAACTTCTCACCCATAATTTTATCTCCTCCTTCCACAATAATGCAAGTCCTCCTGCACTCCCTGTCAACTGGACCAGGTAAGATTGGGTGAAGCTGAGCCTCTTTTTTATTTTTTCTACTACCGATGATTTATTTTTGGTTTCCATCAGGAAAATAACAAAGGGCCTTTCACGAGCCACTATGGCTCTAAGCTCTTGGACCGTTAGGGGGTTGCTCAGCCCCTGACAGTTCCAACTCAAGATTTTCATGGTGTTGCTGGTGGCTTATTAGGGCTAGCCACCAAAACCCAGTCATTGCCTTCTTTCAGTAGGTGAATAGGTGTGTGAAGTAGTTCCATATCATCTATCAATTGCTCCTTTGACCCTTCGCTCTTTTTTGGCTTTTTTACTCTAATCTGTTTCGACACCTTCCTGTTTAACTCCCCTCCTTCATGCTGCCCAGTGGTTGAGTGATGTAACAAGACGCACATACACATCAATCATTATGCGATGCTTCTCCATTCACCTCAAGTTATGTTTATTATATTAGTCACATCAAAATCGAATCGAGTTGAATTCGTACTGTGCCGATTTTGAGCTCCACCTCGATCGTGCTGCATGACCGACCCTAGAAACTTGACTTGAGCTCATCAAGTAAAAGTTTTTATGCTCGCGCTCAGTTCGACGAACAGTGAGTCCTCCATTATTATTACTCTTGGCCACATTTCAATTATTAGAAAGCTAGTGCGAAAGTAAAGTGAAAAAAATTGAGCGAAAATCTACGTCAGTTCCTGCCGAGAGAGAGAGAGAGAGAGAGAGGTGTAATTGGGTGAGAGTAATAATGGTGAGATGGGTATATGGAAAGACTTTCCTCTTTCTCTTCGCACGTCATGAGTCCCACCAATCCACGCCTCCGGATGAAGTTTCTTTTTCTACATAAGTTGCTGACAGTAATGGCCCAGGGATGTATCTTTACTCGTGATGCACAAGACGTGATGTTGTACTAAGAATTGGAAAATTACCGGAACAAAAAAAATTAAAACTATTATATTGCGCTTATTTTATCACAGATCCTTTTTTGTTTTCTTGTTGAGTTCTAAACTTTTTATAATCGTATCAATTCAGCTAATCCAATTAATTTTAATAAAAAAATCATTGACATAAATATTGACCATCCTAAATCGGCTAAAATCAAAGGTTGGCAAGGTGGAGATCGGCAAGGGGTGGATGAGGCTTCCCCTCACCTAGCGATGGCGAGGTTGGCCTTGCCATGGATATGTGACATCTCGTCTTTGCCATCCCCTATGACTGGTGAGGTTGGTCTCGCTGACCTCGCCTTTGGGCAATTGCTAAAGTTTGATAACTAGTTAGAGGAAGAAATGAATAAAGAGAAAAAAAAAGTGAAAAAGAAAAGAATAAATAAATAAATTAAAAAAATATTAAAAATTATTAAAAATTATTCACGTCAACATTGACTACATCACATAAGATGGTTAGATAAACTGAATTAGTACAACTTTAAAAAGGTTTATGACTCGATTAGCGAAAAAAAAAAAAAGCTTTAGAACCGAATTAACACAATCATAATAAGTTGAAAACTTTTTTTTTGTTTCTCCTTATTAAGCATCAAGCTGAAATTCCATCAAGGATTATTATTGTTGGCTTACCAATAGGTCATATGGGATTTTCTTGAGCAAGCTTTGTACGACATGAGGCTTAAAACGAAAATGGGTCGATTGGGTTATTATGTCTTGCACATTTTGAGCCTTATGGGCTTTAGTTATTACAGGGAAAGAATCTGGTTTTGTACACCTAGCGAGGGACCAAGGCAAGAGGATCCTCTTTTCACTCTTTTTGTTCACTATTATGCTTTCTATGGTGATAAATGAAGTCATCAGAGATGGCAGAATCAAATGGCATTTCACCTTTTCCTCTGGACAAGACTTTTTTCATCATTCTCAGCTACAGACAAGGCTGCACATGAATTGGAGACAATGATTACAAGTTGTTGGCATTCATTTGGTTCAATTAGAGCACTGCTAGTGTAATTATTGATGGCTTTAGTGTCAGAATTCGTGGATGGGGATCTTGGTATTGGGGACTTCGATGCAATTTAGGATGACATGCCAGTTAAAGTAAAAAGAAGAAGAGACAATTTTGTGTGGCCTCAGGTGAAAAATTGTGACCTAAGCTTATAGTGAAATCGGCTTTATCGTTTATTGAAAGAGCTCGGAGGAAAGGCATGGGGAAATTTCCCAGAAAAATGTTAAATCTATAATATGATGATGGATTAAACTCTTAACTTTTTTTAAATTAGACAATCTACTCCTAAACCTTTTGATAATTTATCAATTCAGCTTAAATCTTTCAATTGTGCAAATTTAGTTTAAATCTTTTAATGAATCACCAATAAAGTCTTTATAATTAATTTTAGCCGAAAATCACTAATATAACAATTCAGTCTGTGTTGAAAACCCTCACACAAGGCTAGCGAGGGTTGCCTATCCTCACCTTGGCTAGTGATTGGCGGTCCTTACCGACCCTTTGAACCAAAAAAAAAAAAAAGAAAAAGAAAGAAATTTAAATTTAAAATTTAATAAAGAATTGGAATAGTTTTAAAAAATAAAAATTGCCCATGTTAATGCAGCTACGCCACATAGGACAGCTGACTGGATCGTCATGTAAGTGATTTTTGACCAAAATTAATAGGAATAATTACATTGGTAATTCATTAAAAGGTTTTAGACTTAATTGACAAATCTTAAAAATGTATAGGACTAATTTAGTACAATCAAAAAGTTTATAACTAAATTGACCACATTTCAATAAATTTAAGACTTTTTAGATAATTTTTCTGAAAAACATTCACCGTGAAGAAGAACCTGTCTAGAAGGGAAATATGAGACAACGAGAGGTGCCTCTATTCTAATGAGAAAGAGACAATTGAACATATGTACTTACTAAGATGAATAGCTTGAGAATCAAAGTAAAAAAAAAAAAAGGACATATCGTTGTTGGATAACCACCACCGCCACCATGGTTGGCGACAATCGGAATCAGCCATACCTACTCCGAGTTTCGAGCAAGACCATCGCTACAACCACACCCCCTCATCTTATTGATCACAATGCGAGCGCACAAAGAGCCACCATCCCTCTATACATCTCTTCGCAATCTTACATTTGGAATTGCGGATTCAAAGTCCTTGTGACTTTAAATGAGCAAGGAGGAGCAAGGAAGTCGAGCAATGGCAGCAGAACCGGTGGTGATGATAGCAAGGGGGGCAACAAAGGGCAGCAATGGGTGATTGGAGATGAAGAACAGAAAAAAAATAAAAAAAAATCAGGATAATAAATAATGATGCGGCGGTACATGTCGTTGTTTTATCCAGGTCACCAATAACGTGGTTTCACGTGACTATGACATGATGCATGATTGAGCAAAATGAGAAACGTTCATATGGTTAACTAAACTAAAAAAAAGGTTTTAATACCTTATTGAAGAAGATAGAAAAAAATTCAGATCCTCGCCATGTCATTATTTCACGAAAAGTTACGAACCATTACGTAAATACTACCTTAGTAACATCGATTTGGAGACCATGATTTGGGAGGGTACTAACGGTCAATGCAGATGGGCCAATGGGCGATGATCGCACCTCACCGATGCAACGTTCCCTTATTAAATAAAATAAATCCTCTAGATCAAAGAAAAGGCTTTGCAACCAGTCATCCTCACACATGACCACTCCGAGGACTAAATTGAAAAAACCCCCAACAAAAACAGGACCAAGTGCGCAAATTCAGCCAACAGGAGGGGCGTTCTAGTAACTTCTCACCAGGCTCCACCACCAACCAATAATCACACCCCCGCCCCTCCACTCTTAACTCTCGTCCCTCCATTCCCAACAGCCTCTCCCCCTCTCCGCCCCCTACATTTTCCCCTCCATTTTCCCGCAACTTTCCCGGGAAAAACTCCACCCATCACCGCCACCGCCACCGCCACCGCAGCCACCGCCGGAGAGCGAGACAGAGCGAGAGAGAGAGAGAGAGAGAGAGAGAGAGAGAGAGAGAGAGAGAGGTTAGCGAAGATGAGGGAGATCCTGCACATCCAGGGCGGGCAGTGCGGCAACCAGATCGGGGCCAAGTTCTGGGAGGTGATCTGCGACGAGCACGGCATCGACCCCACCGGCAAGTACAACGGCGACTCGGAGCTCCAGCTCGAGCGCATCAATGTGTACTACAACGAGGCCAGCGGGGGGCGCTACGTCCCGCGCGCCGTCCTCATGGATCTCGAGCCCGGCACCATGGACTCCGTCAGATCCGGGCCCTTCGGCCAGATCTTCAGGCCCGACAACTTCGTCTTCGGCCAGTCCGGCGCCGGCAACAACTGGGCCAAGGGACACTACACCGAGGGCGCCGAGCTGATCGACGCCGTCCTCGACGTCGTGAGGAAGGAGGCCGAGAACTGCGATTGCCTGCAGGGTGACGATCCCCCTTCCCCCCTTTCTAGTCGAATTCCCCAGATCTTTTGTTTTCTTTGATTGCTTGTGGAGCTGTTTGCGCTTTTTTTCCAGCTGGTGGTCATTGTTTGCGAATTGGGTTTGCGTTTGATGTTGCCTGTTCTTAGTTTGGAAGATGGGTTTTGGCTCTTGTTTGTTGATTGAAGTCGCCTGCGGTGAAAATGTGGGTAGATCTTGTCGGTGCGAGATGAAAATTATCGCCGTGTGATGCGCGGCGAGCGAACCGTCCTCTACACGATTGAGATTGGCGCGGCGGGATGGTTTGCAGGGCTACAGAAATGAAAGCATACAGACACGTTTTGTATCTGAAAAATCGAGGGTCGGATGTTTTTCATATGTCGTCGTTGTCGCCATGTCATGTTGAATTATGCAATTTCATGGATGGTTGGTTGACCCCTAAGTTACATACCTGGAAAAATGAAAAGGGGGAACATTTTTGGCGTTTTATGTTGAATCAGAAATGCAAAATCGTGAATCGTGCAGGTGAAAGTTAGTGCCATTTCTCTATTTCTGTGCGCTCCATGCATTGTTTGATTGTTTACATCTGATTCTTAACATTGCTATGTTTTTTCGTGGAGGAGCAATGTGTATGATTATAACTTGGATTTATTCTTTCTTTAAGGAGAACTTAATTGATGAAATTTCATAAACTGCTGTGAAAGCCCTTCCTGGTAGCTGATCTCTCCCTGTGTCCTCGATCTGTTTGTCATTCCTGCGATGAATTCTTTCCTTGATTAAGAACTTATATAGAACTAATGATGGCTCATTTTGGTGTAAGAATTGTGATATTTTTGGCAACTTTGTTATTCGTGAGCAATAATTCATGAAATACGCTGTCAATTTAACTTTTTGTAATATTTATATCATCAAATTATCTCATTGCATGGTTAAATGTCCTGTCATCTATCAGGATTTCAAGTTTGTCATTCTCTCGGTGGAGGAACTGGCTCTGGCATGGGAACACTCCTTATTTCCAAGATCAGGGAGGAGTATCCAGATCGAATGATGCTTACATTCTCAGTCTTTCCTTCTCCCAAGGTGTCCGATACGGTGGTTGAGCCGTACAATGCAACTCTTTCTGTGCATCAGCTTGTTGAGAATGCCGATGAATGTATGGTGCTCGACAATGAAGCTCTCTACGACATCTGCTTCCGTACTCTCAAGCTTGCCACCCCTACCTGTAAGTTCAACATTTAATGGCCTATTATAGACCACTAGATATGGTTTGTTTTGGCTAAATTAACAAACTATTTGTTAATGTAATATTTGTGATTTCTCACCAAAGCATGCTTCTTAAGTTCTTATTCCTTTGTCACTATGAAATCCATAAATAGTAAAATTAATAAAATGATTGGTCTGCTAGTATTTTTCACTGTATTCCAGTGGCATGCATTTGACCCTGTTATGCTTTGTTGCTTCCAGTTGGCGATCTCAATCATCTCATCTCTGCTACCATGAGTGGTGTGACATGTTGTCTTCGGTTCCCCGGTCAACTTAACTCTGACCTTCGCAAACTCGCTGTCAACCTTATTCCTTTCCCAAGGCTCCACTTTTTTATGGTTGGATTTGCACCACTCACATCCAGGGGATCTCAGCAATATCGTGCGTTGACTGTTCCGGAATTGACCCAACAGATGTGGGATGCCAAGAACATGATGTGCGCAGCTGACCCACGTCATGGCCGCTACTTAACTGCCTCCGCCATGTTCCGTGGAAAGATGAGCACCAAAGAAGTTGATGAGCAGATGATAAATGTTCAGAACAAGAACTCATCATACTTTGTTGAGTGGATTCCTAACAATGTGAAGTCTAGCGTATGCGACATCCCGCCCAAGGGTTTGAAGATGGCATCAACCTTCATTGGGAATTCGACCTCGATCCAGGAGATGTTCAGGCGAGTGAGCGAGCAGTTCACCGCTATGTTTAGGCGCAAGGCTTTCTTGCACTGGTACACAGGCGAGGGAATGGATGAGATGGAATTCACCGAGGCTGAAAGCAACATGAACGATTTGGTGGCCGAGTACCAGCAATACCAGGATGCTACTGCTGATGATGAGGAGGAGTACGAGGAGGAAGAGGAGGAGGATTTGGTGGAGGTTCATGCTTGAGGTGTGGTTTTTTCTGTCCTAGTATTTGTCGCCGCCTGCTCTGAACAGAGTTTATGTGATGTTGTGAAATTATCATTTAGATTGCTTTCCCATCTGTAATTCGTGGTTCATTATTGTTTTGCAATTCGGTGACTTGATCTTCTGCTGTTGTGGAATCATCATGGTTGTTCCTATTAAGTAAATGAAGGTATTGTTGGAAGCTAGAAACACTTTTATACTTTATATATGATTGATGCTGGGCATTATATTATAGAGGTATTTGGCTTGTGGAGAACAATGGGGCTTCCTATCCATTAGTTCCAACCGATTAGGTTTAGACTGCACTTTTTGTGCTCCTATTTTTCTGCTCAGACAGGACAAGATGTATAAAAAACTCTTGCTTGTTGTACAAGATCTAGTAACATTGTCTTACCCTCTGAGTTGGTCTTGCGATAGAGTCAAAACTTGTCATAGATCTGATCTGCAATCAAACCCCATAAAGGCATTTGTAACAATAGTTCTTCACAAGAGCCGACTTTCTAAACCCTCTTAAGCGATGAAAACATTGGCTTACATCTATTCCGGCTGATGAAAATGGTCGCTGTAAAGGCGGATGCCACTTTGCAGAGAACATGGACAAGATCTCACATGAGAACATGGACAAGATCTCACATGAACATTGTTCTGTGAGCTGTCATTGGATTTGTTCATTTTGCATCATCAGCCCAAAGGATAGGATACGTTGGTGCGCCCTGTCACATCACGTGAAACCTATGGCACACCGCGCTGTCTGTTGATGGGTATACGCCACTGAAAAGCTTCTCCGCATCCACTTCGCTTTCGTGTGGTCCTTGATGACGGAACCGTGCCTTTTCTGGAGGGCGAGTCGAGAGTTTCCAGGAGGCATTTGCACTGTTCGATTGAAATATTGAAATTCAAAGTATCGTAATCATCCAAGTCGAGATCTGTTGAGCAGGTGAGATCTATTGCATTTTGATCGTGAAAGATTATAAAGGCGCAGCTCCTTACGAGGACCATAAAATCATCCCTCCTTTTTTTTTAATGATATAATGTTCTCATACATCGGCATAGCATAGAAAAATATCCCTAAATTTGATCCAATCATAGACTTGGATGGAGGTAAGGCACAGACAAAAGGAGGGTCAGCCTTTTGATGCTCATAAAGTAAATGTCGGATCTTGAGAATTGATGTGTAATGTTATGTTGCTGGGAGTGAGCTGTTTGTATGCAGGTGCCTCCCGGACGGGCCAATTAAATAATTGAAGCATGTGGTGGGCTCGGTGTCTGTCCTCAGGTACATGTTCTGCAACTTGCAAACTCGGACTGGCAAGTGCCACCAGATCTGAATCCTGAAATTTGATAATCGATTAGATAATGTCGCGAAACATGACTTGCGTCGAGCCTTCCTCAAGCTACACTGTTAATTAAAATAATGAATTATTATGATAAAAAGAATCCCAAATTAATATATCCGTAATAAATTTATCTCTAAATTAATTTTTTTATTATTAAAAGTCCTAAATTGGTTTACTAGCGAAAAATTTACCCTCTATTGGACCCCTTTAAATTTTACCGTTAAATTATTGAGTTGAAATATGACTATTGACAGGGATTCATAAGTGTAACAATTTTGTGGTTTTTCGTAATATTAATCTAATTTAATAGAAGCTAACGGAGGGTAACTTTATCACAAATGTATTAGTTTGGGGTTTTTGATAATCAAAAAATTAATTTGGGGTAAATTTGTCGTAGATATACAAATTTGAGCTTTTTATGATAAAAAAATAATTTGAGGTAAATTTATTATAATTATGCTAATTTGATATTTTTTATTGTATTAACTCTTAAATAGTTAACTCATATTTCATGAATCCCAAGTTTACCTTTACAAAGAGAAGATTCTCTTCTCGTGAAATTAGGTCGAATGGATGTTAGGCTGGGCAAATGGGGCAACAACTACTTCTCAACGGTAGGGTTGTGAGGAGCAATTGGTGCAAAAGGAGTTTCTGCTCAAATCTAGGTAGGTTGGGAATAATTTATTAATGTTTTTCATTTTTACTCAATAAAACTAATTTATTTTCCGATTAGATGTATTATTTTAAGTAGGAATAGCATTTGAATATGCCAATATTCATTCAACAACTCAACTAGTCTAAATGCTAGTTATACTTGTTGAATATGTTGCTCCCTAAAATAGAGCCATCGACTGAACGAAATCAAGGCCGACTGTGAGTATTTGAGACCAAGTAATAGAACATGCTGCGCATCAACATGGGATGAAGTAAATGCTATGTTGACTAACACGTGTGATCTGGTATCGATTGTAAACATCGTCGACAATCAAACACTAGCGCTCACTACGAAGACACGAGTATAATCAAGTCGACCAAGGGGGAATAGTTTTCCCTTATCGATTAATAATCAAGTAGAGACTAGTCAAGTTAATATCAATCGGGCGAAAGCTATTAACATCGACTCATGGAGTTTGATTCAAATCAAAATGACTTGAATAAAAAAGAAAGGGAAAAGTTATGGCACTCAAACTCGAGCTCCGTACCTGGTTTAGAAATCGTCGCCTCCCTTCTCTGGCAAATATGGAAAGCATGCAATCTGTATATCTTTCAACGCCATAATCAGACTCCCCAGCAGATTGTTGATTTTGCGATCACCTTGGCACGGCTCCATCTCTCTATCTCACAGTTGAGTCTCGACCCTCGGATACCATCGCCGAACCCTAGTTTTCATTGGATCCCCCCGGAACCTGGATTCCTTAAAGTCAATATGGATGGGGCTTTTCCTACTGGTACGACAAGGGATTCAATCGCATTCCTATGTTGCGATCACACTGGAACCTTGATCGATGGAAGTTCCAGCAACGTGCAAGCATCGTCCCCCCTTCAAACAGAGACTGAAGCCCTTTTAATCACTCTAAAGTTTTTGTTGCAGAAAGGTTGGGATACCAAATACCTGATCCTTGAGTTGGATTGTCTCGAGCTAGTGGAGATCATGAATCAACGTTGACCGCCATCGCTGGAGTACGGAGCTCTCTTCGAGGATGCTATCGATTTGCTTCATCGCTGCCCTAATTTGCGCCTCTAGCACTGTAGGCGAGAAGCTAATCTCCCTGCCGACTGGGCCGCCAAGGCCCAAGGATGTGGTTCTTTGTGTCCCAATTGTGCTGCTGCTCCACCCACTTCTCTTCTAAATTTGCTCTATACTGATGCCCTATTTGAGGGTTGTAATACGTTTAATATGTGAATGCATTGCTATGTTCTTGTCAAAAAAAAAAAAAAAAAAAAAAAAACTCTTAGGTGAGAATAGTTTGAAGGTGTTGATTTTTTTTTTTTGGTCGGAAGATGATACGATATTTCATTATATGCACGAAGCTTTACAAGATAAGTCAGAGTCAGAGCATAATATAGATAATAGCTGATTTGGTGGGTATCGAATCCAATTCGAAGGAAGCGTTTGGAGGCGATGATTCTTGGCCACCCAATCCGCCGCTTGATTGGCCTCCCTCGGGCAGCAACGTATGGAAGCTGTAGGGAAACGGGCTAAAATCTAGTGACACTGATCCACCTGAGGTCGAATGGGCCACGGCGCTTTTGCATAGCCCATGATGAAGTCGACTAGTGGCCTGCAGTCGGTCTCCACAATTAACTCCCCCACGTGCAAAAAGCAACCATAAGAAGTCTTCCACTTAAATTGATCCCTCACGTGTCTAGAGTCTTTTTCTGGACTCTTCCTCTCCCTCGTATCCCCTTCGCACGATCGGTTTTCCTCTTCCAGTCTTCTCAGCCTGTGCAGAAGGGCTAGGGTTTCCGCCTGAAGGGGAGAGGCGGCGTGGATTCGGTCGACGAAGCCTTCAATCAAAGCTCCATTAGCATCCCGAAGGATCCCTGCAGCCGAACCTGGTTCGTCCGGCGCTACCCAAGAGCTGTCGATATTAAGTTTCAAAGCTGTTGGTGGCGGGGGGTTCCAAATCCGAGGTAAGGGTTCCTCCATCCTCTTCCTCGAGTTGTTTCGAAGCTTACATCGCTGGTAGGCCGTTGTTTGAACTAGGGCTTCTTCGATTAAAGACTGAGGCCGTTTAAATTTCTGTCTGAATATGAGGGCATTGCGATTTTTCCAGATTTGCCAGAGAATCTCTGTGAGAAGGCTATTATCTGGGTTGGGTGTGTTGTTTAGAAGATGTTCATCGACCCATTTGTCCATGCGGTTCGCTGATGAAGTGACGTGGTGAAGGTGGAGGCGCTCGTCCGACCAGATCGGTTGAATCTTTCTGCAATGAAGGAAAGCGTGTTCCATTGTCTCAGGGAAACTCGCGCAGAGTGGGCAGATCGGGTCTGGAGTGATTTTTCTCCGGTATAGTTTATCTTTAGTTGGTAGTGCATCTTGACATAGGCTCCATAGGAACATCTTCTGTTTCGGCGGGCATAACATCTTCCAAAGTCTTGTCCACAGGTGGCAAGGGGGGCTATAGGATGAGGAGGCTCGGTTTTCCTCCTTAGGTAAGGATCTTGCACGAACCCTGTTATATGCACTCTTAACCGTATACTGTCCAGTAGCATTGGCTTTCCATATTAGCTTGTCTGCTTGTGGTTGTTGTGGAATAGGAATTGATAGAATTGCATTGACTACTCTCTGCTCGAACATCTGGTTTAACATTGCCTCCTTCCATTCGCATCTCTGGTGGTCAATTAAGTCAGCCACTATTCTGGGACCGTCTATGCTTGCTGAGCCATGTAAAACACCTATGGGTAGCCACTGATCCTGGTAAATGCTAATAGATTTTTCGTCGCCCACACTCCAATGAACATCTGGTTGGATAGTGTCACGCCCTCTGAGTATACTCTGCCACCCCCAAGATGGTCTGGGGCCTCCTTTAGCTTTCCAGAAGTCATGTAGAGGATAGTAGAGCCCTTTCATTAACCTGCTCCATAATGCTGACGGGGATTGGGACAAACGCCAGGCCTGCTTTCCTAGCATAGCTAGGTTAAATGATATTAGGTCTCTAAAGCCGAGTCCCCCGTGGTCTTTCCTACTTTTCAATGTTTCCCAGTTTTTCCAGTGCATGCTTTTTTTTGCTTCAGTTTGCTTCCACCAGAAATCTGTTCTGCGTTTCTCAATTGCTCTGCATATTGAAACAGGGATTTTGAAGATTGACATTGCGTCTTGTCGTGGCAAGGCTCGCACCTGCTTGTTTTGACGAGGATTTCTTTGCCCGCTTTAGACAGGTATTTCTCTTTCCAGCCTTCTAGTTTCATATGCACTCTAGCTAAAATCCATGAGAACATTTCTTTTTTTGTTTTCCCCAATCCGATGGTAGCCCTAAATATTTCCCTGTTCTATTTAGGATAGGTACTCTCATTTCATAAGTCATGTTTCGCTTTAGATTCGGAGGATAGCCATTGCTAAAAAACATACCCGACTTATTTAGATTGATGGCCTGACCGGTAGCGTAGCAATACTGGTTTAAAATATCTGCTAAATTCTGACTTTCACGGATTGACCCATTCAAGAAGAAGATCACATCATCAGCAAACAATAAATGAGTAAGGGTGGGACAGTACCTGTTAAGTTGAATTCCTTTAAGAGTGCCTTCAGCTAGTGCATTTTGTATCATCCATGATAATACATTAGCCATCACAATGAACAAGTAGGGGGATAAAGGGTCGCCTTGCCTGATACCACGTGTGGGGGAGAAAAACTCTATCTGCTCTCCATTTACTTTGACATTTAGAGTAATGGATGTAACACACTGCATTATCATCTTCACCCATTGTTCTGAAAACCCCATTTTCAGCATGCACAATCTGAGAAAGTCCCATTCAACCCGATCGTATGCTTTCTACATATCTAATTTTAAAATGGCCTGGAATTTTCTCTTCCTTTTCCTGATCTTCATTTGATGCAAGGTGTTGATTGACTGGTGCAGCCAAGCAACTATTGCAATCGAGATCTTGAGGAGCGCGTCTGAAGAGGAAAAGACACGCACATACATCCAAAAGTGCAGTACTTAATTTCGCCATGCGCTTTACTTCCTTGCAATATATGTCAGGTCCGTTTCTAAGCAATTTATCTCTAGTCGTTCTAGTTCTTCAATTTCATATCATCAATCAAACACTTGCTCTTGCTCTTTTGGATGGATTTGTGTGGTTATTAGCGGTTTCGTATAATCAATTTTAGAATCCAATCATGAAGTTCTTGTTCCTTTCTGGTTAACAATCATCTATCAATTTAGAAGTACAAGGACTGCAACGTTCGACTAGGATTGTTGATCGTCGAATTGTGCGATACTTATTGTAGAGTTAGTGATTTGAAGAGAGCAGTTTTCAAGCGAACAAATCCACATTACTTTGAGATGGTGTTTGAGGATTGGATTAGCGGAAGAATCAAATAAATAGAGTTACAAGACACATTACCAACAAATTTTCTCAAAATCAACCCATCCAACAGTGAATCCTTTTTTGCTTGAAAAGAAAAGTGTTTGGATAGTATAACGACCTGCCTCACCTGCCTTTGAAAAGTTTGGTTTAAGGTACCGACAAAACACCAACGGCCTATTATGCAAACTCTTCATTGCAGTCTTTGTTGGTAATTTGTTTATAAAACAAATGAAGAGGTGCATTGTAAAGGATGTGAGTGCGCATGTAGACGAAATTTGGCACTAATCGACGATCGCTATTTTTATTTATTGAAAATTAGAATTTATTTTATAAAAATTAACCATTGTCCTTTTGAAACAGTGCATTATGGTTATTTATTATTTAATTTCGAATTTTATTATTTCTTCCAATGATTATCTCAGAGTTCGTGCCTATTTAGACGTAATTTCTTAATCCTTAAAGGTTGTATCTGTTCGGATATGACCTTTTGTTTTTCTTATAAATTACTGAACGTGTCTATTCAATTACAACTTTCTTTTTCTTCTTCTTCTTCTTCTTCTTCTTCTTCTTCTTCTTCTTCTTCTTCTTTTTTTTTGTTTTCTTTTGAAAGAATATACAACCATTGTTTCTAATCGTTTCCCATAAGAGACCATGAAGAAATACTAGAATTATTATTTAGTATTCTCATTTGAAATTTTGTTGTATGGTGGAGGAAATTTGCCGATGACCATTAATAACTCTATGAGTTAAATAAATCCTTAAACAAAGTGGTATCACGCCTCAAAGTCCAACTTGATTACTTTAGAGATTCGACTTTATTGTTGTACCTAATTCGAAGCCATATTTTTCCCAACAGTCTTGTCATATTACGGGAAGGAAGCTAGAACCAGCGATATGCATAAGCCCATATACGTCATCCATAGGCTAACCAAGATTACCTGATATAGATGACAGATTGCGGAATCAAAACTCCAACTTTGTTGCCATTGCCAACTCTTCAGGAAAGTGGGAATAAAAGCAATGCGCGTATGAACGCTCGGTTGGACAATGACCTGCTCAATCTGTCTCCGCCGTCTATCACCACGCATGGCGTTGACTTAGGATGAGTTGACTTTCTTGGGCTCCAAGAGTTTTGCTTGGGGGCTAAGTAGAATGGCTTGTAACAATAAACAATTTCTCTCCTTTAAAAGAGGGGAATACTCGGTCCCGACTGCAGTTCCCTCTAAGCGTCACTCTCATTTTGGAAATGCTGAAACAAAAGAACATGGAGTCCCAAGAACGCGACTTTGAGGCCGACCACGACAGCGTCGGTGCTGTAGATTACTCACTCGCACATGATTATCTTATCGGAAAGGAGAGACGAGGCGAAGCAGTTGATGAGCGAGCGGGAAGTGCGATCGACAAAAGCGATAATGCCGGCGGAAAGGTCCATCAATTTTACTTCGTGAAATATCATCCATTCGAGAACCCAAGCTTGGTCGCGACTGAAAAGATTGTTCAGCATCGGTTCATCATCAACCAAAAGAGGAAAGAAAAGCTGGTGAGAACCTTTCGTCAACAAGTATATTTATCATCTGGTGTAGAAAGAAATTCGTATCTAAGGAAGACAAGTATGATGTGCAATCATGAACCAATGCTTGCAACTAGAATATAATTACTGAATAACTTAGTGAAATCGATATAACTGCTAATGATAGTCCTAAAATGAAAAAAACGAGTATTCCCTGGATTAGTTCAGGAGCAATAGATGGTGTTGATTACCCGTATATCCTCTCCCCAAACCGCAAATGTATATCTGGTGTCAATCCTAACGTTTGATTATGCTCTGATACATATGTTTGGTTCTCAGATGGATCGAGACAGATTATACTTCTTGTTGCGCTATAGATACCGGGCCCAGCGATGGGGAAGAGAGGACTTGAAGTTGCTGAAATTATCTATGGACAAGCTATGCTTTGCGAACAAAGTGAGCCTCTGCAAGGCCATCAAACCGAGCTCATCAGTGGACGAGATAGATAACCTGGTTAGTAAGAACAAGATATTGTTAAAGGTTTTTCCTGCGGTAATTTAAAATGATTGTATGAGCAAGGCTTCGATTACAGCCGATATGATACTGTACTTTGGCTGATAAAATGGTGTAGAGCTTGCATTTTGGAATGCTTCATGGAGGCAACAACCTGGCCGACGAAAGGCGGCTCTTAAAAAAGATAAGCGAAGCCCAAAGGAAGGCAGGTCCATGCATGTCCATGCAAGAATTCGATGAAAAGGTATGATTCGACACACGACCTGGTGCATTACGGACTTTGTTTTGACCTGACTTCTTTTGGTTTCCCAACCTTTGCGCTCGGGAAAATACAGATCTGGAGCTTGCATTATATAAATCAATGGCGGAGACCTGATTATAATGAGGAGAGGAATAGGCATGGGATCAAAAGGCTTGAATTGGCAAAAGAGGAGGCCATGACAAGTGCTGCTTGCAAGGGGAAGATGTGGGATTCTTTGGGCTCAAAGCTAACCATAAGAAAGCAAGTTCAAGTAAAGAAAATCAGACAAATTACATGTTCAAACTCTTGGCCTAACTAATTTTGTTTCTCTTCTTGCTAGCTAATGATTTGCTTATGTATTTTAGCACATAGAAGAGGGACTAGATAAAACTAGACAGCAGCACTTGCCTTTCAATGCTGAATTCGCTTTGGTCAAGAAAGAATTGGCATCCATCAAAAACAAATTGAAATCAGTGGAGAAGGAACTGTTGTACATTGAAAAAATAAAGGGCGATGCCCACAAATTCATCCTCGAATGGAAAAAAGAGCATCAAGAAGCGGTAGGATGATACATATTTCCTCTTGCTTTCGCTAGCTGCGTTTTTCCTAGTTACTTATGGCTTTCTTGATTCATTTTCAGAATGCCTGCTATAACAAACACGTTTCGCTCATGAAAGCTGCAAGACAACTCGCTGAGAAGAGAGACATTGAAGCACTTCAAGATTTGTCTACCCAAGAGGTTCTTTCATCTCTCTCTCTCTCTCTCTCCCCATCACGGATTGCTGTTACAATTGCTATACCAACGTTTGTTAGTCCTTTTCTCGGTATTAATTAGGTAGAAAAGTTTATGCATCAATGGAATGGCGACCGACGCACGAGGCAGGATTACGAGAGGGGGATTCTAGCTTCGCTGAATGCACGGGGGCTGAATAGGGATGGAAGGAGAAGGAATCACGATGAGAACCCAATAGTAATTGAGGATCCGACGATGATGAAGATACCCAGAAGGCTCAGGAAAGCCATACAAGCACAGCGAAAGGCAGATCTTCGAGCAGAAAACCCATGTTGATGTAGAATCAGAGTCATGATAAAAATCAGTTCCAAAATGTCCATCACTGTCCTGAGAAATTATGTTTTGTCAACAATTATTAAGAATTTTCTGAATGTTGCCACATAATTATATACAGAAACTACGCAAGGGATCAGTATTCTTGCGACAGACATGAGTTTACTTAGAAAAACCCAAACATAACACGACATGACAAAATTTACTCGAAACTTAGACAAATCGCGTGTAATGACATGAATAACAAATGCAAGTATGGTGAAATGGAAATGAATGAACGCCGGTGTGAAATAGAGTTAATGTTGCCTCACCAACAAATGTTGTCGATATCCGCTCCTCTTACACGTGAATCCTGTTTTGCTTGAAAAGAAAAAGGCTTGGACCGTACTAAGACCCGTCTCACTCACTTTTGGAAAGTTTGGTTTAGGGGGCCAACGAAGCGCCAACTGGGCAAGCCTCTCACTGCAATCTCATCATAATACGAGTGGGAAGCCCAGAACCAGCTATCTTCCTAGTGATATACCTAAGCCCATGTATGTCATCCATAGACTAATCAAGGTTTCTTGATACAGATGATAGACTGCATAATCAAAACTCGAACTTTGAGTTGCGAATCAAGTCTTGAAATATTTTAATCTCACCGCTTCTTGAAATTAGATCGGCTCACATGCACTGCTCAAAATGGGTCATAAACCTATTATAACTCATTTTTAATTAAATGGGTCATATATGAGTCAAGTGAAAGTTAAATATGAGTTACAAATGAGTCTTAGAAAGTAAAGTAAGAAAAGAAATGGGTCTGAATGGATTATTAGGAAACTCACTTTGAATCCATGGCCTTCCTCCTCTGCCTCGTCAATTCTCTCTTCCTTCCATCGATTGCAAATCTTTGGATGAGCAAAGCAACCCATTTCCTTTCTGATCCCAACAGATTGCAGCCATTGCCTAACTCACCGTCATGCTGCCATCTTTGTCGCCAATTCTTAGCTTGTTGGCCTCAAGCGAGCCGTGAGCTTGCCAGCCTCGACAGAGCTTCGGTTGGGCTTGCTTGGATCCGCCAAGCCACGAGCTCGCCAACCATGGTTGAGCTTGGGCTCGCCTAGATCTGGCGAACCGCAAGCTCGCTGGTTGCAACGAAGCTCGGGCTCGCCTGGATCGGCCAAGCCCTGAGCTAACCAACTATAAGGGAGCTCGCGGCTCGGGGCTTGCTTGGATGGGCGGAGCTTTGATCTCGCCAGACTACGGCTTGGCCGATCACCATTGGCAAAGTAACAAGGGAGAAGAAGGAGGAGGAAAAAGAAAGAAAAGAAGAAAAGAAGAAAAGAAAATAAATAATAATAATTTCAAAAAAATTAAAATAATAAAAATTCGATTTCTTTTCTTTTTTTTTTTTAAATGATTTTGGTAGATAGATATCCATATACATACCGGAGAAGTACTTTTAGAGGAAGCTCGATGCTGTTTAGATTGATAAATAGAAATTCTAAACATCATAATGTAATTTTTAACTTGGTGAACTAAAATCAAGAAATCAACCAAAATAAAATAGAATTACAATTAAGAAGTTATGCATTCTCGCATTCAAGAAGATTTGTTATAAGAAAATATTATTTTCATGTCAATTATTAGCTCATCAAAATTTTTCTTATCAAGAGTTCTTCAAAAGTATTTCAATTTAAAGGTTTTTCACATTTTTATTTTATTTACCTTTTAAATTTGGCGTGAAGTTTTTATTGAAGTAACTAAATTGAGTTAAATATAAATGTGTTTCAATAATATGGGTCGTGTCGGGTATGAGCCATTAAATTTATATTGCATTAAAATGGGTCGAAATGGATTAAATTGATCAATATGGGTTGGATTATTTTCGACTCGGCCCAAACCCGACCCGACCCATCCATTTGATGGCCCTACTGCTCAATTGCTTTGGACATTGCCATGTCTTCAAGAGGAGGAAGCAAAAGCAATGCACGTAAGAGCGCTCGTTGAACATTGACCTATTGCTCATTCTGTCCCCCCTCCCCCTCAATCATCACGCATGGCGTTGACTTCAGATGAGTTGACTTGTGCCCCTTTCTTGGGCCCCAAGAGCTATGCTTGGAAGCCAAGTAGAATGGCTTGGAACAATGAACAAGGTCTCTCCTTTAAAAAGGAATAGAGGTGAATGCTTGGTCCCCACTCCAATTCACTCGAGCGTTGTTCTCATTTGGAATATGCCAAAGCAAAAGAACATGGAGTCCCAAGAATGTGACTTCCAGGGTGACCACGACGGCGTCGGTGCTGTTGGTTACTCCCACACTCGTGATAATCTTGTTGAAAAGGAGAGACAAGGCAAAGCAGTTGATGAGAGAGCTGAAAGTGTGATTGGAGAAAGAGAGAATACTAGCGGAAAGGTCCATCAGTTCTACTTTGTGAAACAACATCCATTCAAGAACCCGAACTTGGTCGCGACTGATGAGATTGTTCAGCATCGGTCCGCGATCGAGCGAAAGAGGAAAACAAAGCTGGTATGTCTGAACATTTTTTGCATCTTAGATAATTCTAGTTGAGAACTTCTCATCAGCAAAGAAGAAAAGCATAGCGGAAAATGTATATTCTGTGTCAATCCTAATGTTTCATTATGCTCTGATATACATGTTTGGTTCTCAGATTGAGCGAGACCAATTATACTTCTCGTTGCACAATTTGAGATACCAGGCCCAAATGTTGGGAAGCGAGGACTTGAAGTTGCTGAAATTATCTATGGACAAGCTATGCTTCGCCAACAAAGTGAGCATCTGTAAAGCCATCAAACCGGGCTCTTCAGTGGGTGAGATCGATAATCTGGTTAGTAAGAGCAAGATATGGTTAAAAGTTTTTCCTGCAGTACTAGAAAAATGATCATATAAGGAAGGCTCTGATTGCAGCTAATATGGTACTGTATGCTGGCTAATAAAATGGTGTAGAGCTTGCATTTCGGAATGCTTCATGGAGGCAACAAATTGGCTGATGAAAGGCGGATCTTAAGATTGTTGTTTTATGCCTCGAGTTCTCGCTGAAAAAAAAAGGAAATACAAATAATAATCAAATAAGATTTCCTCCTTTGGGCGCACGATTTCGGAGTCCTCTGCACGCGTGGGCACTTCAAAATAGGAGGTGGGCCGAAGTCTCTATTTTTCCTTTGGCGTGAAATCTCCTGTGCACTTCAAAATAGGAGGTGGGCCCACTAGGTCAAAGTTTGGACCTGTGGGCACACGTATAAAACAAAAGGTTGCAGGTCTTCTTTTATTTGTAAGAGAGCCGCCGAGAACACGAAAGGAGCCGCACGTCTGAGAAGTTTTATTGCACGTCCGCGCCAACTAGAGAAGCCCTACGAAGAGGATACGTACGTGAAGACGTTGTTCTTGTTTGACGTACGTAGAGTGTTTCGTTCGAGCTTTGAATGTGTGGTAATTTTGTTTTGTGAGTTTATTCCCAAGTAGGTTGTTTATTTATAGACACTTTGGGTTTGGGGTTAAATCTAGGTGTGGGAAACACTTAAGCAATTGAGCGATTGTAAACTCTGATACTCCAATTATAGTTGATTATTTGCTGCTGGCTCTCCCCGTGGACGTAGGTATCGATACTCAGACCGAACCACGTAAATTCCTGGTGTCCTTATTTCTCATTTATTTTCTCTGGCGATTTCTCATTGACATAAATTGCAAGATCCTGTCGTTTCCGCGTATTATATCCCAACAATTGGTATCAGAGCTTGGGGTTGGATTTCTTGATTGATTTTGGAGCTTTTGCTTGTCCGATTTTATCCGGAAATTTTGTTATTGCAATTATGTCTGAGAGGAAATCTGAGATTGAGAAATTCAACGGGAGTAACAACTTTGTGTTATGGAGCATCAAGATGCGAGCTTTGTTAACAACACAAGGTTTGGCCAAGGCACTGGATGGTGAGGATGAGATGCCTATTATCATGAAAGCCTCCCGAGAGGGCGAGCTAATGGAAAAAGCAAAGAGTATGATCCTGTTGAATTTGTCGGATGAAGTCTTAATAGAGGTTGCTGAGGAGCAGGATGCCGCAGCATTATGGGCAAAACTCCATGCACTCTATGTGAAGAAAGGTTTGAACAATCGCTTGTATATGCTGAAGAAGATGTTTCAATTTAGATATGCGAAGGTATGTCTATCAGAACCCACCTAGATGAATTTAATAAACTCATGATGGATCTGAAGAACGTCGGTAAGATTCTTGATGATGAAGAACAGGGCATGATGTTGTTAGCCTCTTTACCGAGAGTCATGGGAGCACTTTACCGATTCAGCATTTGTGGGCGTACTACAATTACCTCGAGGAGGTAAAGTCCGCCTTATTTTCTAAGGAGTGGCAGAGAAAGTTGCGAGATGACAGTCTGGCACAAGGAGCAGCGCAAGCACTGACGATTCGAGGTAGAGAACAACATCGAGGACCTAGTAGCAGCAGAGGTAAAAGCAGATCAAAATCACGCCATAGAAAGTCCAAGGGATGCGTGAAGTGCTTTGAGTGTCACGAGGAGGGGCACATCAGGAGAGATTGTCCAAAGCGGAGGAATAAAGTTGATAGGCAGAATGCCACGAGCAGTGTGGCAAACGTTGCTGAAGGGAGCAATAGAGATGCAAAAGCTGTCTTATGTGCGACTGCTACTTCGTCAGGAGACGAATGGGTGCTAGATTTGGGTTGTTCTTATCACATGACACCTCATAAGAACTGGTTTACTACTTACCAAGCTGCAGATGGTGGTAGGGTTCTTTTGGGGAATAATGCAGTCTGTAAGGCTATGGGGATAGGGACAATTCGGATCCGGATGCACGATGGGGTGGTGCGCACATTGACAGATGTGAGGCATGTACCGGAGCTCAAGAAAAACCTTATTTCTCTAGGGACACTCGATGATATCGGGTGTAGGTACACCGCTGAAGGTGGAGTACTGAAGATCTCTCGAGGTGCTATGACAGTGATGAAAGGGAAGAAAGTGAATACTCTCTATCATCTCGGGAGAGACCGTGACCGGAACCGCGCAGTTTCATCGGGTGAGTCGACTCTAACTTGACTCGGTTATGGCATATGCGTTTGGGGCACATGAGTGAGGCGGTGTATGACGATGCCGAGTGAAAAGGAGTTGTTGAATGGTCGAAGACAGGGGAAAGTTTGGACTTATGTGAGCACCGCATATATAGGAAGCAAAGACCGAGTTAAGTTTACAACAGCTATCCATTCGACCAAACGACCGGTTGAATATATTCATTCAGACGTCTGGGGCCCATCTACAGTTCCTTCGAAAGGAGGTGCCCGATATATGCTAACTTTTATCGACGATTATTCGAGGAAGGTATGGGTTTACTTTCTGAAACACAAATATGAAGTGTTTGATCGGTTCAAGAAATTTAAGGCATTGATTGAGAAGCAGTCAGATAAACAAATCAAGTGCCTGAGAATCGATAATGGCATGGAATTCTGTGGTAAAGATTTTACCGAGTTCTGCGAGAAAGAAGGTATTATAAGACACCGCACAGTACCTGGGACACCACAGCAGAATGGCGTGGTAGAACGGAAGAACAGAATTTTGCTTGAGCGAGCTCGATGCATGCTTTCGCATGCAGGACTTGGCAAAGAATTTTGGGCTGAAGCAGTTAACATGTCCCTGTTACTCGGTTAATTGATCTCCATCGTCTCGCTATCGAGTGGAAGACTCCCGAGGAAGTATGGTCGGGGAAACCTATTGATTACTCCGGATTGCGTATATTCGGATGTCCTGCGTATGCTCATGCGAGTGATGGTAAGCTTGAGCCGAGGGCGAAGAAGTGCATATTTCTGGGTTATGCACAAGGGGTGAAAGGCTACCGGCTGTGGTGCACCGATCCCAGATCACCCGGTTTTCTAATCAGCAGAGATGTAATCTTCGACGAGACTGCAATGCTTCAATGGAGGAGTTCTGAGACACAACCAGCAGAGAAGACAGATCATGGTGTCACAAGTGAGGTGGAGCCTCAGGTGGAGACTCCAGAGACCTCGAAGGTAACAAAGGTAGAGACTGCAGATGAAGCCGCAGTTCCTGAAGTCGGTAATAGTGAACAACCAGCAAAGCTGCAGCAGACTATAGCCGCAGATAGACAGAGAAGGCAAATTAAACCACCGGTACGTTATGGTTATACAGATATTGCTTATGCATTGACTGTAGGTGATGAGGTGGAGACAAATGAGCCTTCGTCTTACTCTGAGGCGATGGCTAGTTCGGAGTCGTCGCAGTGGCTAGGGGCTATGAGTGAAGAGATGGAATCACTCCATCGAAATCATACATGGGAGCTGGTCAAAGTACCCAAGACCCAAAAGATTGTCGGAAGTAAATGGGTCTTCAAACGGAAAGAGGGCATTCCTGGTGTCGAGGGTGAGGTATAAGGCGAGACGGTGGCGAAGGGGTATACACGGCGTGAGGGCATTGACTACAATGAAGTGTTCTCTCCGTGGTAAGACATACTTCTATTCGTGTTTTACTTGCCTTAGTTGCTTCGCAGATCTCGAGTTAGAGCAATTAGATGTGAAAACTGCGTTTCTTCATGGTGAGTTGGAGGAGCAGATTTACATAAGGCAACCGAGAGGGATTTGCTATTCCGGGTAAGGAAGATCATGTTTGCTTGTTAAAGAAATCTTTGTATGGGCTGAAACAATCTCCTAGACAAAGTGGTATAAACGTTTTGATGCATTCATGGCTAGTCAAGACTATACAAAAAGTCAGATGGACAGCTGCGTTTACTATAGGAGATTGGATGATGGTTCTTTGATTTATCTACCCTTATATGTTGATGATATGCTGATAGCAGCTAAGAATATGTCTGATATTGATGTGCTGAAGATGCGATTAAATGCTGAATTTGAGATGAAAGATTTAGGTGCCGCAAAGAAAATTTTGGGTATGGAGATTTTGCGTGACAGGGCTGCAGGAGTTTGACGTCTATCTCAAAATAAATATATTAAGAAGATCGTAGCACGTTTTAATATGCAGTCGGCAAAATCTGTAAGTACACCTTTAGCGAAGCACTTTCAACTTTCAAAAAAATTATCACCGCAGACTGAGGAGGAGGAGGAGCATATGTCCCGTGTTCCTTATTCTAGTGCCGTGGGTAGTATTATGTATGCTATGGTGTGCACTAGGCCTGATATTTCACAAGCTGTGAGCGTAGTTAGTCGCTACATGAAGCGTCCTGGTAAAGCTCATTGGGAAGCTGTGAAATGGATCCTCAGATATTTGAAGGGGACAACAGACGTGGGTATAGTATACCGGAGGAATAGCAATGGCAGTGAGACCGCTGGTTTTGTGGATTCGGATCACGCCGGTGACTTGGATGATCGCAGTCTTTAGTGGTACGTATTTACGCTAAAGGGTGTGGTTAGTTGGAAAGCGTCCTTACAGATCACATTGCCTTGTCTTCGGCGAGGCAGAGTACATGGCACTAACCTTTGTAGCGAAGGAGGCGATATGGTTAAAAGGTTTGCTCTTGGACTTTGGGTTAGAACAGAAAAGTGTGGATATACACTGTGATAACCAAGGTGCGATATATAATCCAGTTTATCACAAGCGAACGAAGCATATCAACATCAGGTACCACTTCATCCGAGATGTCTTAGCTAAGGGTATTGTTACTGTTAAAAAGATTGCTACAGCAGATAACCCGGCAGACATGATGACTAAGTCTGTTCCTTTGGCGAAGCTCAAGCTCTGCTTGAGCTCTATTGGCGTCTGTGGAGAGTGAGCGCCCGTCAGGGCATTGGGAGAGCAGCATGGATGATGAGCACTATGACTTGGCTTCAAACATCGAGCTAAGGTGGAGAATTGTTGTTTTATGCCTCAAGTTCTCGCTGAAAAAAAAAGGAAATACAAATAATAATCAAATAAGATTTCCTCCTTTGGGCGCACGATTTCGGAGTCCTCTGCACGCGTGGGCACTTCAAAATAGGAGGTGGGCCCAAGTCTCTATTTTTCCTTTGGCGTGAAATCTCCTGTGCACTTCAAAATAGGAGGTGGGCCCACTAGGTCAAAGTTTGGACCTGTGGGCACACGTATAAAACAAAAGGTTGCAGGTCTTCTTTTATTTGTAAGAGAGCCGCCGAGAACACGAAAGGAGCTGCACGTCCGAGAAGTTTTATCGCACGTCCGCGCCAACTAGAGAAGCCCTACGAAGAGGATACGTACGTGAAGACGTTGTTCTTGTTTGACGTACGTAGAGCGTTTCGTTCGAGCTTTGAATGTGTGGTAATTTTGTTTTGTGAGTTTATTCCCAAGTGAGTTGTTTATTTATAGACACTTTGGGTTTGGGGTTAAATCTAGGTGTGGGAAACACTTGAGCGATTGAGCGATTGTAAACTCTGATACTCCGATTATAGTGGATTATTTGCTGCTGGCTCTCCCCGTGGACGTAGGTACCGATACTCGGACCGAACCACGTAAATTCCTGGTGTCCTTATTTCTCATTTATTTTCTCTGGCGATTTCTCATTGACGTAAATTGCAAGATCCTGTCGTTTCCGCGTATTATATCCCAACATTAAGAAAGACGAAGGAAGCCGAAAGGGAGGCAAATCCAAGCATGTCCATGCAAGAATTGGATCGAAAGGTACCATTTGATGCACGACCTAGTGTATTATGAACTAAGTACTCGCATTTAAAAACAGACCTTGGATTTGACCCAACTTCTTTTGGTTTCCCCATCTTTACGCTTGCGAAAATGCAGGTTCGGTGGTTGCGTTATGTGAACCATTGGCCAAGTGTCAGTTCAGATGAGGAAAGGGAGGTCAGCAAAGAAATCAAAGAACTTGAATTGGCAAGGGAGGAGGCCATGACAAGTGCTGCTTGCAAGGGGAAGATGTGGGAATCTATGGGCTCAAAGCAAACCATCAAAAAGAAAGTTCAAGTATAGACAATTAGAGAATAACATGTTCAAACTCATGGCCTAATTAATCCTTTTTTCTTCTTGCCAGCTAATGATTTTGTTTATGCATCTTAGCTCATAAAAGAGGGACTAAACAAAACTAGAGGAAGGCACTCGTCGTTCAACGCCGAATACGCCTTCATAAAGAAAGAGTTGAAATTGGTTGAAAATGACTTGAGTTCTTTGGAGAAGGAACTGATGTCCACAGAACGAATAAAGGGCGACGCCGACAAATTCATCCTCGAATGGAGGAGAGAGCATCAAGAAGCAGTACGACAATACGTAAATCCTCTCGATTTTGCAAGCCGCCTTTTTTCTAGTTATGATTTGCCACTTATGATTGATTTTCAGAATGTCTGCTACAACCAACATGTTCAACTCATGGAAGCATCAAGAGAACTTGCTGAGAAAAAAGACATTGAAGCACTTCACGTTTTGTCTACTCAAGAGGTCCTTTCATCTCTCTCTCTCTCTCTCTCTCTCTCTCTCTCTGCATCATGTATTGGTGTTCCATATTGCCATACCAACGTTCTTTGGTCTTCTTTTGGTTATTAATTAGGTAGAAAAGTTCATGCATCGATGGAACGGCGACGGACACTTGAGGCGGGACTACGAGAGGAGGATTCTAGCTTCACTGAACGAGCGAGGGCTGAGCAGGGACGGAAGGAGAAGGAATCGCAATGAGAGCCTGATAGTAATCAAGGGTTCGACAACATCGAAGATACCCAGGAGGCTCAGGAAAGCCATACAAGCGAGGTGAAAGGAGGATCTTCGAGCAGAAAATTAGCATTGAAGTAGGATCAGAGTCGTGATAAAACTCAGTTCAAAAATGGTCATCACCATCCTCTATCGGAAACTATGTTTTGGCAACAATTATTACGAAATTTCTGAATGTGGCAACAGAATAATATCTAGGGTCCTCCATATACTTGAGACAAACATAAATTTACTTTGAAAAACCTGAAATAACAAGACACAACAGACTCGGAATTGACATGAATATGAAAAAGAGGTTGATGAAAGCATATCCTCGAGCATCTTTGTTCCACAGATCCATTTCGAAAACTTCATATGTTCACATTGCAGTTCTAGCAAACATTGAGGGAATTAGGGCCTCACATGTCAAATTAATCAGATTAAACCAACTTTTTAAAAATGAAACCAATATAATTGGTACAATTTCCATTCGATCCAATTCAAATGAGAAATTTTTAATTCAGAGTTATTGGAAAAAATCAAGAAAAGTTAAAATAAAATTAGAGAAAGAATCGAATACGACAAAAAACAAAGATGGACCATGAATTAGAAAGAACGTAGCGAAGTAATATTTTTCTCATCACCTGATAAGATTTTATCATCACTCGCGATATTACTCTCATCATGTTCATGGAATCCAACGGAAAAGCCGCTAAACTCGCGAGTGCATGGGGGAAATCGTCAAAACCCACGAAAAATCTCGAGAGCAAGTTCTTGGTTTTCTTGGGTTCAGGAAGCAAAACGGGGACTAGGAAAGTGCCAGTCTCGGAGGCAAAGCTCGAGGGTAGAGTCACCATTCGAACCGGCGACTCGAGAATTCGATGCAGAGCGAAGATGCGAAGTTCAAAAAGAGAAGAAGACGGAAGACGAATTCGACAAGACGCGACGTTCACAAGAAAAATTGGAGCTTCGACATGACCGAGCGCGAGAGAGAGAGAGAGAGAGAGAGAGATTGTGGAGCTCCCCGTGGTTATGGAAACTGGAAGTGGACCATCGTTTTTATAGGATGGTATAGGGTTGATGTTCTGTCAGAGTCGAGAGAGCCCAAAGGCCCAAAGGCCCAAAAGCAGAAAAGCCCATAAGGTGCATAACCACGCAAGGCCTAATGCGTTTAGATTCAAGGGACTATTGGTTCGGCATTTGGAATTATCTTTGGGATTCTAAAGTCCCTTGGCCAAATACAAACTTGTTTGGTTCGTTTTTTGCTCAACTTTGGAAATATATAATTGCATTTCCAAATGACTCTAAAGGTCTTTAGTATAAAGCAAATCTCAAGATACTTTGCGAACTTGCATTTTTGGAATGCAAGTCAGTTAATGTTCATCTTCTCCAAAACCACCACACGAAAAAGCCGACGATTGCCAGCCAAGGGTCCACCACCTGAGGGTTGCCTGACCTTGGCAATCGTCGCCGGACCTTAGGCGATTGATGACCTAAATTGCGCGACCCAGGCGGTCATCACTTAGGGTCACGTGACAGTCGCCTTGTGGCATCCTAAAATTTCATAACAATTTCTAAATGCACTACAACCCATGAATAAGTAATGGAAGTGCCATCGGACTATATTATAATCATTAGACTAATGGATTACAATAAAACAAGGTCGAGCATTGAATGGATTATTGCTTTGTTGGAAATCTATCCTATGTCCATGTATGATCTAGGTTGTACTAAAGGATAAATTGATAAGGAATTTTCCATTCTTGGCCGTGCACTCTATAAGTCGGATTACCATCGATTAATGTTGCAATATTATATGGCCATGTGAGTATTTGTAATTATGTCTATATAAGTGAGGATTGAGGTGGATTATTAGGAGCAAGTGTGGGCTGGATACCTAAGGCCCAAAACAGCCCAAAGCAGCCCACATTCCCCCATCATTCGGCCGACCAAGGCCCGGCCGAATGAGGCCCATCATCCTTGCATGAAGATTGACAAGTGGCAAGAGAAATTTAGTAAGTGTCGCTGCCCCCATTGCTTCATCGGTGATCTCCATGCAAATCCAATGATTACTAGCTAATCATGAGAGTGAAAGAAAGGAAAAAAAAAAAAGAAGAGAGAGAGAGGGGCGGAATGGATGAGGAGGCAATCGAGGGAGAGAGTGACCGAGAGAAAAAGGGAGAGAGTGAGACAGAGAGAGTTCAAGCGGGCGAGCAAGCGAGAGAGGAGGGGAAGAAGGAGACTAGTCTCACCGTGTGTGCGCCTGCTGCCGCCGTTGACGGTGCCTAGCTTTGCCGTCGATCGAGCTACACCCGGAGTCCTCAAATCAATGTTTGCTTGCTATGTTTGCATTGAAGTTAAGGCAAGTGAGAGTCCATTGATCTACACTTTTCTTGCTGTGGTTGTGTGTGAAGTGTAATAGATTTCGGAGATACTTGAGTTGTGATGCTGGATGCTGGAATTCAAAGGTATATAGGAGTAGTCCTTTAAGCTAGCAAACTGTTTCATGGAAAAACAGCTTGACCTTTGGTGACTCCATGAATTTTCTGTAATTATCTAGCCGAAATTTGACTTCATGCCCTTGATGAAAGTTGTAGATGACATCTTGAGGAGTAACATACTAAAATTTGAGAAGAAACGGACAAGTATTGGTCGGTGAGACGATTTTTCTTTGATAGTGTTAAATCTGGAAATTGTTACCGAGGGTTGGGGAGAGTTATAGTGATTGTACCTCGTGATATATAATGAATCTGACTTGGAGTTTTGCACGAAACTTTTACCTCTAGGTTTTTTCTATAACATTTCAAAATTTCAGAATTTTCTGAGTTGATTTAAGGGTTCTACTGAATTTGTGAATAAAACTGTGCAATGGTGATGCTTGAAATTTTAAAGGCTGTGATGCATGGACCATAGCGACTCGTACGAAGTTCTTTTGACATGGTGTTCTCCATGAAACCTTTTTCTCTAGATCTTTTTTATAGCATGTTAAATTTTCAGAATTTATTAAGATCCTTTACTAATTTTTCCAGAATTTTAATTAAAGGAGTACATTCTGTTTTATCCGAAAATTGTTTTATTTTCAAGAACAAATGAATTGCTCTATGAGATGTGATATCTTGGGTTGTTAATTATACAGCATATGTGGTGACATTTAGCATATCATATGACATCAAAAGTTGATTGAAAACTTTGATATTATTTCATCAAATGCTATTTTGAAAGTGAAACATATATGTGAATATACATTGTGATGTTGATGATACCGTCGAACCCTTAAGTCGACGATGCCCCGGGAGTGTCGGGATGCCCAGAGGTGTGTGTCGGAAGCCTCGTGACGCCAGTTGGGGTGCGGGATGCCCGGAGGTGTGTGTTGGATGCCCGGAGATGTGTGCCGGAGGTCTCACGATGCCAGGTTAGGTGTGAGAGCCAGGAGGGATGCAAAGATTGGTCCTTGGGAAAAATGAGATCCTTTTGAATATCAAAATGGGGAATGAATCATGCGCATGTGTGTGCATATGGCATGGTGCATGAATTGTCTATGAATTTGAGTTGGTACTATTTGACATTGATAATGGGGTCATTAAGGCATTGAATGGATCTCATGGAAATATATGCATGACTGCATGAATGATATGTGCATTTCACAAGAAATTTTGGTTGTCTTGCTTGTTGCATTGTGTAGTTTGATGGATCTTTTACTGCTAAGTGATTGTACTCACCCCTTTTGGGGACTAACATTTCAGATTAGAAGTTATGTCTCTGTCGCCAGTCACCCCCGGTACTTTCTATGGCATACCAACCGACGTCGAGGTTGAGTTTTCGGAGCATCATCACCCTGAGATTCGGGGGTTAGTTTTTGTTCGTGTGCGGGTCCTGATTTTGTACGATGTGGGATCACCCGCCGGCCCTGTCATTCAGGCGTTCTTGTCCGTGCATGTTCGCCGCGACGGGGTTATGCTAGGGATATTGCCACCGCCGCCGGCTGACGAACCACGTTGGGTGTGACTGAGCGCGATGGAGGGAGGATGAAGCTTCTTTTTGGATAGCCGACACTGGATGATGGATCGATGTACATGACTACTGTGGTGTCGGGTACTTTTGGTTATAGCTGAGCTTAGTAAAGCCTTGGTCTTTTGATGTACCGACTCGTGATGTCCATCAAAGTTATGTAAATAAAAGTGGTTCTGCTCTAACTTATCTATGAAATGTGTAGTTGGTGTGCATTGCATTGCATTATCTTGTTGAGCATGGGGTAGGGAGACATCGATTATGTTTCCGCTATATGAACTGCACTGGGACCGATTTAAATGATACAAACCCCTAGGATTTATGGACTCACTATTATTCTATGGTATCAGAATGACATGTTATTAGGATGCAAGGAAAGGTAAGTGGACTGTGGCGACCTTAACGGATCGGGGGCCGTTTTGGGGGTGCCACAGCACCGGTTTTGGTATCAGAGCAATGGTTATATGTGGAGTGATAAGGAGCCTCATTTTGAAATTAAGGAATATGATGACAATGCACACCATATGATACTAAATGGGATAGTTGACTAACTTTGAACAACGGGTGATGGGTATTCACTCGTAGATCCCTAGGAATTTTTATGAGTTACTTTTAGGTGCTATTAACATGTTTATGTTACTTATATATAGTTGTAGTTGTTTTTAAATGGAGACATTGAGTCACAGATTATTCCTGAGGCAAATGCTTGGAAACTACAGGAAAATCATGGTACGAGCTGGAAGTTCTTATCCATTGAGGGCTAAAGCCTCTGCTGCAAGGGCTGAACTCCGAATGGAATACATCCTGCAGGCATTGGTCAATATAGGAAATCTGATGGAAAGACAAGCGCATGAACAACCTAGAGTGGAATGTCACCCTCAAAGACTGGTGGAACAATTTCTAAAGCTGAAGCCACCTAAGTTTAGTGGAACAAGAAGTCCTGAGGAGGAACAATGGATAGATTGAATGGAATGAATTTTCCGATTGTAGGACTGCAATGATGCTGAGAAAATAACTTTGGCAGAGTACCAGTTGGAGGGAAATGCAAAATTTTGGTGGAGAGCTTCAAGAGATACGATCTTCCCACCAAGTACTGATATAAATTGGGATGAATTTGTTAGAGCTTTCAATAGAAAGCATTTTTCTGATTGTGCCAGGGATAAGAAGATCACTGAATTTGTTCAGTTGGAACAAAGGGAGCCGACAAAGTAGACTAGTATGAGGCAAAATTTTCTAAATTGTCTAGATATTCTCCCAGGCTAATTAAGGATCGAGAAAGAAAAAGCTAAGAAATTTCTGAAAGGGTTGAGGACTGATATCAGGAAGCAACTGGTGCCTTTAAATATAAGAGATTATAATGAGATTTATGAAATGGCACAGTTGGCAGAGCAGGAATTGGTGAGAGAGTAATCGGAGTCTAAGAGACAGTTGATCTTTAGTGATATCAGACGGGGTAAGAGACCCTATCTTGGTCAAGGTCAGACCTGAGATCCTAAGAAAAAGAGTAATTTTGGAAATTTTGGAAAAGTTAGGGATGGCTTGAATATAGGAAAAACACCCTATTAGCATTATGCTTGTTGAAGATGTGATGGGCAATGCAATGGACGGCCAAAATGTTATGGTTGTGGACAGGTAGGTCACCTTAGAAAAGATTGTCCACAAGAGAGGTCACAGCCGAATGTCACCTCGATGCGACGAGTACAACAACGTACTGTTGGACCATATCCACAAAGGAATCCCCAGAGACTACTAGCACAAGGAAGGGTGTATGCGGTCACCCAAGAGGAAGCGGAAGCTTCCAAAAATGTTATCTTAGGTACGATTTTTTATAAATGGCAAGAAGGCATATGCATTGTTTGACACGGGTGCTACGCATTCATTTATATATGAAAGATATAGGTAATTGAGTAAAATAGAAGCTACATCTCTTGAGACGCCTCTTTGTGTTTCCACGCCTTTAAAGAATATGGTATTATCTACAATGATATGTGCAAAATGTAAGATAACTATAGGAGGATGAGATATGGAAATAGATCTAGTTGTGATGGCTATATATGACTTTGATGTTATCATAGGATTGGACTGGCTCCATAAGTATCAAGCTAAGGTAGATTGCTATGGGAAAGTGATCCTGTTCATGTTACCTGACTAGTCTAGTTTTGAATCTTTTGGAGGTCAGACAAACCCCTCTATAGCCATCATCTCAATGGTAGAAGCTCATGAACTACTTGATGAAGGATGTCAAGGATACCTAGCAGTAGTAAGAGATCTTACTAAGAAAGAGGCTAAAATCGATGAGATTCGAATAGTCAGGGAATTTCAGGATGTGTTTCCTGAGGAGTTGCCTGGATTACCACCGGAACAAGAGATTGAGTTTGAAATTAAACTAATGCCTGGAACAAGACCAATATCGAGAGCCCCATATAGAATGGCCTTGGTGGAGTTGAAGGAACTGAAGGTGCAATTACAAGAGTTGCTTGATAAGGGATTTATTAGGTCAAGTGCTTCACCTTGGGGCGCACCAGTTCTATTTGTGAAAAAGAAGGACGGATTGATGCGTCTATGTATTAACTATAGACAGCTGAACCAAGTGACTGTAAAGAAAGTATCCCTTGCCTAGAATTGATTTTTAATTTGATCCATTGCAAGGAAGTTCAGTCTTTTCTAAAATTGACTTAAGGTCAGGATACCAGCAACTAAGGATAAAGAAAGAAGACATTCCTAAGACTGCATTTAGGACTCGTTATGGACATTATGAGTTCCTACTATGCCTTTTGGATTAACGAATGCACCAGCCGCATTCATGGATTTAATGAATAGGATATTTAAGCCTTATCTGGATCAATTTGTAATTGTCTTCATCGATGATATCCTGATATATTCTAAAGGACCTGAGGAACATGAACGGCACCTAAGGATAGCATTGCAAACACTAAGAGATCATAAGTTATACACCAAATTCAGTAAGTGTGAATTTTGGCTAGACTAGATAATATTTTTGGGACACGTGGTGTCAGGGGGAGGAATTGCAGTAGACCCGGTGAAAGTTAAGATGGTAGTAAATTGGCCAAGACCGACAACACCCACCGAAATATGAAGTTTCTTAGGGTTGGCTAGCTATTATAGGAGGTTTATCAAAGGATTTTCACACCTGGCAAGCCGTTTAACGAAATTGACTCGGAAAAATGTGAGGTTGAATGGAGTGGAGAATGTGAAAGAAGTTTGGAGGAACTTAAAAGGAAATTGACTACAGCTCCAATTCTAACTATACCATCTGGATCTGATGGGTTCACAGTGTATAGTGATGCTTCTCATAAAGGATTGAGATGTGTTTTGATGCAGCATGGCAATGTCATAACTTATGCATCGAGGCAGTTGAAACCTCATGAGTTAAATTACCCAACCCATGATTTAGAATTGGCAGCTATAGTATTTGCTTTGAAAATATGGAGACATTATCTGTATGGAGAGAAGTTTGAAATCTATACAGATCATAAGAGTTTGAAGTATTTGTTTTCGCAAAAAGAGTTGAACATGAGATAGAGAAGGTGGATGGAATTACTAAAAGATTATGACTATGAAATACGATACCATCCAGGGAAGGTAAATAAAGTGGCAAATGCCCTTAGTTGAAAGTCGGCTATGGACATGGCTAGTCTAAGAATAACATAGTGGAATCTGTTAAAGTCAATTGTGGATTCAGACTTCAAGTTGGAAATAGACCACCTTACTGGTATGCTCACTGCATTAAGGATTGAGCCTGAAATTATTCAAAAAGTTAAGATTCTACAGAAATCTGACCCGGAGATTGTGGAAATACGAGACATTGTGTCTTTAGGGAAAAGACCAGAGTTTCAAGTCTCTAAGGATGGAGTAGTAAGATGCCAAGGACGACTCTGTGTTCTTGACAATGAAGAAGTGAGAAGGGGAATTCTATCAGAAGCACATAAGAGTAATTATAGTATTCATCCAGGGAGTACAAAAATATATAGAAATTTAAGCCAGCAATTTGGTGGAATGGCATGAAGAAGGATATAGCTAAACATGTTTCTCAGTGTTTAACATGCCAGCAAGTGAAAGCGAAACACTGCAAACCCGCAGGACTATTGAGACCATTGGATGTACCAGAATGGAAATAAGAGCATGTGACAATGGACTTTGTGCAAGGACTGCCAAGGACATCAAGTGGTCATGACTCTATTTGAGTGATAGTAGATCGCTTGACTAAGTTTGCTCATTTCCTAGCAGTCCGCTTAGATTACTCGATGAATGAACTTGCTGATATATATGTAAGCCAAGTGATACGCTTACATGGTATTCTTATAATGATCACATCTGATCGAGACTCTAGGTTTACTTCAAATTTTTGGTGAAGTCCCAAAATGCTTTAGGGACAAAGCTTCAATTTAGTACTGCCTTTCATTCTCAAACAGATGGACAAACGGAAAGAGTGATCCAAACTTTGGAAGATATGCTAAGGGCTTGTATTATTGATTTTAAGGGAAGTTGGGATGAAAAGTTGCACTTGATAGAGTTTGCCTATAATAATAGTTTTTAGAAAAGTATAAGCATGGCTTCGTATGAAGCATTATATGGAAGAAGGTGTAGGACCCCTATTTGTTGGAATGAAGTTGGTGAAAGGAAATTGACAAGACCTGAATTGGTACAAATTACTACTGAGGCTGTTGAAATTATCAAGAAAAGACACAAAACAGCTTAGAGTAGGCAAAAAGACTACACATATAAGCAAAGAAGACCTTTAGAGTTCAATGTAGGGGATCATGTGTTCCTTAAAGTATTCCCTATGAAAGGAATATCTCGATTTGGAATGAAGGGTAAGTTGAGCCTTAGATTTGTTGGACCCTTTGAAATACTCGAAAGAATAGGAGACGTAGCTTATTATTTGGCGCTACCTCCTAAATTGGGGAATTTACATGATGTGTTCCTCATATCAATGCTGAGAAAGTATCAGCCAAATCCTAATCACATACTCGATCATTAAGCCATCAAAGTGGATGAGGAAATAAGATACATTGAGGAGCCTGTGCAAGTACTGGATCGAGAAGAGAAAATTCTTAGGACTAAGAAAATTCCATTGGTTAAGATATTATGGCGACATCATGATGTGGAGGAAGCCACATGGGAAAGTGAAAATGAGATGAGGTAAAGGTACCCTCACTTGTTTAAAGAGACATAAGTAATGTTTAATTTCGAGGATGAAATTCTCTAAGGATGGGAGAATTGTGACATCCTAAAATTTTATAACGATCTCTAAATGCACTACGACCCATGAATAGGTAATGGAAGCGCCATCGGACTATATTATAGTCATCAGACTAATGGATTACAATAAAACAAGGTCGAGCATTGAATGGATTATTGCTTTGTTGGAAATCTATCTTATGTCCATGTATGATCTAGGTTGTACTAAAGGACAAATTGATGAGGAATTTTCCATTCTTGGCCGTGTACTCTATAAGTCGAATTACCATCGATTAATGTTGCAATATTATATGGCCATGTGAGTATTTGTAATTATGTATATATAAGTGGGGATTGAGGTGGATTATTAGGAGCAAGTGTGGGCTGGATACCTAAGGCCCAAAACAGCCCAAAGCAGCCCACATTCCCCCATCATTCGGTCGACCAAGGCCCGGCCGAATGAGGCCTATCATCCTTGCATGAAGATTGACAAGTGGCAAGAGAAATTTAGTAAGTGCCGTTGCCCCCATTGCTTCATTGGTGATCTCCATGCAAATCCAATGATTACTAGCTAATCATGAGAGTGAAAAAAAGGAAAAGAGAGAGAGAGAGAGAGAGGGGTGGAATGGACGAGGAGGCAACTAAGGGAGAGAGTGAGACCGAGAGAGTTCGAGCGGGCGAGCAAGCGAGAGAGGAGGGGAAGAAGCAGACCAGCCCTGCCGTGCGTGCGCCTGCTGCCACCGTCAATGCCGCCTAGCTTCGCCGTCGATCGAGCTGCGCCCAGAGTCCTCAAATCGCCGTTTGCTTGCTGTGTTTGCATTGAACTTAAGGCAAGTGAGAGTCCATTGATCTACACTTTGCTAGCTGTAGTTGTGTGTGAAGTATAATAGATTTTGGAGTTGCTTGAGTTGTGATGCTAGGTGCTGGAATTCAAAGGTATAGGAGTAGTCCTTTAAGCTAGTAAACTGTTTCATGGAAAAATAGCTTGACCTTTAGCGACTCCGTGAATTTTCTGTAATTATCTAACTGAAATTTGACTTCATATCTTTGATGAAAGTTGTAGATGACATCTTGAGGAGTAACATACTAAAATTTAAGAAGAAACGGAAAAGTATTGGTCGGTGAAACGATTTTTCTTTGAAAGTGTTAAATCTGGAAATCGTTACCGAGGGTTAGGGAGTGTTATAGTAATTGTAGCTCATGATCTATAATGAATCTGACTTGGAGTTCTTCACGAAACTTTTACCTCTAGTTTTTTTCTATAACATTTCAAAATTTCAGAATTTTCTGATTTGATTTAAGGGTTCTACCGAATTTGTGAATAAAACTGTGCAATGGTGATGCTTGAAATTTTAAAGGCTGTAATGCATGGACCATAGCGACTCGTACGAAGTTCTTTTGACATGGTGTTCTTCATGAAACCCTTTTCTCTAGATCTCATTTATAACATGTTAAATTTTCATAATTTATTAAGATCATTTACTAATTTTTCCAGAATTTTAATTAAAGGAGTGCATTCTGTTTTATCCGAAAATTGTTTTACTTTCAAGAACAAATGAATTGCTCTATGAGATGTGATATTTTGGGTTGTTAATTATACAACATATGTGGTGAAATTTAGCATATCATATGACATCAAAAGTTGATTGAAAACCTTTGATATTATTGCATCAAATGCTATTTTGAAAGTGAAACATATATGTGAATATACATTATGATGTTGATGATACTGTCAGACCCTGTCGACGATGCCCCGGGAGTGTCGGGATGCCCGGAGGTGTGTGTGCCGGATGCCTGGAGGTGTGTGCCGGATGTCCTCGGGAGTTTCGAGATGCCCGGAGGTGTGTGCCGGATGCCCAGAGGTGTGTGTTGGAGGTCTCGTGATGCTAGGTTGGGTGCGAGAGCGAGGAGGGATGCAAAGATTGGTCCATGGGAAATGAATCATGTGCATGTGTGTGCATATGGCATGGTGCATGAATTGTCTATGAATTTGAGTTGGTACTATTTGGCATTGATAATGTGGTCATTAAGGCATTGAATGGATCTCATGGAAATATATGCATGTGTTGACACCTAAATTTTTGGGGTTGATTTTTGCTAAAAAATAAAAAAATAAAAAATGCATGGCATATAGTTTAGGTAGATTTGATTTTTTCCATTTTGTTTTATTTTATTAAGATTTTTGTAGATTTAGGCAATATACAATAGGAGATGTGGTTTTGCGCAAAAGGGAAATTTTGGATAAAATGTGCGAAAATATTTCGATGATATATTCAGGGGTATCGTGCATGAGTAAAATTAGAAATGAAATATACCCAAAGATTCAATTTTTCGGGCTTATAAAAGGGGGGGCTCCTTTTCGAAAAAAAAAAAAAAAAAAAAAAGTCAAAAGAAGGGAAAAGAGAGAGAGAGAGAGAGAGAGAGAGAGTTGTCGGAGGGTGAGCCGAGGGAGAGAGAGAAAAAAAAAAAAAAAAAAAAAGAAGAAAAGCGGCGTCGAAGCCCCCGTGCGCGTATGTTCGTCTTCCTCGAGAGGGGGGAGTCCTCGCCGGCCACCGTCGCTGTCGGCGTTATCGTCGCCGCGCCATAGCTCACACCGCCACCGCCGAACCCCCACTGTCGGTCCTACGGCTTGCGCCGCCCTCCGCCGCTCCGGATCCGATGCCCGACGCCCTCCTCCCACCCGATCCGCTCGCGTCACCGATTCCCGAGGTCCTCGGCCCGAGACGCCCCTGCTCCGGCCCGTGCCGCCCGGACGCCGCGACGGCCCCCGCCGCCCGCCTCGACGCCTTGGCGAGCCACCAGCAGCCCCCGAGCCGCGACACCGCCCGCCGCCTCCGATCGTCGACGCCATCGCCGAGCCCGGATCTAGGTCGCCTCGAGCCGCGACCCCACGTGTTGTTGCGACTGTCCCGACGCCTCGTCGAGCCACCCGCGCACCCTCGCCGTCGCCGATCCGCCACGCTCGAGCCCCCCGGCGTCGCGCTGCCGTCGCGCCATCCCCGGAGCTCCGCCAAAAACCTAGCCGGCAACCCTCCTCCCCAAAGCCGGCGGCCACTTTCCCCTAAAAAAAAAAAAAAGAAAAAAAGCAAAAAAAAAAAAATCAATTAGGTAGATTTTCTTTTATTTATTTACTTTATTTTATTTTTATTGTTTTATTGTTATTGTTTTATTGTTATTCTATTTTTGTTAACAATATTAGGCCTTGATATGTGATTGGAAATTCCAATTTATCCTCAATTCGCAACCGCACCGATTTTTTATTTCGTCTATAAGGCTTTAGACGAAGTAATTAATTATGCGAGAATGAAATTGATATTTTGATCTTTAAGGCTTAAGATCAATTTATCGATTTTACTAGCAAAATATTGTCCTTTGATTTGAACGATGTGCGATGTTTCTGGATAATTTTGGATGGTCTTGATTGCCTTGTTTATATTAAAATATGTCTGAGTTAGAATATTACATGTTTAGGGTTATTTGCACATTTAGGCTAAGCATTCTAGTTATCATGAATTTTTAAAAAAAAAATCAATTAATTTAGGTTGCATGTTTAATTATTAGAAATTGTTAATTTCAAAACAAAAAAAAAATCAAAAAAATCTTAAACTAGGATTAGTTTTTATTGTCTTGCATATTTAGATTAGGGATTTTAATTAGGTCATGAGGAAAAAAAAAAAAAACAAAAAAAAAGCAAAAAAATTCATTTAGAATGATAGTTGAATTGCATATCAAATTTTGATCAATAAAAAAAAACAAATAAAAATCATTAAGCATATTAGAGTAGGATTGCATGTTTAATTTTAAATATAGATCAATATTTTAGATAGGTTGCATCTTAGGCTAGAAATCGCTGAATTAAAATAATGTCTTAGTTTAAATTAGGATTTAGTTTAACCAAATCCCTAGTTTAAATTAGATAGAATTTTAATTTAGTTAGGAATTTCATTCAAATATCTTAGGATAAATTACCTACACTTTTTAGGGTAAATTGCATTTTTTTTTAGAAAAATAAAAAAATCATAAAATCAAAAAGAAAAAAATCAAAATCTTGCATGAGCATGTAGAATTAGATATGTAGATTTAGTAGAAGAGACATTTAGGCTAGTAAATTAGGTTTTTTTATAATCACATTTTTAGGATCACATTTTTTTAGAAATCTCTTTTTAAATAGGTTAGGATTAGATTTAGATAATTTCATTCTTAGAAAACTTGGCATCTTTTAAAAAAAAAAAAACAAAAATAAGAAATGGTTTTCTAAGTCAAAATAGGGTTAATTTAAATTAATCCTAAACATGGATCAGAAAATTATTCGTTTTAGGTAGTTCAATTAGGGCTTTTATTAATTCAAAAATTCCAAATAAAAAATCCAAAAAAATTAAGTGCATGTTAATCAATTTGCATTGTAGGACCATTTAATTTAAATTTGCGTATTAGGTCATTTAAATTGCAATTATTGCATTTCATATAATTTAGATTATTTTTCCATGTCATATTAGGCTATTAGTATGCATTGCATTTAGATTAAATTCCATTAAATAAAGTGAGAACAAAAAAGAGAAATTTGCGTGTTAATTAGAAACCATATCTAGGATTGTTGATGTGGATTTTAATTTAACATTTCGATGCTTTTGCCGCTTTGAGGTAAGTTTTGCAATCTATTTATTATTTTTCTTGGGTGTTAAATTGGTGGATTGCGCACCCGCATGATCACCTCACATGTTAGGGAGATAAATTAAAATCAATTTAAGCTGCCTGCCAAACATTTTTTCAAAAATAAAAATAAAAGGTACCGAAAGGGCGTTAGATAAATCTAGCGTAACCAAGTCCCCGTACCTAGAATCTCTGGTTCGTAGGAGTAAAGTAAATCTACCATTACTTTACTTGGGTTTCTAATCGACCCATCAAAAAACTAATTAGTGGCGACTCCTAAATAAAAATTATTTGCATGTTAAGAATCCAAACCTAAAGTCGCGAATTGGTATGGGCTTGGGAGAGCCCGAGTTAAGTCTAGGCTTAACAATTCATTAGTCAAACCCTAGGTGGTTCACACCTCGAAAAATTTGGTCGCGACAGCATGACTACATGGATGATATGTGCATTTCACATGAAATTTTGGTTGTCTTGCTTGTTGCATTGTGTAGTTTGATGGATCTTTATTACTGAGTGGTTGTACTCACCTCTTTTGGAGACTAACATTTCAGACTAGATGTTATGTCTCTGTCGCCAGTCACCCCGGTACTTTCTATGGCATACCGACTAACGTCGAGGTTGAGTGTTCGGAGCATCATCACCTCAAGATCTGGGGGTTAATTTTTGTTCGTGTGTGGGTCTTGGTTTTGTACGACGTGGGATCACCCGCCGGCCCTGTCATTCAGGAGTTCTTGTCCGTGCATGTCCGTTGCGACGGGGTTATGCTAGGGATGCTGCTGTCGTCGCCGGCTAACGGACTAGGTTGGGTGTGACTGAGCGTGATGGAGGGAGGATGAAGCTTCTTTTTGGATAGCCAACACTGGATGATGGATCGATGTACATGACTGCTGTGGGGTTGGGTACTTTTGGTTATAGTCGAGCTTAGTAAAGCCTTGGCCTTTTGATGTACCGACTCGTGATGTCCATCAAAGTTATGTAAATAAAAGTGGTTCGGCTCTAACTTATATATGAAATGTGTAGTTGGTGTGCATTGCATTGCATTATCCTATTGAGCATGGGGTAGGGAGATACCGATTATGTTTCCGCTATATGAACTGCACTAGGACCGATTTAAATGATACAAACCCCCAGGATTTATGGACCTTACTATAATTTTATGGTATCAGAATGACATGTTATTAGGATACAAGGAAAGGTAAGTGGACTGTGGCGACCTTAACGGATCAGGGGCTGTTTCGAGGGTGCCACACGCCTGGGTTGGGCGACCTCAGGCGACCGCTACTTGAGGTGGCCTAAGGTGGGCAACCTCATGCGATAACATCCGGGGGCCAGATTTGGCTGTTCGGCGGTCCGATCATTGGATCCGACGGTCTGGCAACCAGATTTGGTCGGTGGGTGGCCGGACTTCAATTTTTTTTTTTTTAATTTAATAAAAGTCCTTTACAAATGCAATTTTTACCGATCTGTATTTTGGCCAAAGTTATTCCTCAATACACTTTAGAATTACAATTCACCAAATACCATTTGTATTTTTGCAAAGATATTCCCCAAAAGTCGAACCAAATGGGGCCATAATGGGTTAATATCATTCAAAATTCTAAATTAGTATATATGTGACAAATTTTATAAAACTAATTCTTTTACTATTAAAAACTCCAAATTAGTATATCCATGATAAATTTACTTCAGATTGATTTTTTAACAATCCAAAACCCAAAAATGATATATTTGTGGTAAATTTACACTATTTATTTCCGTTAAATTGGATAATACAAAAAAAAAAAAAATCATAAACTAGTACATCTATGACATTTGGGGAGAAAAACTATAAATTTGTATACCCTTCAATTGTCACGTATAATTGAACTTAGTAAATTGGTGGTAAAATCTAATGAAAACTAACGGAGAGTAAATTTATCATAAGTATACCAATTTGACATTTTTAATTGTCAAAATATTAATTTCCTGATATAGATGATAGATTGTGGAGTTAAACCTCCCAACTTTGCCATTGCCAACTCCTCAGGAAAGTGGGAAGAAAAGCAATGCACGTATGAACGCTCGGTTGGACGATGACCTGCTCAATCTGTCTCCCCCGTCTATCATCACGCATGGCGTTGACTTAGGATGAGTTGACTTTCTTGGGCTCCAAGAGTTCTGCTTGGCGGCTAAGTAGAATGGCTTGTAACAATAAACAATTTCGCTCCTTTAAAACGGGGGAATACTTGGTCTCGACTGCGGTTCCCTCTAAGCGTCATTCTCATTTTGGAAATGCTGAAACAAAAGAACATGGAGTCCCAAGAACGAGACTTCGAGGCCGACCATGACAGCGTCGGTGCTGTAGATTACTCACTCGCACATGATTATCTTGTCGGAAAGGAGAGACGAGGCGAAGCAGTTGATGAGCGAGCGGGAAGCGCGATCGACAAAAGCGATTATGCCGGCAGAAAGGTCCATCAATTTTACTTCGTGAAATATCATCCATTCGAGAACCCAAGCTTGGTCGCGACTGAAAAGATTGTTCAGCATCGGTTCATCATCGACCAAAAGAGGAAAGAAGAGCTGTTGAGAACTTCTCGTCAACAAGTATATTTCTCATCTGGTGTAGAAAGAAATTCGTATCTAAGGAAGACAAGTATGATGTGCAATCACAAACCAATGCTTGCTACTAGAATATAATTACTGAGTAACTTAGTGAAACCGATATAACTGCTAATGATAGTCCTATACTGAAATAACGAGTATTCCCTGGATTAGTTAAGGAGCAATAGATGGTGTTGATTACCCGTATATCCTCTCCCCAAACCGCAAATGTATATCTGGTGTCAATCCTAACGTTTGATTATACTCTGATACATATTTTTGGTTCTCAGATGGATCGAGACCTATACTTCTCGTTGCGCTATATGAGATACCGGCAACAGCAATGGGGAAGAGAGGACTTGAAGTTGCTGAAATTATCTATGGACAAGCTATGCTTCGCGAACAAAGTGAGCCTCTGCAAGGCCATCAAACCGAGCTCTTCAGTGGACGAGATAGATAACCTGGTTAGTAAGTGGTTAAAGGTTTTTCCTGCAGTAATTTAAAATGATTGTATGAGCAAGGCTTCGATTACAGCCGATATGATATGTACTTTGGCTGATAAAATGGTGTAGAGCTTGCATTTTGGAATGCTTCATGGAGGCAACAACCTGGCCGATGAAAGGCGGCTCTTAAAAAAGATAAGCGAAGCCCAAAGGAAGGCAGATCCATGCATGTCCATGCAAGAATTCGATGAAAAGGTATGATTGACACACGACCTGGTGCGTTACGGACTTTGTTTTGACCTGACTTCTTTTGGTTTCCCAACCTTTGCGCTCGGGAAAATACAGATCTGGAGGTTGCATTATACAAATCAATGGCGGAGACCTGATTATAATGAGGAGAGGAATAGGCATGAGATCAAAAGGCTTGAATTGGCAAAAGAGGAGGCCATGACAAGTGCTGCTTGCAAGGGGAAGATGTGGGATTCTTTGGGCTCAAAGCTAACCATAAGAAAGCAAGTTCAAGTAAAGAAAATCAGACAAATTACATGTTCAAACTCTTGGCCTAACTAATTTTGTTTCTCTTCTTGCTAGCTAATGATTTGCTTATGTATTTTAGCACATAGAAGAGGGACTAGATAAAACTAGACAGCAGCACTTGGCTTTCAATGCTGAATTCGCTTTGGTCAAGAAAGAATTGGCATCGGTCAAAAACAAATTGAAATCAGTGGAGAAGGAACTGTTGTGCATTGAAAAAATAAAGGGCGATGCCCACAAATTCATCCTCGAATGGAAAAAAGAGCATCAAGAAGCGGTAGGACGATACATATATCCTCTTGCTTTCGCTAGCTGCATTTTTCCTAGTTACTTATGGCTTACTTGATTCATTTTCAGAATGCCTGCTACAACAAACACGTTTCGCTCATGAAAGCTGCACGACAACTCGCTGAGAAGAGAGACATTGAAGCACTTCAAGATTTGTCTACCCGAGAGGTTCTTTCATCTCTCTCTCTCTCTCTCTCTCTCTCTCTATCACGTATTGCTGTTACAATTGCAATTGCTATACCAACGTTTGTTAGTCCTTTTCTCGGTATTAATTAGGTAGAAAAGTTTATGCATCAATGGAATGGCGACCGACGCACGAGGCAGGATTACGAGAGGGGGATTCTAGCTTCGCTGAATGCGCGGGGGCTGAATAGGGATGGAAGGAGAAGGAATCACGATGAGAACCCAATAGTAATTGAGGATCCGACGATGATGAAGATACCCAGAAGGCTCAGGAAAGCCATACAAGCGCAGCGAAAGGCGGATCTTCGAGCAGAAAACCCATGTTGATGTAGAATCAGAGTCCTGATAAAAATCAGTTCCAAAATGTCCATCACTGTCCTGAGAAATTATGTTTTGTCAACAATTATTAAGAATTTTCTGAACGTTGCCACAGAATTATATACAGAAACTGCGCAAGGGATCAGTATTCTTGCGACAGACATGAGTTTACTTAGAAAAACCCAAACATAACACGACATGACAAAATTTACTCGAAACTTAGACAAATCGCGTGTAATGACATCAATAACAAATGCAAGTATGGTGAAATGGAAATGAATGAAAGCCGGTGTGAAATAGAGTTAATGTTGCCTCACCAACAAATGTTGTCGAAATCCGCTCCTCTTACACGTGAATCCTGTTTTGCTTGAAAAGAAAAAGGCTTGGACTGTATTAGGACCCGTCACTCACTCTTGGAAAGTTTGGTTTAAGGGGCCAACGAAGCACCAGCTGGGCAAGCCTCTCACTGCAATCTCATTATAATACGAGTGGGAAGCCCAGAACCAGCTATCTTCCTAGCGATATACCTAAGCCCATATATGTCATCCATAGACTAATCAAGGTTTCTTGATATAGATGATAGACCGCATAATCAAAACTCCGAACTTTGAGTTGCAAATTAAGTCTTGAAACATTTTAATCTCACCGCTTCTTGAAATTAGATCGGCTCACATGCACGTCACTGCTCAAAATGGGTCATAAACCTATTATAACTCATTTTTCGTTAAATGGGTCATATATGAGTCAAGTGAAAATTAAATATGAGTTACAAATGGGTCTTAAAAAGTAAAGTAAGAAAAGAAATGGGTCTAAATGGGTTATTAGGAAATCCACTTTGAATCCATGGCCTTCCTCCTCTGCCTCCTCAACTCTCTCTTCCTTCCATCGATTGCAAATCTTTGGATGAGCAGAGCAACCCCTTTCCTTTCTGATCCTAACAGATTGTAGCCACTGCCTACCTCACCGTCACGCCGCCATCTTTGTCACCAATTCCAAGCTTGTCAGCCTCAAGCGAGCCGTGACCTCGCTTGTTGCGACGGAGCTCGGGCTCACGGATCGGCCAAGCCCCGAGCTAACCAACTATAATGGAGCTCGGCGGCTCGGGGCTCGCTTAGACGGGTAGAGCCTTGATCTCGCCAGACTATGGCTTGGCCGATCATCGTTGGCAAAGTAACAAGGGAGAGGAAGGAGGAGGAAAAAGAAAGAAAAGAGAAAAGAAGAAAAGAAGAAAATAAAATAAATAATAATTATTTCAAAAAATTTTAAAATAATAAAAAATTTGATTTTTTTTTTCTTAATGATTTTGGTAGATAGATATCCATATACATATTGGAGAGGTACTTTTAGAGGAAGCTCGATGCTGTTTAGATTGATAAATAGAAATTCTAAACATCATAATGTAATTTTTAACTTGGTGAGTTAAAATCAAGAAATCAACCAAAATAAAATAGAATTACAGTTAAGAATTTATGCATTCTCGCATTCAAGAAGATTTGTAATAAGAAAATATTATTTTCATGTCAATTATTAGCTCATCAAAAATTTTCTTATCAAGAGTTCTTCAAAAGTATTTCAATTTAAAGGTTTTTCACATTTTTTATTTTATTTACTTTTTAAATTTGGCGTGAAGTTTTTATTGAAGTAACTAAATTGAGTTAAATATAAATGTGTTTCAATAATATAGGTCGTGTCGGGTATGAGCCATTAAATTTATATTGCATTAAAATGGGTTGAAATGGGTTAAATGGATCAATATGGGTCGGATTATTTTCGACTCGACCCAAACCCGACCCGACCCATCCATTTGACGGCCCTACTGCTCAATTGCTTCGGACATTGCCATGTCTTCAAGAAGAGGAAGCAAAAGCAATGCACGTAAGAGCGCTCTGTTGAACATTGACCTATTGCTCAATCTGTCTCCCCCCCTCAATCATCACGCATGGCGTTGACTTCAGATGAGTTGACTTGTGCCCCCTTTCTTGGGCCCCAAGAGCTGTGCTTGGAAGCCAAGTAGAATGGCTTGGAACAATGAACAAGGTCTCTCCTTTAAAAAGGAATAGAGGTGAATGCTTGGTCCCCACTCCAATTCACTCGAGCGTTGTTCTCATTTGGAATATGCCAAAGCAAAAGAACATGGAGTCCCAAGAATGTGACTTCCAGGGTGACCACGACGGCGTCGGTGCTGTTGGTTACTCCCACACTCGTGATAATCTTGTTGAAAAAGAGAGACAAGGCAAAGCAGTTGAGGAGAGAGCTGAAAATGTGATCGGAGAAAGAGAGAATGCTGGCGGAAAGGTCCATCAGTTCTATTTTGTGAAACAACATCCATTCAAGAACCCGAACTTGGTCGCGACTGACAAGATTGTTCAGCATCGGTCCGCGATCGAGCAAAAGAGGAAAACAAAGCTGGTATGTCTGAACATTTTTTGCATCTTAGATAATTCCAGTTGAGAACTTCTCATCAGCAAAGAAGAAAAGCTGGTTACCTTTGGTGACTCGGTGTACCGATGACGGAAAATGTATATTCTGTGTCAATCCTAATGTTTCATTATGCTCTGATATACATGTTTGGTTCTCAGATGGACCGAGACCGATTATACTTCTCGTTGCGCAATTTGAGATACCATGCCCTTATGTTGGGAAGGGAGGACTTGAAGTTGCTGAAATTATCTATGGACAAGCTGTGCTTCGCGAACAAAGTGAGCATCTGTAAAGCCATCAAACCGGGCTCTTCAGTGGGCGAGATCGATAATCTGGTTAGTAAGAGCAAGATATGGTTAAAAGTTTTTCCTGCAGTACTAGAAAAATGATTATATAAGCAAGGCTCTGATTGCAGCTAATATGGTACTGTATGTTGGCTAATAAAATGGTGTAGAGCTTGCATTTTGGAATGCTTCATGGAGGCAACAACCTGGCTGATGAAAGGCGGATCTTAAGAAAGACGAAGGAAGCCGAAAGGGAGGCAGATCCAAGCATGTCCATGCAAGAATTGGATCGAAAGGTACCATTCGATGCACGACCTAGTGTATTATGAACTAAGTACTCGCATTTAAAAACAGGCCTTGGATTCGACCCAACTTCTTTTGGTTTCCCCATCTTTACGCTTGTGAAAATGCAGGTTCGGTGGTTGCGTTGTGCGAACCATTGGCCAAGTCTCAGTTCAGATGAGGAAAGGAAGGTCAGGGAAGAGATGAAAGAACCTGAATTGGCAAGGGAGGAGGCCATGACAAGTGCTGCTTGCAAGGGGAAGATGTGGGAATCTATGGGCTCAAAGCAAACCATCGAAAAGAAAGTTCAAGTATGGACAATCAGAGAATAACTTGTTCAAACTCATGGCCTAATTAATCCTTTTTTCTTCTTGCTAGCTAATGATTTTGTTTATGCATCTTAGCTCATAAAAGAGGGACTGAACAAAACTAGAGGAAGGCACTCGTCGTTCAATGCCGAATTCGCCTTCATCAAAAAAGAGTTGAAATTGGTCGAAAATGACTTGAGTTCTTTGGAGAAGGAACTGATGTCCACAGAACGAATAAAGGGCGACGCCGACAAATTCATCCTCGAATGGAGGAGAGAGCATCAAGAAGCAGTACGACAATACGTAAATCCTCTCGATTTCGCAAGCCGCCTTTTTTCTAGTTACTTATGATTTTCCACTTGTGATTGATTTCAGAATGTCTGCTACAACCAACATGTTCAACTCATGGAAGCAGCAAGAGAACTTGCTGAGAAAAAAGACATTGAAGCACTTCACGTTTTGTCTACTCAAGAGGTCCTTTCATCTCTCTCTCTCTCTCTCTCTCTGCATCATGTATTGGTGTTCCATATTGCCATACCAACGTTCTTTGGTCTTCTTTTGGGTATTAATTAGGTAGAAAAGTTCATGCATCGATGGAACGGCGACGGACACTTGAGGCGGGACTACGAGAGGAGGATTCTAGCTTCGAGCAGGGACGGAAGGAGAAGGAATCGCGATGAGAGCCCGATAGTAATCAAGGGTTCGACAACAGCGAAGATACCCAGGAGGCTCAGGAAAGCCATACAAGCGCGGCGAAAGGAGGATCTTCAAGCAGAAACTTAGCATTGATGTAGAATCAGAGTCGTGATAAAACTCAGTTCAAAAATGGTCATCACCGTCCTCTATCGGAAACTATGTTTTGGCAACAATTATTACGAAATTTCCGAATGCGGCGACAGAATAATATCCAGGGTCTGTATACTTGAGACAGACATAAATTTACTTTGAAAAAACCCGAAATAACAACACAGAACAGACTCGAAACTGACATGAATATGAAGAAGAGGTTGATGAAAGCATATCCTCGAGCATCTTTGTTCCACAAATCCATTTTGAAAACTTCATACATTCACATTGCAGTTCTAGCAAACATTGAGGGAATTAGGGCCTTACATGTCAAATTAATCAGATTGAACCAACTTTTTAAAAATGAAACCAATATAATTGGTACGATTTCCATTCTGATCCAATTCAAATGAGAAATTTTTAATTCAGAGTTACTGGAAAAAACCAAGAAAAATTGGAACGAAATTAGAGCAAGGATCGAATACGACGAGAAACACAGATGGACCATGAATCAGAAAGAACGTAGCGAAGTAATATTTTTCTCATCACCTGATAAGATTTTATCATCACTCGCGATATTACTCTCATCATGTTCATGGAGTCCAACGGAAAAGCCGCGAAACTCGCGAGCGCGACGAGGGAAATCGTCAAAACCCACGAAAAATCTCGAGAGCAAGTTCTTGGTTTTCTTGGGTTCAGGAAGCAGAACGGGGACCAAGAAAGTATCAGTCTCGCAGGCAGGCTCGAGGGTAGAGTCCCACTCGAACCGGCGACTCGAGAATTCGATGCAGAGCAGAAGATGCAGAAGTTCAAAAAGAGAAGAAGACGGAAGACGAATTCGACAAGACGCGACGTTCACAAGAAAAATTGGAGCTTCGACATGACTCAGAGCGAGAGAGAAAGAGAGAGAGAGGCTGTTGAGCTCGCTGCGGCTATGGAAACTGGAAGTGGAGCATCGGTTTTATAGGATGGTATAGGGTTGATGTTCTGTCAGGGTCGAGAGATCCCAAAGGCCCAAAGGCCCAAAAGCAGAAAAGCCCGATGTTCTGTCATGGTCGAGAGAGCCCAAAGGCCCAAAAGCAGATAAGCCCGCCCAATCTCTCTCTCTCTCTCTCTTCTCTCTCTCCAGAAGTATAATTGCAATGGCTGCATCGCCTCACCGTCATGTGGGGTGCAAACCGACCGACACAAAATGAGATGCATGACCACGCAGAGGCCAAATACGTTTAGATTCAAGGGACGACAGAATTTATATAATGGGTTGATATCGTTCAAAACTCTAAGTTAGTATATATATATATATATATGACAAATTTATCAAAAATAATTTTTTATTATTATTAAAAACTCTAAATTAGTGTATCCATGACAAATTTATTTCAGACTAATTTTTTAATAACCAAAAACCCAAAAATGATATATTTGTGTGAAATTTACACTATAAGTTTCTGTTAAATTGGATCAATATAAAGAAAAATTACAAACTAACACATCTATGACAATAAGAGGGAAAACCCTAAATTGGTATACCCATCAATTGTGTCATTGAATTGGGAAATTTGATGATAAAATGTAATGAAAACTAACGGAGGATAAATTTATCACAAGTGTATTAATTTGAAAATTTTGATTATCAAAATATTAATTTGCAGTAAATACGTTATAAATATATTGATTTAATATTTTTTATGATATTAACCATAATATAATTGGTTGGTTACTCTGTTATTATTGTTACGTTGTGTATCTTTTACATAAGATGCTTTCTCATTGCTCCCTCCCTCCTTTTTTTTTTTTTTTGAATGATCCAAACTAATCACCCCATTAGAAGTGCGATTATTGAGCATGCCTTTTATTGTCCACACATATCCAAGCTTATCACACATCAAAAGTGCGATTATTACGCATCAATATAAATTACTATTTTATATTAGTTCTAACGTTAGCATAAAAATATATACTTACACATTCGTCATCAGATGGATGATGACATAAGTGTTTGAAGTTGGCTATAATATAATTTTTTACATGTCAACCAACCAATATTAAGTATGATTTTCACGCTTTTTATGGACGTTTATAATCTACATCTACGTACCTTAACTGATAAACTTCACAAAAGACATATATTGATGAGAGACTGCGCCCGATATACTAAAATTAATCATTAAGAGAGACTCTGGAAGCAAATTTCATCTGCTCTTTAATCATCTTGTATGCTACTTGGAGCGATTTTTTTTTCTGTTTAATTCACGTGGAACAGGCCCAGTCATCATAACAGCGACATAATTTCGATTATGAAAAAAAAAAAAAATTATATAGTCCTTAGCTCCATGCAGCAAAAACCAAAAAAGCCGAATAACAGACCGGAAGAACCGCGGACCCGGTCAAGCAGCATCGTCGCTGATTGGTTCTTCACGCGTCTAAAATGCCGTCGCACTCTATCCCTCCGCACTCGTCCAGATCTGCATTCGGCCACACGTCGACTCTCCCATGCCGGATCGCGGACGGCCAATCTTGATGGCCCTTTCGCAGAAGCTCGCGATCTTCTCTCTTGATATAATATCAACTCTCATCAGATACTTCACTCCCTCTGCGCGCTGCATGTCTATAAATACTGGCCATCTGCTGACAGCACATTCCATCCACAACCCAACTTCCAAAAACCCTAGTTTGGTCACGGCTTAGAAGTCCCACTTTCGAGTTGAAACCTTAGCTACTTCGTTTCAGACAGCGAGCAACCTTGGTGAAGATCTCTCTGATATTTGGAGATGGCAAAGGGTGTGGCTTTGGCTTGTTTCTTGGGTCTGTTTCTTGCATTTGCAGGGGCAGATCATAGCCCGCTGCAGGATTTCTGTGTCGCTCAAGCTGGCGGTTCGGGTAAGAAATATGCACCGAAAAGAAGAAGATGTGTTGGGGAGAAGTTCGTGGCTGTCTGAATATGTGTTTTATATATATTTTTTGTCTTCTTTTTCCATAAGTTGAGTCTGAAAATGCGTTTTGTGCTTCCCATGGCAGTGTTTGTGAATGGCGTGGCTTGCAAGGATCCCAAAACGGTTAAGGCAAACGACTTCTCCTTCAGCGGGCTCCATCTTCCGGGCAACATGTCGAACCCTGTTGGCTCGAGGGTCACGCCGGTGACTGTGGCTCAGCTACCTGGACTCAACACCCTCGGCATCTCCGCAGCGCGCATCGACATCGCACCGTGGGGAATCAACCCTCCCCACACTCACCCCCGCGCCACCGAGATTTTGCTAGTCTTGGAAGGGACCCTTGAGGTTGGGTTCATCACTTCCAACCCCGACAATCGTCTCATCTCCAAGGTCTTGCAGAAGGGCGATGTGTTTGTCTTCCCTCAAGGCCTTGTCCATTTCCAGAGAAATACTGGTTTTGGGAATGCGGTTGCCATCGCAGCTCTCGGTAGCCAAAATCCTGGTGTCATTACAATTGCTAATGCCTTGTTTGGTTCGACGCCTGATATTCCTGGAGACATTCTTGCCAAGGCATTTCAAGTTGATAAAACTGTAGTTGGACAAATTCAATCGAAATTTTAGACAATAAATTAGTGCGGAGCATTTGAGATAGGGTTGTCTAGACGCAAAGTCCATCGATTCATTTGTTTAACCTCGTGTTTGGCCCTTACTTTTGTATTTATTTATTTTCACTTTATCCCCGTTGATTGATATGTAATTTAAAGTTGCGAGCCGATTTTTTTATTTTTTTGTTAATTTTTCTTATATTTTATTAGATTTAATTTATCATTTTTACTAATGTCTAAAATTTCCATGCTCATTGACAATTTATCATTCTTTAATTGAATGTCTTACCGCTTTTTTCCAATAAAATCACCAATTGATTTTAGATTATTAGGTGTAATTAATTGTGTTCCTTACTAGTGTCATGAATTTTCAACTTTTATTTGTGTGACTAGCCAGTTTTCTCTCATTATGTTACTAACAGTTTTGATTTATCAAGTCCCATTTGATTTGCTTCCTAGTATTTATTATTTTATTTACCTATCTTTATATTGAGTTAGTAACTTTTGCTTGACTTACTCACCAATAGGCTAAATTTACCAACTCCTTTTAGAATATATTATCTTTAATTGGCGCAATTACCAACTTTTACCCTTTTTTTGTTCATAAACTTTTACCCCCGGTTAAGTTACCAATAGGTTTTGTATAACCCACACTCTTTTGAGTTACCAATCGACATTCATTTGATTTTTTTTTTTTAATTACCAACTTATTTTTCCACTACTTTACAAATGATTGCTTCTTACCATAATCTTGAATTTACCATTATTACATGAAATTACTAAATTTTATTTGAGTAGATTATTACTTTTCCCCAATTAAGTTTCCAACTAATTTTGAATTGCCAACTCTTATTTGAGTTGCTTATCGATGTTCGCTTATCTCCTTATTTAAAATATAACTTCTCTATTAAATTACCACAATTTATTTTTCGACTTGCCTTTTTCTCAATCCCTTTTTTAGAAATTATCAACTTCAAAAAGAGTAACTACCAATTTTTCTCCAACTGGATTACCAACTCCTATTTGAGTTAATTACCAATGTTTGTTTTGTTTTCTTTGAAATACTAACTCTCTTATATCTTATGAAAAAAAAGTCTTTTAACCTTTATCAACTTTCTTTACATTTCTTATAAAAAAAGTTTGACTTTAGCAATGCCATGCAAAATTATCAATCTTCATTTGTGTGACTTACAAAAGCTTCTCCGATTAAATTATGAACTATTTTTGGATTATCTATTCCCATTAAATTTTTTACTAAATTTTAATTTTGGTTTCAGTAATAATATGCAAGAACATTCCATAGTTTTAGTAAGATATAAAAGGCTTAGGGATGTTAAATATCATATTATTCAGAAACCCTAGTAGCTATCGAGTGAATGACCGTCAACAAACAAAGGCGTTGTAGGTGTTGACGCCTAAATTTCTTTTTTTAATTAATTAGTTTTTTATTTTTTATTTATTTGGTATTTTTGAACAATAAACAAAAAAGAAAAAAAAAAAAAAGAAAAACAGAAAAAAAGAAGCTGCAGCACGTTAGGTTGGGCCTTCAAGCCCAGCCCAACGATTTTCCTTCCCCTACCCCGCAGATCCGGACCCAGCCCGACTCACGCGTCTGTCGTCTTCCTTGCGTGGATAGGCTACACGTGCCGAAGATGACGACGTGCGCGACGCCGGAGTAGAGAGGAGGAGCAATGATGGGACGTGGAGTAGGGGCAGCTGGCGTCGGATGGGGACACCGATTCGGCCAGCGGAGGCTGCTCGGCGTGCGAGGACTGACGGTCGAAGCTCCGTTAACCGACCGCTCCCCTCGCCTATAAATAAGCCCCCAACTTCGACGACGAAGGCCACGGATCAGAGGAGAGAGAGAGGCCAAGCAAGGATCAAGGTTGCGAGCTTCGGACAACCCATTGAGAGACTTCAGGGGAGGTCCGAGGACGAGCAGCTGGAGATCTGAGGCCAGCCGGAGGAGAGGGTTGAGAGAGAGAGAGAGAAGTCGAGCACAGAGGAGAGGAAGGGGCGTTGAGCACCCTTTGCCATTGTCGCCGTCTCCACCACTTGCTGTCCGCCACCTTGTCACAAGTAATGAGGGTCGCCGTCGTCACCGTCACCACCATCGCCGTCGTTGGCCCCGGTGGCACCTCAGCCCCTCCTCGGTGCTGCAAATCGGGAACCCTAGGGTTCCCGACTTTTCGGGTCGCCGCCTCGGGTCGTCAGGTCGGACCTGGGCTAGGAATCGGGTAGGGTTTTGGCGCATTTTGGGGTGCGGCGGAAACTAGATTGTGACCTGGGTCGGATCCGGGTAGGGTTTCACTGGAAAATCAAATCGCGGACTCGGATCGGATCCTAGGTAGGGTTTTGCTGGGGCTGGGTCGTAAGGTCGAACTGGATTGTTCCCAAAATGATGGGCCGTCGAGTCGTTTTAATAATAATAAAAGAAATGAGTCGGGCTCGCGTAGCAGGCCCGTCTGCGTTTTAGGTTAACGACTCAGGTCGGACCCAACCCATGAATCCAACTCAGGTCGGCTTTTATATTATTTTAAATGATATTTTAATAAATAAATAAATAAATAAATAAATAAATAAATAAATAAATAAATAATTTATTTTCCAAAAAATAAAAAATAATTTATTTTCGAAAAAATAAATAAAAATAATAAAAATATTTTATTTTCGAAAAATCAAGAAAAATTGAAAATAATTTATTTTCCAAAAATATTAAAAAAATATTTTATTTTTCGAAAAATAAAAAAATCAAAAATATTTCATATTCTCCAAAAAAGCCAAAAATTCATAAAAAAGCCAAAAAAGACTTGTATTTTCTAAAAAAATAATACAAAAAAAAATCCCTTTTATGTTCAAAAAATAGAAAAAGACCAACAAAATGTTTTTCCTCACCAAAATGCATGGAAAATCCCTCAAATATCCAACAAACCTCAGGTTTTAAACAAGATTAGGTACCGAAAGGACATTAGTGATTAACTAGTGTAATCAAGTCCCCGATCCTAATTTCTCTAGTTACGCAGGAGCAAGTATTTTTCCCAATACTTCGTATGGGTTTTTAATCAACCAACCCCAAATTGATTAGTGGCGACTTCATTTTAAAAATTGACTTACAGGTTAAAAAAGTTAGACTATTAAAGTCGTGAATTGGTGGACTTGGGAGAGTTCGGGTCTAATAAATTTAGCCGAACCATTAGCCTCCTCGGGTACCCGTATCTAATTGAGGGCACCGAAAAAAGAGGTCATGATAGTAGGGCAATGTAGATTGTTATCTATGACTTCTATCATTTCATTGATATCAAGTGAATCTCTAGAAACATGTGAATTGTGTGGCTAACCTAATACAAAATTTTGTAAGGGGACTGTGGTGGGTTACGATGAGTAAAAGTTTCTTCTTTCTAGTGACATACAATTCATAACGATTTCATTTTCAAGGTCTAGTATTGAAATAATTTCAGTGATTTTCTTGACTTTGTGCATGTTAACAAACAGTTTGAAATGTCTCGACTTTTAAAAAAAGGTTAGAGTCAAATAGTAATTGATTCAAAGAAATTTTTATTTTTCCATCATTTCAAAAACCTAATGAATCAATCATATAATTATGTAAATGAAGGATTTCAATCTTCGCAAGAAAATGAAATAAACATATACTCAATTACTAGAGTAAACATAAATTTATACTCAATCTCATGGATACATATCAAAAGCCACATTAAGTCATATGTATGGCTTGGAGGGAGATCTTTCTTTCACATCTTTCGAGACCACTATAAATATGATGTCAAAAAAAATGAAAATAAATTATTTTAGCCCTTACAAAAAGAAAAACTAAATCTTAAGTTTTTTCCATGCTCACATCATGTTGAGATTGCAGAAGAAAAAGTTACAAAATCCAATCCATTTTATCATAATCGATTAATTAACATGTTGGTTAAACATATTCTAAAATACATAAACAAATCATTGTATTGTCAAATTATCTAGGGAAAATCCCAAATAAAAGTCCAAAGTATCTCTATTTTCTAAAATAAGGGCTCAAAGTGGATTAGTTTCAATTAAGGGCACGAATTGGCCAATTTGTATGAAATAAATGCTTAAAGTGGCCATATCAATTTCAGAAAAGGGGCCTAACCTCTTAATTCGAAGGGTATTTTTGTCTTTCACTTTATTTTTATTTATTTCTATTTTTTTTGTTTCTTTTTCCCTTTCCCTACACTAACCATGGTGGAGGTCGTTGGACTTAGGCGAGGGTAGCCCTCACCTCGCACAGTTTAGGCTAGACAACTGCCAATGACCCTATTCAATCACCCGAGCTTCCTCAATGATTCAGGGAGTCGATATATGGAGCCACCCATCCTTTAAAGGCAATGATTTAAGAAAAAAACTGTTAAAAATTGAAGCTCAACTTGGATTAGGTATATGTGGTCTAAATTGGATTGGCTATGAGTCAATTAAATTGTACTGCATAAAAGTGGATCAAAATAGGTTAATTAAGTCAATTTGGTCAAACCAAATTTCTATTTATTCCAAATCCGACTTGACTTATACCTACTCATTTGACAGTTAGGCACGATGATATTTATAAGTTGTTGGAAAATGCCCTAAAATTCATGCCTGAAGAAACCATGTGATAGTCTTTGAACTTAAACATCATAGAACTATGCCTTTTCATAATTTACTCAATCGATGAAAACCAAAGCACATTGCTGGAGTTGTATTCACGCAATAATCAATAGTTAAGATAAGTACAATACCGTTAATTCTGAATGCAAACGAAAGCATCTCGTTTTCAATGTATATATATGTGGTGCAACAATAAGCCAAAATACGGCTATTATGAATAGATCAATCATTCCATTAAAGCCTCTCCATTCTCATACCCATAATGCATTAGCTACCAAGAAAAGATTTTTTTTTAAAAAAGAAGAATTTTATCAAGCGTCGTTTTCCTATATCGGCACAGAGTAAGAAACAAAATTCTTGCAGCACGTTAACCAAGCTTGCGTTTTCTTATATGTGTTAATGGAACAAAAGCTGAAGGGCAAATTAAAAAAGAGAACTTATTTTTGGCTACATGCCGTGTACTTGGTCAAGGGACAACTTCGTTGATTAATTCTTCTTGCGCGTGAAATCGCCTTCTCTCTCAATAAATCCACACACCATAATCTCTATTATGCATGAGAAAATTGCCTCCATTTTGCATTTGGCAAGACATGGATTCTCATAGAAAGGGACGGCAAAAAATCAACAGGAGACTCTTTCTTTGGAAATTGACCTCCTTCTTACATTTATCTGAACCTTTGTCCTCTTCTGCTCCTGCACGCATATAAATACTGGCGACCTCCTCGTACCATTTCATCCACAACAACAAACAAAATCCATCTTGATTGCTCACGGAGAGAGAGAGAGAGAGAGAGAGAGAGAGAGAGAGGTCCCCATTGAAAGTTAAACTCGATCTCTTCATTTTGCGGAGGATTTTGCTTTCGGAGATGGCGAAAAGTGTGCTTTTGATTTGTTTCTTGGGTCTGGTGTTTGCTTTTGCGGCTGCTGATAATAGCCCTCTCCAGGATTTCTGTGTCGCTGAAGTTGGCAGTTCAGGTAATCAATGCATGCTCGTGACTGTCTGAAGAGTTTTGATAGTGCTTCTTTTTTTCCTAGTAGAACTTTGGCTTCTGCGTAGTAATTTTGTAGAATGAATCCGTCATGTAATCTGAGAGTGGCTTTCATTTGACTAGATAAAGTCCTGATAGCATGCTTCGATATAATTCCTAGGACAAAACGCTTCCTGGCAAAATAGTGTGCAAACTACAACTAGAGATGGCTTTAGTCCATCTGGTGCTTCACTGATTCAATTTTTATCGCTCACAATACAGTTCTCGTGAATGGCCAACCATGCAAGGACCCCGAAACAGTTCAGGCAAATGACTTCTCCTTCAGTGGGCTCCATCTTCCAGGCAACACGTCAAACCCTGTTGGCTCCACGGTCACCCCGGTGACCGTGGCCCAGCTCCCAGGGCTCAACACTCTCGGAATCTCCATGGCGCGCATCGACATCGCACCATGGGGAATCAACCCACCCCACACTCACCCACGAGCCAGCGAGATTTTGCTAGTCTTGGAAGGAACCCTCGAAGTAGGGTTCATCACTTCCAACCCCGACAACCGCCTCATATCCAAGATCTTGCAAAAGGGTGATGTGTTTGTCTTCCCTCAAGGCCTAATTCATTACCAGAGAAATACTGGTTATGGGAATGCAGTTGCCATTGCAGCTGTTGGTAGCCAAAACCCTGGTGTCAATACAATCGCTAATGTTGTGTTTGGGTCGACGCCTGATATTTCTGTAGACATTCTTGCCAAGGCATTCAAAGTTGATACAACTGTTGTTAGCCAAATTCAGTTGAAATTTTAGAGAAGAATTAGTGGGGAGCTTGTGAGATAACGTTGTTTGAGAGCAAAGTCCGTCAATTCGTTTGTTTAAATTTGTGTGTGGCCATGTATCTTTGAAAATTCAACTTTCTGTCCTATTGATTGTATTTTCCAGTATCGTCCTTGGATGGTTTATTATATATGACCCAAATTAAAATCTCTCTCTCTCTCTCTCTCTCTCTCTCTCTCTCTCCTCCCTCCCTCCCTCCCTCTTTGTGTCTGCCATTGGTTATATTACATCTACGTGGCTTCCGCATCATCAATCAGAGGCAATTTAGCTGGATAAAGATGAAAATGTGCCACAGACATATCTGTTACCTTTTCATTATGGAACGTTTTGTTCCATCGTATACATTCTGTAAGAGTATCTTTTGAAAATACATGAGGTATCGAAGTAACATTGTCAAAATCAAAGATATCTCGCCGTAATGTACATAAGATAAATATTATGTCAAAATGAGCTTAGATTTTTATTATTTTTTTTTCTAAAGGGTAATTAAGCATGGCGGATTTTCATGGCTAATAATAGAAAAGGATAACAACATGTCTACTCTTCAGTCGATTAATTGAAGTAAATATTTGGATGTGCACACACTCGTACATACGGAAATTTTTTTAGATGAATGGAGCGCATCAGGATGCATTCAGTTCAATATATATGAACCCTTGATATTAGTAGGCCCTGCCATGTAAAATCCATATAATTTAAAATTTGAGATGCTTGGATACTATGCACAATCTAAATTGAAGGATCTCACCGTATTTGAAAGTGGAGGGCCCATTGCATTAAGTATTTACTTAACTTGCCCTTTGCAGTGAAATGCCTATATCTTTGAATTGTTAATTTTGTAGTAAGATATGATGTATGAGAAAAAGATGAGACTTGCATAATTGTCGCATTCTATAATTTTGTAAAATAATATTAAATTTAATGAAGCTTTACATAAGTATGTGGCAGAAGAAGATGATATAATGTTAAGTTTCCTCAACACATAAAATAAATAAAATGGAAGTTGTTCCCAAATTAAAGAATATATATAAGTATAGCCGTGCTATTTATACTCTCTCTTTAGCTTATCAACTCCCTTGAAATAGTATTTTGACGCTATCATTCTTTGTGGTTCCCCTCTTTTAGTGCATTATACGACGCATTATATCCACCAACGATTATTAAAGTCAAATGTGGGGCCCATTTTGTGTCCCTTTTTTATTACTTGATTTTTTTTTTTTCTTTTGTATCACTCCATTCTCTCTCTTTGCTTGTTCATCATCCCCTTCTTCCTCTCTACTTGCTCCACCTATGTCCTCCATTGTGCCTTTAATCCTAAAGGCTCCATTGGCCGCGCTGTTTGCTTGCTTTACCACCTTGCCTCCTCTAGTGATCTCAAACCTGCCATTGTTTAGACTTTCCCGACCATCTTCTACTTCGCTGTGAAGGGGAATAAGATTGGGGAGGTTTCACTTGACTTCACTGTGTGCCTCAACAATTTCGAGGATGAAGATCCAATCAATGGTGATGAACCTGATGAACTAGAGAGAGAGAGAGAGAGAGAGAGAGAGAGATGATATACCCTATTTGGATTTGCAAATGGAGTAATCCTAACCTGAGAGAAGCAACATTGTCACCTTAAAAGCATCGGAGGTATCGCCTGACAATCCGTTGGTCAATGACTCAGCAGAGCTATTGAAGATGTCTATTTTGTCATTGGACTCGTCGTTATCTGATGTTGCCATTGAAGCATTGCAGCATTTTAAACCATCTTCGCTAAAGTTTGGCTCGAGCTCAGCCACTCCAACCCTGCCTCCTCCATCCTTGCCGGATTGAGGATGAATTTTACTGGTTAACAGAATTAAGTACACAGTGCAAGAGTGAACAAAAAGATAACAGTGAGAATTTTTTGGTGAGACCAGAGTCACCATATTTAGCAACAAAGATCTTGTTGGGGTTGACGATGGGGACGACGGTCGTTGACCTGACAACGTCGCACTTCAGCAGGTGGAGCTCGCACCTGCACCTCTTATGCATCGTCGCCATGCTCTAATCGCTTGCATTCACATCCTTGTCCATCTTGTGAAAGTTCCTCTCCGTTGTCGCCCCGCACTTACCCCTGCGCCACCGAGATTTTGCTAGTCTTGGAAGGGACCCTTGAAGTTGGGTTCATCACTTCCAACCCCAACAATCGTCTCATCTCCATGGTCTTGCAGAAGGGCGATGTGTTCGTCTTCCCTCAAGGCCTTGTCCATTTCCAGAGAAATACTGGTTTTGGGAATGCGGTCGCCATCGCAGCTCTCGGTAGCCAAAATCCTGGTGTCATTATAATTGCTAATGCCGTGTTTGGGTCGACGCCTGATATTCCTGGAGACATTCTTGCCAAGGAATTCCAAGTTGATAAAACTGTAGTTGGACAAATTCAATCGAAATTTTAGGCAACAAATTAGTGCGAAGCATTTGAGATAGGGTTGTCTAGAAGCAAAGTCCATCGATTCATTTGTTTAACCTCGTGTCTGGCCATTACTTTTGTATTTATTTATTTTCACTGCATCCCTATTGACTGATATGTAATTTAAAGTTGCGAGCTGATTTATTTTTTGTTAAGTTTCTTATATTTTATTAGCTTTAATTTATCATTTTTACTAATGCCTAAACTTTCCCTACTCATCGTGAATTTATCAATCTTTAGTTGAATGGCTTACTTCTTTTTTACAATTAAATCACCAATTGGTTTTAGATTATTAGGTGTAATTAATTGAGTTCTTTACTGGTGTCATGAATTTTCAACTTTTATTTGTGTGACTAGCCAGTTTTTTTCCATTAGGTTATTAATAGTTTTGATTTGTCAAGTCCCATTTGATTTTTTTTTTTTGTCAGAATAGGAAACTATATTGAAGAAGTAAAACCATTATAACCGGCAGCTAAAGCATCCGCACATAAAATATCAATTAAATAAAACAGAGGAAAAATAGCCCAATTTTGAACAGAGGAAGCATAGTCATGGGCCTTGGTGGCCTAGTCGGCAGCAACGTTTGCCTCCCTTCTGTAGTGCATGAGAGAGATTAGGGAAACTTGTGAGCAAAGAGGCAGCTTCGGTGAACAAAGGCCGATCCTCCCATGGCGGTTTGTAGCAACGGTTCAGTATCTCGACCACCAGGAAGTTGTCTGATTCGAGAAGAAGTGGAGCATCTATGAAGCCATGGCGTTGCAGATGCTGAAGGGTTAAAGACAAAGCCTGGATCTCCGCCTGTAGGGCAGAAAATGCAGCAAAGTGTTTCGAAAATCCATCGGTAAGTCTTCCGTGATGATCCCTGCAAACACAAGCCATAGTACCTTCTCTTGAGTTGCTTCCTAGTATTTATTATTTTGTTTACCTATCTTTCTATTGAGTTAGTAACTTTTATTTGACTTACATACCAATAGGCTAAATTTACCAACTCTTTTTAGAATACATTATCTTTAATTGGTGCAATTACCAACTTTTACCCTTTTTTTTCATTCATAAACTTTTACCCTTGGTTAAGTTACCAATAGGTTTTGTATAACCCACACTTTTTTGAGTTACCAACCGACATTTATTTGATTTTTTTAAATTACCAACTTGTTTTTTCACTACTTTATAGATTATTGTTTCTTACCATAATCTTAAATTTACCATTTATTATATGAAATTACTAAATTTTATTTGAGTAGGTTATTACTTTTCTCCAATTAAGTTTCCAACTAATTTTGAATTGCCAACTCTTATTTGAGTCGCTTATCGAAGTTCGTTTATCTCTTTATTAAAAATATAACAACTTCTCTATTAAATTACCACGGTTTATTTGTTGACTTGCCTTTTTCTCGATTCTTTTTTAGAAATTACCAACTTCAAAAAGAGTGACTGCCAATTTTTCTCCAACTACATTACCAACTCCTATTTGAGTTAGTTACCAGTGTTTGTTTTGTTTTCTTTGAAATACTAACTTCTCTTATATCTTTTAAAAGAAAAATCTTTTAGCCTTTACCAACTTTCTTTACATTTCTTATAACTAAGTTTGACTTTACCAATACCATGCAGGATTATCAATCTTCATTTGTGTGACTTACAAAAGCTTCTCCGATTAAATTATGGACTATCTTTGGATTGTCTATTCCCATTAATTTTTTTACTGAATTTTAATTTTGGTTTCAGTAATAATATGCAAGAACTTTCCATAGTTTAGTAAGATATAAACGGCTCAGGGATGTAAAATATTAGATTATTCAAGAAACCCTAGTAGCTATCGAAGTGAATGACCGTCAACAAGCAAAGGCGTTGTAGGGCATTGTAGATTCTATCTATGACTTCTATCATTTCATTGATATCAAGTGAATCACTAGAAACATGTGAATTATGTGGCTAACCCAATACAAAATTTCGTAAGGGGACTGCGGTGGGTTACGATGAGTTAAAGATCTTCTTTCACATTCAATTCATAACGATTTCATTTTCAAGGTCTAGTATTGAAATAATTTCAGTGACTTTCTTGACTTTGTGCATGTTAACAAACAGTTTGGAATATCCCAACTTTTAAAAAAAAGGTAAGAGTAAAATAGTAATTGATTTGAAGAACTTTTTATTTTTACATCATTTCAAAAACCTAATGACTGGGTCATATAATTATGTAAAATGAAGGATTTCAATCTTTGCAAGAAAAGGAAATAAACAGATACTCAATTACCAGAGTAAATAGAAATTTATTCTCAATCTCCTTGATACATATCAAAAGCCATATAAAGTCGTATGTATGGCTTGGAGGGAGATCTTTCTTTCACATCTTTCAAGACCACCATAAATTTGATGTCAAAAAAGCGAAAACAAATGATTTTAGCCCTTACAAAAAGAAAAACTATATCTTAAGTTTTTTTCATGCTCATGTCATGTTGAGATTGCAGAAGAAAAAGTTACAAAGTCCAATCAATTTTATCATAATTGATTAGTTAACATGTTGGTTAGCCATATTCTAAAATATGTAAACAAACCATCGTACTGTCCAATTATATAGGAAAATTCCAAATAAGAGTATGAAATACATCTATTTTCTGAAATAAGGGTCCAAAGTGGATTTTGTTTCAAATAAAAGCTCGAAGTGGCCAATTTGTATCAAATAAAGGTTTGAAGTGGCCATATCAATTTAAAAAAAGGGGCCTAACCTCTTAGATCAAAGGGTATTTTTTTCTTTCATTTTTATTTTGATTTATTTCTATTTCTTTCCCTTTTTCCCCCTTCCTTGCACCGACCATGGCGAAGGTCGTTGGACTTAAGTGAGGGTAGTTCTCACCAACGTCAGGGGAGGGCGGCCCTTGCCTTGCACAGCCTAGGCTAGGTGACCATTACCCAATGTTGGTGAGGTTCGCCCTTGCCAAATCACCTTCGCTTGAATTGGACGATCTCCGTTAGCCATTGACCGTGATGGCTGGGGAGGGAAGAGAAAAAGAGAAAAAAAGAAAAGAAAAGAAAAAGGAAATAAAAAAGAAAAAAATTAAAAAATTTAAAAATGTATAGTTACAATTTTTTTGACCAAAATAAGCCATCTCCAATGGCTGAAATAATCACAAGCTGGCCAAATGCCCTTATTTGAGATAATTTGGCCATTTTATTTAAATCAATGTTTAGTTCGAGCTCTTATTTGAGAAAATGAGGGCACTTCATACCCTTATTTGGAATTTTCCCAATTATCTATCAAGGCATTGACAAAGATTTAACAAAAGCCAAGTAAATCCACTTTCTATTTCATGCTTCAAGTACTTGAATAAATATAAGAGAAGCTAAAACCATCTATATCGAGATGACAGAGCCCATTCTCTATAACATTAGTAGCATATCCGGCAAATAAGGGATTAGTTAAGAGCGGGCTCATTGGACAAGAGGGATGGAATAGCTGTTGAGTGTTTAAGACATTCTATCTTTGGGAAAATTACCTAAAAAGTCCTAAACCTATTTCAATTATTCCAATTCAGTCCTAAACTTTTTTTTTGTCAATTTAGTCCTAAACCTTTTACAATTGTGTCAATTCAGTCCATCCGGCCAAAATTGGCCGGCTGAAGTTGACGTGGATGCCGACCTTAGGGGACAACTAGCCGGTGAGCAATTTTTATATATTTTTTAATATTTTTTCGAATTTTTTGGATTTTTTTGGTTTTTTTAATTTTTTTTTTTTTTAGTCTTCTTCTTCCTCTCGCCAGCTCCGACATCGGCCGGCTAGAGGCGAGGGCGGCGAGGCTTACCCCCGCCGGCCACTGGCGGAGGTGAGCCTCGCCCAGCGACGGTGAGGCCGCCATCGCCCAGCCGAGCTCGGCTCGGCCTCGCTTAGCCATGGTGAGGTTGAGCCTCGCGGATATGGTGACGGCGGCCTTGCCGTCGCCCAACCCGGGCGAGCCTCGCCTTCACTAGTGGTCGGCGAGGGCGAGCCTCGCCCGCGACGACGAGGCCACCATCGCCCGGCCCGGGCGAGGCTCGGCCTCGCCCGGCCGTGGCGAGGTCGAGCCTCACCGAGATCCGGCCATGGCGCCGCCGCCCGCCTGCCCGGCGACGGCGAGGCTACCGTGGCCAGATCTCGGCGAGGCTCGACCTCGCCATGGCGGGCGAGGTCGAGTCTCGCCTGGGCGGGCGACGGCGGCCTCGCCGTTCCGGGCGAGGCTCGCCCCACCGGCCTTTGGGAAGGCGAGCCTCGCCAGGGCCGGGCAAAGACGAGGCCGTTGTCGCTAGATCTCGCGAGGCTCGACCTCGCCATGGCCGGGCGAGGCCGAGCCTCGCCTCGGCCGGGCGACGGCGGCCTTGCCGTCGGCCGGGCGAGGCTCGCCTCCGCTAGTGGCCGGTGGGGCGAGCCTCGCTAGTGGCCGGCGAGGCGACCTCACCGGCCCTCGCCTCGGCCGGCCGGCGCCGGAGCCGGCAGGAGGAAGAAGACTGAAAAAAAATAAAAAAAATTTTAAAAAAATCCAAAAATTCGAAAAAAATATTAAAAAATATTAAAAAAAATTGCTCGTCACCACTGCCCCCTACCGGCATCCACGTAGCTTCCGGCCGGCCAATTTTGGCCGGATGGACTGAATTGGCACAATTGTAAAAGGTTTAGGACTAAATTGACAAAAGAAAAAGTTTAGAACTGAATTGGAATAATTGCAATAGGTTTAGGACTTTTTATGTAATTTTCCCTTCTATCTTTCGGGATAGAAAAGGGCACAAACGTTTTGGGCCATCGTATGCCTACCATTTTTTTTTTTTTTTTGCTGGGGGGGGGGCGGCGGAGTGGTGGAGATTGCCTATTTGATGTTAGAAAGAGACAGAATTGTTCGAGCCGACTTTCCTTCTCGAAGGACAGATGGTGCAACGATGACCCCAAAATACGGCTATTATAAGTTGCTCAAGCCGTCCAATCAAGTCTTTCCATTCTCATTCCAATAATGCATTAGCTGCCAAAAGAAGATTAAAAAAGAAGGAAATCATAAAACTATACATTACACAAACAAAGAAAGAGATGAAATATTCGCAGCACATTAATTTAGCTTGAAACTCTTTACTTTTTCTTATACGCGTCAATATAACAAAAGCCGAATGCGAAATTAAAAAGAGAACTTGTTTTTGGCTGCGAGGTGTGTACTTGGTCAAGGGTCAATTTCGCTGATCAATTCTTCTTACGCGTCACATTGCCTTCCAAAACTATCGTCACTACTATAGAAGAGAGAAATGTGTCTACTTTGCATTTGGCAACACATTGATTCTCTTCGAGAGGAACAGCCAAGAACCAAGACAAGGCTCCTTCTTTAGAAAGTGGCCTCCTCCTTATATTTATATGTACTCCTAAATTTGTCTGAACCCTTTGTTTTCTTCTGCTCTTGCACGCATTATAAATACTCGCATCCTCCTCACAGTATTTCATCTACACCAGCAAACATATGCCATCTTGATTACTCACGGAGAGGAAAAAAAAAAGTCCCCGTTCAAAGTTAAATTCGGTCTCTTCATTTTGTGGAGATTCTTGCTTTTGGAGATGGCAAAAAGTGTGCTTTTGATTTGTTTCTTTGGTCTAACATCTGCTTTTGCAGCAGCTGGTGATAGCCCTCCCCAGGATTTCTGTGTTGCTCAAGCTGGCAGTTCAGGTAATAAATGCATATGTGTGATTGTGTTAAGAGTTCCGATAGTTCTTCCGTTTTCCCTGGGAGAACTTCAGCTTCTTTGTAGTTAATATTGTGGAATGAGTTTGTCTATTTCATGTAATCTGAGAACAACGTTCCTTTGAGGTTAGTAAGGTAAAAACAAAGCATTGATGATGTTCTCAAGACTCTTAAAACCCATCAGTATTATTTGTTGCCCCTCATCTTGGAAGCTTCAAGTTGTACTAGTAAAACTATTTGCTGCTTCTCTAATTCAATTTTTGTTCCTCACAATACAGTGTTCGTGAATGGCCTAGCTTGCAAGGACATTGATGGATTTTTTCTTTTTAGGTGGGCCTAAGTTGGATTGATGGGCCCAAAGGCCCGGCCCATGGGTTTAGGGCCCATGGAGAAGAGTATTATAAATAAAGGAAAAAACAAAGTGATGGTTAAGAAAAAAAACGTGAGAAGTTACGTATTTTTGGGGACACCGAGAGATTACGCTCTCTCCGTTGAACGCGATGCCGTCTTCTCCCTTTCGAAGAATAGTGACCGGATTCCTCTTCGAATAGCAACACCGGGTGTTTAGTCTATGGAAACAAGGTGCGTTCGTCCATGTGATGTCCCTTAGATCGGTGATTCATGATTGGGTGTTAGGGCTCACTTCTGCTACATTACTTCTCCTTTTTGGGTTCGTTTTTTGTGTCGAAACCACCTTTTTGGGAATCCTGTTTCCTGAATTTCAATCCTTCATTGGTATCAGAGCTATCTCAATCATGTTTCCCTTTCTTGTTTGTGTTTATAAATGAGTTTTGGCCATTTGTTTTTCCTAAAACACCATTATTGATTGATTAAGAAACATCAAATCCCGACGCGGTACTGTTTTCCCCATTTTTTTGTTTTTCCGAAGATCGAATTGCTTTTCTAATTGCTTAGGGTGAAAGTACTCGTCAATACAAGAATTTCGATTGGTCGCATGTCGCCGGAAGCTGCCGGACGCGCCGCCATGTGTAGCCGATGCGTTCGGCTTCATTGGCGCGTGCAACGCACGTGTCTCGACGGTTCCCAGGTGCGTGCGGGCATGCACGCACGGAATGAAATTGCAGGCACGTGCAATGCACGCACGCGATAACCGCACACGCTCGCGCCAACCGCCCGCGTGTGCAAGGCATGCGCCGGCTGACGTCAACATGACGTCGACCGGCGGTTGCCCACGCATGTGCGGGGCACATGCTGGTCGGTTCATCCGACCGGGCCGCCCGGCCCGACCCGGTCCAATCGGCCAGACCCGGTCCGTCCCGGTCCGACCCGACCCGACCAGCCCGACCCGGTTCGATCGGTTCGACCCAGCCCATTGACTTGACGCAACCGTTGACCGGCTGACCGTTGACGACCGTTGACCGTTGACCGTTGACGACCGTTGACCATTGACTACCGTTGACCGTTGACCCAAAAAAAAAGAGGAATGTGTTTATTTTTCAATTATGCCTATGTGGGTTATAAGTAATCCATTTTTACTCTGTATTTGTTGCATGAATCATGGAAAATGATGTATTTTCCCTTATGTTCATTATGGATTATAAGTGATCCATTTTCAAGTTTTGCATTTGTTGCAAGAACTATGATGTGTTATGCACGGATACCTGCATTCCCAATAACGGACGAAGGATGTGCAAGACTTAAAAGGCTGATGACAGAGTTAGCTAATTATCAGTGGCATGACGGTGATTTAGTATCACATGTGGTCAGAGTCAATCAGATGATACAGGAAATCATCTGGAATGGTTATCTTATGCTGGATTTTGAGAAGGTGTCGACCTTCAAGAACACTCTTCCATCTGAATGGCAAGCAGTGTTAGATCGGCTATGGGAGGTCAACGTGGTCCCGGGTTATAGGAGGTTGGTAGAAGCTTTTGTGAGAGAGTACTATAGGGTTGAGCTAAACAAAACTTCAACCCTTAGTATGAGTGCTACATGGCGCAAAGTGAATGCGCCTTGGAGGCGACATGAGATCTCTCCAAAAGTTTTTCCATAGTTAGCAAATGTGCCTTCAGATTTCTTGGATTTTTTCACTGATAGATTAGCAGGGACTTTCCCTATTTATTTAGTTTGAGATGTTTTGGGTATATATATCTCTTTCTATGTTGATATTTTCCTCTGTATATATTACTTAGTGCAATGAATATGTTGTATTTTGTGAAAGCATTATTATTTTATTGGATGTTAGATATTATTTGCTTTCTATTATTGTTGATTGATGTGGGTAGTTCATAGAAGTTTTTGTAACTTCATATAATTTAGTTTGCATAAGACAATTATATCAATGACAGTTTTAAGTTAGGATTTTTGGAGGATGATTGGAAACATAGTGACCTTTTGATTCTGAAACCTTACTTAAAATTGTTCATTAATATGATGGGTCTGTGCAAAGTAGATGCATAAATGATAGGCATTAATTATTCATGCATATATGTTTGATGTGTTTAAATCGTTGGTTTCAGCAACTAAAAAAGTAATTGCTGATTTGAACGGCAACAATTGTGAAATATTGAATATGAAGATTCAATATGTGCTGGAAAAGCCAGAAGCGCTAGAAGCTCTTGACCATATTATGGAAGATCTTGAGGATGCCGTGCGCCACCTTGATCTAGTGGAGGACCACCTAACGACATTTGAGCCGAAAGTAGATATTTGCAATGCTGGTTCTAGCTCAGAAAGGGCTTTAAGCTCTAAGCGCAAGCGTATTGATTCGTTCAATATGTGGGTATGCAAAGGATCAAGTCCTTCTTGCAAGAAACCAAGAGTTAACCAACACAAAAGAGGAAAACATCCTCAAGTGAAGAAAATGTCGAGGGTAAGGTATTACAATTGTGACAGGAAGGGTCACTATGCTCGCAACTGTCGTGAGCCAAAAAAGGTAAACACCTCTTGTACATTTGAGAAATTTGCTTATGTGTTAAGTTTTGTATTGTTGGCTGAATCCAATCCTTTGTGGACTGTAGATTCAGGAGCAACAAACCATATAGCGAAGGATAAAGGATCCTTCATAGAATTCCGACAAGTATCAACTGGAACTAAGTGGATCTATGTGGGAAACAACTCCATAGCTGAAGTAAAAGGGATTGGCACCTGCCAACTAAACATGCGTGGTGGACGCACTTTGTTCCTACATGATGTATTGTATGCTCTGGAAATTCGTTTGAATCTAGTGTCTGTTTTAATGTTGGTCAAACTAGGTTTTAATATGAACTTCCATAATAGAGGTGTGGATTTGTTTTTTTTGAAAACAAATTTCTATGGTTGTGGCTATTTTCTAGATGGTTTCATTGTATTAGATGTTGACTATGTTAATGTCAATGTTTGTTATTCCCTTCTCACGTCTCCTAATTCATATGATAATGATGTGAATCGTGGCATGCTAGACTTGGTCATATTGGCCAACAACGTATGAATAGACTAGCCAAAGAGGGCTTGTTGGGCAATATTGAAAAAGTCGATTTGCCCATATGTGAGCATTGCCTAGTAGGGAAAACGACAAGGAAACCATTTGGAAAAGGTAAAAGAGCTGAATTTCCTCTGCATTTAATCCATTCTGACATCTGTGGTCCAATGAATGTGAGAAGAAGGCATGGGGCTATTTATTTCAACACATTTATAGATGATTATACTCGATTCGGATATGTCTATTTGATTTCTCATAAATCTGAAGCATTTAGTTGTTTCAAGAGGTTTATGGCCTTGGTAGAGAATCAATTAGACAAGAAAATAAAAGCATTGAGATCCAATCGAGGTCAAGAATATTTATCTGATGAGTTCAGAAAATTATGTGATGAAAAAGGAATAGAAAGACAGCTATCTATTCCATATACTCCTCAACAAAATGGTGTTGCGGAAAGAAGAAACAGAACCCTACTGGAAATGGTTAGGTTCATGATGGCGCATGCTAACCTACCTATCACTTTTTGGAGTGATGCCATGTTAACTGCTGCCTATATACTTAACCGAGTGCCTTCCAAATCAGTTACTTCCACTCTATATGAGTTATAGACAAGTAGAAAACCGGACTTAAGTTTTCTTAAGCCATGGGGTTGTGCTGCCTATATTCATGAACCCTCTCACAAGTTTGGGAAATTGGGTCCTAGAGGAAAGAAGAGTATTTTTATAAGATACTCTGAACACTCGAAATGGTATGTGTTCATAGGTGAGCAGGAAAGTGGAAGTATAACTGAATTTGAATCACGGGATGTCATGTTCTTAGAGAATGAGTTTCCTAAGAAGGGCAAAATAGGTGAAGATTACTCCCTATTTGAAACCATGGATCAAGATAATGATATTAGTGGAGTTCGTCCAAGTGGGAGTAATATAAGAAGTGATGAATTGAATACAACTGATTCTCAATTACAACCACATGATGAGACGGCATCATCATTATCTAATCCTAGTGAGAGCATAATGGGAAATGATGTGCTAAGTGTACAATCTCCCATACGGCGAACAAGTCGCAAAAGTATTCCCCGTCGACGTTTTGACATTGAAGGGGAAACTTTTATGATTGCCCGACAAGATGAGGATGAGCCAAGAAATATACATGAGACTCTAAACTGCCCTAGTAAGGAAAAATGGATGCATGCAATGGGAGAGGAAATGGAGTCAATGAAGTCAAACCATGTTTGGGAATTGGTTGATCTTCCAAAAGGACGCAAAGCTATTGGGAACAAGTGGGTTCTCAAAATAAAGCGTAAAGTTGATGGCTCGATAGAAAGATATAAAGCTCGCCTTGTGGCGAAGGGGTATAATCAACAGGAAGGAATTGATTAGGAGGAAACATTTTCCCCTGTTGTGAGATTTACCTCAATTCGCATCATTTTGACAATAGTGGTAAGTATGGATCTTGAATTACATCAAATGGATGTAAAGACTGCTTTTCTCAATGGAGAATTAGATGAGGAAATATATATGGAACAACTTGTTGGTTTCATTACGAAAGGCCAAGAAGGAAAGGTATGTCGATTTTTGAAATCGATATATGGCCTGAAGCAGTCGTCAAGACATTGGTATATACGTTTTCATAATGCTATGATGGCATATAATTTTACAATGATTGATAATGATCATTGTGTATATATCAAAAGATCCAAAGATCAATTTGTGATCATATCATTATATGTTGATGATATACTAATTGCCGGAAGCAATATGGAGTTAGTGGATACCATCAAAGATTGGTTATCTTCCAATTTTGAGATGAAAGATATGGGTGAGGCTGCATACATACTTGGAATTGAGATTTCAAGAGATCGTTCGAAGAGATCATTATCTCTTTCGCAAGAAACATATATAAATAAAGTTCTTGAACATTTCATATGCAAGATTGTAAACCCATAGACACTCCTATTGCAAAAGGTGAAGGATTGAGCCATAGATTGTGTCCAAGAACTCCACAAGAGAAGGAACAAATGAAGCATGTTCCTTATGCTAGTGCTGTCGGGAGCTTGATGTATGCTATGATGTGTACAAGACATGACATATGCTTTGCAGTTGGAATGGTGAGTAGATACCAATTCAATCCAGGTCAAGTACATTGGAAAGCCGTTAAGAGAATACTTAGGTATCTAAAGGGAACTGCTGATTATATACTGAGTTATCAAGGAAAGGATTTGCGACTTGAAGGCTATTCAGATGCTAACTGGGGAGGAGATTTAGATGAAAAGAAATCTACCTTTGGATTTGTTTTTCTTACTGAATAATGGCGCCATGTGTTGGTGTGGTAAGAAACAAATGTGCATAGTCTTGTCCACGACGAAAGCTGAGTTCTTGGCATTATCAGTAACGGTACAAGAAGGAGTTTGGCTTAAGAGTTTTTTTTTTTTTTTTTTTTGGGATCATTTAGGTGTTATTGAGAAAAATGTAAATCCATTATTGGTTAACTGTGATAGCCAGACAGCTATAGCGTACACCAAAGATCCAAAGTATCATGGCAAGACCAAACATATAGATACCAAGTATAACTTTGTCAAAGATATGGTTGCACGAAAGGATGTGAACTTACAGTACATATCTACGCGTGGAATGGTAGTAGATCCTATGACAAAGCCAATACCTAGAGATGTGTTTGGTGGTCATGTAAAATCTCTAGGATTGCGTAGAGTCTAATGTACTGGATATTGTAATTTCCCTGAGTTGTTCACATTTATGAACTTGTGTTTTTCATCATTAATGCCTATGAATCTTTGTTTGATCTTTATGCATCTTAATGCTTAGTGCATTATATTAAGTTGAGAATGTATGTCGGACAGATAAGAGATTAGCCCACTTACACGGGTAATCGCCTCTATTTACTGTGTGATAAATAGAGATGAGACGGTTTTTAAGCTTATTATCTAGGTGATAATCGAGAGCTCAAGCTTAAAATATATATGTCTCCTTAACTAAGTGTTAAGATGAGGACATAATAAGTACTATGTCCGATAGTAAAATACCCCACATATTTTACTTTATCTGTTTAAGATGCCAGATGTGAGTTCTGATGAATTATGTGAATGAGTAGATACGTGAACTCAAGTTAGACATTAGGTATGTTTGAACTATCATTTGTACGGTATTGAAGGAATAGACATACGCTCCATGGGAAAGGAGTTAATACCGTAATACGTATTTCATACTACGTATGCATGAGACGACCAATAAGAGTGGCAAAAGTTTGATCTCAACTTTTATGCCGTGTGAGACTCTTGAGGGAAATGAGTTCCTCAATTTTAGTGCCCTCAGGACTCTTACTTATTCTCAAGATTTCTATTTAGTGTTTGCTATCTTAGAATGTTGCCAATGGTCATGAGTTGATTCGATCTAATGAGACATTTCTAGAAAAGCAAGCTAAACTGGGATTGAGAGTTTAAAGGAAAGAGGAAGATCGGATTTGGAGAATCACATTGTAGTTTTGTATTCACTGGTCGACCAATTATGACTGTCTTTGCGATAATCATAATTGTGAATGCAATATATATCATTGTTGAAAAGAGATCAAGAGAGATATAAATGTGATTGATCGATCTAGGGTACTGCGTACTAAATCTACTCAGAGTGTGACGCCCATTATGAGCTGCTATATATTCCTAACAGATGTATGGCAACGAGCTCTCAAAGTATGCTGGTCGCATGGACTATTCACCAGTATGAATGTTGCAGTGAGGAAAAGGGGACTCCGTTCGGCCCACCATGTCGAGTGGGAGATGCCTATGATGGATTCTTCTTTGATGAGCCTAAGTAAGGCCTATCCGCCCATGTTGGTTTTGGACTACCATGTGCGAGTGGGAGATGATGGATTTTTCTTTTTAGGTGGGCCTAAGTTGGCCTGATGGGCCCAAAGGCTCGGCCCATGGGTTTAGGGCCCATGGAGAAGAGTATTATAAATAAAGGAAAAAACAAAGTGACGGTTAAGAAAAAAACGTGAAAAGTTACGTATTTTTGGGGACACTGAGAGATTATGCTCTCTCCGTTGAACGCGATGCCGTCTTCTCCCTTTTGAAGAACAATGACCGAATTCCTCTTCGAATAGCAACACCGGGTGTTTAGTCTGTGGAAACAAGGTGCGTTCGTCCATATGATGTCCCTTAGATCGGTGATTCATGATTGGGTGTTAGGGCTCGCTTCCGCTACGTTACTTCTCCTTTTTGGGTTCGTTTTTTGTGTCGAAACCACCTTTTGGGAATCCTGTTTCCCGAATTTCAATCCTTCAGACACCAAAACAGTTCAGGCAAATGACTTCTCCTTCGGTGGGCTTCATCTTCCAGGCAACACGTCAAACCCTGTGGGCTCCAAGGTCACGCCGGTGATCGTGAACCAGCTCCCAGGGCTTAACACTCTCGTAATTTCCATGGCGCGTATCGACATCGCACCATGGGGAATCAACCTGCCCCACACTCACCCACGAGCCACTGAGATCTTGTTAGTCTTGGAAGGAACCCTCGAAGTAGGGTTCGCCCCTTCCAACCCCGACAACCGCCTCATTTCGAAGATCTTGCAAAAGGGTGACGTGTTCGTGTTCCCCCAAGGCCTTATCCATTACCAAAGAAATACCGGTTTTGGGAATGCAGTGGCTATCGCAGCTCTTGGTAGCCAAAGCCCTAGGGTCATTACAATCGCTAATGTTGTGTTTGGGTCGATGCCTCATATTTCTGTAGACATTCTAGCCAAGGCATTCCAAGTTGATAAAACTGTTGTTAGCCAAATTCAATCAAAATTTTAGACAAGAAACTAGTGGGGAACATGTGAGATAATGTTGTTTGATAGAGATTTTCTTAATTGATCTATTTAGGCTGGTGTTTTGCTTCCGTTGTATTAATTATTATTTACAGTATCGTCATTGACTGATTCGTAATTTATAATTGTGATCCTATTTAATAGTTACTTTTACTCAAGAAAATATTGTGTAGATCTATTTTCCATGTTATCGTAGAACACTCCATTAACTGATTGACATGTGGCAAGATAGATCCCACTTATCAAATTACTCCATCTCTTCTCTCTCTCTCTTCCTCTCTGTACTTCTCTTTTCTTCTTCTTGTTCAAGAAAAAAAAACTCACCTCCAAGGTCTTGTCAACTAATGGCGAAGGCAGCCTTGCCCGCAATGGTCTGGGTAAGGCCAACCCCGTTGACCGCGGGCGTGGCAATTCTCGCCAGCTGGGCCGAGCCGCCTTCACCTGCAGCCATGACTAACCAATCGTTGACGATCATGAAGGCGTGGTGAAGCTCGCTTCCATGGAATTTGAGCTTTGAACTCTTCTATTCGTATTGTGACATCCCGAATTTTGGGCCCTAATTTCGACTGGATAAATAGGGCCGGGTTCGTTCAATTGAAGCCGGGGGTTGTGAAATTGAGGAGTATGAGGGATTTTTGGATAAAGAAAATAATCAATTTGATAAGTGAGACATCAATTGATTTTATGGGAGTCAATTTGAATGGAATTAAGGGAAATTATAAGGTTCGCCTATGGTCGTACTTTTAGGATTTAAATTGATTCTATGGACAAGCGAAGATGTGAATTAAAATAAGGGGACATTGGATTAATTTTTGTGGACTTCAATTGGATTCAATTGGAAGGAAAATTGAAGAAATTAAGAGATACAAAGTTTGGACCCGGCGGAAAACCAATTGCACCCATTGGAGAAGTTGTGGGAGGTAGTGGGGTGTGATGTCATGCATGAGGTCATGGTGGGCCACTAGAGGAAAGAAAGAAAGAAAGAAAGAAAGAAAGAAAAAGGAAAAGAAAGGGGAGAGAGAGAGAGGAGGTGGGGCCCACTTGTCATCCCCAACCTTGAGAAGAGAGAGAAGAAGAGGGGAGAGAGAAAAGGGAAAAGAGGGGAGGAAGGAGGTTCGGCCGACCCCCCCGTCGACCGCACGCCGCTCGCCCGCCGCCACGTCGCGCGCCACCGCCGTCGCGCCGTGCAACCGCCCAGCCGTGCCGCCTCCGCCTCACCTCGCCGCTCCGCCTCGCCCCCGCACCCGTCGCCCCCTCCGTCCAGCTCGCCGTCCCGCAGCCCCCGCATGCCCGTCCCCGCGCAGCTCAGCCGCCCTCGGCCGCCGTCCATCGCCTGTCAGCCGCCGCCTCGCCACCGCCGCGTCCAGCCGCCCCTCTCCCGCCGCCGTTCAGCCCTCCGCTGGCCACCGTCCAGCCGAGACCCAAAATGGGTTTTCAGCCCGCTTTGGGGCCGATTTGGCCGCCTTCCCGGCCTCGGATGCTAGGCCCGCTTTGGAGTTTATCGATCCCGGCGTCGCGCTCGTCGTTTTGGTCCGTCAGGCGCGTTAATCGGGTGAGTTACCTCACTAATCCTTGATTAGCCGGTTAATTATGCTCTAAGTGTGTTTAATTTGAATTAAGTGTGTTTAGGTGGTTAGATTAGATTATTTTAATATAAGTTGGATTAAGGAAATTGGATTAAGTTAATTTGGGTTTAATTAAGGTTAAAAGTGATTTGTTTAATGTTAAGTGTGATGTGACATATTAGAATTTAATTTAGATTTATTTAAATTGGTTCGAAATTCGGATAAATAAAATAATATTAAAATATTCCGAAATTAATTAAATATTATTATTAAAAAAAAAAAGGAAAATTTTATTTTTAGCCCCAGGTTGCTCAGAATTCGTCGTGCCGATCATTTCTTTGTGATGTTAGAATTTTAATTTGATGCTTGATTTGTGGCGAATTAAGTGTGATTGTGTAAATTAGGGGTTATGTGTAGAAATTCCAATTGTAGAATTTGATGGGGATTTGGCTATGATTAACCGCCTATTAGAAGCCGTGCCTATTGAGGCCATGATGAACCGCCTAGGAAAGGCCATGCCGAGTGGGGCCGTGATGCCACTAGTTGTTGAACCGCCTATGAGAAGCCGTGCCTTGTGAGACCGAACCACCTATTAGAGGTCGTGCCTTTGGGGCCGTGATAACCACCTTTTGAAGGTCGTGCCGAGTGGGGCCGGGATGCCACTAGTGTTGAACCACCTTTTCGAAGGTCGTGCCACGTGGGGCCGTGATACCACCGATTGTTGAGTTGACCCTTAGGGTCGTGGTTGGGAGCAGTGATTGATTTGATTGATTGACATGTAATCGGCCGAGCCGATTGATCGCTGAGACGATCCAAGTGGTTGATTGATTGATGATGTGATTGTGCCGTGCTTTATTTAATTGTCATATTTGCAAGTGATTGAATGATATAAGTTGTACTAATCTGCAGGCGCGGACTGTTGCGAGGTAAGTCTTCTTGATGTGTGGTTAGGTCATGCTGGGGCGTATTTTCTTTCTAATAGGGGCTTAGGAGGGGTGAACTTGCTGAGACAATGTCTCACCCCGTTGTGGGAAACACATTTCAGGGCCGCAGATGAGGATTCTAGCGGAGTCAGGTGGACTGCCGGTGAAGTTGGGCAAGGAGTGCAGAGCCAAGAAGATGGAGGATTGAATCTGATTAGTAGTCATAGGACTGTTCTTTCTTTTGGTGGGCCGATCCCTAGTGTATAGACTCCGACCTATTTTGGCTGCATGTAAACCTTGTTTGATTTTATGATTGTATGTGGTTTGTATTAAATTGATTTTTGTCCCTGCTATCCTATCCCGTATTTAATTTGTCAGGGGATTCTTATTACGTTCCGCATGCGCATAATAAAAATTAAATTGGGTCAGCGACACTACCTGGGAATGTCGCATTATCACGACCATGGCGGGTTGTTCACGTGTCTCGGGGTTCGGGGCATGACACGTATTGATCAAGAGTTACACGTTCTTTTGATATATGATTTTTTTAAAGATGTAACCAGCCTACCACGTACAAGATATGGCTTTTGACTATTTGCAAATTGTAATTTTAACTAGATACACTTGACATACAGCAAATATATAATGTTGACATGTCATACTCATGACAAATGTGATTGACGATCGATTAATATCATTACTTTAATATCTAGAGAACTTTGCTTTTGCTTTATCAATATCTTCAAAATATTACAATCAACCCCAACAACAAAAATTCATCATTGGTGTTGGCAAGGTTTTCTGAAAATGCTAGCAGAGAAGATGTATCATTGCACTTAAAAACGGTGGTCGCGACAGATATGGTGGTAATGGTGAGAGGTGCTAATAGGGGTTGTAGGCCTATTTTTCTAACTTGTTTTTAAAGGATCAGGTGGTATACGAGTTTTCTGAATTATTGATTACAGATGTGAGTAGGTTTAAAAAATAAGGATGCGGTTGTTTGGGAGAATGCTCAATAATAAAAGAAAATGATTTCAGAAATTAATTTTCTAAAAGAATGTTAATTTTCTTTTATTTGGTGATATGCAATGGAAAACGGTTAGTTCGTGATCCAGGAGAAGGAGGAGAAGATCTCCAAGGGCACCATCGAGTTTGACTTCCTTGGTGTGGCGGGGAAGGAGATTGGCTCTAGCTCCAAGCCTTGGCCTTAGTAAGAGGCATCTCAACCTTTGGAGGTGACTTCGATGTTGCTAGTCTGTTGGGATATAATACGCGGAAATGACAGGATCTTGCAATTTACGTCAATGAGAAATCGTTAGAGAAAAATAGATGAGAAAAATAAGGACACCAGGAATTTACGTGGTTCGGTCCGAGTATCGGTACCTACGTCCACGGGGAGAGCCAGCAGCAAATAATCCACTATAATCGAGTATCAGAGTTTACAATCGCTCAATCACTCAAGTGTTTCCCACACCTAGATTTAACCCCAAACCCAAAGTGTCTATAAATAAACAACTCACTTGGGAATAAACTCACGGCGCAAAATTAACGCGTGTTCAAGCTCTGGTACAATACGCGCTACGTATGACTTCGCGTATCTCTTCGGAAGCTTCGCGCGACTTGCGACTTCAAGGATCACGTACGGCTTGAAGGGTTTCTTTCGTTCTGGCTTTGGCGGCTTCTTTCTTCATAGGTCTTCGGCGTGCAACTTCAAAAGAAAACCCTCTGCATCTTTTATATATGTGGGTGTGCACCACTTTCCTATTTTGGTTCTACAAAGCCAACTAGAACTCTGCTTCTTTTCCTATTTGGATTCCACAACAGCAAAGAAGAAAATTTCCCTTCAAATATTTTATTATTTCTATTTCCTCTTTTGTAATCCTTCGCGAGTCCAGCGAATCGCGTAATTGTAAATACTCAAAATCGAGTCATAATTTAACATAGTCTTTGCTTTTTCGATGGATAACACCGATGTGGCGACTTGTTCGCAGCAAAGGCTGGAGGAGATGACGCAGAGGGAACGAGTGTTGCTTTGGAGGACGATTCGGAGACGTGGCATCCATTAGGGGTGATCGGGTCCAGCGTGGGTAGGGTCTAGACCTAGGTCTTGTTCCTAACCCTGTTATCTCTTTTTTTGGACCCTGTTCCTGACACTATTTACATTGGACCCTGTTCCCGACCCACCCTGTTTTTTCGGTTCGGGAACAGGGTCAACCCTTTTTAACTTTGCATCACCAAATGGGAACAGAAAATTGGATGCTCCATATCAACTTTGCATCTCCAAGACTTCACTTGCCAGGGGTTTAGAATTAGACTTGCCAAAAATTGTTCCAAGAACAGCATTCAAGCCAAATGAGGCGCTCTCTGTCACGAAGCTGAATGCAACCATGTCAAGATTAAAGCCAAGTTTATGGCATGTATTAATGATCTGCCAAATGTACACTCAGTTTAAAAATGCAGAACACATGAGCTCAAATGCCTACATATTGTCATTGCCTCCAAATAAATATATAAGGAACGCAAAAGAGCGTTGGTGCATAGACTTTACAGAGGAGCAGTCAACTTTAACTTGAATTTACAGCAACATCTCAATTCTCTTAAAGATCTTTTCACTTATGTTGCAGATATATGAAGTTAACTCATATGTGATCAAACCTTACTACTGCAGATAATCCAAAGTGGAATCAAACATGAGAGTCTTCTACACACCTTGCCTCAAACATGAGATACATGCAATCAACAAGAAATGCAAGTAATCAACTTGCTCAGACATTAGAGTTTTCAACATACCTTGCCTCAAATTTGCCTTGAGACCCAAGAAGTACACATATATTGTAGATAATCCATGGTGGTATATATGCATCTGTAATTTCAAGAGTATAGTGAAGGCCAGCTGTAAAGTCACCACCCAAGCATATGTCTTCTTTGATTGAATCAACAATACAATTTGCCGGTCTCATTTCCATGCATCTAACCTGAAAATAAAGTGGAATTGAGAACCTACAGGCTATAGCCATGAAATACATTAATGTAAACAGGCAACAATTTTTCAAGGTTAGATGACTGCAAAGAGATGGCAATCGAAATGTCTTCCAAATTTTGTCTCTTTCTGATTTTCAAATGAAACGTGTGACTATTAGTCCATATCACACAACCAATGAACTCAATCTTGTAGGAAGATCATACAAGGTATAAAGACACACCTCGGGAATAGAAACAACAGCATTTTGGAATGGAATAGGCGAATATAATACAGGAACATCCACCCCAGTCAGAAACGTCAAGAAAGATTTGCCAAGAACTTTAATTTCAGGACCGGTGACAAGAAACTTAAAGTATAGAAAGCAATTTATAGATGCCTTTTTGATGGATAAAGCATATAATAGTATACAGGCCACTACTTACCTATAATTTAACAAAAGGTCATAAAGACTGTGAACATCTTTATTTCCACTGAAAGCTAGCAAAGATTGTGGAGTATTATCAATGTCAGACAATGAACTGGGCCGTCGAGTCTGTTATTTCATCATAAAAACAAAAAGTAGGTTAATGCCCTTTAAGTGCACATATACTATTACTCAGCCTAATACCACTTCAGTAAAAGAGTTGGACTTGTCTTCTACAGTTACATTAAAAGAGAGGATTTTGGCAGATTACATTACCAACAGTTCAACCACGATCCTAGTAAATGCCAAAACTAGATATGCCAATGTTAGCGTGAAGAAACTGTATTCTTCCACATTGTGACAGCTCAATTAAATGAAAACAACAATTGATGCTACATGAATTTCGCCAGAAATCAGCTCTAAATGAGAGGCTCGGGAAAGAATTACTAAGATTCAAGTGACCGTGAATAGCTCTCAGCTTGAAATGTTGTCCAAGATAATATTAAAAAACTTAAGTATGTCCAGTTATATCTTTGCCCTACTGCTCTGGCCCACAACGAAAACAACCTACCAAAAGCACAAACCTTACTTGGCCTAAATTATGCTTCTCTATCTTTGAAAGCTCAACTAGATCTTCTGTAGTAAGTTGTTCCACCTTCGAATGGCATAGAGGCATAGAAAAACATAAATCCTAATTAAAACAAAAAAACCAAATGGTCAGGCTTAATTCCAGAGAAAGAAAGTTTAGGAAAAGGGACTACTTTGGTCAATGTGCCAATTGGAACTAATTGAGCTACATCATTCGCAATGATAACTTGACCAATATGATAGATGAGACCGGGATCAACGTTCGGGAAGAGGGAGGCACGGGCGAGCAAAGGTGCGACTGCGGGTGCAGGTGTCGGCGGAGGAGTCTCGGCTGTAGGTCGCGGACAGAAGGCGGGTGGGCGGGCGACACTGAGGACAGAAGCAGATCTCGTGGGTGAGGACAGAAGGTGGGTGGGTGACGCTAGAGTTGCTGCAAGGCAGAAGTATGGGCTCGGCTGCAGATCTCGTGGGTGAGCAGGGGGCTCGGATGGACGGGCTAAGGACAGGTAGAAGTAGGGGCTCGGCTTCTGGCGGTGGTGCCCAACTTCGCAAAGGACAAGGCTCAGGAGGAGAAGTAGCAGCAGCTTCGCAAAAGGACGAGGCTCAGGTGGAGAAGTAGCAGTAGCTTCGTGAAGGGTTGGGGCTTAGGTGGAGAAGCAGCGGCAGTGGCACCCAGATTCGCGAAGGACGAGGCTCAGGCGGAGAAGGAGCAGTAGCTTCACGAAGGGGGTGAGACTCGTGAGAGAGAGAGGTAAAGATAGAAATTAGGGTTACACGGTTTGTTTTTTGGGGGTGGCTTAACCGGTTCTCCAACCGGTTCCCAAACCGGTTCGATCGAACCGGTTCCCGGGTGGGTAATCCCTCGGAACCGGTTCTCGGACCGATTCAAATAGGGTCCGAGTTGTTGGAACCGGTTCCCGAACTAGTTTCAACCGAAACCGGTTCCCGACCCTATTTTCCGAGTGGGCCGAACCGGGAACCGGTTGACCCGGTTCAGTTGCACACCCCTAGCATCCATGGCTTCAATGCTTGCTCCACTCGAAGGTGTGAGCATAGAGAGGAGTGAGATTTGCGGCCTTCAGTTTCCTAAATCCGGAAAGCGTTTTTACCATATACTGGAAAGTAATTTTGGTTGAGTCATTTTTGGTGAATCAAACAGATAAAAGTACCAAAAATAATTCTCAAAAAACACTTTCTCTTAAACAAACACACTCCTAAAGGCCACTTGATTTATATTTGAAACATACACATTTTTTAATAAAGGGAAAAAAACCATCAAAAACCCTACTCTTTGCCAATAGTAACACATTTACCCCGGTGACACAAAAAAATCCCAAAATTTGCCATGTATGACACATTTATCTTAAACTTTTTTCTATGACATCAAAAATCTTAAACTTATAATTATGTGACGCATTTATCCAAAACTTTTTTTTTTTGTAACACCAAATTTTTAGGTCAATGTATCGCACAAATACAAATTTGAGGTTTTTTGTGTCACAAAAGAAAAGTTTATGGTCAATATGTCACACTGAACAAGTTCAGAGTAAATATGTCGCATAAATAAAGTTTGGACTTTTTAGTATCACAAAAAAAGTTTGAAGTTTCTAGTGTCATGAAAAACAAGTTTGGGATAAATACGTCACATTGGTAAAGTTTGAGGTTTTTGATTGTTTTTATCCTTTAATAAAAGAAGTGAAACTATTGTTATATCATTCAAGAAAGGAAGAATGCCGCTAAACGATTTTAATTGAAAACAAAGCAAGAAGACCATGATGCCTTTTCTTTTCTTTTTTTCTATTTTAATTTTCTATTTGTCAAAATTTTCATAAATTTCTTTTTAATTTATTAATTTTATTGGCAGATCTGTCTCAAACTGTAGAGACATATAGGACAAGATTTCTAGTTTTTCTTCTTGAATAATTTTATTTTGCAAAATCTGAAGCAAATGCCAATTTCACTTGCAAGCTGAAAGTTCAGTTGGATCATCATGAAATAAAGTGTTTATTTCTTTCCCATTTTGATTCAATCATTAAAAAAGCAAATTTGGCATTTATCTTGTGTGAATAAAAATTGTTACTATGTACATACAGTCATTTTAATCTGCCATATAAATTTTTATTTTCAAAATATAAAGCAAGTGCCAATTCTAAAATATATGTCAATTTAAACTTGACCTTTCGGAAGTGAACTGGTTCACAAAAGCGAAGGCATTCTCCATCACCTAGGCAAGATCCACCATCCTTCGCCTCACTGCCATCTTCATGCCCCAATCCAAAATCCTTTTCTTGAATTGGTCCACACGAGTGTGCTTGTCTGCGCAACACTCACCCAAGTCCCCATGTTACTCATGTGACATCCAAAATCCTTGCCAATGACCCTATTCAATCACCCGAGCTTCCTCACCGGTTCAGGGAGTCAATATATGGAGCCACCCATTCTTTAAAGGCAACAATTTAAGGAAAAAAAACTGTTAAAAATTGAAGCCCAACTTGGGTTAGGTATATGTGGTCTAAATTGGATTGGGTTTGACTCACTTAAATTGTATTGCATAAAAATGGATCAATATAGGTTAATTAAGTCAATTTGGTCAAACCAAATTTCTATTTATTCCAAATTCGACTTGACTCATCCCTACTCATTTGACAGTTAGGTACGATGGCATTCATAAATTGTTGAAAAATGCCCTATTATTCATGCCTGAAGACATTATGTGATGGTCTTTGAACTTAAACATCACATATTTTTTTTTTTGTTAGTCCTATTCTATTTCTATTCTACACTCACTCTTAGACATAATTATGAAAAAAAAAATAATTACTCAATCGATGAAAACCAAAGCACATTGCTGGAGTTGTATTCACGCAATAATCAATAGTTAAGATAAGTACAATACCGTAAATTCTAAATGCAAATGAAAGCATCTCGTTCTCAATGTATACATATGTGGTGCAACAACGAGCCAGAATACGGCTATTATGAATAGATCAATCGTTCCATTAAAGCCTCTCCATTCTCATACCCATAATGCATTATCTACCAAGAAAAGATTTAAAAAAAAAAAAAAAGAATTTTATCAAGCGTCATTTTCCTATATCGGCACAAAGTAAGAAACGAAATTCTGGCAGCACGTTAATCAAGCTTGCGTTTTCTTATATGTGTTAACGGAACAAAGGTTGAATGGCAAATTAAAAAAGAGAACTTATTTTTGGCTACATGCCGTGTACTTGGTCGAGGGACAACTTCGTTGAATAATTCTCCTTGCGCGTGAATTCGCCTTCTCTCTCAATAAATCCACACACTATAATCTCTATTATGCAAGAGAAAATTGCCTCCATTTTGCATTTGGCAACACACGGAAGGGACGGCAAAAAACCAAGAGGAGACTCTTTCTTTGGAAAGTGACCTCCTTCTTACATTTATCTGAACCTTTGTCCTCTTCTGCTCTTGCACGCATATAAATACTGGCGACCTCCTCGTACCATTTCATCCACAACAACAAACAAAAGCCATCTTGATTGCTCACGGAGAGAGAGAGAGAGAGAGAGGTCCCCATTGAAAGTTAAACTCGATCTCTTCATTTTGCGGAGGTTTTTGCTTTCGGAGATGGCGAAAAGTGTGCTTTTGATTTGTTTCTTGGGTCTGATGTTTGCTTTTGCGGCTGCTGATAATAGCCCTCTCCAGGATTTCTGTGTCGCCGAAGCTGGCAGTTCAGGTAATCAATGCATGCTCGTGACTGAGGGAAGAGTTTTGATAGTGCTTCTTTTTTTCCTAGTAGAACTTTGGCTTCTGCGTATTTATTTTGTAGAATGAGTCCGTCATGTAATCTGAGAGCGGCTTTCATTTGACTAGATAAAGTCCTGATGGCATGCTTCGATATAATTCCTAGGACAAAACGTTTCCTGGCAAAATAGTGTGCAAAACTACTACTGGAGATGGCTTATAGCCCATCTGGTGCTTCACTGATTCAATTTTTATTGCTCACAATACAGTTCTCGTGAATGGCCAAGCATGCAAGGACCCCGAAACAGTTCAGGCAAATAACTTCTCCTTCAGTGGGCTCCATCTTCCAGGCAACACGTCAAACCCTGTTGGCTCCAAGGTCACCCCGGTGACCGTAGCCCAGATCCCAGGGCTCAACACTCTCAGAATCTCCATGGCGCGCATCGACATCGCGCTATGGGGAATCAACCCACCCCACACTCACCCACGAGCCAGCGAGATTTTGCTAGTCTTGGAAGGAACCCTCGAAGTAGGGTTCATCACTTCCAATCCCGACAACCGCCTCGTATCCAAGATCTTGCGAAAGGGTGATGTGTTTGTCTTCCCTCAAGGCCTTATCCACTACCAGAGAAATACCGGTTATGGGAATGCAGTTGCCATTGCAGCTCTTGGTAGCGAAAACCCTGGTGTCATTACAATCGCTAATGTTGTGTTTGGGTCGACGCCTGATATTTCTGTCGACATTCTTGCCAAGGCATTCAATGTTGATAAAACTGTTGTTAGCCAAATTCAGTCAAAATTTTAGGGAAGAATTAGTGGGGAGCTTGTGAGATAACGTTGTTTGAGAGCAAAGTCCGTCAATTCGTTTGTTTGAACTTGTGTTTGATCATGTATCTTTGAAAATTCAACTTTTTGTTCTAGTGATTGTATTTTCCAGTATTGTCCTTGAATGGTTTATTATATATGACCCAAATTAAAAAATCTCTCTCTCTCTCTCTCTCTCTCTGCCATTTGTTATATTACATCTACGTGGCTTCCGCATCATCAATTAGAGGCAATTTAGCTGGATAAAGATGAAAATGTGCCACAGACATCTGTTACCTTTTCATTGTGGAACATTTTGTTCCATCGTATACATACAGTAAAAGTATCTTTTGAAAATACATGAGGTATCATAGTAACATTGTCAAAATCAGAGATATTTCACCGTAATGTACATAAGGTAAATGTTATGTCGAAATGAGCTTAGATTTTATTTTCTAAAGGGTAATTAAGCATAGTGGATTTTCATGACCAATAATAGAAAAGGATAACAACATGTCTACTCTTTAGTCCATTAATTGAGTAAATATTTGGATGTGCACACACTTGTACATACAGAAATTTTTTTAGATGAATGGGGTGCATCGGGATGCATGTAGTTCAATATATATGAACCCTTATTAGTAGGCCCCGCTGCGTAAGATCCATATGATTTAAAAATTGAGATGCTTGGATACTATGCACAATCTAAATTGAAGGATCTCATTGTATTTGAAAGTGGAGGGCCCATTGCATTAAGTAGTTACTTAACTTGCCCTTTGTACTGAAATGCCTATATCTTTGAACTGTTAATTTCGTAGTAAGATACGATGTATGAGAAAAAGATGAGACTTGCATAATTGTCGCATTCTATAATTTTGTAAAAGAATATCAAATTTAATGAAGCTTTACATAAGTATGTGGCAGAAAAAGATGATATAATGTTAAGTTTCCTCATCACATAAAATAAATAAAATGGAAGTTGTTCCCAAATTAAAGAATATAAATATATATAGCCGCACTATTTATACTCTCTCTTTAGCTTATATAGCCTGCGGTGGCCGCGATGGTTTGAGCTCTCTCCTCCTAACGCAAGGGGAGGAGTTCAAATCCCCTCACGGTCGCTAGGGATTTTTAAGTGTGGCGTCGGGGTGGTGGGTCCTCCGCTAGCGTCACTCCAGGGTTTACTTTCCGGCTGTCGGCCGTGCGGGGGTTCCCTGGGTCACAAAAAAAAAAAAAAAAAACTCCCTTGAAATAGTATTTTGACGATATCATTTTTTGTCGTTCCTATCTTTTAGCGCATTATACGACGCATTATACCCACCTATGATTATTAAAGTCAAATGTGGGGCCCATTTTGTGTCCCTTTTTTATTACTCGGTTTTTCTTTCTTTTTCTTTTGTATCACTAAATTCTCTCTCTTTGCTTGTTCATCATCCCCTTCTTCCTCTCTACTTGCTCCACCTATGTCCTCCATTGTGCCTTTAATCCTGAAGGCTCCATTGGCCACGCTGTTTGCTTGCTTTACCACCTTGCCGCCCCTAGTGATCTCAAACCTGCCTTTGTTGAGACTTTCCCGACCATCTTCTACTTCGCTGGAAGGGGAATAAGATTGGGGAGGTTTCACTTGACTTCACTGTGTGCCTCAATGATTTTGAGGATGAAGATCCAATCGATGGTGATGAACCTGATGAACTAGAGAGAGAGATGATATACCCTGTTTGGATTTGCAAATGGAGTAATCCTAGCCTAAGAGAAGCAACATTTTCACCTTAAAAGCATCGGAGGTATTGCCCGACAATCCATTGGTCAATGACTCAGCAGAGCTATTGAAGATGTCTATTTTGTCATTGGACTCGTCGTTATCTGTTGTTGCCGTTGAAGCAATTGCAGCATTTTAAACCATCTTTGCTAAAGTTCGGCTCCAGCTCAGCCACTCCAACCCTGCCTCCTCCATCCTTGCCGTATTGAGGATGAGTTTTACTAGTTAATAGAATTAAGTACACAGTGCAAGAGTGAACAAAAAGATAACAGAGAGAATTTTTTGGTGAGACCGGAGTCACCATAGTTGCAACAAAGATCTTGTTGGGGTTGACGATGGGGATGACGGTCGTCGACTTGACAACGTCGCACTTCGGCAGGTGGAGCTCACACCTGCACCTCTTATGCATCGTTGCCATGCTCCAATCGCTTGCATTCACATCCTTGTCCATCTTGTGAAAGTTCCTCTCTGTTGTCGCCCCACACTTACCCCCGCACCACCGAGATTTTGCTAGTCTTGGAAGGGACCCTTGAAGTTGGGTTCATCACTTCCAACCCCAACAATCGTCTCATCTCCACGGTCTTGCAGAAGGGCGATGTGTTCGTCTTCCCTCAATGATGCGTGATGGGGCGAGTGATTCCAGAACGGAAATTTTTCTTTTGGGATTTTTATGGTTAAGTATATGGAGTAGTGTATACGAGGAAGAAATGAAGGGAAATAAATAAAATAAAATAAAAGAGCGATCTCCTTCCAAGGTATAAAGGCCACACCACCAACCGAGGATGAGGATCGAGATCTACGAAGTTCACCACCAAGGCCTAAAGCTTCCACCAGCCAAGGATAAGGACTTCGGGATAGGAGAAGCTCACCACCAAGGCCTAAAGATTCCACTAGCCAAGGATAAAGGGCTTCTTGGCTCACCACCAAGGAGTGATCTACACTCCAAGGATAAAGAGACCAAAGGAGTTATCCACTCTCCAAAGGAGTTCACTCAAGCAGACGAAATCTCACAATTTTCATTGATCAAATTCATGTGTCCCATACATTGGATAGTTTCCCTGTTTATAGGAGAATTTTAGACTTAGGAATTATTAAAAACAAACTTAATGACCTAGGAACTTAAACCTTCGACTCTTGAACTACATAATAATAAAAGACACTTAGGAACTTAAGAAATGTCTTTATTAGCACGGAAACTAAATGCCTTTAATCTTCGGCCTTCCATATTCTCGAACCTTTAGCTTTCCATATTCTCGAACCGTATTCTCGAACTCTTGGCTTTCCGTATTCTTGAACCGCATTCATGAACCTTTAGCCTTCCAAAATTCGTGCTCCTCCCTTGACCAAAAATTAATCATCTTGAAACTTCATCAATTGGTCATGTAAGACGTCTAAAAAAGCCTCCCAATGATAGTTATCGATATACCATCAAGTATTGATAAGTAATTAACATTATTCATTCAAAATTATCCATCGAAGTACGTAATGCCCAATTTCTTTTTTGGCTTGGATAAACATCGATGGTTCTGAGTTGGTCGATGGAGATATGTTGGATGCTCCCACATCACTCAAGGCCTTGTCCATTTCCAGAGAAATATTGGTTTTAGGAATGTGGTCGCCATCGCAGCTCTCGGTAGCCAAAATCCTAGTGTCATAACAATTGCTAATGTCGTGTTTGGGTCGACGCCTGATATTCCTGGAGACATTCTTGCCAAGGAATTCCAAGTTGATAAAACTGTAGTTGGACAAATTCAATCGAAATTTTTAGGCAACAAATTAGTGCGAAGCATTTGAGATAGGGTTGTCTAGAAGCAAAGTCCATCGATTCATTTGTTTAACCTCATGTCTGGCCATTACTTTTGTATTTATTTATTTTCACTGCATCCCCATTGCTTGATATGTAATTTAAAGTTGCGAGCCGATTTATTTTTTGTTAACTTTCTTATATTTTATTAGATTTAATTTATCATTTTTACTAATGTCTAAAATTTCCCTACTCATCTCGAATTTATCAATCTTTAGTTGAATGGCTTACTGCTTTTTTCCAATTAAATCACCAACTGATTTTAGATTATTAGGTGTAATTAATTGAGTTCTTTACTGGTGTCATGGATTTTCAACTTTTATTTGTGTGACTAGCCAGTTTTTTCTCATTAGGTTATTAACAGTTTTGATTTATCAAGTCCCATTTGATTTGCTTCCCAGTATTTATTATTTTGTTTACCTATCTTTCTATTGAGTTAGTAACTTTTATTTGGCTTACATACCAATAGGCTAAATTTACCAACTCTTTTAGAATATATTATCTTTAATTGGCGCAATTACCAACTTTTACCCTTTTTGTTTTGTTCATAAACTTTTACCCTTGGTTAAGTTACCAATAGGTTTTGTATAACCCACACTTTTTAAGTTACCAACCGACATTTATTTGATTTATTTTAACTTACCAACTTGTTTTTTCACTACTTTATAGATTATTGTTTCTTACCATAATCTTAAATTTCACATTTATTATATGAAATTACTAAATTTTATTTGAGTAGGTTATTACTTTTCTCCAATTAAGTTTCCAACTAATTTTGAATTGCCAACTCTTATTTGAGTTGCTTTTCGAAGTTTGTTTATCTCCTTATCAAAAATATAACAACTTGTCTATTAAATTACCACAGTTTATTTTTTGACTTGCCTTTTTCTCAATTCTTTTTTTAGAAATTACCAACTTAAAAAAGAGTGACTGCCAATTTTTCTCCGACTGGATTACCAACTCCTATTTGAGTTAGTTACCAGTGTTTGTTTTGTTTTCTTTGAAATGCTGACTTCTCTTATATCTTATAAAAGAAAAGTCTTTTAGCCTTTACCAACTTTCTTTACATTTCTTATAACAAAGTTTGACTTTACCAATACTATGCAAAATTATCAATCTTCATTTGTGTGACTTCAAAAGCTTCTCTGATTAAATTATGAACTATCTTTGGATCGTCTATTCCGTTAAACTTTTTACTAAATTTTAATTTTGGTTTTAGTAATAATATGCAAGAACATTCCATAGTTAGTAAGATATAAAAGGCTTAGGGATGTAAAATATCATATTATTCAAGAAACCCTAGTAGCTATCGGAGTGAATGACCGTTAACAAACAAAGGCGTTGTAGGGCATTGTAGATTCCTATCTATGACTTCTATCATTTCATTGATATCAAGTGAACCACTAGAAACATGTGAATTGTGTGGCTAACCCAATATAAAATTTTGTAAGGGGACTGCGGTGGGTTACGATGAGTAAAAGATCTTCTTTCTAGTGACATTCAATTCATAACGATTTCATTTTCAAGGTCTAGTATTGAAATAATTTCAATGATTTTATTGACTTTGTGCATGTTAACAAATAGTTTGAAATGTCTTAACTTTTAAAAAAAGGTAAGAGTCAAATAGTGATTGATTTGAAGAACTTTTTATTTTTACATCATTTCAGAAACCTAGTGACTTAGTCATATAATTATGTAAAATGAAGGATTTCAATCTTCGCAAGAAAAGGAAATAAACAAATACTCAATTACCAAAGTAAATAGAAATTTATTCTCAATTTCATGAATACATATCAAAGGCCACATTAAGTCATATGTATGGCTTGGAGGGAGATCTTTCTTTCATATTTTTCGTGACCACCATAAATATGATGTCAAAAAAGCGAAAACAAATGATTTTAGCCCTAACAAAAAGAAAAACTAAATTTAAGTCCTTTTTCATGCTCATGTGATGTTGAGATTGCAGAAGAAAAAGTTACAAAGTCCAATCCATTTTATCGTAATTGATTAGTTAACATGTTGGTTAAATTATTCTAAAATACATAAAGAAATCATTGTATTGTCAAATTATCTAGGGAAAATTACAAATAAGAGTATGAAGTACATCTATTTTTGAAATAAGGGTCCAAAGTGGACTTTGTTTCAAATAAAGGCCCGAAGTGGCCAATTTGTATCAAATAAAGGTTTAAAGTGGCCATATCAATTTCAAAAAAGTGGCCTAACCTCTTATATTGAAGGATATTTTTTCTTTCATTTTATTTATTTATTTATATTTCTTTCCTCTCTCTCTCTCTCTTTTTTCTTTTCTTTTTTCTTTTCCCCCTTCCTTGCACCAACCATGGTGAAGGTCGTTGGACTTAAGTGAGGGCAGTTCTCACCAGCGTCGGGCGAGGGTGGTCCTTGCCTTGCACAACCTAGGCTACATGATTGTCACCCGACATTGGTGAGGTTTGCCCTTGCCAAATCACCCTCGCTCGATGTTGCCGAGGGTGGCCCTCACTTGAATTGGGTGATCTCCATTGGTCATTGACGGTGATGGTGGGGGAGGGAAGAGGAAAAAGGAAAAAAAAATGAAAAGAAAAAAAAATTTTAAAAATTTCAAAATGTATAGTTACTATTTTTTTGACCAAAATAACCCGTCTCCAATGGCATAAATAATCACTGGCTGGTCAAATGCCCTTCTTTGAGATAATTTGGCCATTTCAGGCCTTTTTGTAAACCAATGTTTACTTCGAGCACTTATTTGAGAAAATGAGAGCACTTCGTACCCTTATTTAGAATTTTTTCAATTATCTATGAAGGCATTGTCAAAGATTTAACAAAAGCCAAGTAAATCCACTTTCCATTTCATGCTCCAAGTACTTGAATAAATATAAGACAAGCTAAAACCATCTATATCAAGATGACAGACCCCATTCTCAATGCCATTAGTAGCATATACGGCAAATAAGGGATTATTTAAGAGCGGGCTCATTGGACAGCGGGGATGGAATAGCTGTTGAGTGTTTAAGACATTCTATCTTTCGGGATCGAAAAGGGCGCAAATGTTTTGGCCATCGTATACCTACTCTTTTTTTTGGGGAGGGGGCGGGGGAATTGGAGATCGCCCGTTTGATGTTAGAAAGAGGCGGAATTGTTCGAGCCGACTTTCCTTCTCGAAGGACAGATGGTGCAACGATGATCCAAAATACGGCTATTATAAGTTGCCAAAGCCTTCCAATCAAGCCTCTCCATTGTCATTCCAATAAAGCATTAGCTGCCAAAAAAAGATTAAAAAAAGAAGGAAATCATTAAACTATTCACTGCACAAACAAAGAAAGAGATAAAATATTCGCAGCACATAAATTTAGCTTGAGGCTCTATGCTTTTTCTTATACGCGTCAATATAACAAAAGCCGAATGCGAAATTAAAAAGAGAACTTGCTTTTGGCTGCGAGGTGTGTACTTGGTCAAGTGTCGATTTCGCTGATCAATTCTTCTTGTGCGTCACATTGCCTTCCAAAACTATCGTCACTACTATAGAAGAGAGAATTGCGTCTACTTTGCATTTGGCAACACATTGATTCTCTTCGAGAGGGACAGCCAAGAACCAAGATGAGACTCCTTCTTTAGAAAGTGGCCTCCTCCTTATATTTATATATACTCCTAAATTTGTCCGAACCCTTTGTTTTCTTCTGCTCTTGCATGCATTATAAATACTCGCATCCTCCTCACAGTATTTCATCCACACCAGCAAACATATGCCATCTTGATTACTTACGGAGAGAAAAAAAAAAAAGGGTCCCTGTCCAAAGTTAATCGGTCTCTTCATTTTGTGGAGATTCTTGCTCATGGAGATGGCGAAAAGTGTGCTTTTGATTTGTTTCTTGGGTCTAGCATTTGCTTTTGCAGCAGCTGATGATAGCCCTCTCCAGGACTTCTGTGTTGCTCAAGCTGGCAGTTCAGGTAATAAATGCATATCTGTGACTGTGTTAAGAGTTCTGATAGTTCTTCTGTTTTCCCTGGGAGAACTTCAGCTTCTTTGTAGTTAATACTGTGGGATGAGTTTGTCTATTTCATGTAATCTGAGAACATCATTCGTTTGAGGTTAGTTAGGTAAAAACAAAGCAAAGATGATGTTCTGGTGTCACGCCCCGATCCTCGGGCACGCACACATCCTTCATCTTGATCGATTTTAGAATGCGATATCCCAGGACTAAGTATCGCCGACCTATTCATTAATTAAGCACATGCGGAAACAGTTATAAATCCCCAGACAATAAAACAATGGGATAGAAAAGCAAGGCCACATTTTCATATTGAAAACTCATAACCACACTTTTATACATAGCATAACGGACTTTCATTGAACTTCACAAGATCTTGTTCTCCAAGGTAAGATTTAACATATCTACAAATATTCACAAGATTTTCAAAATGATGGAGGTCTCAATCCTTCGCAGGTCGTACTCAAAATCATCCTCTTCACCCTCCTCTAATTCCTCGCTAGGCTTTTCCTGGAATCCTCTTCTTGAAGATCTTCCACCTAAGGGCCTGAAATGGTTTATATCAACTAATGAGACTATGTCTCAGCGAGTTTTACCCCCTAAGTCTCGATTAGAGAACCAATACGCCGCAAGATTGCCTAAGAGCACAACATGAGTTAGATGACTTACCTTGGCATCAGTTTCCAACCTGCATTTAAGGTTATGCACATATATTGCATTAGAACAATCAATCTACTCACAACCACTAGATCAATTCATTGATCAATCGACCTAGTCGATTCACAAGTTAGTCAGACCATCTGTGGGTCACTTCACTTCCCATCATCACACCGCCAGCAGTACACTTAGTCACAGAGCTTCATTAATGCTCTCGGGCGTTACTTCTGCCAAGGTGACGTATATAATGGACAGCACTCGTGCGTTCTTTAAGGCGTCGTTTTCACCAGTGACATCTTCCATCACCGAACCACGTATGTCCATACTGCTGCATGCAATAGACCGCACTTGTGCGTTCTTTAAGGCGCCGTTTTCACCAGTAATATCCTTTAATCACCGAACCACGTATGTCTCATTACATCGTTTCTGATTGGTTTGCCGAGAATTTCCCCAATTCCCTTTCACAGTTCTCTCGCTTACAGCTCATCAATGCTAAGTAGTCATGCTCGGCCATCAACCAATCCATTACTCAAATTCTTTCAATTTGGGATAAATCCCTAATTTGTATAATCAATTCAATTTCACATAATGTAGAGTTCAAATAAATAAACGGACTACACCATGACAATCAGCACGAAATTCCGGTCACCGGCTATCCCGGTGAATTTCCGGAAAAATAATTAAATAATCAAATAATTTCGAAAATTAAATAAATAAATACGATAAATTCAATTTAGCACAATATAAAGCTCAATTAAATAAATGGTCTGCACCACGATCATCAGCATAAAATCCCGGTCACTAGCCATCTCAGTTAAGTTTTCGGGAAATAATTAATTAATTAAATTAATTTCGAAAATTAATATTTAATTCCTAAAGATTCATTTTAGGCCCTAATTATTAAATTGAAACCCGATAAGGGACGGGAAAAATCCCAAGAAGCATCCAATAATTAATAGGACAAGTCTACTTGCTAAATGCACTTTCAATTTAACTAACAAGTACTAACAATTCTCTAATTTAATTATTGTAATCTATTCTAACCACCTAATTGCAATTAAATAAATCTAATCAATCCTTAGGCATAATTAGATCACTAAGAAAGCTTTAGTGAGTAAAACTCACTTGCACTAACGACGACCGGGACACCTCGACGACGACGCAACGGCGGCCGAACTCGGGCCGGGCCGAGAGCTTCGCAAGCCAGAAGAAACACTGGGCTTGGGCCGGCTTAAAAACTTGAGCTGATCTTGAACTTGGGCTGATTCCTTGGGCTTGAAAACACTGAATTGTGGGCTGGGCTTCAAGTGCTGGAAATTGGGCTCCAATTGAGTCAATTCTGTGGGCTTGAAGGGCTATAGATTTGGATTGTTGGACTCGCTAATTCACTGGCCCAACCTGCGGCCCCAAATGAGTTGCGCAAGTAGCTGGCTGGAAATTCCACGGGAAGTCGCAGCTCGTGAAGATCTTGCTGCTGGAGACAGAAGATGGTGGAGTAAGGGCGCGCGTCTTCGGTGTGCTCGTGGACGCATGGGGTTCTGGTCAACAAATGGGCAGAAATCTGCTGCCCTTGACCGTGAGTGATCCAGCCGCAGACGCGTGGAGAGAGGCCCTTCGGTCTTCAAAACTGGACAACACTTGAAGGAAGCAGCTCCATGGACGCGTGGGTGGCAGACAATTTTGAGTGGGCGTGGGCGGCGGGAATTTTTTTTGAGTCAACAAATCAGCTCTTGAGGAAGGTTTCTTTGACCGAGAGAGAGAGCCACCGTCGAGGATTTTATGGGAACGTGAGCTGGCCGAGTGAAAAAAGAGAGAAATGGTGGAGGGGATCAAGACTTGAGCTGGGGGTTTTCTTTTCTGCTTGAAGTGGTGACGTCCCAGGGTTTGAAGAACTCACACGCTTCCTTCAAGCGGTGAAAACGAACTGTGGGGGCAGCTAGTGTCCGCAATTAAGAGACTTGAGACAAAAGAAGGGAAAAGTCCACAAGCTCATCCAATGACTTAATTGCTTGTCCCCCAAAGCCCCACATAAATATCTATGGTTCCCCCTTTTTTTTCTTGATTAAAATTTCTCAAATAACCAAGTTTCTAAGCAATTTTCAGCTACCCAAGAACCAATTCCGAATTTCATTTCTTTTTCTCCGGTATCCGATTTTCCAAACAAACAAATTCGGATGGGGTCCAAATCGAAGTCGGAAAAAGCTCAAACAACTTTCATTTGAATCACATACCCCGGATGTCAACTATCTCTTCAAAATGGCCAATCGAGTTTAGTTCATTTTTCGAATTGTCCGACCCGGTTTCCGTAAAAATCTCGAGACCTCGAAAAATCTTCGAGGCGAGCCGATGTTCCATAAATAGCTTGTGACATCACGGGACTTTCAATTTTTGAAATCTGATTCAAATTGGCGGTTAATTTCATTAGGTGCGCTGTTAGCGTGACCTAGACTACCGGGTAGTTTTCAGAACTTTTCAAGGCAATTGACTCGTGGTCGATTTTCTTCGAGCCACCATGAACCCACTCGACACCTTGGCGACCCGCGATTGTCGTGAGAATCTTGAGGGCTCAATTATAGATGCAGGGTGCCAAAACGATAGAAAAATCAAATTAGTGCCGGTCGACGAGAATTTTCCAATTTAGTGGAGTCACCCACGATCGGCCATACATCTCAGTCGAACCAACCTATTTTTGATCTCAATTCGATTTTTTTAACTGTGCTGTAATGACCTCTAAACATGAACACGGTCGAGAAGCCGATTTTTGGTCGAATTCTCAAGTTTATTACCTTAAAAGTCTTTAATGGCTTACCCAGCTAATCTAGTTATCTCAAGAGTGATCAGCTCTGAGAACAACCCTATAGTCGCGTCAATGAAATGCCCGCTCAATTTAATAGAAGACAACACTAGAAATTCTGGATGTCACAACTCTTCCCCTCTTATGAAAATTTCGTCCTCGAAATTTAAACCTTACACGCTCTGCTCAAAAAGGTGGGGGTACAACTGTCTCATCGACTCCTTAGTCTCCCAGGTTGCTCCTTCTGTACCGTGGTGTTGCCAGACCACTTTGACTAGTGGAATAGTCTTTGTCCTTAGAACTTGCTCTTTGCAATTCACTATCTGAACCGGGCTTTCAACGTACGACACACGGTCGTCCACGTCCAATTCCTCAAAATTGAGCACGTGGGTTGGGTCAGGCTCATACTTCCTCAACATCGACACGTGAAAGACGTCATGCACTTGTGCCAACCTCGGCGGCAGTGCAAGACGATACGCTAGAGTCCCTATTCTTTCTAAAATTTCAAAGGGACCTACATACCTCGGACTCAGTTTGCCTTTCTTGCCAAAACGCGAAGTTCCTCTCATTGGCGACACTTTCAGAAAGACATGATCACCAACTTGAAATTCCAGCAATCTCCGACGCTTGTCTGCATAACTTTTCTGCCTACTCTGTGCTGTTTTCAATCTGTTTCTGATCACTGCCACTGCATCTACTGACTGTTGAATCGACTATGGACCTGTAATCTTTCTTTCCCTAACTTCATCCCAACATATTGGAGTTCTGCACGCTCTGTCATACAGTGCTTCAAAAGGAGCCATCTGAATACTCTGCTGATAACTGTTATTGTAGGCAAATTCTACCAGATGGAGCTGATCTTCCCAACTTCCTTTAAAGTCTATAACACACGTTCTCAGCATGTCCTCGAGAGTCTGAATTGTCCTTTCAGACTGACCATCCGTCTGAGGATGATATGCCGTACTGTACTGAAGTTTAGTACCAAGAGCACTCTGCAAGCTCTTCCAAAAAGCAACAGTAAATCTCGGATCTCTATCAGATGTTATTGTAACTGGCACTCCATGCATTCGAACCACATGGCGCACATATAGCTCTGCGTGCCTATCCAAACTAAGGTCCTTTCGAACTGCAATAAAGTGAGCCGACTTTGTCAGTCAGTCAACTATCACCCAAATTGAATCATTTCCTCTTTGACTCCTCGGTAATCCGGTCACGAAGTCCATCGTGATATGTTCCCATTTCCACTCTGGGATCGCTAGAGGTTGCAAAAGTCCTCCGGCTTGCAATTTGGGCTTTTACTTGTTGACAAGTCAAACACTTGGCCACATGCTTGGCGATGTTCACCTTCATACCGACCACCAATAATGTTGACGTAGATTCTCGATACATTTTAGTACTTCCGGGGTGAACGCTGTAATTACTACGATGTGCTTCGATAGAATTTCTTCTCTAAGCTCGACATCGTCGGTACCACCAAACGCCCTTGGAATCTTAATATTCCATCATCAGAAACTTGAAAGTCGACCTTTCTTTTCTCGATGTCCTCTTGAAGAATTCTCTGCACATCAGGGTCTGTTGCTTGGAGATTCTTGTTTCTGACCTGAATATCCGGTTCAATTCTGAGGGTGGCCATGAGACTCGAAAGGTGGCCTACCTCAAATTTAAATACCGAATCTCGCGCTCTTTCAATGAGGCCAACCCCGTCGACTGCGGATGAGGTGATTCTCGCTAGCTGGGCCAGGCTGCCTTCGCCTGCAGCCATGCACTAACCAATTGTTGACAATCATGAAGGCGTAATGAAGCTCGCTTCCATGGAATTTGAGCTTTGAACTCTTATTTTCGTATTGATCAAGAGTTACGTTCTTTTGATATATGAATTTTTTAAGATGTAACCAGCCTACCATGGACAAGATATGGCTTTTAGAAAACAATCAAAATGACTATTTGCAAATCATAATTTTAATTAGATACACTTGACATACAACAAATATATAATGTTGACATGTCATACTCCTTTAGTAAATGACAAATGTGACTGACGATCGACTAATATCATTACTTTAATATCCAGAGAACTTTGCTTTTGCTTTATCAATATCTTCAAAATATTACAATCTACCCCAATAACAAAAATTCATCGTTGACGTCGGCAAGGGTTCTGAAAATGCTAGCATAGAAGATGTATCATCGCACTTAAAAACGATCGCGACAGATACGGTAGTTATGGTGAGAGGTGAGACTAGGGGTTGTAGGCCCATTTTTGTAACTCGTTTTTAAAGGATCAGGTGGTATACGAGTTTTCTGAATTATTGATTACAGGTGTGAGTAGGTTTAGAAAATAAGGGTGCGGTTGTTTGGGAGAACGTTCAATAATAAAAGAAAATTATTTCAAAAATCATTTCTCAGAAAAATTGTTAATTTTTCTTTATTTGGTGGTACGTGATGAAAAATGGTTAGTTCGTGATCCATGAGAAGGGGGAGAAGATCTCCAAGGGCACCATCGAGTTTGACTTCCTTGGTGTGGCGGCGAAGGAGATCGGCTCCAGCTCCAAGCGTTGGCCTTAGTAAGAGGCATCTCAACCTCCGGAGGTGACTTTGACGTCGCCAGTCTTTGCTTTTTCGATGGATCGCACCGATGAGGCGACTCGTTCGCAGCAAAAGCTAGAGGAGACGGCGAATAGGGATCGGGCGCTGCTTTGGAGGACGATACGGCGACATGGCATTCATGGCTTCAATGCTTGCCCCACTCGAAGGCGTGAGCATAGAGAGAAGTGAGATATGCGGCCTTCAGTTTCCTAAATCTGGAAAGCGTTTTTACTATATGCTGGAAAGTAATTTTGGTTGAGTCAGTTTTCGGTGAATCAAATAGATAAAAGTCCCAAAACCAATTCTCAAAAAAACTTTCACTTAAACAAACATACTCCTAAAGGCCACTTGATTTATAGTTGCAACATACACATTTTCTAACACATTTTAATAAAGGGAAAAAGCCCCAAAATTCTACTTTTTGCCAATTGTAACACATTTATCCCGGTGGCATAAAAAACCCCAAATTTTGCCACGTATGACATATTTATCTTGAATTTTTTTTCTATGATACCAAAAATCCTAAACTTATAATTATGTGACATATTTACCCCAAAATTTTTTTTGTAACACCAAATTTTTTAGGTCAATGTGTCGCATAGATACAAGTTTGAGGTTTTTTGTGCCACAAAAAAAGTTTAAAGTCAATATGTTATACTAGACAAGTTTAGAGTAAATGTATTGCATAAATAAAATTTGGACTTTTTAGTATAAAAAAATTGGGGTTTTTAGTATCATGAAAAATAAAGTTCAGGATTGGTAAAGTTTGAGGTTTTTGGTTGTCTTTATCCTTTAATAAAAGAAGTGAAACTATTGTTATAGCATTCAAGAAAGGAAGAATGCCGCCAGACGATTTTGATTGAAAACAAAGCAAGAAGACCATGATGCCTTTTCTTTTCTTTTTTCTATTTCAATTTTCTATTTGTCAGAATTTTCATAAATTTCTTTTTAATTTATTAATTTTATTTGCAGATCTGTCTCAAACTATAGAGACATGTAGGACAAGATTTCTAGTTTTTCTTCATGAATAATTTTATTTTGCAAAATATGAAGCAAATGCCAATTTCACTTGCAAATTGAAAGTTCAGTTAGATCATCATCAAAGAAAGTGTTTATTTCTTTCCCATTTTGGTTCAATCATTAAAAAAGCAAATTTGGCATTTATCTTGTGTGAATAAAAATTGTTACCATGTACATACAGTAATTTTAATCCGCCATATAAATTTTTATTGTCAAAATATAAAGCAAGTGCCAATTCTAAAATATATGTCAATTTAAACTTGACCTTTTGAAAGTGAACTGGTTCACAAAAGCGAAGGCATTCTCCGTCACTTAGGTAAGATTCACTATTCTTCGCCTCACTGCCATCTTCGTGCCCCAATCCAAAATCCTTTACTTGAATTGGTCCACACGAGTGTGCTGGTTTGTCTACGCAACACTCACCCAAGTCCCCATGTTACTCATGTGCCGTGCAAAATCCTTGCCAATGACCCTATTCAATCACCCGAGCTTCCTCACCGATTGAAGGAGTCAATATATGGAGCCACCCATTCTTTAAAGGCAACAATTTAAGGGGAAAAAAAAAAAAAACTGTTAAAAATTGAAGCCAAACTTGGGTTAGATATATGTGGTCTAAATTGAATCGGGTATGAGTCAATTAAATTGTGCTGCATAAAAATGGATCAATATAGATTAATTAAGTCAATTTGGTCAAACCAATTTTCTATTTATTCCAAATCCAACTTGACCCGTCACTACTCATTTGACAGTTAGGGACGATGACATTTATAAATTGTTGAAAAATGCCCTAAAATTCATGCCTGAAGAAACTATGTGATAGTACTTTGAACTTAAATATCACAGAACTATGCCTTTTCATAATTACTAAATCGATGAAAACCAAAGCACATTGCTGGAGTTGTATTCGCGCAATAATCAATAGTTAAGATAAGTACGATACCGTAAATTATGAACGCAAAGGAAAGCATCTCGTTCTCAATGTATATATATGTGGTGCAACAATAAGCCAAAATACGGCTATTATGAATAGATCAATCATTCCATTAAAGCCTAAAAGCGTCATTTTCCTATATCGGCATAAAATAAGAAACAAAATTCTTGCAGCACGTTAATCAAGCTTGCGTTTTCTTATATGTGTTAATGGAACAAAAGCCGAATGGCAAATTAAAAAAGAGTAACTTATTTTTGGCTACATGCCGTGTACTTGGTCGAGGGACAACTTCGTTGATTAATTCTTCTTGCGCGTGAAATCGCCTTCTCTCTCAATAGATCCACACACTATAATCTCTATTATGCAAGAGAAAATTGCCTCCATTTTGCATTTGGCAACACATGGAAGGGACGGCAAAAAACCAAAAGGAGACTCTTTCTTTGGAAAGTGACCTCCTTCTTACATTTATCTGAACCTTTGTCCTCTTCTGCTCTTGCACGCATATAAATACTGGCGACTCGTACCATTTCATCCACAACAACAAACAAAAGCCATCTTGATTGCTCACGGAGAGAGAAAGACGTCCTCATTGAAAGTTAAACTCGATCTCTTCATTTTGCGGAGGTTTTTGCTTTCGGTGATGGCGAAATATGTGCTTTTGATTTGTTTCTTGGGTCTGATGTTTGCTTTTGCGGCCGCTGACAATAGCCCTCTCCAGGATTTCTGTGTCGCCGAAGCTGGCAGTTCAGGTAATCAATGCATGTTTGGGACTGTGGGAAGAGTTTTGATAGTGCTTCTTTTTTCCCTAGTAGAACTTTGGCTTCTGCGTAGTTATTTTGTAGAATGAGTCCGTAATGTAATCTGAGAGCGGCTTTCATTTGACTAGATAAAGCCCTGGTAGCATGCTTTGATATGATTCATAGGACAAAACGTTTCCTGGAAAAATAATGTGTAAACTACTACTAGTCCATCTGGCGCTTCACTGATTCAATTTTTATTCCTCACAATACAGTTCTCGTGAATGGCCAAGCATGCATGGACCCAAAAACAGTTCAGGCAAATGACTTCTCCTTCAGTGGGCTCCATCTTCCAGGCAACACGTCAAACCCTGTTGGCTCCAAGGTCACCCCGGTGACCGTGGCCCAGCTTCCAGGGCTCAACACTCTCGGAATCTCCATGGCGCGCATCGACATTGCACCATGGGGAATCAACCCACCCCACACTCACCCACGAGCCAGCGAGATTTTGCTAGTCTTGGAAGGAACCCTCGAAGTAGGGTTCATCACTTCCAACCCCGACAACCGCCTCATTTCCAAGATCTTGCAAAAGGGTGATGTGTTTGTCTTCCCTCAAGGCCTTATCCATTACCAGAGAAATACCGGTTATGGGAATGCAGTTGCCATTGCAACTCTTGGTAGCCAAAACCCTGGTGTCATTACAATTGCTAATGTTGTGTTTGGGTCGATGCCTGATATTTCTGTAGACATTCTTGCCAAGGCATTCAAAGTTGATAAAACTGTTGTTAGCCAAATTCAGTCAAAATTTTAGAGAAGAATTAGTGGGGAGCTTGTGAGATAATGTTTGAGAGCAAAGTCCGTCAATTTGTTTGTTTAAACTTGTGTTTGATCATGTATCTTTGAAAATTCATTTTTCTGTTCTAGTGATTGTCTTTTCCAGTATTGTCCTTGAATGGTTTATTATATATGACCCAAATTAAAATCTCTCTCTCTCTCTCTCTCTCTCTCTCTCTCTCTCTCTCTCTTTTCTCTCTCTCTCTCTCTCTGCCTTTGGTTATGTTACATCTACGTCGCTTCCGCATCATCAATTAGAGGCAATTTAGCTGGATAAAGATGAAAATGTGCCACAGACATCTGTTACCTTTTCATTGTGGAACGTTTTCTTCCATCGTATACATACTGTAAGAGTATCTTTTGAAATTACATGAGGTATCAAAGTAACATCGTCAAAATCAGAGATATTTCGCCATAATGTACGTAAGGTAAATGTTATGTCGAAATGAGCTTAGATTTTGCTTTCTAAAGGGTAATTAAGCGTAGTAATTTTTCATCACCAATAATAGAAAATGGTAAGAACATGTCCACTCTTCAGTCGATTAATTGAAGTAAATATTTGGATGTGCATATGGAAAATTTTTTAGATGAATGGGGTGCATCGGGATGCATGAAGTTCAATATATATGAACCCCTGATATTAGTAGGCCCTGCCGTGTAAAATCCATATAATTTAAAATTTGAGATGCTTGGTTACTATGCACAATCTAAATTGAAGGATCTCACCGTATTGGAAAGTAGAGGGCCCATTGCATTAAGTAGTTACTCAACTCGCCCTTTGCAGTGAAATGCCTACATCTTTGAATTGTTAATTTCGTAGTAAGATATGATGTATGAGAAAAAGATGAGACTTGCATAATTGTCGCATTCTATAATTTTGTAAAAGAATATCAAATTTAATGAAGCTTTACATTAATATGTAGCAGAAAAAGATGATATAATGTTAAGTTTCCTCAACACTTAAAATAAATGAAATGGAAGTTGTTCGCAAATTAAAAATATATATATATATATATATATATATATATATATAGCCATGCTATTTATGTAAGAATTTTCCTGGTGTGGGCCAGATTAATTGAGATTATAATTATCCGTTTTACGAAGTTGATCTAATAAAATGAGGTATAAGGTTTCTTAGTAGTCCAATATGGGCCTGGCCTTGTGTGGGCCAAATTGGGCCCGGCTCGTGATGAGAGGGCCCGTCCATTTCTATAAAAGGCTAAGGTCCCTCCCCTACCCTCACAAGTTTGCAACCCAAAAAGCAAACACTCTCTCTCTCTCTCTCTCTCACATAAGGACCCCAAGTGAAGAAGAGAAGGCGGCCTCATCGAGCCAGGGTACCGAGGGCATAGGGGAGAAGATCTTAGACATCCACGACCGGGCTTTGCTTGTCTTCCACTGCAACAATTTGATGGATCCAAAAACAGGTGCACAAAGCTCGATCCTCTAGCTATGTTTGTCTTGGGTTGCCGTTTAGTTGGCCTACACTTGGTATCAGAGCCTGCATAGACTAGAGCGAGTCCTTTTATGCCTGTTGAGCCTTCGGCCGAACCAAAATCGCCGCCTCCAGCCCTTCTCGGTCTTGGCCCTAGCTCGAAATCTTTGCTTGCTTCTTCGTGATTTTTGGTCCAATAAAAGTGAGATTTTATTGCATATATGGGTTCTACTCGTCCATACGAGCAAAATGAGGGGTCAAACGTCGTCGGAGGAGGTCGAAATCAGCCGCACGCGCCGACACGCGCCGAAGGCGGTGCTGAGCGTCGATGCCACGCGTCGCCGCCTGGCTTCACGCGCGCGCGCGCACGCACGTGCGAGCCAGCGCGTCGGTGACGTCAGCATGACGTCAGCCACCGCCTTCGACACGCAAGGACACGTGTCGGTGGTGACGTCATGCTGACGTCACGTAAACCGCCTTAACGAGCGGCCGCCACGTGGCGGGTGACGTCACCGATGACGTCACCGGTTAACCCGACCCGGGTTGACCGGGTTGACCCGACCCGACCCGTGTTGACCGGGTTGACCCGACCCGACCCGGTTTGACCGTTGACCGGGTGGACCGTTGACCGGTTGAACCGTTGACCGGTTCGACCGTTGACCGGTTCGACCCGTTGACCGGTCGGACCGATTTTTTAACCGGTTTTAAGGAGCCGCTCGTGTGGGCGCGTGAGGGCGCGTATGAGCTCCGTTTGGGGCGTTTTTTATATGGACATGCTCGTATTGGAATTTCCTACCTTGTGGTGCATTTATTTATATTTTTTGATGCCATTAAGGATGTGAAATTGTGCATGAAACCATTAAGATGTGGAAAATTTATGCATGGTTCAGGAAATGCAGTTTCATGCTTATGATTATATCATCACTTAAGGTATATATATGGTGTTGATTTATCATCAGTTTGTATTAATGGATGGAGCAGCAATTAGCATGTTTAGTGATTTTAGTGACAAAAGGCCCCTGTCATAAAGTCTAAAATCACTTGTAAAAGGTGTATGTGAGTTGTAAAGATATATCCTTCATATGAGAGAAATTTTGATGATTCAGTTGGGTTGTGACCGCCAAAGTGGCACACTTGATTGGATTTGAGAAATATCTGTCTCATGTTGAAAAGGGATGTCTCCTGATCTTATGCATGGTTGTACTCCCAAAGGAGGTAATTGTGCATTAGTTGATGGAGGGACACATGTACAGCATATGGTTGAAAAGTAGCTAGCCCTAGTGATTTGTACACCCAAAGGTGATGAATTCGCAAAAGGTTAGAGCATATTTTTCATGGAACCGCTGTCATGTAAAGAGTATACAATTGTATGTCATGTATTCTGCCCAAAGGTGTTTATATGATGATACATGTAGCTCTTGAGATGTATGGTTGATACTCACATGATGCTAATTACATGTATTGCTCGCAAAATCAGTCACATTCTCTGTGAATGGCAATTCCATAGCCATTGAGGTTCTTACTGGATCAAATTTCAAGAGATGGAAAGAGGATTTTCAGTTTGGTATGGAGTTGGCAGATGTTCATGTTGCTCTCACTGAGCAAGTACAGAAGTTCAGAAAGTACGTTTTGCTGCATGGGAGAAGAGTAACAGAATTTGCCTGCTTATAATGAAAAGATCGATTCAGGAACATCTGTTGAGTGGCTTGCCATCCGATTGTACTATTAGGGATATGATGGAAGCCTTGGAGGCCGGTATCGTGTCTCTCCCAATGCTGAGATTGGTACACTCATGCAATTACTTGTTTAATATGAAATATGATGGTTCGACCGGGGTCGAGATTATGTGCCGAGAATGGTGGATTATCGGTCAAAACTTCGAGTTCTTCATGTTGATATCCCCGAGGCTTGCATTGTGTATTTGGCATTAAACACTCTTCCTCCTGACTTTGGAATTATCAAGACGAACTATAGTTCGCAGAATGAAACTTGGTCAATCAATGATCTTATAGTTCGAGTGGTGGCGAAGAAGAGAAATTAAAGAAAGAAAGAGGGCATCTTGCCTTGTATGCCTCTAGTTACGCCAACTGAGTAAAAGGCAAATGGGTTGCACATCGAGAGGAAATCCTAAAGTGTAGGTACTTTTAACAATACGGCTTCCAAGAGAGGAGATTCCGAAGCCGCTGGTCCCTCCAACTCTATGACTTCCGAAAGGCACCTTTTGTTGGTCCCTCCAACTCTAGAAAGGCACCTTTTGCTGGTCCCTCCTCTTCTATGGTTCCCAGAAAGACAACTTTTAAGAGGGAATGTGTTCTTTGCTACTTTTGTGGAAAGAGGGGACACATGAAGAAATTCCGTGATAAATATAAGGCTTGGTTGTCTCAAAATGAGCATAAAGGTAATGATTCTTTGGCACTTGTCTCGTGAATCCAATCTATCTCGAAGCCCCATCCGGTTCCCCGGTGGCTAGATAGTGGTGCAACTAATCATGTTGCGTTTACCATACAGGGATTCACAAACAGAAGGATGCCAAATAAGGATGAATCATCGCTCATTGTGGGAAACAACGATAAGATCGACGTTGAGTTCGTGGGAGATGTCTTTTTGAATCTAGACTCTGGTTTTAATATGATATTAAGAAACACTTTCTATGTACCTTCCTTTAGACGGAACTTAGTTTCCGCATCATGTTTGGATATGTGTGGTTACTCTTTTGAAATAAAGAACAAGATGTTTCTATGTTCTTTGGCTCAAATAAGGTTGGGTACCGCAACAAGTTCAATGGATTGTACAGATTGTGTTTATCTCCCAATGATATATACGTCGCTAATACGAGTTGAAAATGTTGTTCCCAAAAGACCTCTACCTAAGGAACAATCTTATGTATTGCGGCATAAACGACTAGGTCACATATCTAAAGAAAGAGTAGAAAGGCTGATAAGGACTCACATCCTGCCTACTCTTAAAGGTGACCTAGAAACTTGCATAGATTGCTGTAGAGGAAAGATGACCAAGATAAAGAAGAAAACCGCAGTTCGAAGTTCTGGATTGTTGGAAGTCATTCACACCGATATCAGTGGACCCTATACTGCAACCTTGTGTAGAAATGTTTATTTCATCACGTTTATTGATGATTATTCTCGGTATGGTTATCTCTTCCTGATTAAGGAGAAATCTGAATCTCTTGACAAATTCAAAATTTTTCAAACCGAAGTTGAGAAACAAGTTAGGAAAGGTAATAAAGGTGGTCAGATCTGATCGAGGTGGAGAATATTATGGTAGACATGGTAATGCTGGGCAAATTAAAGGGCCATTTGCTAAATACTTAGAGGATTCTGGGATAGTAACTCAGTTCACTATGCCTGGGAGTCCTGAACAGAATGGTGTGGCTGAAAGACGCAATCGTACTCTCATGGACATGGTAAGATGTATGATGAGCAAGACTAATTTACCTGATTTTTATGGGGTGAAGCTTTAAAGACAGCCGTTTATATACCGAATTGTGTTCCTACTAAAGCTGTTGCATCAACTCCTTTTGAGTTATGGACTCGGGCGCAAACCAAGTTTGAATCATTTCAAGGTCGGGGATGCCCCCGAAGTAAGATTGTATAATCCAACATTGGGTAAGTTGGAAGTTAAAACCACTCGATGTTACTTTGTATCTTACTCGAACATTCAAAGGGATATCGATTTTATAATCCAAGTGGAGGAACAAGGATTGTGGAATCACAAACGGCCAAGTTTTTGGAATTTGATGTAGCCGAAGAGCATGATTGCTCACAAATCAATGAACATGACAACTTAACGAGACCTGCCATGTCTTTCTCATTGCCTGTGCAAACGATCATGGAGCCTACCGTGCCGCAAACTGAACCTGTTAACACTGAAGATCCTACTGATGAAGCAGTCACGGATGAAGTCCTTGAAGTTCCTCAAACTCAAAATGAGCTTACGGTGGCTCCACTTAGGAGGTCTACCGGGGAAAGACGTTCAGCTATACCACCGGATTATATGGTCTTTTTAGGAGAACATGATTACGATATAGGTTGCATTACGGATCCAGCAACTTATATGGATGCTGTTTCTTGTCCTCAATCAAGTTTGTTGTTGGATGCAATGAGAGACGAGATGCAATCTATGAAGTATAATGGTGTTTGGGAACTTATTGAATTACTCGAAAGTTATAAACCCATAGGTTGCAAGTGGGTTTATAAAACTAAAAGAGATTCAAAAGGAAAGATTGAGAAATTTAAAGCCGACTTGTAGCCAAAGGGTTCACTCAAAGGGAAGGGATAGACTATGAAGCAACATTTTCACCGGTTTCTTCTAAAGACTCCTTTAGAGTAATCATGGCATTGGTAGCCCATTTTGACATGGAATTACATCGATGGACGTTAAGACTGCTTTTCTAAATGGAGATCTTGATGAGGAGGTTTATATGGTACAACCTCGAAGGTTTTGCAACAAACAATTCAGATAAGTTTGTATGTAAATTGAAGAAGGCTATCTATGGTCTCAAACAAGCTTCTAGACAATGGTACTTGAAGTTTCACAACGTCGTCACTTCCTTTGGTTTTGTTGAGAACAAAGTGGATCAATGCATATACTGCAAGGTCAGTGGGAAGAAATTTATTTTTCTTATACTTTATGTGGATGACATTTTGCTTGCAAGTAGCGATATTGGATTGCTATGTGAATCAAAGAAAATGTTGTCAAAGAATTTTGACATGAAAGATCTAGGTGAGGCATCTTTCGTTCTTGGCATTGAAATCCACAGGGATCGCTCTCGTCATGTATTAGGTTTATCTCAAAAGGCATATGTTGATCGTATTTTGGAAAGATTCAACATGCAAGACCGCAAACTAGGAACTGTTCCTCGTAGTTAAGGGTGACAAGCTGAACCTCTCACGAGTGTCCTCGTTCAGATTTTGAGAAAAACCAAATGAAGGATGTGCCCTATGCTAATGTACTTGGAAGTATCATGTATGCTCAAGTTTGCACAAGACCAGACCTCGCTTTTGTAACAAGGCTTTTGGGCAGATATCAGTCGAATCCAAGACACGATCATTGGGTTGCTGCCAAAAAGGTCTTGAGATATTTGAAAAGAACAAGAGATTATATGCTGATGTATAGATATGTCGATGATTTGCGATTGTTGGCATATTCAGATGCGACTTTGCTGGTTGTGAGGATGATAGAAAGTCGACAACAGGATATATATTCATGTTGGCGGGGAGGTGCGGTGTCGTGGAAAAGTGAGAAACAGAAATCTATTTCTTCCTCTACCATGCAAGCGGAGTTTATAGCATGCTTTTCAGCTTCTACTCAAGCAATTTGGCTCCGGAACCTCATCGAGAATTGACGGTATTTGATTTTGTGGATAGACCCATGCGGTTATATTGCGATAACAATTCTGCTGTGTTATTTGTTAATAACAACGAAGTCTAAAGGGGTCTAAGCATATGGAGGTCAAATTTTTGACCATAAAGGAAATAGTACAGAATGGTGACATTATAGTAGAGCATATTCCCACAGACGATATGTTGGCAGATCCATTGACTAAAGGTTTACGCCCTTGTGTTTTTGAGAGACATGTCATGAACATGGGCTTGGGAGAATCAGTGGATACTATCGTTTAGTGGGAGTTATTTCGGATTTGCTCTAATAAAGTTCATGTCAGTATTTTGTTACCTTTTGTAACGTTATGATATATGTCAACTCCTTCTGTGTAAGTTGTTATTGAGTTGTGTACATATATCTAAAGAAAATCTCAAGATACTGTGTAAATCTTGAGTAAAGGCTAGGGGCATGCAGTTATTAGCCTTGTACATATGTCTCAGTTACACATAAAGAAAGGTTAACCATAAAGATGAGACATATGTGGGTTCTTTAGAACCATAAAGATATTCTCTAGTGCCACATCCGGTTTTTCGTGACACTTAAGGTAAGAGAATAGTGACCGACAAATGGGATAACACATAAGGTAAAACTCTTTATGAGGTGTTATCAATTTGCCACACAACCATATTAAATCCATATCAGTAAAGTTGATAGCATTTGTGACCATGGAAAGCTCTGTATATGTATATGCAGTTACCGCCATGATCCGGTGTTGGAAACTTTATGGGATCGGATTGACTACTGAGAATTATCTCTAGATCAACATAAAGTGTGCACATATAGTATGATCTCAATTAATATGGCCCAAGTGGGAGAATGTAAGAATTTTCCCGGTGTGGGCGGATTAATTGAGATTATAATTATCCGTTTTACGGAGTTGATCTAATAAAGTGAGGTATAAGGTTTCTTAGTAGTCCAATATGGGCTTGGCTTGTGTGGGCCAAATTGGGCCCGGCCCGTGATGAGAGGGCCCGTCCATTTCTATAAAAGGCTAAGGTCCCTCCTCTACCCTCACAAGTTTGCAACCCAAAAAGCAAACACTCTCTCTCTCTCTCTCTCACATAAGGACCCCAAGTGAAGAAGAGAAGGCGGCCTCATCGAGCCGGGGGTACCGAGGGCATAGGGGAGAAGATCTTAGACATCCACGACCGGGCTTTGCTTGTCTTCCGCTGCAACAATTTGATGGATCCAAAAACAGGTGCACAAAGCTCGATCCTCTAGCTATGTCTGTCTTGGGTTGCCGTTTAGTTGGCCTACAATTTATACTCTCTTTAGCTTATCAACTCCCTTGAAATAGTATTTTGACGATATCATTCTTTGTGGTTCCCATCTTTTAGCACATTATACGACGCATTATACCCACCAACGATTATTAAAGTCAAATGTGGCGCCCATTTTGTGTCCCTTTTTTATTACTCGGTTTTTCTTTCTTTTTCTTTTTCTTTTGTATCACTCCATTCTCTCTCTTTGCTTGTTTATCATCCTCTTCTTCCTCTCTACTTGCTCCACCTATGTCCTCAATTGTGTCTTTAATCTCGAAGGCTCCATTGGCTGCACTGTTTGCTTGCTCCACCACCTTGCCGCCCCTAGTGTCTCCAACCTGCCGTTGTTGAGACTTTCTCGACCATCTTCTACTTCGCAGTGAAGGGGAATGAGATTGGCGAGGCGTCACTTCACCCCACTGTGTGCCTCGATGATTTCGAGGATGAAGATCCAATCGATAGTGATGAACTAGAGAGAGAGAGAGAGAGAGAGAGGATTTACCCTGTTTAGATTTGCAAATGCAATAATCCTAGCCTAAGAGAAGCAACACTTTCACCTTGAGAGCATCGGAGGTATTGCCTAACAATTCATTGGTCAATGACTCAGCAGAGCTATTGAAGATGTCTATTTTGTCATTGGACTTGTCGTATCTGTCGTTGCCGTTGAAGCAATTGCAGCATTTTAAACCATCTTCGCTAAAGTTTAGCTCGAGCTCAACCACTACAACCCTGCCTCCTCCATCTTGCCGTATTGAGGATGAGTTTTACTGGTTAACAGAATTGAGTACACAGTGCAAGAGCGAACAGAAAGATAATAGAGAGAATTTTTTGGTGAGAGTAGAGTCACCATAGTTAGCAACAAAGATCTTGTTGGGGTTGACGATGGGGACGACGGTTGTCGACCGGACAATGTCGCACTTCGACAGGTGGAGCTCGCACTTGCACCTCTTATGCATTGTCGTCAAACTCTAATCGCTTGCATTCACATCCTTGTCCATCTTGTGAAAGTTCCTCTCCGTTTTTGCCCCACACTCACCCCGCGCCACCGAAATTTTGCTAGTCTTGGAAGGGACCCTTGAAGTTGGGTTCATCACTTCCAACCCTAACAATCGTCTCATCTCCACGGTCTTGCAAAAGGGCAATGTGTTCATCTTCCCTCGAGGCCTTGTCCATTTACAGAGAAATACTGGTTTTGGGAATGCGGTCACCATCGCAGCTCTCGGTAGCCAAAATCCTGGTGTCATAACAATTGCTAATGCCGTGTTTGGATCGACACCTGATATTCCTGGAGACATTCTTGCCAAGGAATTCCAAGTTGATAAAACTGTTGTTGGACAAATTCAATCGGAATTTTAGGTAAGAAATTAGTGCGAAGCATTTGAGGTAGGGTTGTCTAGAAGCAAAGTCCATCGATTCATTTGTTTAACCTCGTGTCTGGCCATTACTTTCTTTTGTATTTATTTATTTTCACTGCATCCCCATTGACTGATATGTAATTTAAAGTTGCGAGCCGATTTATTTTTTGTTAAGTTTCTTATATTTTCTTAGATTTAATTTATCATTTTTACTAATGTCTAAACTTTCCCTACTCATCGCGAATTTATCAATCTTTAGTTGAATGGCTTACTTCTTTTTTACAATTAAATTACCAATTGATTTTAGATTATTAGGTGTAATTAATTGAGTTCTTTACTGGTGTCATGAATTTTCAACTTTTATTTGTGTGACTAGCCATTTTTTCTCATTAGGTTATCAACAGTTTTGATTTATCAAGTCCCATTTGATTTGCTTCCCAGTATTTATTATTTTGTTTACCTATCTTTCTATTGAGTTAGTAACTTCTATTTGACGTACATACCAATAGGCTAACTTTACCAACTCTTTTTAGAATACATTATCTTTAATTGGCGCAATTACCAACTTCTACCCTTTTTTGTTCATTCATAAACTTTTACCCCTAGTTAAGTTACCAATAGGTTTTGTATAACCCACACTTTTTTGAGTTACCAACCGACATTTATTTGATTTTTTTTAAATTACCAACTTGTTTTTTCACTACTTTATAGATGATTGTTTCTTACCATAATCTTAAATTTACCATTTATTATATGAAATTACTAAATTTTATTTGAGTAAATTATTACTTTTCTCCAATTAAGTTTCCAACTAATTTTGAATTGCCAACTCTTATTTGAGTCACTTATCGAAGTTCGTTTATCTCCTTATTAAAAATATAACAACTTCTCTATTAAATTACCACAATTTATTTGTTGACTTGCCTTTTTCTTGATTCTTTTTTTAGAAATTACCAACTTCAAAAAGAGTGACTGCCAATTTTTCTCCGACTACATTTCCAACTCCTATTTGAGTTAGTTACCAGTGTTTGTTTTGTTTTCTTTGAAATACTAACCTCTTTTATATCTTATAAAAGAAAAATCTTTTAGCCTTTACCAACTTTCTTTACATTTCTTATAACAAAGTTTAACTTTACCAATACCATGCAAAATTATCAATCTTCATTTGTGTGACTTACAAAAGCTTCTCTAAACCACTCTTGTGCTCAATCATAGTCTCATTACTTAAACCAACAATAGTGCCAATGCCCTCACTAACCCTTTGACTAGCATCCCCACCGACACTTTGACCAATACCCTCATCCACAACCACATCAACACCTTGACCATCACCCTCAACCGCCTCATTGGTCGTAAAATTTTCTCCATATACCTCAATTAACCCACGATGCAAATAACTAAAAACTAAATCAACTACTCTATTCTCATTCCATATGTATGTCAACCCCTCTTCCAGTGACTTTCCAGGAATCTTAAATCAAATGTACTATTTACTCCATTCTCGATGTCTCTAATGAAGCTTTCGTAGCTTGTTGAACTAATATCAACTTTTACAAGGCCAAACTTGCCTCCAACGTATTCAAGTATTGGGCGACGAGATAAAGTTCCACCATGGAAAAGGCAGATCCATGCTGATTTTTTGCTCATCTTGACCCTACACAAAGAAAAAAAAAAGTAACCTATGTTATAAGCAAGGCAACACATAGAACCTGTAAGTCTTATACTATGTAGCACTCTATACATCATGTTTCTAGAAGAAAAAGTAGTGATCATCTACTCGGATTCAGAGGTGATCAACATCTATAAATTCAAAATAAAAAACCATCCAAAGATTCAAAACCAAAACTTCCAAAGCAAAAGTGTTAATAGATTCCAAAAAATTAGAGTATAGTGAACAGTGTGGACTTGATTAATAAAACTAACTTTTACAATATGTGGAATTGCAGTCTCTCTCTTTTGTTATCAAACATTAGAACCCAAAGCCAGACTATGAATCCCTCTTTCTTTATTTTTCTTTTGTTGACAAAACCACCATGAACCTTTACTTGTTTGGTAAAATAATCATCGTATGGACACAATTGATAGTGGGGTTTGCAAGTGTGACATCCAGATTTTGGGTTCTAATTTCGACTGGATAAATTGGGCATTTCATTGACGCGACTACAGTGCTTTTCTCTGAGTTGGCCACTCACAAGATAACTAGACTAGCTGGGTGAGTTATTAAGGACTTTAAGGCAAATAGACTTGAGAATTCGACTAGGAATCGACTTCTCGATTGTGCTCATCTTTAGAGATCATTGCGGCACAGTATAAAATTGATTTGAAATCAGAGATAGGTTGGTTCGACTGAGATGAATGACCAATCGTGGGTGACTCCACTAAATTAGAAAACTCTCGTCGACTAGCACTAATTTGATTTTACTGTCGTTTTGGTATCTTGTGTCCGTATTTGAATCTTCGAGATTTTCACGACAATCAAGAGTCACCAATGTGTCAAGTGGGTTCATCGTGGCTCGAAGAAAATCGACCACAGGTCATTTGTCCTAAAAAGTTCTGAAAACTACCTGGTAGCCTAGGTCACGCTAAAAGTGCGCCAAAGTGAAATTAACCATCAATTTGAGTTCAATTTCAGAAATTGAAGAGTCTATCATGTCACGATCAATTCTAGGAACGTCGACTTAGTCTCAAAAGGTTTTTCAGAGATTCCGAGATTTTTATGGAAAATCGTTCGGACGTCGCGGAAAATTAATAGAAATTCATATGGACCGAATTTAAGGGAGTTTGGACTTTCAAGCCACGCCAGTGAGTGTCAGGATTTATATGAAATTGTTTGGGATTTTCCTTCATTGAGATTGGATCTCAATTTGGGAATTCGTCAAAGAAATTGGAAGCTCAAAATGTGAAATTCGGAACTAAGGGAGGATAGCATTATTTTGGACCTTAAATTGGTTTAATGGTGGAATTTATGCTTGAAAATAATGGGGGAGACATAAAGGACGAGATTGAGGCCTTGAGAGGTCAATTGATTTTATGGAGGCCATTTGAGATGAAATTGAGATGGGATGAGTGTCCAATTTGAAGCCATGATTTTAAAATGTTGAAGAAAAATCCCTTATAAGTTTTGAAGTTAACAAAACATCCTCGTTAGTTAAGTCTGAAGAATCTAAGACTCAATGTTAAGTCTGAAGAGTTCAAGACCCAAGCGTTTCCGTTTGAATGGGACCAGACCCAGAGTTATAGTCTGATGATCTCCAGACCCAATCAAAGTCTGAAGACAGTCAGACCTAGTTTTTGCGATTTTGCCAGGCTGTCGGCGGGTTATTTTTATGGTTAAGGAAATCAAAATTCGGATATTATCTTCCCTAACTTATCCATGGAATATCTCTGACAGTGATTGTGAGCTCGAAAGATTTTTTCTTTAGATTTTATCCGTTGAAGATCAAGCAAGTTTTGGAAGGATCTAATTTTGGAAACTCAAGATCCTGATTGTATAGGCGAGCAGGATTGACGAGCTATTTTCAACTTATATATCCGACAACGTGAAGATCACTTAAATTGATTCATTCCAATGGGTAGATTGGATGAATTCTTGGAAAATACTAACAGCTATGGAGGCATGAAGGAATATTTAAGGTGTGTCAAAATTGTTCGAAAATATGGGGGAGCCGATAGAAAAATTTTGAAGTTAGAACCTCTAAAACCTCTTGTTCTCAAAATCTCTTGTGCTCAAAATTGTGTACTGAAGAAAGACACTTACAGTGTGAAATTGCGAAAAGCTGTAGAAGAGACTTTCTACTAAAGAAGTCTAGATCGTAGACTGTAAAGCTCTCATTTGCTACATAGTGATTACAGCCAGTTGGCTATCAGCATGGAGAGTGGACGTAGAATTACAATAAGCCAAACCACTATAATTTTTGTGTTAAATTTCTCTTACCCTACTCTATTTATTTTTATAGTTGCGTGATTCATATATTTCTGATGTGATTTCCATGCCAAAGGATATTTTTGTTAAAGATTTGAAAAGAATTTCATAAACACCTATTCACCCCCCCTCTAGGTGTATTTACTAGCCTTTATCATAAAATTCGTAGTCCCCCTTCCCCTAGCATTTTTTTGGACCAATTGAGATGTTATGGAGAGTGCATTGTTGGCCTAAGGTGACCCAAGGAAGAAGACTTGGCTAGGAAGGGTTCAAGGGGATAATCATGTGGAAAATGAGGCTTGTAGGCCCCTCAACCTCATCTCTATCCATCTCTCTCTTCCCTCTCACTCAATTGCCGTCCAAGACTTCTCCTCTTTGCTCCATTCCACATGCTTGTAGCAACCAAGAAGCCAGCGGAAGCAGAAGCAGCCAGGAATGCCAGGAACACCGCACGCCATCCACCAAGCTTCTCTCCACCAAAGAACCCCGTTGAAATCAACTCTTCTCTCCCACAGAAGCCGTAGTTGACCGAAGCTTGCGCTCTCCATCCACGCGTCTCCATGGTCAACTTCAGCTACCCCCTATATTGGTGTGTTGACCCAACAGCGCCCAATGAAGCCCCAGCTGCACCAAGTCGATGACTGAAGTAGCTTTTGCCCCACTGCTTCTTCGATTAGTATGCTTCCACCACACTGCCACATGTCCACGAATAGCTCCCTCTCAATCAACAAACCTGCATGTGCATCCACGCCATTGACTCCCTTCAATTCTTTCCTCTCCACGTGCCTACTTCGTTGCGGCTACCCCCATCGAAGACACAAAATCCAGCTGCCTCTCCACGCATTTTGTCTTTAGCAGCGTTAGCGTCTCCCCTTCCTCGGCCTGGAATCTAGCTTCAGCCCAATGAAGCTTCTCCACCAGGAAGCCTTCCTTGTTGCCGCACACGAGTCAACTGAAGATTGCCACCGAAGACCCCAGACCGACGCCAACGAATTTCCCAGTAGCTTTCATCTTCGGCTGTGTGGCTCACATCTCCATCTTCAATAGAAATTCGGGCCCAATATCTTCTAGAATTCCAGCAGCCTAGACTAGCGTGTTGCTCAGCCCATTAATTGAGTCTTTGGCCCAAGCAAGTTCAGCCCACGGCCAGCAGCTTCTTTAGGCCATGTATTCAGCCCGTCTGCTCTTGTATTTCAATTTTGGCCCAATTTACTTCAAGTTAGCCCAAATCTAGCAAAGACAGGCCCAGTTTAGCTTTGTTTCAAGTCCAGATCAAGTTCAGCCCAAGATTTCAACAGGCCCAAGCCCAAAGTTTCTTCAGGCTTACAAAATTCTTGACCCGGCCCAAGTTCGGCCACCGTTACGTCGTCGTCGCCGTGTCCCGATCTTCACTTTGTGCAAGTGAGTTTTACTTACTAATGCTTTCTTAGTAGACTAATTATGTCTAAAGGTTGATTAGATTTAATTAATTGCAATTAGGTGAATAGATTAGATTAAAGTAATTAAATTGAAAACTCATTGATGCATGTTAATTAAATTGATTGTGCATTTAACTAGTAAACATGTCCTATTATTTATTGGATGCTTCTTGGGATTTTTCCCGACCCTTATTGGGTGTTAATTAAGCAATTCGGGCCTAAGTGAAATTTTTAAATATTAAATTTTTGAAATTATTTATTTAATTATATATTTCCCGGAAATTCAACCGGGATGGCCAGTGACCGGAATTTTATGTTGATGATCGTGGTACAAACCGTTTATTTAATTGAGCTTTGTATTGTGCTAAATTGAATTTATTGAATTTATTTATTTAATTTTAGAAATAAGTTATTTAATTATTTATTTTTAGGAAATTCAACCGGGATGGTCGGTGACTAAACTTTCGTGTTGATCATCGTGGTGCAGTCCTTTTATTTATTTGAGCCTTACATTGTGCTAAATTGATTTAATTATGTATTTTTAGGATTTATTCCTAAATAATTTGTTTTATGCCAATTAATTGGCAATTACCGGGCATTGGTTCACAGCTCCAAAAATGTGTTTATGGGCTATTGAAAATGGTGGGAGGTTCTAAAAGAAAAATATGATATTTTGGCTAAGGTCAACCGTGTACCCATACACGGCTATTTTATCGAGAATGTTGAATTGAAAGAGATAGTATACTATATCATCCTACGGGCTCTGATATGTCAGCTTAGTGAGAGCAGTATACTAATGTACTATATCATCCTACGGGCTTTGATATGTCAGCTTAGCGCGAGCAATATACTTTATCAGCTTAGAGTGAGCATTAGGGGTATACTATATCAGCCTACGAGCGATATGGCAGCTTAGTGAAAGCAGTATACCGGTATACTATATTAGCCTAAGGGCGATATGGCAGCTTAGCGAGAGTAGTATACCTTTACCTTATCAGCTTAGTACGAGCTATATTATCTATTATCAGCTTAGAGTGAGCAGTCCTAATATTATCAGCTTATAGCTATACTATCGATTGATCATTATTTTGATATGATGTTGTGAATTGATTGATTGAGTGGAAATGACCGGGAGTGGTCTTGTTGACATGTAATCGACTAGGTCAATTTGATCGATTCTTCAATCTGTGATGTGATTGCTTGGGTGCCTATTTGATATGTGCTAATATGTAGGTGGAATATGAGGCCAAGGTAAGTGCTCTGACTCATGTTGTGCATAGGCAGCCCTAAGGTGTATTAGTTTACTAATCGGGTCTTAGGGAGTAGAACTTGCTGAGACATAGTCTCATCCTGATTGTGGAATTATATTTCAAGCCCCTAGATTTCCCGAAGATGAGCCAATATTTGAAGTCGAGGATGAGCGAGAAGAAGGAGATGAAGAGTTTGAAGAAAATGAGCCTAATGGTGAAAGACCTAAGGAGGATTGGGATGATGATTCCGAGTATGGTCCTATCCTCTTTTGTAAACCTTGTACATGTGTAGTTGTGAATTTCAATAAGTAAAATTCGGCCTGCTTCTCTATTCCATTGTTTTATTGTCTAGACATTTTAACTGCTTCCGTATGTGCATATAAATAAAGAAAGGGTCGACAATACATAGTCCTGGGATATCGCATTTTAAAATCCACCAAAGGTAAGGGATGTGCGTGTGCCTGAGGATCGAGGCGTGACAGCAAGTGCCCCAGCTGATAAATCTATGGCTACTCCACGAAAGAGACCCTCAATGAATTGAGAAACCGAATACATGTATGCTCAAGTCAATTACTTAATTGTGATTGTGCATGCCTCAAGTAATAAAAATCTTGTACAAGAATAGAAAAAAGTGCATAGAAACAAAGGCTTTCTCTTCATATTGTGCATAAAAATACACAAATCCAGCAACCATATGATTGTACACGAAGAATTTGGCCAAACGCAAGCATACAAAAGCTTTCTCTTCATATCGTGCTTTATTAGAAATTGATTTGGCTAGACTTGAGTGTTATATTCCCCACTACACACGGGTACTTGACAGTAAATGCGAAGAATTTCTCTCTTCCAACCAACAACGACACGTGGAAAAATCAAGGCAAATTGATTATATAAAATAAAAAGAGGACAACACACTCAATTTGGGAGCGTGACAACATATTTTTCATGTTCTCCGCTAACTTCAAGATGCCACGTCAAGTTGTCGCTCAACGCTGCCGACAAAATAATCAAGTTGGGACCACAACGCCTACTCGTGTTCTCTTCAAATTGTGACGGATGAGTCGGGTCGTGATGGATGAGTCGGGTTTCAACTGGTTTGTGGGCGAATCGGGTCTTCGCCCATAAAGATGGGCGAGTCTAGGATTGTGACAATGAATCCCTCAACCAAAAGGGGCTTCATTAATGAAGGTGATTGGTGGAAGAATGACATGGCTTCAAGAAATTGGACAGACAGAGATTACATCTAGAACAAGTTGCTGAGAATTTTGGGGAGAGCGTCTTCAGTTTGGGTGTCTGCAGAATAGGGTTTGGGTGTGACTTTTTACACCCAAAGTGTCTTCAGGGTAAACGAAAGGCTAGTTTTGGGTGTAAAAAAGTTTTTTGTTTTAATATTGTTTAAAGCGAAACGACATAGTTTCGCACTTTGGTGTCCATGTTAGCGCCAGCAACGCCAGCCGGTGCTGACTTGGAGTCCACATTAGCCTTTTCCGGTAGAGAATGGCCGGATGAACTAAATCGGTACCAAACGTAAAAGGTTTAGGACTGAATTGGTCCAATTGAAAAATTTATGACTAAATTAATACCAATGCAAAAGGTTTAGGACTTTTTTTATACTTTTCTCCACTCGAAGGTGTGCGAGCACAGAGAGAAGTGAGATCTGCAGCCTTCAGTTTCCTAAATCCGGAAAGCGTTTTCACTATATACGAGAAAGTAATTTTGGTTGAGTCAGTTTTCGGTGAATCAATTAGATAGGAGTCCCAAAAACAATCCTAAAAAAAAAAAAAACACTTTCACTTAAACAAACATACTCCTAAAGGCCACTTGATTTATATTTGAAAGATACACATTTTCTAACACATTTTAATAAAGGGAAAAAGCCACCAAAAACACTACTCTTTGCCAATTATAACACATTTATCCCGGTGACACAAACAACCCCAAAATTTGCCACGTATGACACATTTATCTTGAACTTTTTTTATGACACTAAAAATATTAAACTTATAATTATGTGACACATTTACCCTAAATTTTTTTTTTCTGTAACATCAAATTTTTTAGGTCAATGTATCACATAGATACAAGTTGGGGATTTTTTGTGTCATAAAAGAAAAGTTTAGGGTTAATATGTCACATTGGACAAGTTTATAGTAAATATGTTGCATAAATAAAGTTTGGGCTTTTTAGTATCATAAAAAAAGTTTGAGGTTTTTAATGTCATAAAAAATAAGTTTAGGATAAATATGTCACATTGGTAAAGTTTGAGATTTTTGGTTGTTTTTATCCTTTAATAAAAGAAGTGAAATTATTGTTATATCATTCAAGAAAGGAAGAATGCCGCCAAACGATTTTGATTGAAAACAAAGCACGAAGACCATGATGCCTTTTCTTTTCTTTTTTTCTATTTCAATTTCCTATTTGTCAAAATTTTCATAAATTTCTTTTTAATTTATTAATTTTATTTGCAGATCTGTCTCAAACTATAGAGACATGTAGGACAAGATTTCTAGTTTTTCTTCTTGAATAATTTCATTTTGCAAAATATGAAGCAAATGCTAATTTCACTTGCAAATTGAAAATTCAGTTAGATCATCATGAAAGAAAGTGTTTATTTCTTTCCCATTTTGGTTCAGTCATTAAAAGAGCAAATTTGGCATTTATCTTGTGTGAATAAAAATCGTTACCATGTACATACAGTCATTTTAATCTGCCATATAAATTTTTTATTTCAAAATATAAAGCAAGTGTCAATTCTAAAATATATGTCAATTTAAACTTGACCTTTTGAAAGCGAACTGGTTTATAAAAGCAAAGGCATTGTCCATCACCTAGGCAAGATCCACCATCCTTCACCTCATCGCCATCTTCATGCCCCAATCCAAAATCCTTTGAATTGGTCCACACGAGTGTACCTGTTTGTCTACACAACACTCACCCAAGTCCCCATGTTACTCATGTGCCATGCAAAATCCTTGCCAATGACCCTATTCAATCACCCAAGCTTCCTCACCAAGTTGGAGAGTCAATATATGGAGCCACCCATTCTTTAAAGGTAACAATTTAAGAAAAAAACAGTTAAAAATTGAAGCGCAACTTGGGTTAGGTATGTGCGGTCTAAATTGGATCGGGTATGAGTCAAATTGTACTGCATAAAAATGGATCAATATAGGTTAGTTAAGTCAATTTGGTCAAACCAAATTTCTATTTATTCCAAATCTGACTCGATACGTCACTACTTATTTGATAGTTAGGTACGATGACATTTATAAATTGTTGAAAAATGCCCTAAAATTCATGCCTGAAGAAACTATGTGATAGTACTTTGAACTTAAACATCACAGAACTATGCCTTTTCTTAATTACTCAATCGATGAAAACCAAAGCACATTGCTGGAGTCGTATTCACGCTATAATCAATAGTTAAGATAAGTACAATACCGTAAATTCTGAACCCGAACGAAAGCATCTCGTTCTCAAAGTATATATATGCGGTGCAACAACAAGCCAAAATACGGCTATTATGAATAGATCAATCGTTCCATTAAAGGCTCTCCATTCTCATAACCATAATGCATTATCTACCAAGAAAAGATTAAAAAAAAAAAAAAAGGAAGAAGAATTTTTTCAAGCGTCATTTTCCGATATCGACACAAAGTAAGAAACAAAATTCTTGCAGGACGTTAATCAAGGTTGCGTTTTCTTATATGTGTTAATGGAACAAAAGCCGAATGGCAAATTAAAAAAGAGAACTTATTTTTGGCTACATGCCGTGTACTTGGTCAAGGGACAACTTCGTTGATTATTTCTTCTTGCGCGTGAAATCGCCTTCTCTCCCAATAAATCCACACACTATAATTCTATTATGCAAGAGAAAATTGCCTCCATTTTGCATTTGGCAACACACGGAAGGGACGGCTAAAAACCAAGAGGAGACTCATTCTTTGGAAAGTGACCTTCTTACATTTATCTGCACCTTTGTCCTCTTCTGCTCTTGCACGCCTATAAATACTGGCGACCTCCTCGTACCATTTCATCCACAACAACAAACAAAGGCCATCTTGATTGCTTACGGAGAGAGAGAGACGTCCCGATTGAAAATTAAACTCGTTCTCTTCATTTTGCGGAGGTTTTTGCTTTCGGAGATGGCGAAAAGTGTGCTTTTGATTTGTTTCTTGGGTCTGGTGTTTGCTTTTGCGGCTGCTGATAATAGCCCCCTCCAGGATTTCTGTGTCGCTGAAGCTGGCAGTTCAGGTAATCAATGCATGCTCGTGGCTGTGTGAAGAGTTTTGATAGTGCTTCTTTTTTCCCTAGTAGAACTTTGGCTTCTGCGTAGTTATTTTGTAGAATGAGTCCGTAATGTAATCTGAGAGCGGCTTTCATTTGACTAGATAAAGCCCTGATAGCATGCTTTGATATAATTCCTAGGACAAAACTTTTTCTGGCAAAATAGTGTGCAAACTACTACTAGCGATGGCTTTAGTCCATCTGGTGCTTCACTGATTCAATTTTTATTGCTCACAATACAGTTCTCGTGAATGGCCAAGCATGCAAGGACCCCGAAACAGTTCAGGCAAATGACTTCTCCTTCAGTGGGCTCCATCTTCCAGGCAGCACGTCAAACCCTGTTGGCTCCAAGGTCACCCCGGTGACCGTGGCCCAGCTCTCAGGGCTCAACACTCTCGGAATCTCCATGGCGCGCATCGACATCGCACCATGGGGAATCAACCCACCCCACACTCACCCACGAGCCAGCGAGATTTTGCTAGTCTTGGAAGGAACCCTCGAAGTAGGGTTCATCACTTCCAACCCCGACAATCGCCTCATTTCCAAGATCTTGCAAAAGGGTGATGGGTTTGTCTTCCCTCAAGGCCTTATCCATTACCAGAGAAATACCGGTTATGGGAATGCAGTTGCCATTGCAGCTCTTGGTAGCGAAAACCCTGGTGTCATTACAATCGCCAATGTTGTGTTTGGGTCGACGCCTGATATTTCTGTAGACATTCTTGCCAAGGCATTCAAAGTTGATAAAACTGTTGTTAGCCAAATTCAGTCAAAATTTTAGAGAAGAATTAGTGGGGAGCTTGTGAGATAATGTTGTTTGAGAGCAAAGTCCGTCAATTCGTTTGTTTAAACTTGTGTTTGATCATGTATCTTTGAAAATTCAACTTTCTGTTCTAGTGATTGTATCCAGTATTGTCCTTGAATGGTTTATTATATATGACCCAAATTAAAAAATCTCTCTCTCTCTCTCTCTCTCTCTCTCTCTCTCTCTCTCTCTCTCTCTCTGTCTGCCATTTGTTATATTACATCTACGTGGCTTCCTCTCTCTCTCTCTGTCTGCCATTTGTTATATTACATCTACGTGGCTTCCGCATCATCAATTAGAGGCAATTTAGCTGAATAAAGATAGACATCTGTTACCTTTTCGTTGTGGAACGTTTTGTTCCATCGTATACATACAGTATGAGTATCTTTTGAAAATACATGAGGTATCACAGTAACATCGTCAAAATCAGAGATATTTCGCCATAATGTACGTAAGGTAAATGTTATGTCGAAATGAGCTTAGATTTTATTTTCTAGAGGGTAATTAAGCATAGTGGATTTTCATGACCAATAATAGAAAATGATAACAACATGCCTACTCTTTAGTCGATTAATTGAAGTAAATATTTAGATGTGCACACACTTGTACATACGGAAATTTTTTTAGATTAATGGGGTGCATTAGGATGCATGTAGTTCACTATATATGAACCCTTATTAGTAGGCCCCGCCGCGTAAGATCCATATGATTTAAAAATTGAGATGCTTGGATACTATTCATAATCTAAATTGAAGGATCTCATCATAATTTAAAGTGGAGGGCCCATTGTATTAAGTAGTTACTTAAGTTGTACTTTGCACTGAAATGCCTATATCTTTAAATTGTTAATTTCTAATAAGATATGATGTATGAGAAAAAGATGAGACTTGCATAGTTGTCGCATTCTATAATTTTGTAAAAGAATATCAAATTTAATGAAGGTTTACATTTGTATGTGGCAGAAAAAGATGATATAATGTTAAGTTTCCTCAGCACATCAAATAAATAAAATGAAAGTTGTTCCCAAATTAAAGAATATATATAAGTATAGCCACGCTATTTATACTCTCTTTAGCTTATCAACTACCTTGAAATAGTACTTCACCAAAAAAAAAAAAAAACTACCTTGAAATAGTATTTTGACGATATCATTCTGTGGGTCCCATCTTTTAGCGCATTATGGGTGGTTTGGATGGGCATTTAGAAAGCCCCTTCAAGCCCCAAAACCTTTTCACCCCAGAACCTTTTCACCCCAAATTGAGGTGTTTGGCAACCATACCTCAAGGAGCTTTCAAGTGAAAGTCGACCATTGGAAATGCTGAAGGCTTCATTTAATGAAAATATTAAGTTATCTATTTTGCCCTCAAAACTTTCTTGAAAACCCACTTTTGCCCATTTTGAAAACAAAAAAACCCTAGATATCATCCGCACTCCTCCTTTCCATCACTTTGACCCTTCCATCGCTCTCTCCCTCGTGACAACCGCTTCTCGCTCGATCGCACTCTTCGCTTGACTAGATCTTTGCTCGACTGCGCTTTTCCTTTGCTCGTCCTCTGCAAGTTCGTCTCTCCTCTCTCCCCCTCGCTCCCAAAGCCCGGTGTTCCCGGTGAGGAAGGAGGGAGTCGGTGGCCTTGGACTGCGGCTGGCAAAGGAGCTCCTACAGGTACTGCAAATCGCTGAGTGGGTCCAGTGTTTCTCACGGTTCGTACGGTTTCTCCTTCATTTCTCATGGTTTCCCTCCCCTCCCCTGTTGTTGAGTGCGTTTTTTTACTCGAGCTTTGGTGGCTAGGGACTGGAGATGCCGTGCTTCAGGTTTGCCTTTTTCTAGCTTTTGCCATCTGTCGTGACGTTCACGGTCGCTGGAATTGCTGATTCGTGCTTAGTCTTTAGTTCCAATCTAATGCTTCGTTGCGTGCATCGACTTGCACGGATGATTTTTTCCCATTTTGGGTTGTTTGTTTTTTAACGTCTTTTCGACTTGAATCGCATGCTTGAGCGCAGAGCCTAACCGTGGATGATGGTGTGCAATTTCCTATTTTGAGAGTCCGGGCACCTTTGGACTATTGATGCGCTGTTACTAATCTCAATTTGCTGCTCACCATGTGTTCGTTGAAATGGCCGAATCAAGTTAGCGTATATGGATGGTGAGGATGGGGAGAGGGATGTGGTGGGGGGAAGGATTTAAGGAAAAGGTTGTTAACCGTTGAGGGAAAGGAGGGGTTGTTGGGGGCAAGGAACCGTGAAACCACCAAACCTTTGACATCCACTTCATGAGTCTCAATAAGAAAAAGCATTTGTTTCAGTTTCTGTTTTTGTTTATGTTTTTATTGCCCCTACCCCAATTGATTGCATCATTGTCATCATCTTATTCTCCTTTGCACGAGAGAGAGAGAGAGAGATGGGATTTGGGATCTGGGGAGAGATTTTGGGGAGAGGGGAGAGGAGTTATTAAACTTCCTCCAAATTTCAACTGATTCCCACTTAAGTAACGGCTAATGTAGGCAAATTACACATCACATGTTCCATGTCTCTTCAATTGGGTTTTAGTCTATTATCATCCTAATCTTTGTTTTTGTTCTGTCCTTCCAATATTCATTGGATTTGCACCATTTGTTTTCGGTTTCATAATTATGAGTGAGATAAAAAATATAATGATTGTTGTCTAATAAGTTCGATTGCTTGACGACTTATCTCATTAATATTGTCTCATGATCTTTTATTACCTTCAAGCACCATGGCTGCCTCCTTACAAGCTTCTAAACTCGTCTGGTTCTTTGATTCTTGATTTTGTTATGGGGTTGATGCTTGCCCCTCAAATGAGTATAATGGGAATACCTAAACTTGTCATCACCTTTCTTGCAGCATTCTCATTCTGTTCAAGATTCATTTCTTGAAATTGCACTGACCTTTACTATCCATTTCTGTCATTTAGACATCAATTTTGCCTGACTTTACTAAGTCCTACTTATTTTAGCATAATCTCCAATAATAACTCTTTCACGTGGCAACACTCCCTTTCGTATCTCATAACATTGGCTCAATTGAGTTTGATGCTCTTCTGATCTTCCTTATCACCTTCATTGCTTTTCTTCTTTTCGATATTTATATTATTTTTCCCATGGATCCTTATCACCTTTATTACTTTTATGTAGTTATTGCTAGCCCGGATACTTGTAATTTGAACTCAATTGCATACTTTTCAAAAAAACAGATACACGGCTCAAGAGGTGGAGATAAGCTCATCCAAGGTTCTAAATAGCAATCTCTTCTTCTAGAGCCAAAAAGGTTAGTCCCAATTCGATCCTTTTTTTTTTTTTTTTTTTTTTGGGGTTTCTATAAGGTTCTGAACAGCAATCTGTTGTAGTTCAAAAGTGGCATCAGTGAATGATATTTAGCTATTTTCCAATGCTCTTGTTCATGAAGTCTATTTCTTTTTTTGTTTTTTTTTTTTTGTTTTCATGTCTGCACAATTTGTCAATTAAACATTTGCTTTTTCACTCCAAATGTTGACTCATAAGTTCAACTTGACATCTTTTAAGTTATTTTCTCTTGACTACTCACCGATGTTTATTTAAAACCAACCTTTAACAGTAAATTTCTTCATTGTATTTCATTTAATGTGTGGTGCTGCAACTACATGATCAATATCTATGCTGCACATTTATGTTCCTTGATGTTAGTGTTGGTTTTACTTGTTGTTTGGTGATTGAACTAGACCATTTGTTTTTCATTGACACTGCAGACCATCATGGACTGTTGGTATCAATGAGAGAAAGCTATTTTAACTAGTGAACCAAGTATGAAGTCCACACCACATGTCTCACCTGCATTTGTTTATATTGCATTTATTAGTAGATGGCAAGTTCATCAAAGGAAAAGGCATTTTGGAGCCCTGAAGATGTTAAAACCTTTTGTGAGTTGTGCGTTGAACAAATTGATAATGGTAATCGTCCTGCAAACAACAAAAAGGATGGATGGACAGTTATAATTAAGAAGTTTGAGGACCTAAAGGGCAAAAAGTATGATAAAGGTCAACTGAAAAGTAAGTGGGATAATCTAAATGAAGATTGGAAAAGATTGAGGACATTGGTCCTTAAGGAAACTGAATTAGGATGGGATCCAAAAAAGAATATCATTGATGCAAGCGATGAATGGTGGGAGAGGAAAATTCAGGCTTTTTCCCTTCTTTTGTTAATTTTTTTAGTTCATCTTTTCCTATACAACTCACGAAAATTTTTATTATAACAAGAAAATCCTAAGGTTAGAGCTTTTAGAACGAAAGACATACATCTGGATCTTCAAGTTTTGTTAGATAGAATGTTTGGGGATATTGTTGCCACTAGAAGCATTACATGGGATCCTGCACAAAGCTTATGTGTTGATGAGGATGTTGTGGCCACACAATTTGACATTGGTGGTTTGGCAGGATTTACTGATGATAATATAGAAGGCGATGTTGATGAAAAGACTAGTAAACAACATCGAAGTGATAAAAGAACGTCGCAGAGTTTGGTGAGGCAATCTCAAGGAAAGAAACAAAAGAAATTGAGTACAGCTAATAAGCTAGCAACGCAAATGGAGAGAATTTGTTTAGCTATTGAAAGTAGAAGTTATGCCAAAGAGTTCGATCCTTACAAGGAACTCATGAAGATGTTGAAAACTATACTTGAGATTAAGCAAGACTAAGAGTTATATTTTTTTGCCCTAGATTATTTTTCAGAAAAGAAAAATAATAGGCAAATCTTCATGAACTTAGATGGTGATGAAGAAAAAGTCACATGGCTCAAATATAAATTCGCACAACGTAATCTTCACTAGGATATTTGCTATTTATTTTTTTCATTTGTAACGTTATTATAATGTGATACATATTTGCACTACTTATTTGTATTAATTGGTGAGATATATTTATGCTATATTGTTAGACTTGTTTCCAATTGGTGTTCTTTTTATTGAGTGGAGTTTGCATACATATGATAAGTGTTTTTTTTTGTTGATGAATGATTTAAATAATTTGTTATATCTCTTATTTTAATTCTATTTTGTTATTTTAATCAGTTATGGATGATTCTCCTGAAAGGGAAAACTATGAAAAAGAGGAAGAAGAATATTTGCAACTTTATGCAGCTGCACATACTTATGGTGTTTATCAGGCAATATATGGTCAAAAAATACCGTGCATGACCTCGTCATATACGGGAAATGCATGCTTAAGATAATTGATGGACGTTGATGCTAATCCTAAAAGGTTTTATTGAATGTTTAGAATGGATAGAACTGTGTTTAATAATTTAATGAATGATTTAGTGACACAATATGGTTTGCAAGAAACTAGAAATATTGATGTTGCAGAAATGTTAGGATTGTTTTTTCATATTTTAGGACATAATATAAGTAATATGTTAGCGCAAGAGCGCTTTTAGCATTCTGGGGAAACCATATCCAGGCTATTTAGCTTAGTTTTGGATAAATATGTGAAATAGGAGCAGATTTGATCCAACCATCCGATCGGCAATTCAAGAAAGTTCCAAAGAAGATTAGGAATAATATAAGATTTTTTCTACATTTTAAGGTAAGTTGCGATTATACAATAGAAAATATTAATTAAAATAAATCAAATAATATTTTTGTTCTTGTTTTAGGATTGCATTGGAGCTGTAGATGGTACTCATATTCCAATGGTAGTACCTACGAGTGAGCATCTTCGTTTTATTGGTCGAAAAGGAACACCGACACAAAATGTGATGGACATCTGTAATTTTAACATGAAATTTACTTATGTTTAGGCCGGTTGAGAGGGAACAGCTCATGATACTCGTATCTTTTATGAAGCTATGATGGAATTCGAGTCGACGGAAGACGACTTACTTGATTCCGATTAGCAAACAATAATTAACCCCGGAACGAACGTTGAATTGCGAATGAATCACAAACAAAATTACTCCACATTGGTCTAGATGCGATCATGAGGAAAACACCCGATTTCCACGGAGTAAATGCAAACCGTTCTTGTAAAGGATGAAATAGAAATGCTTTCTTCTTCACTTGATGAGAGGGAGAGAAATTCGGTGCGTATGTTCTACCAACAACAAACCATCAACAATTGTCTTCAAATGGCATTTATACATCTCCCTTCATGCCCTTTCAAAGAGGTGCCTTTCCATCGTAGCTTATCAAGGCCAAACGGTGGAATTTAATCGCACCCTATCATGGACGTACTAGCTAAAGTACAACACTATTAGGAGACATGATTTACAATTTCCTCATCCTCCTAAAGGTTTGTTAATGAATGGTTTTTACGCATTATATATGTATGTGTTATATGTTGATTAAATTTACAACTTTTTTGTGTAGGTAAATATTATTTGGTTGATGCTGGATATCCAAATCCCACGGGTTATTTAGGGCCATATAAAGAAGTTAGATATCATTTACCTGAGTTTCAACGAGGTCCTCAACTAACGGGTTATAAAGAAGTATTCAACCGTGCTCACTCCTCACTAAGATCAAAAATTGAGCGAGCATTTGGCGTATTGAAAAAGAAGTGGAAGATTTTAAAGAGTATGCCAAGTTATCCATATACAAAACAAGTGAAGATTGTGATAGCAATAATGACTTTGCACAATTATATACGAAGAAATGCCCTAAATGATGCACATTTTGCTAGAGTGGATTTGGATCCCAAATTATATACAATGGATTCTAATAATGTAAATGAAGAGAGTAATGCTTCAAATGATGATGTAGCATCTGATATAGCACGTTTACGTGATCAAATAGTTATGAATTTAGGAAATAATTAAGAATATCTGTAATTTTAAATGATAATGCACTTCTTTTCTCAAAGCATATGTTATCATGTTTTTATTGTAATGAAAGTATTCTTAATGTAATTGAGAAAGAGAGCACGTAAATTTTTTCATTTGATTTTTTTAGCAAAAAAATAAATGTTAATTTTAGTAAAATTATTTACATAATATCTTTAACATTTTTGTCAAATATAAATAAAAAAAGTCACAAACATTATTTTTTAATTTTAAACAAATTAAAATTAAAATATTTAGACTAATAACCAGAAGGGTTTTGCAAATGTGTTTTCTACCAAACAACATTGCTCTCAAAGTTGCTTTTCAAAGCAAAATTTACCAAATTGTCTTTACATTTCCTCCAAGTAGCTTTGGGTTTTCAGCATTTGCATTGGACTCAAAGCTCCTTGCAAATGCTGAACCAAACACAGCCTATACCCATCGACGATTATTAAAGTCAAATGTGGGGCCCATTTTGTGTTCCCTTTTTTATTACTCGGTTCTTCTTTCTTTTGTATCACTCTATTCTCTCTTTGCTTGTTCATTATCCTCTTCTTCCTCTCTACTTGCTCCACTTATGTCCTCCATTGTGCCTTTAATCTTGAAGGCTCCATTGGCCGCGCTGTTTGCTTGTTCCATCACCTTGCCGCCCCAGTGATCTCAAACCTGCCATTGTTGAGACTTTCCCGACCATCTTCTACTTCGCTGTGAAGAGGAATAAGATTGGGGAGGTGTCACTTCACCCCACTGTGTGCCTCAACGATTTCGAGGATGAAGATCCAATCGATGTTGATGAACTTGATGAACTAGAGAGAGAGGATTTACCCTGTTCAGATTTGCAAATGGAGTAATCCTAGCCTGAGAGAAGCAACATTTTCACCTTGAGAGCATTGGAGGTATCGCCTGACAATCCCTTGGTCAATGAATCAATAGAGCTATTAAAGATGTTTATTTTGCCATTGGACTCGTCGTTATCTATTGTTGCCATTGAAGCAATTGTAGCATTTTAAACCATCTTTGCTAAAGTTCAGCTTGAACTCAACCACTCTTACCCTACCTCCTCCATCCTTGCCGTATTGAGGATGAGTTTAACTGGTTAACATAATTAGGTACACAGTGCAAGAGTGAACAAAATGATACATAAGGAATTTTTTGGTGAGACCAAGTCACCATAGTTAGCAACAAAGATCTTGTTGGGGGTGATGATGGGGACGACGATCGGCGACCCGACAACGTTGCACTCTGGCAGGTGGAGCTCGTACCTGCACCTCTTATGCATGCCACCATGCTCTAATTGCTTCATTCACATTCTTGTCCATCTTGTGAAAGTTCCTCTCCCTGTCGCCCTCCACTCTGTCAGAGCTAAGCCTTCGTGTTAACTATCACTAGCTCCTCCTTTATCAGCTCGTGCATCCTATTTCTACACCTCATGCCTAGGAACTGCTGGTCATACAAGCAATAGAGAGAACACAGAGATAAAGAAGAAAAAGAAAGAATAAAGTGAAAAGGGATAAAGTGGGTCCCGCATTTGACCTTAATTATTGTGGTATAATGTACTATAAAAGATGATATAGTCAAAACATTGTTTTAGGGTGTGTATAAGCTAAAAAGGAAGTGCAAAAAACGTGTCCCTATAATATAGACACACATGGAAGGGGGAGGTGAGGGGTTCAAACCCCCACCTTTTCAGGGAGGGATGGAGTGGGGACGCGCAAGTTTCAGGAGTGGGTTTCGACGCCCACGCCCTGCAAGAGGTAGGGCAAAAGTCTGAAAGTGAGTGTAGAATAGGTATAGAGTAGGACTGACCAAAAAGGAAAAATAATATAGACACATACATACATACACATATATAATCTATGGTTTGACTAAAATGTAATTTGTTTTTTTTTTTTTTTTTATAAATATCTTATTACATTCATTAGATAATCATCAACATTTTTGTTATATTATTGTCATCCATTTAATCTTCTTATAATGAAAATAAAATAAAGCACATTATAAATTAACAATAATTTATTTAAAAATATTTGTTTCTCAAACTAAGTTTAATTATTTATTCAGTGTAACTTTCCATTGCACTAAAGCAAATAACTTTGTGGAATTAGTTATGTTTTAATAAGCAACAATATTAGTAACATAAATACTTAGAGTTGGCTTGAATATTGTATTTTTTTTTTTTTTTTGCTATGCTGACTTTTTCTATGACTAATTTGATTGTAAGCTATTAAAATCATGTGAATCTATTCACGAAAAAAAAAAAAATCTACAATAAAAATAATTAATGATAATATTATTAAAATAAGTGGTTTTTTAATTAAGTGATATGGATGAAAAGAAATAGGCAGTATGTGAATCCTAAATGTAAAATTCTAGATGACTGATATTTGCTCTTTTATAAGAGAGACTTGTTCAAATGACAAAAGAGTTTCAAATTATAGATAGCGTATTGTAATATGGTATATAACTTTTTAAATAATAGGATTTCTATAAATTCACTATTTTTATATCTAGAAAAATATACTATAAAATTTAAAATTTATTATATATTCATCTGTTTTATTCAAGTTTAAACTCAACCTTTTGAAAAGTATATTATTAACCACAAAAATTAGAGCCCATGAATTCATAATAAATAGGTTCTAGGTAAAATAGTATGTAGGCTAAATTCTAAGTTTCAAAAAATGAGGAACTTGATCTGGTAAATAGGTTTCAATGCTAAGTGCAACATAAACAGAACTTGGAACTGCTCACGTAACATTTAAAAAAAAAATCATTCATTTAAATGTCATGACTTTTAATTGATTATTTAAATGTCAACATTTTTTAAAAAATGTTCACCCAAGTGCTGGAAATTTGATATGGCATGGCACTTGTAATGAACGTTTTTAAAAAAGTTATAGCACTTAAACAATCAATTAAAAAGTTATATGGCATTCAAGTGATCCGAAAAAAAGTTATGACACTCAAGTAATCGCTATATATCTCATGGCATTCAAATGATCGAAAAGAAGCTTCCCAAAAAAGCCATACAAATGTTGGTAGTTAGCTCAATGAGATTTGATTACCTTAATAGAAAAAAAGTTGATAAATCATTCAAATAAAGATTGGAAATTCATATGACGTGAAACTATAAGAGGATGATTCAAATTGTATTTTAAATAACACTACCTTTGCCTTGATTTCATAACGCGCATCCACAGCTACTCGTTAGATCATTTAAAAGACCAATTTGTTCATCAAGACCGGGTGATTCCAGGCTAGCCACCCTCTTCTTCTACCTTCGCACATTTATTAATTACATGGAATATGATACTCAACTCATCTAAAAGTTTAAGTGACATCGAAGTACCAAATAAATTATTGCCTGAGCTTTTAGACACGCAATAGAACAAAAACCGAATGGACTAATCTAAAGAGAATAAACACATAACTCCTTACATTTTAGGCAACAAGATTTTAAATTAATAAAACTTGGTCAAGAGATATCGTCGCTGATTGGCTCTTCCGCGTGAAGTTGCCGTCGCTAATATTAATATACCTATCCCTCCATTCCCATCGCTATTTTAGGGACTGGACGTCCTGTATTCTGCTCGGCGGCAACATAGATTTCTTTGAACAGCTAAGTTCTATATGACTCTTTAGCAGAGAGACTGGCCTGCTAATTTCATGCGAATATTAATTATTTTACTTAATTTTATTCTCATCTGAATCTTCGTTTGCCTCTGCTCTCGCGCGTGTATAATTGCTTGGTCTCTGCTCAGGCTATCTCATCCACCCCCAGCAAGCACTTATCTCCTTGCACTTGAGAAACTAAGCAAGATCGTCTCGTGAAGATTTTGATTTCGAAGGTGGCAAAGAGTGTTCTCTTGATTTGTTTCTTGGGCGTTTTGTTCCCTTTTGGAGCTGCCGCTGATCCTAGTCCTCTGCAAGGTTGTCGCTCAAGCTAGCACTGCAGGCAAAATACTGCAGTTCATCGTCTTTGCATAAAGCATGTTTAGAGGCCAGAACAGGAGTTTATAATGAGAATATTTGATATATTTGCTTTTGGTGACCCATCTAACTAAATTGTGATGAAGCAGACATTATTCCCTGGTTTCAATTCCAAAAGGTGCTTGCCCTGCTTTGCAAATGCTTACCTCATTCTCACTCAAAACATTTGTTATTTTGCAACGTTAGCTTCACTTATCCAAAAATAAAATAAAATAATAATAACATAAAACAGAGCTCTGGTGGAGCTAATTTTCTAGGAGAGTCATTTCATTTCATGACACATTTGACGTAGTAGACCTCTCGAAAAAAGTTAATTTGAAGGTTTAGAATTTAAAGTTTTGCATTTTATTTCCTTGAGTCTCCTTGAGTCGCTAATTATTATTGCACAGTTATTTTGGGAGTTATGTATGGATCTCTAATCTAGAACTGATTGGGAAGTACTAATGAATTAGAAATTGGTGTGATTATGTACTGGAGCAATTGGGATATGCATGCACAAGAGATTCCACCAGAACCTTGTCCTAGGTAGCACCTCTTCTTCCCCTAAAAGAACGAGTCGACAATGATTTTAGTTTTCTTTGCTACGGAATTAATATTTACTACCTATTTGGAGAAAGGTGTACGCTAATTAGGGTGTGTTTTGTTTGTATATTAGTGATGCACATTATCATGTACTGCTTTAGTCATATTAATTAGTTATTTTCTCATTCAAATTTTGCAGTGCTTGTGAATGGCCTGGCCTGCAAGGACCCCAAGACGGTTCAGGCAAACGACTTCTCCTTCAGCGGACTCCCCATCTTCCGGGCAACACATCGAACGCGGTCAGTTCAAGGGTTACCTCGGCGTTTGGTGGCTCAGCTCCCAGGCCCGAACACTCTCGGCATCTCCATGGCCCGGCCCCACCCCACGCTTACCTGCTTGCAACCAAGATATTAATTGTATTGGAAGGGACCATCGAAGTGGGGTTCATCGCCTCCAACCTCGACAATCGCCTCATCTCCAAGGTCTTGCAGAAGGGCGATGTGCTCGTCTTCTCTCAGGGCCTTGTCCATTTCCAGAGAAATATCGGTCCTGTAAATGTTGGGGAAAAGTGCCAAAAAAATCTTAAACCTTTTGCATTTATGTCAATTTAGTCATCAATCTTTTTTTTTTTTTTTTTGGTGCCAATTAAGTCTTAAACATTTTTACATTGTGTCAATTAAGTCATTTCCGATCAATTTTGACCGGATTTTGCTAATTTGATGTCGGCCGACTGACGTGGCCTGATTGGCGCTGATGTGGACAACTTTTAATAATATTTTAATATTTTAGATTTTTTTTTCTCCTCTTCTTCCTCTAGCTGGTCGCTGGACGTCAGCGATCGGCTAAAGGCGATGGCGGCGAGGTCAACCTCGACCTCGCCGGCCACCTCACCGATGGCCGTGAGGGCAGCCTCATGTCGGGCGGCGAGGGCAAGCCCCGCTAGCTCGGTGTGAGGCAAGCTTCCTCGACCTCACCAGCTATCGCCTCCGGCCGATCACCAAGATCTCGCGACCAGATGGAGGAATAAGAGGAGAAGAAAAAAAGAAAAAAGAACAATAATTAAAAAATAACAAATATTATTAAAAGTTGTCAACTCAACGTCGATCGACCACGTTAACCGGCTGGCGTCCAGTTCGCAAAATCTGACCAAAATTGGCCGGAAAAGACTGAATTGTCATAACGTAAAAAGATTTAGAACTTAATTGGCACTAAAAAAAGGTTTAAAACTAAATTTATACAAATGCAAAAAGTTTAGAATTTTTTTGACACTTTTCTCGTAAATGCTGTCGGTATTGCGGTTCTTGGTAGCCAAAACGCGGGTGTCATTACTGTCGCTAATGCAATGTTTGGGTCAACTCCGGATATTGCCATGGACATTCTCGCCAAAGCATTCCAAGTTGATAGGAATATTGTCGGCCAAATTCAATCGAAGTTCTAGAGAAGATATTAACAGAGTTCTGGTAATTTATCGTTGGTGATTGCAACGTGCATCAATTTGTTTGTAAGTTTGCGTTGGGTCACGTATCTTTGGAAATTCAAATTTTCCAATTGTATTAAGTTGCTTTATCCTGTCCTTGGATTATTTATAGCAGTCTAGTTTGCTAAATAAACGTGCTCTTGTTTTGTTTTAACATTCCAAAATTCACTTGTCTCTTATACCAAAATTAATCGTAATGCCCTGAAATATACTTTATTTCGCAGAAAATGAATAATTTATAAATCATTTTCCTAAAAATAGTTGATTATATCACTTAAGAAAATTAATTAACAGAAAATATTTCTATTATTAATAATAGAAAATGCCTATACCTTTTCGTGGATAATGAAACTGTTTTTGGTCTATTCATTCTTATAAGAGATTTAAGCAGTCATTTTTGAGAAAACGATTTTCAAATCACTCATTTTTCGCAAAACAAATGCAGTCTTGAGTTTCGTCACGTACTTCTTTCCCTTTTTTCTTTTTTGAACGAAAAGCTGCTTTGACGATACTATTGCTGATTAAACGAGTTTACACCAAGAACATCAGTGCATAATAAGTCTAGGAGGGCAGGGGGAGGATGTGATAGCCAATTTAACGGGAGTACATCATTTCGACGGGCCTTGGAGAGCCAGTCTGCTACCCGGTTCATTGTTCGGCTGTAGTGGGCTATTTGAAGGCCTGGGATTCTTCTGATTCTTGCTCTAGCCCGGCCCACGAGTGCTTCAATTTCCCATGGGAGTGTTTTGGCTTCTAAAGGGAGTTCAGATGAAGACTTTAAGTCTTCCACCAGTTGGAGACAGTCAGTTCATACCTGAGGAGAGAGAAATTGTTTCTCTTCGATGAAGGCTAGGGTTTGTTCCATCGCAAGGGTCTCCGCGTGAAGGGCCGAAGATGCATCGACTAATCTCGCCAATCCATCCACCAACTGACCATGGTGGTCACAACCAATGCAGGCGATAGCTGCTCGGTGAGTCGCAGAGGTTGTCTTCGAACTAGGGGATGCGTCATCTTCCAGATCTGGGAGAAAGGAAGCGTCCAAGTGAAGAGGATTGTCCCCGGCGGAGGAGGTTGCCAGATCTGAGGTAAATCTTCCTTCTTTTGCTGTCTTGAAGCCTTCTGGTTCGCTGCACGGAAGCTGTCGGTGAGAGCCTCCGCTTTGTATACCGTGGGTTTCGATTCAGGGTTTTGATGATTGAAGATAAATTTGTTTCGTTCTTTCCATACACTCCATATCAGCACCCCTATGGCTTCGAAGTAGACGCTTTTAACTAGGTCTTCGTGAATTTTGTAGAGCCATTCTTCTACCCGCGTGAGGCCAAGCCGTGAGATTTGGAGGTGGTAAGGATCTGAAATCCATACATTTCGGGTCCATGGACATAGTAACAGTGTGTGTTCAATTGTTTCAACCTCCTGTTTGCAAATAGGGCATAAAGGGGAGGGTACAAGGTTTCTGTGATGTAGGTTCTCAGATGTGGCTAGGGCGTTATTGCATACGTTCCAAAGGAAAAATTTTACTTTGGGGGGGATTGTGGATTGCCAGATGTATTTCCATATGTTTGGGTTTGCTGTGTATGATGATGATGCTTGTGGTTTCTATGGCTTGTTCGATGTTTCTCTGAAGATAAAGTACCCACTCTTTGCTGAATACTCCCCTGACTTGGTGTGCATCCAGAGTATTTTGTCTTCCTCCTCTGGCCCTCCAATGGTAGTGGCGAGTATTTCCTGAGTCATGTGTTCATTAAACATGGAAGAAATTGTGTTTACATTCCACGTACCTTCTGGTTTATTAATAAGCTTTGCGACTGTGATTGGTTCATTCTCTGCTGCTTGGCCTCCTATTATACCGGTTCTTAGCCAACGATCCCCTCGAATTGATATTTTTTTTCCATTTCCAATCTTGTACATGACCTGAGGTGCGATGGAATCCCTAGCCTTGATGATGCTTTGCTAGCCTCAGGAGGGATGAGATCCTATTCCAGATTTCCAGATGTCACAGTGTGAGAAATACAACCCCTTCAGTGGTTTAAATAGCGTAGATTCTAGATGCTGTACAATTCTCCACATCTGCTTGGCTAACATTGCTATGTTAAACTCTTGCAAGTCTTTAAAACCCAAACCCCCTATACACTTTCTTGTCTTCAACAGTTCCCATTTTTTCTAGTGAATGCTTGCCTTTTTTTCATTGCTTTTCCACCAGAAAGCTGCTGCCTTTTTCTCAATAGCTCTGCACATAGATAGGGGAATTTTGAAAATGGACATTGCATATTAAGGGATAGCCCGGTATGACTGCTTTGATGAGAATTTCTTTTCCTGCTTTGGATAATAGTTTTTCCTTCCAGCTGTTCAGTTTGGAATCAACCCGGGCCATAATCCACGCAAACATATCTTTTTTGGAATTGCCCCAGTTTGAAGGTATACCCAGGTATTTACCTGTTTTTGTGATTTCTGGTACTCTGAGAGTTGCTGCCATATTACTCTTAAGGGTCACAGGACAGCCCTTACTAAAGTATATTCTTGACTTGTTCAGGTTTATGGCCTACCCGGAGGTGTAACAGTATCGATTTAAAATTTCAGCTAGATTTTGACACTCCATCAAAGTACCGTGCAGGAAGAATATAGAATCATCAACAAACAAAAGGTGAGATAGAGTAGGGCAGCTTCTATTCAATTTAATACCTGTGAGTGTACCTTCCTGAATGGCTTTCTTTATCATAACAGAGAGCACATTGGCCACAAGAATGAAGAGGTAAGGTGAGAGGGGGTCTCCTTGCCTTAATCCTCTAGAAGGTTTGAATGAAGGTAAGGGCTCCCCATTGAATTTTATGCTAAAGCTGACTGTAGTTACACACTGCATAATCCATTGCACCCATAAATCACAAAATCCCATTTTACTTAGGCATGCTTTAAGGAAATCCCATTCGATGCGATTGTATGCCTTCTGCATGTCCAATTTCAGAACAGCCCGAAACTTCCTTTTCCTGTTGCTGTTTCGTAGTTTGTGTAACACCTCCTGGACAATCATGATATTGTCCTGAATTTGTCTGCCTCCCACAAATGCACTTTGTTCCTCTTCTATGATTTGGGGGTAGAAAAGGTTTAAATCTGTTAGTCAACACTTTTGAGGTGATTTTATAGAGGAAGTTGCAAAGGCTTATGGGTCGAAATTGCTCAATTTTTTCAGGATGTGGAACTTTAGGTATCAATGTAATAAGGGTGCTGTTGATTTCAGGATTCAAGGTGCTTGAGCTGAAAAGAAGTTGTATTTCTTGGAAGATGTCCTTGGATAGAGCATCCCAGTTATCCCTGTAAAACATACCATGGAAACCATCCGGGGCCTTAAAGGCTCCTAGCTGTAGCATTGCTCGATAAACCTCCTCCTGTGTAAGTGGGGCAACTAGAGTTCTGTTCATTTGATTATCCACTGAGTTTGCATTCAATAATCTCCTCAAATCAATTGATTTGAAAGCATTGTAAGTGAATCAATCTCAATCAATTTGCCACCTCAGTCAAAGACCAGATTTGCTAAAAATATATAGTTGCGTACATAGATGTTATCCAATGAAATATACCATACGACTAAAATAGAATTCTTGAAGTGGCTTCCACATGGTGCACTTTGTGCCACCCAAGTTCAAGATGTGACTCGTAGCGTGACACTTTGTCCTATGTCGCACTTAGTTGTCATTATGCATTTATATAAGTATGCCATTCAATCACTCATATAAGATATTAGACACACGTAACGTATATCAGCATATCTACTTTAATTTATACTTACGTGAAATTACGACCAACAATTTTTAACACGATTGGTTTACAAAAAAAAAAAACACATGATATATAATGACGCATATTTCTATAAAGCTTAAACGGCTTTATGCACCCTTTATAAATGCTTAAGAAACATGTTTATGCAAGTTAATCCTCTTGACTCGTTTATGACATGTATGGACATGTTTAGTCACGTAGGTTAACATGTGATTCATGTCATCATGGCTACTTTAGATAGATACCATAAACAAATGTTTTCTTTTTCTTTTTTCTTTTGGTGAACCACGAAAAGAGCATAAATACTTAACCATTGTTTAGCATCACGTCATTGTCATGCGCGCGTGACATTTACATATATTGAAACAAAAATGGCACGAGCTGAAATGGCAATATACCTGACGGTATGAGATAAATGAGAGGCACAGATGGGGACAGCAGGAGAGTTGCATCCCGGTACTATTTTAAGCAAAGGAAACATCTTTCAGAAAAAAAGTGGGTGCTGGGGGATTTTAGTCCTGAGTGATTGGTGCTGCTACGTCCAGCTTTGGCCAAAGCATCCGCGCGCTGGTTATCTTCCCTGTAGCCGTGCTGGAACTTGACATGAATTCCGCATAGACCTGCAGTCATCAGCAAGGTTTGATAAGTACAAAAAAATGAATCATATGTCCCCAGCTAACAGCCAGAAAAAAAAAACCCGTTTTAAGTAAACTAACCATGTTACTATATTACCCTTCAAATAGAAAAATGAACTAATACATGCGTCATTGGATTAGAATAGTAATTTGGTCGATTAACTTAAAAGCGTGGAACCACACCCATCATCTTCGCTTTTCGATCAAAGCAACCTTAATCCATTGGACCGTGAAAGGAAGGATGGACCAACAATCGATTTTGATAATCTCTTAAAGTCGTCATTGGAGTTTCACACTTGTTACTGTTTGAACATGCGAAAGAGATCCGCCCGCCAGGCATGCAAGTCAACCTACGCCACGAACGAATGCCGATGATCATGCCTTTGACTCATTATGTCTAGGCTTTTGTCCGAACCATGGAAACCAAGAAAAATCAAAAAGAGACCAAGGGCAAACCCGTAATTGCGCAGGACCCTGGCCCAGCTCGGACGGACTATATTCGCACGACTCCCTTTTTCCCTTTTTTTTTCTTTTATTTTCCGCCTAATTTGGAAGTCCGCTTCTTGAGAAGGTTCTTCTTGCCTGCGCCTACGTGCTTTTCTCTCGAAAAACCTAGAGAGAGAGAGAGGGAGGGACCGGAAATTCCTCGAGCACAGCCGCTCGTCTACGATCGGCCGCGAGATTGCGATTCGGAGAAGAAGGCGTTGAGCCCTCGGAACCGCGGGTCTTTCTCAGAAGTGGGTTGCGGCGAAGCTCGAGAGGGAGGGAGGGAGAGAGGCGTTAGACTGGTGCGAGATCACCGGCTGATGCTTTGATTTTCTTGTTTTCTGGTTCATTTGCGTTGTTGGGTCGTTCGTTGCCTGGGATTTTTTATGTGGGTTCGTTCCTATTGCAGCAGAAAGATCGTGGGTCATGATGTTGGGCGTCGTGAGGCGACGGGTAGCTTCTGGAGGAGGGTCGGCGTCGGCTTCAGTGAGAGCTTTGGATTTCGATCTTCGATTTCGATTCTTGTTGTGTTGTACGGACCCGTGATTCTTGGCGGCGAATTCCTTATTGGGTCGTGCTCTGTTTGTGTTCGCAGAGCATAGGACAGGCGCTGCTGATATCCAGATCTGCGGGGTCGGGGCGAAGGATTGCCTCGGTTGCGGATGAACGGGTGGTTCTTTCGCGAGGATGCGGACCCGTCCGCAGCTTTTGCCACCTCGCTGTGATGAGTATGCACGTTGAGCTCAGCCATTTGGTAGTGATTCATGAAATATGATTTTGTGTTTGTTGATTTGTTCCTTTTCTGTTCTGACAGGATGTTCAGTTGGTTCGAGGCCAACGAGGTCAGTGACGTTATTCATCTTATAAAATTTTTGAAGTCTCTGTTGTTGAGTTTTCTGCTGGTGATACGATTGTTGCAATCTAGGACAGAGCAATGCAACTAAAATTTACACTGGGGATAATAATCCATTCCATGTTGCCGCAATTATTTTTCTTTTTTTTTGGGGGGGGAGGCGGTGGGTTTTTAGGGTTGTTAAAAGGATTTGGGCTTTTCAGTATGATTTGGTTTATATAATATTTGGGGTAAAGTTGTGGCTTCTGATTCAGCTTTAGGTTCGTAATTAATTGAATTTTCACTGCAAAAGTATCTCATGATATTGACGGTTTGATTAATGAGGCATTTTTGATATGCGGGGTGGGGAGAGCTCCTGAAACAGCTTCCTTATCACATTCCCTTTGTTTCCCTTAGAAACTTTTCTTCCTCAGCCCTCTGAAGAGCAGGGCACCAATCCCCTGTTTTATGCTGTGAATCGTCTTGACCAGATGACTTGCTTGATGCACAGGGTAGTTGCTTTCAATAACCAAGCAGTGGAAATCTTACCGCAATGGAGATTATTTTCCACAGAAAGTGGTGCGATGTCCAAATCCTTTTTATGTTTTTTTTTTTCCCATGTCCTTTTATATAACTTGTGTGTAAAAAATATACCTTTTCAATTTTCCTGAAGCCATTGTGATAGCATTTCAGATATTGCATTTCGACATGGTAAAGTAAATTGAATTATGTTGAGCAATTGTTGAGGAGGACTTGGAGAACAACTTTGGCAGTTCCAGCTTTTGTAGTTTTCACATGTTGCATAAGAAATTTTTACAACAAGATAATGAAGAATCTGCTTAGTTTCTTTCAAAACCTATATGAATTAAGTAAAAGGTGAAGTGTTTACTATTCCCCATTAGTATTTACTAGATCACATGATAAGCATATCATCGGTTATGTGCCCCAAGCAGATTTAGAATATTCATAAATCTATAGTGGTACTTAAGGGCCTTTTTTGAGGGTTTTTTGTTGTTTCGGGTGTCTAGCAATTTGTTAAATGATGTTATGTAGGATGACAAGTCCCATGGTACCAAGCCCAATTAAATGTGAATTTGAAGAGAATTTCCAATGAATCATAATTTAAAATGAGCTTTAGGCATCACACCCAAAGCTTCTGAGGTATAACACCTTTGGTTTCCTAAGCATTAAACCTTAGAGAAGAATTGCATCACGCAGTTGTAAAGCAAATACAATAAGCCAGCTCTATTGAAAAGAAGGATTACAACGATAGTTATAGACTTCAAAAGTTCTACTCCTACTTGAAATAGGGAACCTCTAAATAAGAAACACAATTGAAACAGAAAACGTAACATCCTATTAATAAGACTAAAGAAGGAAACTTTGTAAAATTCTAATAATACTCAAATTCAATTGAAACGTTTACAAATTAAACTTGAAGAAGAATCTTAACCTTTTTAGGAAATTTATTTGAGTTGCAAAGTCCATCTTCACTATTACTTCGTAGAAACATCAATATTTGAAAAGATATCTTCTTGCATAATTTTGTTAGCTGCATTGACATGTTTTTCCAATGGATGATAAATTGTCATTTAAAATAAGCAGTGGGTTTCTCCTTTTTATTTAGTGAATCTGGATGTTAAGATGTTTTGGCAGAGAATGCCTTTTTTTGTGCAGTTTTCTTATGGCTCATTGTAATTCATGTATTTCCTAAAGTTTCAGTCCAAGCATTTCTCTACATGGTTAGGAGATGTTTAGGAACATTTGGATTGGATTATATTATATCCTTCATGTTACAATTCCAAGTGCAGAGCTGTAAAATTATCGCCAAATTTACTGTATTCTGTGTGTCTTTTGACTAGATGAATTTTGGATAGTTCAAATTTGGTGTAAGATCAATTCAGTGTTCTCTTTGATCTTTTACTGGTGTTGGTTGAAGGAGTTTTCCTGATTGGTTTCCATTATGTGTCTTTAATGAAGGTGATTTGGTTGATGCTGTTGTTCCCTTTATGGGAGAATCCATCACTGATGGCACTCTAGCAACATTCTTGAAGAGTATGTTTTCTGTATTTGTCTCTCAGTTCTTTTGCTGTTGTAAAAATTTCCTGCCTCTGTTTCTCTCCTTTATTTATGTGTCTTGACCTTTTGAAACAGATCCTGGTGATAGGGTTGAAGTGGATGAACCCATTGCTCAAATTGAGACAGATAAGGTCTGCTTAAATTAATCTAAAGATTTGGCTGGAGCATATTTTTGATGTTGCTATTTGATTCTTTATGTGTGTACTAATGCCTAATTTTTTCAGTTTGGTCTAGTCATACAAAATTATGATTTTACTTTCCACTGTCATGCACTTTTACACTCAGGTGACGATTGATGTTGCTAGTCCAGAAGCAGGTGTCATTCAGAAGGTGAATCTGGCAGTGCTTCTCCTTTGAGCTAATTCTAAATTCTTTTTCTTCAAATATTTTGGGAATGTTTCTTATTCTTATTTCTAAGTTTTGTTTGTTTGCCGGATGAGTGATAGTTTGTGGCCAAGGAAGGCGAAACTGTGGAACCAGGAACCAAGATTGCTGTGATTTCCAAGTCTGGCGAAGGTGCTACGCATGTGGCTCCATCTGAGAGTGCAGGGGAGAAAGCTGCTTCTCCGCCTCCTCCTGCTGAAAAGGTTGAGGAGAAGCAAAAGCCCAAAGCAGAAGCTGCTCCAGCGCCAGAGAAGCCAAAAGCACCAAGTCCTCCACCACCACCTCCTCCCAAGAGGTCTGCAACAGAACCACAGCTTCCTCCTAAGGACAGAGAAAGACGTGTAGGTCTTCCAGAATTCATACTTGTCCTTAAAAGTTCTTCCACTTTGATGTTCTAGCTTTTGACTTTGTGTGAGCCGTGCAAATGCAGATTCCCATGACAAGGCTTCGTAAACGGGTTGCAGCAAGATTGAAGGATTCTCAGAATACATTTGCTCTGCTGACAACATTCAATGAAGTTGATATGTAAGCTCATTCTCCTTGAAAGACCTTACTGGATGTCTGTCAAGCCATCAATCATTCCCAGATTGCTTGTCTCCATTTGAAAGAGGGTAGATCGTTCACCCCAGTTTTGCATAATTTACAGATTGAGATCATTGGAATTTTTTATTATCTCATAGGGTAGACGGACTGGAAGAAATTGAACCTGGTTTGTTTCTACAAAGTTATCCAAAACACCCCCTCTTCCTGAAAGCTCCTGTTAGAACTACCTCTTTTTACAACTTCCAGATCTCTAATCCCCTTATGATTTTTGCTGTGGTATTTCATATGCAAAAACAATCACACTTTCTTCTAGCTCTCCACTGAGGTCTCAGCCATGGATTTCCCATATTCCCTACTTATGTTTGTTGTGCCTTCTGTGACTTGTTGAAAATGTCTATCCTGGAAAAATGTTACTGAAATTGACTTTAAAATTGTGACTTTGAGAGAAGAATATAATTTACAAACTTCCACAATGATGGTGATGCTTAATTATCTCCATCAGTGTCAATTTTCCTTTGCCCAATTACTGAAGGACAGTTTGGCTTGGATTTCGGTGATCAAATGTTTTACCAGAATTGCAGATCCCAAACTGTATCTGAACTTAGAGTTTTGGTGCTTACATGGTTTACCGGAGGCTGGTTGATCCTCAGAATTTGAAAGTATCGAGCATTGAGTCTCTATCCCATGCTTTCAATCATATTGCATTTGTTGCACGCTCTTAGGTGCTTTATTTATATTTATATGCTTTTTTGGTTTCTTATTTTAGGACAAACTTGATGAAGCTCCGTTCGGATTACAAGGATGCCTTTCTGGAAAAACATGGAGTCAAGCTTGGACTGATGTCGGGATTTGTGAAAGTATGCTTTGCCTCACAATTGTTCAGAAGGGGAATGGATTGAAGACATGTATACAAATATCCCAGTTTATTCATTTGCTTGATAGCTTGTCACTTACATTTCAGGCTGCTGTTAGCGGGCTGCAAAATCAACCTATTATAAATGCAGTTATTGATGGGGACGACATCATCTACAGGGATTACGTAGATATAAGTATTGCTGTTGGTACTCCAAAGGTTTGACTTTGTCTCCTTCAAATGATACACCAGCTCTCCTCATTAGAATATGCATGAAGTTTTGCTTTTATGTATTTCAGTACCAGTTTAGGTGTTTGTAAGTTGTTCTAAGATTCTTCACATTACCTTTCATGAAAATTTATTTTAGTCATACGTAAGAGTCTAGTGATTTCTTAATAACATAATTCTGGAACAAGCTGATTCTCTGTACCTTCTTCTCTATATGGGCTAAAGAGGATGTAAAGCTTCATATAATTTTAAAGTAGTGGCTTACCTTTGCCCACTATGAGGAAAGAGGAATTTTCATATGCTTAGCACCAACTATAAGGAGCATATAGCTTATTGTTCAAACCTGTCTGTAAGACTACAGCCACACTCTCCTGTTGATGTTACTTAAGCATAATGTGGTTTCTGCCGATGTTTTAATTATGCTGTTGAAAATGAACCGGATGGAGACCAAGGATTTGGAGTGAGGTTTCTCTTTCTTTGATTTTGATGCCTCCATCATTCCAGTGGCTTTAGTCATGAGAGGTGCTAAACTGTGTCAGCAGCCCTTTCCCCACTAAAAAAACAATTGGTATCCCTTCATCACCAGAAAATGACCAAGTTGCTACATGATTTTCCAGTCCTTATAATTTACTTTCTGAGCATCGCTGGTACAAGGATTTGTCTTTTGAACATTAGGTACAGAGAGTTTGATGAGAGATTGTTGTTTGAGGTTAATGCCTTCTTTTTGCCCACAGGGTCTGGTTGTTCCAGTCATTCGCAATGCTGAGAACATGAATTTTGCTGATATCGAGAAAGCAATCAACACTCTTGCAAAGAAGGCAAATGATGGTTCCATCTCAATTGATGAAATGGCAGGAGGTACTTTTACAATATCTAATGGTGGTGTCTACGGGAGCCTTTTGAGTACTCCTATCATCAACCCACCTCAGGTTTGCCACCTTACTTACTCAAGTTGAAATCCCGTGATGAAACTTTTTCCATTCAATTCTTGTGATTTAGATTGTTCATCAATGGGTGGATATGTATAGAAGGGTAATTTCCACTTTTTTACACGTGGTCTTCTGGCATTTTGTTAATATCTGACATAAACTTCCCTTTCTGAATAGTCTGCGATATTGGGAATGCACTCCATAGTGAGCCGCCCAATGGTTGTTGGTGGAAATGTTGTTCCGAGGCCAATGATGTACATTGCTCTAACTTATGACCATAGACTGATTGATGGGAGAGAGGCTGTCTTTTTCTTGCGCCGTATCAAAGATGTTGTGGAGGACCCTCGAAGGTTACTTCTTGATATATGAAGAATGACAACAACTGCTCTTCCATTCTGTGGTTTTCTCTGGTATACCTGGAAATGAATACCATTCAAAGCTATGAATAAGAACGAATTTGTGATACTGTGTTATTTAGGGTATTCTTTTGATTACCACTCCTTTGGCGAGTCCTTTTTGTTGCGGCTGTTGCAGATTGCTGTTGAAATGAGATTTTATTGGAAGACTAAATTATAAGTCTTATCTCGAGGGATCCAGTTGCATGTTGTTATGTGGCCATACATCATCATGCACAGCTAACTTTCTATGCTAGTGAAGACCAGGAGCTGTGTTCATTCTTATGCTGAATTACATTCCTATTCTTGTCATGTGATTGTTAAGAGGATGTTGCCATGATTCGCACTTTCACTTTTGGTGCGAGTTTCCCAAGCCCCTTCTGATGATATGAGTTTCGTTTGATTGGAACAAAAACTTAATTTAGAGTAGATGCTTCGAAGAGAATGGCGAGATGTTGTGTCAACTTAGCTGAAAGAAGAAAAATGCTGGAAACGGCTTCTTCAATTGCATTTGTGCATAATGTTGTCTCTATTGATACTCAAGCCAGTTGAACTGAGAATTGTTTCGGCAAGTAGACTGTATATTTATCCATAGGTAGTTGGGTCTTTCTCTTCAAGACCCATTCCACCTTTTTCTCTTTAGAGGATTTACTTACAATGGTATCACTGAGTTGGCTAAATTGAGCTTTTAGCTGAAAGATGGATTCATGAATCGGTTTTTCACCATTAGTTTAATTTTGATCTATAGATCTTGAGGGAATCACCCTAGAGGGAGCTCCCTGTTCTTTCGCTCTAAAGGGGTGGATTCTTGGTGATTTGAGCGTTATCGATGTAATTGGGGTATGCATAAGACATGTAATGTTTTAGAATCGTGGGCCTTCGATTATGTGAGACTCATGCAATTCGCCTGCAGACATTTGTACTGCCATGTCACTGAACTTTGATGCACTCTCGGAAGGGTTGCGACATGTTCTCAGAAAATTAAGAGGATGATACAAATGGTCTCTAAATTTAGTTCGATGTATAATGTCGTACTTCAGCTTTTAATTTGTTTAATGTGATCTTTATATTTTTATTTTATTTAATATCATCCTGAACTTTGGTCCAATATTTAATGTGGTCCGTGGACTTTCAACATTTTCATATAGTTTACATATGACATTGTACGAATTAAAAATCTAGGGAAGACATTATATATTGGATCGAAGTTCAAGTACTATTTTGTTATTATCCTGAAAATGTAAATCAAAACCAAGCTAAGGAATTCTATCCACAATGCTTAGTTATCATACATGAGTTTGCTGCATAAGTTACTATGGTTCACTTATTGGATTCATCTTAAGAAGTCTTTTCAATAACTATACTTTATGTAATCATGACATTATGAAATATAACAAGTAATTATAAAAGTACCGACGGTTCATGGTCAGTTTATGATGATTAGGAATTATACTATTGAGTGTAACTATATATTATAACTGATTAGGATGATAAATATACATCAGTTTATGATGATTAGGAATTATACTATTGAGTGTAACTATATATTATAACTGATTAGGATGATAAATATACATTTGATGGATTTTTCTTTTACCATTTTGGAAGACAAAGCAAATTGTTATCTTCACGCCAAGTGCAAGAAAGAGTACCAAAAGCAAAATTTTGAATAAGCTCAAATGGGAAAGTAGCAATTTATTGATCATCACCTAATGAAAATGTTAATTAAGTTTCAACTGAAAATCGTGCGGAAATTTCTCCGCCCCACTTAAGGTTCCTTTAATATAAAATCAAAGTTATTAGTGGTGATATTAATGACATTGGGCTTTCATTTATCAAATAAGTTATAATTAGCTTAGAGGGTATCTGTCTATGCATAAGAAATGAAGAATAATCAAATAGGTTATAATTAGCTTAAAGGGTATCTGTCCATGCATAAGAAATGAAGAATAATCACATGTTATTCACGTATTATTTCCTAGGCAATTCTATTGGACCAAATGAGGTCGTTACTTTAATTGGATCGATTCTATAGGCTCGTACTACTGTGCCTTTCAAAAACATTAATTTTTGAAAATTTCATGAACCTTTCTCAACCTGATACCATATTAGATACTCCTTGTCCATTTAATCTGTAATCTACGTTTTCGGACAAAGACGACAATTAAAAAGATTACACTACCCATCCAACACACCCAAACGTCTTAATCTCTCTCTCTCTCTCTCTCTCCCTCTCTCTCTCTCTCTCTCTCTCCTTGGGGCCATGGCCACTATATCTAGTGCTGAGTTTTGTGACGTGGAAATAAATGATTGAACAATAAAATAAACAAAAGAAAAAAAATAAATGAGCCGGTTTGCTTGAGTGATTTACGTTGGGAAGAGTAACAACAAATTTTATCATAGATCAAGTGATATAATGAAGATTACAATTACACTTGAATTACTCAAATAATCTCGATTTTTCCTGACTCATAATTATACTGAATAACTCACATGGTATTTAACCACTGGGATTCGCCCCAGTGGCCACCCTTTCAACATGGAAGGGGGAGGTGAGGGATTCAGACCCCCACCTTCTCAGGGAGGGATAGGGTGGGGACGCGCAAGTTTCAGGAGTAGGTTTCGACGCCCACGCCCTGCAAGAGGTATGGCAAAAGTCTGAGAATGAGTGTAGAATAGGTATAGAGTAAGACTGACTAAAAAAAAAAAAAAAAAAAAAACTCACATGGTATTTAATCATACAAATTTCTCTATGAGATTTAATAGGCTATTAAACACTAGCGGAATTTCACTTGGATGTATACCGGAACCGGGAGTCCCATGGTAAGGTTCCCTCCGCACATCGCAGCCGCAGGCGAAGTCCCACAAGCCAAGCATATATATACACGTAAACTCGAGTAAAGGGCGTACGGTGGCCGACACAACATGAATAGGAAATCGTGTAGTTCGGTCGACAGTCCTAGTTGAACTTTCCTCTTTTCTTATGTTCCATTTTTATTTCTTTTCTTGGCCGCCACCCCTGATATTAGGAAAGTAAATTTCCATGAATTCCCCTTTTCCTCCTTTCATTTATTTATTTTCAAAAACTAGATTTTTGCTTTGAGTTCAAACTTGAGGCATACTCTAACACTACAATGTGAGGTATGCTCAAGCTCAAGTCAAGAAAGACGGAAATGGCTAAGTCAAAGAGGTGCGGCGGACCAATGATGATGTGATAGTTGTGGACCATGCTGGGAAGGTGAGTGATTGAGCTGTGGGTAGGTTAGGTTAGAATTTTGGGGACAAAAAAAGTCACAAATATGGTAACTTTTGTACGGCGATCACCTGGGTAACATAGTTTTTTTTTTCTATCATTTGAGTGCTATAACTTATGTTCGGCACTGACTTGAGCGCCATAATTTCTTTTCCGATCATTTGAGTGCTATAAATTTTTTCAATCGATCATTTAATAGTTATAACTTTTTTTAAAAACATTTAAGACAAGTGCTATGCCATGCGGGACTTGCAGCACTTGGGTGAACATTTTTAAAATTTATGGCACTCAAGCAATCAATTGACAGTTATAGCATTCAAGTGAACGTTTTTCAGAATTTATGATACTTAAAGAGGTCAGAAAAAAATTATGACATTCAAGTGAGCTTTATATGAAAGATATGACACTTACAGTATTCATATCCCGAGTTTTGAGTAAAGGGGCTTGCAATGAGAAGTAGTAATGTTGATTTAAAAAATTGAGGTCGATGAAGGACAAGAGTATAACGATACTAAAAGTATTAAAAGTTTCAAATGATGTTCGCTTTAGTGTAAAAAATATTCGTCGGCTCACTTAAATATCAAATCAGACAAAAAATATCACTCAATGCCTCTGGCGAGAAATTTGAGTAAAAAAATTCTACGTGGCTTTTATGATAAAAACTATAAAATGAGTTGGCGTATTATTATTAAAAACCCCTCCACATAAACATCTTAAACGAGGTCGAACAAGCCGAGGTAGCTAGCTTCCCTAAAATGACGTTGCACGACTCTTACAATAAAAAAATGAAGTAGCATGTATCTCACCTTGCGGAAATCTGAACGGTAATCTGCTGTGAATGAAGATCAATGAAGGGCTCTAAGACTCTTGCAAAGATTACATTCAGCGATGAGGAAATCCAGCGGTGGAATCACTCAACAGAGGTTACTGGCTGCGATGGACTCTGATATGAGATGACAACGAGATGGGAAACTCAGATTGGATGAAGTGGATTCGAGAGGGAACGAATCTGGGGCCAATGAGGCGACTGCGAAATACAGAGAGCTTTGCCGAAGGAGGAACAACGGATGGACTCGAGGCGCCAGAGATGGCAGAAGACTCCAATCGGCGGTGATTCTCCTCCGGCGAAACTTGAATCGATGGAAACGGAGCCACGGGCGGGCGAGAGAGAATCACGAGGATTCCAGATCTGATGATCGTTCGAATGTACGTGTTCTTCGTGCGACTGTGGCTTAGGTCTTCGTATACGAGAGGAAGAGTGCGTATCTGCATGCACCGGTGGAGATGGTCGGTCGCCAGGGAAAGGACCTAGAGCTGCTGGTGTTAATGTTCTTGATGGGCTGAAGGTTCATTTCAATCATTTTGAATTTGGGAATTTCGTTGAATTGGCAATTTAGGGTTTGAAATATGGGGATTCCATTGAATTGACAATTTAGAGTTTATATTTGAGGTAAAACTTGTAGACAATGTCATTTAAGGGATAATATGCTGTTTTGGCATGCTGCCGAGCCTCGTCGGTTGGAGATATAAATAAATTATGGCAACGTTAGATTTCCGACAACTCAAATTGAAGTTGACATTTAAGAATTTTTTTTTTAAGTGGCATTTAAGCTATCTAGAAAAAAAAATTTGATACTAAAAGTGAGTACCACATGAATCTTTATGGCATTTCAAGTATTCTTATGCTGAAGGATAGGTACTGCTTTGACACCAATTGATTAAAAAGGAAAGTGCTAACAAAATAGGTTTAAAATTGTCGAAGTGGGAGGAGAATCAGATATGAAGAAAGGGGAAAGAAAGTCAAGAAAGATAGAGGAAAAAGAGACAAGGCCAATCTAGGCCAGAGTGAAGAAACGTGAAGCCAATATCAGTCATATGATCATCTCAATTGTTTTAGGACTATTTTTAGGCAACCGATATAAAGTTATATTAGAAAAGTAAATCTAACAAGAGAAATAGATTAAGATAAATAGCCTAAATCATTGATCATATCTAATGTCCAAATTGCAGCATGTGCATGGATGACCAGGCCATGGACACTAAAGTGCATGATCATAGCCTGCGCACGTCGAGCTCTGATTTCCCTCGACAAGCTAGGTCTAATTTTTACATCAACAACAGGTCGATGTTGTGCTTCGTTAGTCAAAAGTTCTCTCCCGAGCCGAGTCTAATTTCCCCAAGCCGTGATTTTGACTCCAAAACATATCAAATGGTCAAAAAAGTGAGGAGGAAGATGCTTCCCAATCAACTAAAAATCGTATCTAATATTTTTGACCCCAGAATCGCAATTCCATCATTGCGTGAATCACGGGATCCCAATCAAGATGCTTTCCCTAGTGGCCTCTCCCTTTAGACATAAATAATCTTATAAAAATATAAGATTGACTTTAAGTGGTGTCATTCAAAAAAGAGGATTTTAATTGACGCACTTTGTTGAATCTCCACTCAAGGTCCAAGATTTCTAATCGGTCTTCCACGTTTCGTGGAAATATTTGTTAGGCCTTAAAGGTAAGAAATGCATAAATTGCGGAAACACCGGGACAAACTTTCTACTCTGTCCTATTTGTGCTCTCTGTAGATGATTGCACTTATCAAATGAAGAGAAAATCAAATATACACTCAAAAGGCAACATGGTTTTACATAGGAAATGACAAAAATCTGCAAATTACTTCATACATTTCAGAATCATAAATTGAGTCTATACATGTCGAAACATGTGGGTACTGTTTTTGAACTTTTTGATGATGTCGCCTACTAATTATGAGGTAGCCATTCCTTGAAATGGATCAATTCCACCGTCGGACTCATGTAACAACTAGCATAAGCATCTCTTATTTGAACTTAGAAGATACAAATCGCATTGCATATCTCTGGTAAAAGGAAAAGGAAAAGGAAAAGGAAAAGGAACGAAGAATGAACACGCTTGAAAGGCATTGAAGGCTTATCTAAAATTTTCAGCAGAACTCTATTTATCTCTGCAAGAGATTAAACTGAGAGAGAGAGAGAGAGAGAGAGAGAGAGAGAGTAGGCTTGGCTCCTGGTACGCCACCAACGTAATGGCCAACCTAAGATGAAAGGTTGGAATATGTTTGTGGCATACAGGGAGCCAGGCATAGCCCGGCCATATCAAACTCTTACCAACTTCACCTTTAGCGGCTTTCCACGAGGAAATGACACCGAGTTTCCCTTCTAGGGTTTCTCAATCAGCAAACCCTGCCAACTTCTATGCCCAAACATTAGAGAACGAGAATCACTCCCCTTTATATATATAGGTAAAGACAATATCACAGATTTTTTTTTTTTTTTTTTTTTTTTTTTAATTTAGTTGTCAAACCTTCCAAAAACCGTTCAACCGCATGACTCGCATGACTTTAATATCGTGATTGAATGATTGATGGTGATAAATTCAAAAGAGGACCCCAACTATGAATCTAGTCAGGCCACCCTCAATTTGTATGCAACTTTTCCTCTATAATTTTGTCTTTTTCACTTTTATGGTGTGGTTAGGTGACATTCTATTTTAATCTAAACATTTTGAGTTCAATTTCACTTTTTAGAATTAAGAGATATGTGTCTATGTAAGAAAAATCTTATTGAGAGTGCCATCCTAAAATTATGTCACCACATCAACAGTCCAATCCATAGTATACATTCTCCGGAAACAAAAATATTATCTAATCAGGAGATTAATTGTCCCATTGAATTTTGACCATATACCTTTCTCCATCAACTTCTCCACTGGATCTCGTTCATTTGGAGGTGCCAACTATTCACACTTCTTACTAAGGAAGAGCTCACATTACACAACATGGTGTTTTATGTCTGAAATACTATTTGGCCCATAGAAGTCCTCAAATATAAATAGGGACTTGTGTGTCCAGCAACTCGGGGTGAAGTTGGTTCCAACTTACTGAGGTGTAGCTCAAGGTCGACTTGATAATTGGAAATTGACCGATCAGGTTTCAAGCCGAGCTCAAACAGGAGCTGCTCTAGCATTTTGTCGAGTCAAGATCGAGCTCATTAATACTTTATTTGACAGACTTGTGATCCTAATCAAGTTTCTATTATTTTGTTTGGAAAATATCTAAGAGCTACAAAAATAGGGGATAAGATATTTGAATTTTGTACTATACCTATAACCACATAAACTAAGGGTGAGCATGATTCGGGTGGGTGGTTCCCACCTTGGAACCGAGAACCGCCCACTAAGGACCGGTTTTGAAAAGTTAGAATTGAGAATCGCCCGTTGGTTCCATGGATCCACCCAAATTGTCCATGGAACTGGTCTGCAATCCCTACAAATTGCATTCAACAATTAATATTATAGTGCACCTAATTTCCATTTATGCTCTTAAAATAAGCCGTTGACTTCTCCAATCGGCTCTCTCATTCATCTTCATTTTTTTTTTTTTTTGGTTGAGAAAGCAAGTAAATGGATTATTAGAATGAAAAGAAAAAGGTAGGGAATTTGTCCTATTACACACCCAAGAGACAAGATTAGTTAATAATATCCAATAACTACAAATATATATGTACATATATATTTGGTCAAAAAACTAAAAAATTATTAAGTAATCGAGATGGAATTTATACAAACACACTAGTCTAGTTCGGGTAGGTGGATGGGCAGTCCTATGCCTAGAATCGGGAATCAAACCGATACTCACCAATTTCACTAAATTTGAATTGAGAACCGAATCAATCGCCATGCGAACTATCCGTTCCAAGCCGGTCTTGTCCGGTTTCGAGTGGTCTGGGTAGTTCTCAAGTTCCTTTGTACACCCCTAACATAAACACAGAGGAAAATAGGTAAATTATTGAGTCGAGCTCGATATCTTGGTCAAGTTGGAATTTGATATTCCATAACTCAAGTGGAGTTTCAAGCATAGACTATCTAACATAAGAGTTTAGCTCAACCGCAGCACTATTGTGTTGGCTGGATATATATAATTATTATATAGTAAATAATAAAAAATAGTAGATCATCTACCTTTACTAATTATAAAATTTATTTAATTATTATTAAATAAATAAGTGATTAGTTACTATAAAAATTAAATACTTGTTGTAAAATACGTGGCGAATATATAATAGAGAAGAGATTAAAGAAGAGAAAGCAAGTGAACACTAGAGATAGTAGCAAGATGAGAGAGCTTTATTTCTAGTATCTCACGTGTTTCTGTGTGATTGTGTATTGTACATCAAAACTAAACTCCTATTTATAGGAGAACAAGAATGTACTTATCATTAATATCAATGTATCGAATGATATATGTATGGGATAAGGGAAACAAACGTTCATTGTATAGGAGATGTACTTAGAACATTTGATACAAATGTACCATAATAAGTACATTGGATAAGATGAATATAATGAATATTCATTCATGTATTCAATCCATTCATGTATTTCATAACACTCCCCCTTGAATATTCATCATATTCATTACGAATGTGCAGCGAATGATATTGCCTCATTAAAAACCTTAAGCCGGAAAAACCCAGTGGGATAAAAACCGGACAAAAGGGAAAAAGAGTGTAGAGCACACATGTTATGATCTCTCCCTTTTATGGATGCATTAATTGCCTCGTTAAAAACTTTAAGCCGGAAAAACCCTATGGGAAAAAAAAAAAAACCGGACATAAAGAAAAAAGAGTGCAATGTATATATAGCCACTCCTAGGACTAATCATTATTGCATCTTGTGAACTAGCCGCATATCAATGCTGCAATGCATAGTTCATAATATCTCCCCTCAATAGAGCCATATAGCCACTTCGGGGCTAATTAATCTTACATCTTATGAACTCGCCTCATACCAATGCCATATACTAATTTCTCAAAACTTGATGTTGGCAATGATTTGGTAAAAAGATCTGCAAGATTATTTATGAATCGAATCTGTTTAACATCAATTTGTCGACTTTCTTGGAGTTCATGAGTATAGAAAAATTTCGGCGAGATATGCTTGGTCCTATCACCTTTGATATATCCTCCCCTGACTTGTGCAACACAAGCAGCATTATCTTCATAAATTATAGTGGGAGAATTTGTAACCGGTATTAAGCAACAAGAATTATGAATATGTGTTATAACGGATCTTAACCAAACACACTCTCTTCCAGCTTCATATAAAGCAATAATCTCAGAGTGGTTAGAAGATGTAGCTACTAGCGATTGCTTCGTAGAACGCCAAGAAATAGCGGTGCCGTTATAACAAAATAAATACCCGGTTTGAGAGCGAGCCTTATGTGGATCGGATCTATATCCAGCATCGCATATCCAACTAAACCGAGTTAGTGGAATCCTTGGAATAATATAATCCCAAATCTATGGTTCCTCGGAGATAACGGAAAATATGTTTAACTCCATTCCAATGTCTCCGAGTTGGCTCTTAACTAAAACGTGCCAATAAATTTACCGCAAAAGCGATATCCGGGTCTCGTACATTGTGCCAAGTACATCAAAGCCCCAATTGCATTGAGATATGGTACTTCAAGTCAGACTAAGTATTTCTTCATCAGATTCTCTAGGACGAAATGGGTCCTTTTGGGGATCTAGAGACCTTACAACCATAGGGGTGCTCAATGGGTGAGCTTTGTCCATGTTGAAACGTTTAAGCAATCTTTCAACATATGCCGATTGATGGACGATTATTCCATTTGCTTTATGCTCAACCTCTAGACCAAGACAAAGTTTGGTTTTACCCAAATCTTTAACTTCAAACTCTCTTTTCAAATATTCAGCAGTTTCAGCTAACTCTTTCGGAGTTCCAATTAAATTTATATCGTCGACATAAACCGCTATAATAGCAAATCCGGTTTCGACTTCTTAATAAACACGCATGGGCAGATAGGATCATTTTTGTACCTTTCCTTAATTAGGTACTCACTTAGGCGTTGATACCACATGCGACCGGATTGCTTTAACCCGTACAAGGATCTTTGCAATTTTATTGAGAATAAATTGCGGGGAGTGCATGCTTTTGCATTTTGAATCCCTCAGAATTTTCATATAAATATCGAGTCTAATGAGCCATATAGATATGCCGTCACAACGTCCATAAGATGCATTTCCAATCTTTCAAAGATTGCTAGGCTAATGAGAAAACGAAATGTAATCATATCCATCACAGGTGAATATGTCTCATTATAATCAATCCCAGGTCTCTAGGAGAATCCTTGGCAACGAGTCGGGCTTTATACCAGACAACCTCGTTTTTCTCATTTCGTTTTCGGATAAATACCCATTTATATCCAACGGGCTTTACATTATTGGGGATACGAGTTACAGGTCCAAAAACCTCTCGTTTAGTTAGGGAAGCTAGTTCAGATTTAATTGCTTCCTCCCACTTATGCCAATCTTGCCTTTGACGACATTCAATAATAGATTGTGGTTCACAATCATCATCCATAATTTGATGAGCAACCGAGAATGCAAAAGCATCATCAATGATGATTTCATTTCGATCCCAAATTTCATTACAATATGTAATGGAATTCTCGCATTCCCGGGGCTAGTGTTCCTTTCATGGGTTTGCGCCTCTTCAGGGGCAATAAGCTCTTTGGGAGTAAGCACAACGCCAGGCTCTTCTCGGAGCGGATTCCCGATTCTTTCCCCTTCATTTTCGAGGAGCAAGTATCTTTGATCCTATCGGTCTACCACGCTTCAAGTGCGGGGGATTTTGATCCATTTTAGCCTGTTCTTCGGGAACAACTATCCTAGCTGGAGCATTTGCAGCTGGAATATGAGACTTCGTTACCTTAGTAGCATCATTAAATGCGTCGAAGTCTATTGGCCATAGCCTCGTAAATGGATTATGCGTTGCACCTCATTTTCACATTCAGGAGTCCTTGGGTCTAATTGAGATAAATTTTTCTCATTCCAGAGAAAACCTTAATTGGTTTTTGTTTTGCGAAATCATGGAAGTTGTAGGTATCCCAATTGATGGAAACCTAGTCTCATCGAAATGACAACCGCAAACCTGGCAAGAAAAAGATCACCAATAGTTGGTTCCAAGAACCTAATGATAGATGGTGAATTAAACCCAACATAAATGCCCAAACGGCGTTGGGGACCCATTTTCGTCCTTTTTGGCGGTGCTACAGCACTGACGCACAACCAAAGGTGCGTAGATGTGAAATATCTGGTTCATAGTCAAGAACCATTTGAAGGGGAGATTGTAAAATACTAGCAAAGGGGGCGTAATCTTATTAGAGCCGCCGCATGCAAACCGCATGACCCCATGCTGTATCTTTGAGATTCGTTCTCAATAATAGAGTGCGGGCAATGATTTGGATATGTTTAATGAAGGATTCTGCCAATCCATTTTGAGTATGAACATATGCAACCGGGTGCTCAATCTCGATTCCGAGTGAAGCACAATATGTATCAAAACTCTTTGATGTAAATTCACCAGCATTATCCATCCTTATGCTCTTAATTGGATAATCAGGGAATTGTGCCCGGAGCTTTATAATCTGCGCAAGTAAACGTGCAAATGCGATATTGCGCGTAGATAATAGGCAAACATGGGACCATCTACAGGATGCGTCCACTAATACCATAAAATATCTAAATGGTCCACTTGGTGGTTGTATTGGTCCACAAATATCACCCCGAATTCTTTGCAAGAATAAAGGAGATTCAAAATTAACCTTTGTTGTAGAAGGTTTGATAATGAGCTTTCTTTGTGAGCAAGCCTCACAATTATAATCTTTGGACAACAATACCTTTATATCCTTTAAAGGGTGCCCTTTTGTATTTTGAATTATCCTACGCATCATTGAAGCGCCAGGATGACCAAGGCGATCATGCCACGTCCAAACCGATCGGGGCTTACCAATCTCCAGGATGTGGTAGCGTAGGCTTCAACAGCTTTAATCATGACACAATACAAACCCATAGAAGAAGCTTCTAGCTTCTCATGGATGATCTTCAGGCCCATCTTATAGGAGGAAATGCCAATATATTCTTTATCTTGCTCATAAATAGTCTCAATATGGTACCCATTACGGCGTATATCTTTGAAACTGAGCAGATTCCTTTTTGATCGAATGCTTAGAAACGCATTCTCAATATGCAGGATTGTGCCATTTGGCAAAAATAATTGTAGCATTCCCAAAACCATCAATAATCGGAATGAACCTGATATTGTATGGATTTGTGCCTTACGCAATGTCATACTCGAGAAAAAGTGTCTACTACAAAATATAGTATGTGTTGTTGCACTATCAAGCAAACAAACATCTTCTTTTTTTCTCGGTATTTTCCATTTGCATTTATATTGACAACTTCAGTGTCAAGTATCATAAAAGTTGCATATTAGTTATATAGTCGAATAAAATTTCAAAGATAAATATTATATAAGGTTCATAAGTATTTCATAAAGAACAATAAAAAAAAATAATACATTTAAAGCGAAACAACATAAATTTCAAAGTTCAAATTATTATTTAACAATCTGATTCATCAAAGTAATCGAGAGGTCCTCAAAGAAATCGAGACATCCAATGATGCATTTGCTACTTCAGAGCAAGAGGAGTCCTACCAACGGAGATATTGTTGGCCTCAAAGTGGTTATGGCAAAAGTAGGATTGATTTCAATGGCATGAGATTCACCACGCTTGCCCGTATTCTTTAAAGATGCCCGGTATAGGTCAACAAAATGTTTTGGCGTACGACAGGTACGTAACTAGTGTCCAGTCATGTCACAGCGATGACAAATACTTTCATTAATCACCTTCTTTTGCTTCTTTTCTTCGCCATGATTCAGGCCAAAGTTTGATTTCCTAGGACGGTTAAATTTCTTGCCATCCCTTCTAGGATTATGTTCTTGCTCGCGCTTATAGCCCTTAAAATGGCCAGTATTTTCTCAAAGTTAGCATGTGCTTTTGTGCAATGCTTTTGAGCTATCTGGTCTAAGATCATGATTTTTGAGCAGCAATTCATTAGTTTGCTCAGCAAGTAAGAAGCACAGAAATTAATTCAGAATATGTGGCAAATTGACGTTGCCGGTATTGCTGTTGCAATACAATATTCGAAGCATGAAAGGTGGAAAAAGTTTTCTCAAGCAATTCTGCATCAGTGAGTTTGATACCGCATAACTCTAGCCGAGAAACGATATCAAATAAAGCAGAATTATAGTCAGACACTGATTTGAAATCTTGCAGTCTGAGATTTTGCCAATCATATTGTGCTTGAGGTAGGATAACAGTTTTAGTATGATCATATCTATCCTTCAACCTCCTTCACAGGATATGCGGGTCTCGAACGGATAAATATTGAGTCTCGCAGCTCTCATGCAAATGACGGCGAATAAAAATCAGTGCATTTGCTTTATCCTTTTCATTTGAGGTTCCATCCTCTATAATTGTATTAGCGAGATCTTGCCCTTGGAGGTGCATTTCCATGTCAAGGCGCAAGGATAGATAATTCTTTCCACTCACTTCCAGGATGTAGAATTTGGGCTTTTCAATATTTGCCATAATCCTTGCAAAATAAATCCTTAAATTAATTAAAAGGATTTCCAAATATCCACCGCTACTTCAGGAGCAGAAGGATACTTTTAGATTTAAAATTTTGGCTTCGGGCCAAGAAAAATAAGAATGAAGAATTGATAGAAGAAGATGAAGTATAAGTTGATCAATAAAAATAATACCCACCTTGCAAAAATTACTTACTCAATCGGTAGATCCTCGTGCTGATAACGTGTTGTAAAATATCGCGTGGCGAATATATAATAGAGAAGAGATTAAAGAAGAGAAAGCAAGTGAACACTAGAGATAGTAGCAAGATGAGAGAGCTTTATTTCTAGTATCTCACTGTCGTGTTTCTGTGTGATTGTGTATTGTACATCAAAACTAAACTCCTATTTATAGGAGAACAAGAATGTACTTATCATTAATATCAATGTATCGAATGATACATGTACGGGATAAGGGAAACGAACGTTCATTGTATAGGGAGATGTACTTAGAACATTTGATACAAATGTACCATAATAAGTACATTAGATAAGATGAATATAATGAATATTCATTCATGTATTCAATCCATTCATGTATTTCATAACAATACTATAATTATTTACAAATTATAGTAGCTTTTCATTTACAAGGGAAAAAAAATTACACTTCAATTACGTATCATCAAAGGCTATTATGGGTATTCTATACAATTCCTAACTTTACCCGTCTTTGTAGGACCTGTATGGGCCTTCAAAATCACTCAACCTCGGGCATTGCTTTATGATGAGATGACAAGATGACTTGGCAGATGGCACATCCGGCACACTCTCCAGCAATTTACATGCAATGAATTTCAAAATATTCAGATTTTGTAAATTAGACAGGGCAGTTTCAGTTAACCTTTTAATGGAATTGCACCAACAGATGGACAAACACTGCAATGATTTCAATTCTTCCAATCCCTGAATCCCAGTTAGCTGAGGCAATCCATTTAGGTTCAAGTTCCGAATGTCCTTAAAAAATGGCATAACAGGCAACGTCTTGAGTAATGGACACTCCCTCATCGTTAATGCACTGAGTTTCGTTAGCTTTCCAAGCACATCGAATTGAATCTCGCCAAGCTGATATTCATGGAGCTTCAGCTCTGACAAATTCTCCAAGTTGGAAAAGAGGGACCAATCTATCAAGGATTGGACATTTGCTAAGGTCAAACATCGAAGGTTAGAAGGAAGCCCGGTAAGAGATCGTTGGCTAGTGCAACCTATTTCGAGTTCTTGTAGCTGAGAGAGGGAACTTAAATTGGTTGGAGGCACGGTCATATCCAGAACAACCAAGGCCAATTTCCTCAGAGAATGTAGCTTCACAAGCCACTCTATGTTGGGTTCTTTCACTAGTGTTCCGCACATATCAAGATCAACTAAGTTGGTAAGGTTTGAGAGGTCGGGGATTGTGGTTAGTGACTCCATTGAAAAGTGTAAGACCGTTAAGACTCTGAGGAAGCTCTGGCAACCATTGAATCCAATCACAGCGGAGTAAACGAAGTTCTTGGAGACTTGTAAGCTGATTGATGGTTGTCGGCAATCTACTAAAGTGGCCACATGATAAGTCTAAAATTCGCAACGAAGATAGTGCCCCGATTTCACTAGGAATTTCTCCCTCCAAGTGATCACAGACTACGACAGTCAACTCTTCCAGATTTTCCACCATTCCTATGGTTTTGGGAAGTTCACTTATACAAGTGTTATCCAGATACACTTTCTTCAACTTTTTGAGATTTCCAATACAGTGAGGTAATTTCATGATGCATGATGAAGACACATCCAACTGATGCAATGACTGGAGCCTCCCAATTGAGGTTGGTAGCTTTTCTAATCTACTAGTCATGATACATAAAACTTTTAACCCTTCGAGGCATCCAATGGAATGCGGTAATTGTCTAATTCTTGAACAATGGATGTGTAGCTCAAGTAATGACTCCAATTGTCCAATAGAGTTGGGAAGCTTTTCAAAATAGCAACATTTCTGAATTGATAGCTTTGACATAGATTTTAGACCGCCAATGGACTCTGGCAATGACTCAATAAGTGCCTCTTCTATTTCTAGGTGATCAAGATGCTGTAAATTGCCGATGGTTTCATCAATCATACTTAGTGCGGTGCAACCTATAAGAATCAATCTCTCCAGTCTCGAGATTGTGGAGAACTCGGGCGTCATTCTAAGGGATGTGCAATCCATGAGTTTTAGGACTTTCAAGTGTTTTGCTACCTATAATGCAATGGAGTTGAAATTTAGAAAAGATGCAGAGTAAATATAATGCAGAAGTATATTGGAAGATTGTACCATGATTTGACACCATCCTCCCTAGTCTTCAGTAATGTTGACCCCTGAAAGCTCAAGGACCACCAAGTTCTTCAATCCAAAGTTGGTAGCTCGGATTTCTGAGGGACAATTTCTCCAAGAAAGCCATCTTAATTTGGAGAAAAGATCCTTAAACTCTCCCTTGAAGTTTCCATGATCTAATTGAAGGAATCTAAGGTTCTCCAACCTTGCAAATTCCTTGCGTTTAAATATGTACCACGCATCAGGTTCAGGTGTGCCAAGATTGAGCGCTACTATGTTTTTATTTCCCTGAAAGATAAAAGTAGCAACTAGTGAGTATGTGTGTCAATTTGACTTAAAGTTAGATTTAAAAGGTGATAACATTGGAAGGGATGACATTTAGAGGTAAAAAGAAAACCTTTTTCTCTGCACGACATGGAAGGCATCCTTGGGTGACCACAATCTACTACCGCTTAGATGATTTTTGCAACTTTCTAGGTGGACAATATCCCTTCCGAGGTCCCTAAGTTGGTCATGCATCCATAGTTTATCATTGTCGACAATCTTTATCAAAGACATACGTGTGAGGATCTTCACTTCGATTTCAATGGGATACCTGAAAACTGCATCCCAATATATAACTGCAGTTGTCTTCTCTTGGTTGATGAAGAAACATGTGATATCAAGATAAATTTGTTGTTGAATAGGATTTAATTCTTCATAACTTATCATCAACTTTTTCTTGACATCTTGATTCATCACCATCTTTAATTGTTGTAAGACATCTTCCCATGTACTTTTGCATTTTCCACGGAGTGTGGAACCTATGACCTCGAGAGCTAATGGAAGTCTTCCAAGAGCATGGATTAGTTCACATGAAATACCTAGGTAATCAGGTGATGGCTTGGCACATCCCAGGGCATGCTCACAGAAAAGTTGAAGAGCATCATCAGGATCCATCTCCAGCATTTCATAAAATGAAATTGAGGCTGGGACATTGTCATCTTCACCTTCGGTTACCAAGAATTCAATATTTCTTGTTGTTATAATGATTCTACTTCCCCCACCAAACCACATGGGCTCGCCTGCAAGTTTCTCGATTTGGTTTAGCTTGTCGATATCATCGAGAACAATGAGGACTTCCTTTTCATGGAACCTCCTCTGATCACATTAGCCCCTTCATCAATGTTAGAGAGGTTTGCGCAATTTAGATTGAGAATGTCAGACAATAATTTTTTTTGCAAGTTTAATATATCATGGGTATGGACATCCTTAAGAAAGCAGCAATGACCCTGAAACTGAGGGGAGATTTGCCTGAAGACAACCTCGGCTAATGACGTCTTTCCAATGCCTCCCATACCATGAATCACAATATACTGAACATCCTGAGTTCCCTGATCTAATAGCTTTATAATTTCATCCTTTCGATCCTCAATTCCCACGAGACAATCATGTCCGTCTGTTCGTCTGGTCCATAATAGACTAGAAACCTCTTGTACCATGAGATTTGTAAGTTTATGTAGGCTGCCAGCATAAAAAAAAAACAACAACAACAACAAGAAGAAAAAGAGATCTTTTAGGCAGAGAGCCGTTTGAATAAAAGCTAAACCTATTCACAATTGAAAGCTACTGCTATCAAGTTTCTTTTTATTTCATTCCATATTTTTTTTACGCTGACTGGTTACTTCTCGTCACACAAAGCGAAACCTCTGGAAGTTTGGCTAGACATATAATTCTCGGTAAATCCGGTCTTGATCATCTCTTCAAGCACTTGGGATTAGTTTAAAGGTTGACGTAAAGGGGGAAAAAATCGCTGGGCGGTTACCTTGAAAATTGGTAACAAGAATAGAAGGTCAAAAGCAATTTTCTTAACGTACTGAAGGGATAGGATAATAGCCAAAAATGAGGACCAATGTCTGGACTATTTATCAACTTCATTCACAGTACTCACAAACATTTATCCGAACAAGTCACCAATTAGATTCATATTGCATATGTTTTATCGTACCATTAAACAAGTTGGTAATTCAATTGAAATAAGTTGATAAGTAACTCAAACTATCGTTGGTGATTAGACCACAAAGTTTATAACCTAAGAAAGTTTGTAACCTATGCAAATAAATGTTGGTAGCTAAGTTAACAAAAGTTGTAAAAAAAGTTGGTAATTTTGAAACAATAATAAATATGAATAAGCGGCTTAAATAAGAGCAAGCATTTTAAAACTAGTTTATAACTGAATTAGAGGTCAGTTAGTACAACACTCATATTAGTTAGTAATTTTGTACAAGACTTGATAATTTTGAAATGTCGAGTAAACAATACAAATAAAAGGCAACAATTTTTTCAAAACTTCTAAAGCGGATCAAATAAACTTAGTAAATGACTCAAATAAAAACTAGTAACCCAAAAGTAATTGGTAATATAATCAATAAAAAAAAGTTGCTAAGACCTAATTAAAGGTTGGTAATTTCACATAAAGATAACTTTCAAATTAGGGTGTTGTGCCTAGGACCCAAGCAGATCCTTATAAGGCTCATGGGGAAGAAACTAGCGCCCAAAGGTGGGAAACCCTGCAATGTCACCCCTTATTCCCTCCTCCTCGGGAAGAAAAAATTAGATGTTAGAATTAGGGGGTTTTACGGTGATGAAGGTAGACACAACGTCAAAGTTTCGGGTCTGACTACCTTTAGATAGGTTGGTATAATAGCCACCCGTGCCTAGGGTAAGTGAGGACAAGTCCAATTAGGGTGTTGTACCTTAGATGGGGTAAATTTCTTTAATAAAAAATGCCCCATGGATAATTGTAGGGCACAGGGCGTGGCGTAGGAAGTAATAGGCTTGCCCCGCCCCCTTTCCCACCCGTTCGATACTTTCATCTTAATTTAATATAGAGGTTAATTACAAATAATATACCCAGATATAAATTATTATGTGTATTTAGTTAAGTAATGTAGATGGTAATTAAACATAGTATACTAAAATGCAGAGGATCACCTCATTTATCCATTTAAGATATGTACATTACTATTATAATATTGTGACCAGTTGACAGCACATTTAAACATTTGCAATTTTTTTTTTTTAATTTTGATTTATTGCTTGAATATCTCAAAAGAGAAATGTATGCACCATTTTCCTAACAAAAAAGATGCTCAAATTTTCACCTATTCTCCATCTGCCCGTCATCCGTAATAGGCTAGAAACCTGTTGTTTACCAACTTGGCAACTCTTTATCCATCGGATTGCGTCCGATGATGTTGTATTATTCCAACCATAGGCCTTTTACGTTCTATAATTTAGTTTTATACAATAACCTAAAGTAATAAAGAAGTAGCAAATAGATGTTATGTAATAATTTTTATAGGAACTTCAATCAGTTTTTGTCAAGTTTATATGGACGACTTGACTTACATATAAAATATTTTCTTCATTATTGTGGCTAATTACACTGGGATTTTTTTTTTTTAAATGCAAGATGGCGTGTGAATGGAGCCTATCGTTCGCGAAATACATGCAATTCAACACCCAGGAACGAAGACATATGATAATTAATCAATTGGGTATTTATACTCACTGAAGATTTGTGAGCGGGCCAAGTGTCGGGGAATTACCAACGGTGACCATTTCTTTTACATAATTATGCTAATTTATTAGATGCAAATTTTTCTTTTTAGCTTATAAAAGAAAGAACAAAAGGATGAAGCTAAATTTTGTTGGATTATGAGTTCTTTGGTTTACTGCTTAATCCGATGATGATTGAATTTTATACACTTTGGAAAAAAGGATACCACGAATGTCATAATTTTCATACAGGGCTCATTTGAGTGCTGCAACTTTTTATTTTTTTGGATCACTTTAGTGTTATAATTTATGTACAACACTCACTTGAGTGTTATAACTTTTCTTCCAATCACTTTAGTGCCACATAAATTTTTAATCGATCGCTTGGATGCCACAACTTTTAAAAAAAAGTTTACAACAAATGTTATGCCACATTGGATTTTTAACACTAAGTAGAAATTTCTTTAAAAATTTTGACACTTAAGTAATTCATTGAAAATTATAGCGTTCAAGTAAATGTTTTTTTTAGAAGTTATGGCATGTAAGTTGCCGAAAAAAAGTTTTGACATTCGAGTAAGTGCTGTAACAAAATTTATGACATTTATGGTATCCTTATCTTCACTTTTTGGCTTAGAAAGAGAGTGAGTTCATTTCATTTGAGTAAAATACCTAATGAGTACCAAAAGTAGCATCCAACACAAACAATTCCCATGTTCTAGAGGATAATAAGGTGTGTTTGGTAACTTTTATATTTTCAGGAACAATTTCTATTTAGAAATAATTTTTTCCATTTTGTTCCTGAAAATAAAGAAGTAAATTTTTCTTACTTCTTATTTCTGTTCCAAATCTATTCCCTTTTTATTTTTTTTCTAGAGAATAAAAAAATTAATAGACGTTACCAAACGAATTTATGTTTTTTTTTTCTATTTTAAGGAACAAAAGAATAGAAAAATAGAAAAACAAGATGATTACCAAACAAGCTATAAACTGCCCAATTTGAATCAACTTTGTTTTGTTGGCCTTTCTCAACCAATCTATAGTGCCTTTCATTTCTGTTAGACTGAAAGCGAGGGTCAAATTAGAGAATTCAACCAAACGAGTCTAACACTACAAATTAAAGGTGTTTTATTCAATTAGTTAAACAGGATTTTAGGATTTATAATTCTCAAGTTAACTTTAGTTGTCATCCTTGATAGGATCAACTGTAAAGCATATTTATGTTGGGAATGTGCAATAGAAACCCAATACCTTTGTCTAGAGAGATCATGCAAAGTGAGCCGAAGCCTGAAACTATCAACATATCTAGTTCGACTTATTTTCAGTCAGAAGTGGGATAAGTATTACAGAAGTGACATAATTTTCGTATGACGTTTACTTAAGTGTTATAACTTTATTTTTTCACTCGCTTACATGATACATTGGAGTAAAACCTATCATTTGAGTGACACTTTTGACAAATCATCCTATGTGGATTTTTTTAAATTTTTTCAAAATGATTTTGATTTTTTAATTATTTTTGAATTTTTGAATTTTTTATATCTTTATTTCTTTATTATTATTTTTTTGTGTGACAATTGCAAAGGCCTTGCCCTCAATGGGTGGGGACACAAAGGCCTTGAACGAGGCCATCGCCGGTTGCGGGTAAGGGCCTTTGCAGTGAGGCCATGGTTGCCTTGTTGGCTATGAGTGAGGGCATGAAGGCCCTCACCAAATCTGGGTGAGATCACCTTGCCTGCGGTTGGTGGTGGATTTTCTAGTGAGGCAAATTGTCAATGATACTTAAGTGATTGATTTTTCAAATTTTTGGCATTTAAGTTGTCAATTTTTCATATTTGTGGCACTTAAAGGGAAAGAAAATACAAAAATTGTTGACCTCAGCACCAGCAGTGCTACGTAGGATGACCAAGTCCACGTCGGACTTGTTTGGTGAGGCAAATCATTGATGGTATTTAAGTAATCAATTTTTGAAATTTGTGATGCTTAACTAAGTGACAAAGTTAATATTGAACTTATGGCACCTTTGCTATACTTGTCCCCTCAAAAGTTTAAGGTAATGAATTATGGGCCAGTTAGGATATATTAACTATGTCACACCACACCAATTATCTAATGTGAGACTTCTTTCGCACAATTCTTATGTGTATTTCAATAATCCTACTCACATATGAGCTCAGTGTTAATTCTATTCCCCCTTAATTAAGGTGCCATTCTACATCAATATATCTCAACTTGAATCTCCGTCAACGCCCACCTTCATTCATGGTCTCTTTTTGTAGACCAAGTCATGGAGGTTGCCATTGGACCATGTTACTATACCACAATGCTCACCTTCCCCCAAATCTCTCCCGCTAGACCAAATCATGAACACCCCATTGATAATGAGATTTGTTCTTTGAGAAATCCACCATGCAACAGAACAGATCGTGGGCCCATCAATCTATCATCGGTTATGATACTATTTGTTGGAAGCACACAACAAAAGCTCAATACCTTAATCTAGGAAGATTATCAAGAGGGAGTTCAGGCCCAAGTCCATTAATATATCTAATTAGATTTACCTTAACTCAAAAGCTTAGGCTGATGCCTTATGTGCCAACTAGAATATATTAACCGTTTCATACCATGCTGGTTATTTGACGTGAAATTTTTCTAATACAATTTACATGAAAATCTCAACCATTTATAGGTTAGAAGAGAATATTGGGTGGTCTTGGAAGGTCACGTAGGAATACAATTTACCGTACTAATCGCTTGACACGTGCACGGTTAAGGCCAACTCATCAATTTTTATTGGGCAAATGGGACACCTTTACAACTTACCCGCACGAAGCCTCTCTCCCTCTTTCTTTTCTCTCCACTGTTCATCGTCCCAACAACTCCTCCCGTTTCATCTGAAGTTTGTGGACATATGGAGATACTCTGGATCCTAGTTTGTGCGGTTTCCTCTTAAGGGCATGTAAACTATTGTCATACAAAAGCTCCATCATTTTTTTGTTACTCGGTGGTACAACCCTAATTAGTTGGTTATCTTGAGAGGAAGTAGGATAGAAATGCACATGAATTCCCCGGGGCAGAAATCAAATCCACAGCTATTAGTTTCTAATCTCAAAGGGTTGGGGATGCCTTTGTCATTGGGTCAAATCTAGGGTGGGTTAGCTCCATCGTTTCTTCCGCTTAGCCACCAGTTTCCCGAGAGATATTGCGGAGACTTAGTCTATGTAATAATTTCTCTAAGTTTCCGACATACTTCTACATATTCTAAAGGTGCATCAAACGCTAACAAGTATGAACTAACTACAACCATTAATTGCTCTATACTTATAAAAAAGCTCCTTGCTGAGCTATCTTTACTGGCCAGATTCTTATTCATCTTTCAATGATGTAGTAAAAAGAAAGATTAAACATCAAACTCATTCTAAATTTTCAGGAAAATATTAGGCGTAGGGTCTTGAGAATGCAAACTAGGAAAAGGTCATTGGGAGAAGCTCACTTTAATCGCGATCATTGAAAATCGAATGAGTTAGATTAAATCTCTTATAAGTTTGCGTTTCTTTCTTAATGCAATGTTAGAATATTCGTTAGATATAAGTTTATATTTTAATTACGAAATTTCATAAAACTAATCCAACAGATTCTATCATAGAAATATTCTTTCTTTTTATCTCACAAGCTGAAATTGATTCCTTTATGAATACAAATAAAGTAGGATGTGAAGTTAAGATTTTTATTTATTTATTTATTCACACATCTTAGATGTCCATTAATATTGTAGTTTTTTTTTTTTTGCATTAGCAAAAATTAATTAAGTTGAAATAGCTGAATACTACTGTTTCCAAAACTTGGGATTGAAAGTGAAAAATCAATTTGAGCAAGAAACCTTGTTTTCTGGGCAAAATTTCTGGTTCCCACACTGCGTCCAGTCCAACCATACAGTACATAAGATTGGACAGCAGCAAACTAAATTTAAGTATTCCGGAAAAAAATATGATAGGAATAAGGTCTAGAGAATGAAATAAGAAAGTAAAATCAAGAGGAGAATATGAAAATACCCGTAATCTTTTAGATTCCATCCCTTAATATTGGCAACCTCTCTTAAAGCCTCCTCCCATTGCTTTGCTAAATCCTTCCCAAGGTCACTCTTGTGCTTTTGGAGGGCTTTCCGATATAATTCAGTCTTAATCTTGACATCATCTGCATCCACATCAAAGAAGATAGGGAGGATAACTTTCTCATCTTCGTCTCTCGATCTTCTCCTGATGCACTCCACCATGTGCGCAAGCTCATGGAGGCACCACTTACTTGAAGCGTAGTTTTTGGAGAAAATCGGAATGTAAATTCTGGAGTCCTTGATCGCTTGCAAAAGATTGCCTCCAATCTCTTTGCCGATTCGGAGTTCTGGGTCATCCTTGAAAGTGCGGATCCCTGCATGGATCATGGCTTCATAGAGACAATCCGCGATGGTTAAGCGAGTATCAAGCCCTCTGAAGCTCAAGAACACCTCATAGCCCCTACCTGATCGGTCATCACAGATGTTGCCTGTCGGAGCTGCCATCTCTTCTCCGTCCCACTTCCTTTTCATTCCGGGACGACAATGGATATATTGATCTCTAAATTGAGTCCGCCTGGTGACTTGGGAAGTCTGAGTTTGATGCTTGTTGCTCGAGGCGTGGATCAGCTGGGACGATCCACCCTCGGTAGAATCAACGAGCAAGTCGGCGATGAGGCGATCAACAAACCCCGGAGTTGGTTCGATAGGGACATCTTCCTCATCCTCCTTCACCAGGAGGCTCTCGATCTCGCCAATCCACGACGACAGAATGTCCACAGACAAAGTTTTGACACTGCTGGCATCGAGCGGTTCGCAATCTCCGGTGATTATCCACCGAATTGGTTTTGGATCGTTTTCGGTAATTCCAGATTCTCCACAGAAGACGAAGAAAGAAGAGGTTTGTCTTTTCTGAGACTAGAATCTATAAGAAGGAAGAGGAAAGAAACAAAACGTGGCCGTGAGGTCTAACAAAGCAGAAGTCTGAGTCTGATCCTTGTAGCAGCATGATAAAGCAATACTGTGAGATCGCTCACTCCCACTGCGTCCAGTCCAACCATACAGTACGTTGATGAACTGTCTAACTATTCTGGAAAAAAATATGATAGGAATAAGGTGTAGAGAAAGAAATAAGAAAGTAAAATGAAGAGGAGAATATAAAAATACCCATGATCTGTCAGATTATGTCATTGCACGTTGATGAACATTTGGATGCTAGATATATCTGGATAAGTTAACATAAGTTCCCACTTGCCATTACTTTGTTATTATGTTCCATCCGCGTGGAAGTCACCTGTGGGCTGGCGGCCGTCCTTCACAAGTAGAAGGAAAAAACTAATCAGACTTGCACCAACTCAACAGGTAAGCTGATAGGGGGATTTGCTTGGGCTGTGAAGACTCGGTCTTTGGTATGCTTTGTCTCAACCTGATCAAAAGTTGGTGGTGCTGAGCGACCCACGTGGGAGGAAAGAGAACGGTCAAAGGGGGCGGCAATTTATTGATTTTTTGCGCAACCTTTGCTAAGTTCATTGCTCTAGAACTGGGAACAATCTCGTGAATTGGAAAGTCAAAGCCTATCTTTTCCCCCAGCCCCTCATTTGGACTTGTTATGGTCGGAAGCACATCTCATATATCCATCTACATTTCCTTTTTGAAATGATATGATCCTTTACCGAGAAAAAAAGGAGGCTAAGTTGACGAAATATTTAAAATTGTTCCTTGAACTCTCAGCTCAAATTTAAACTGGTGCTCGAAATTTAATTTTGGTTAACTTAGTGACGTAGTCAAAAGGTTGACTGCTCAAATAATAGGATCAGGAGAGTGACTTACACACGTGGAGACTTAGTCACAAAATCGGGCAAAAATTTCATTTTTGTGCTAGCTCGGGAATATGGGCATAACTTTGTCACTTCAGATTAGAATGACTTGATTCCAAAGTCAAAAGAATTGAGGATTTACAACTTTTATGAGAATGATGCTTTAGTTAAGATGCGTTAGGATTGATGCGCTCAAGAACTTCAAATGGACCAAGTTTTTGATCACTAAGTTTGCTGCAGCTTCCAACAGAATGATGCTCTGGTGGCAAACAAGCCCAAACAATATCCCCAGGTTCAAAGAAAATTTCATGCCATCGCTTATCGACATCCTTTTTATAGGACTTAGCTTTTCTCTCCAACTTTTGGCGCATTTCTTCGTGAACTGTTCTCATTTGAGATACAATATCATCCACCTTATTGACCGGCTTAGCAGCAAATGGGATGGGTGCAAGATTGAGAACAGTCTTTGGTTGACGTCCGTACACAATCACAAATGGACTATATCCAGTGGTATAATTCACGAACAGTTATATGCAAATTCTCTAAGTGACAACCGAGTTTCCCAAAAACGGGGGTTATCATCGATCAAAGTCCTCAATAAATTTCCCGAGGACTGATTGATAACTTCAGTTTGTCCATCCGTTTGGCAATGAAACACATATTATATTGTAGCTTAGTGCCAATATTCTTCCATAGTTGCCGCCAAAAGTGACAAAGAAACTTGGCGTCCTAATAAGAAGTAATAGTCTTAGGAAGGCCATGCAACTTATAGATTTCTTTGAAGAATAACATAGCAATTTGTGAGGCATCCATAGTTTTATGACAAGGAATGAAGCACGCTATTTTTGAAAACCTATCAACAACCACAAAGATTGAATCCATACCTGAGAGTGTATGCGGTAGTTTAAGGACGAAGAACATAGAGATTTCTTTGCAAGGGGCTTGTGGCATCGGTAAGGGTAAATTAAGACTGGCATTGGTAGCTTGTTCCTTTCCTACTTGGCAACGTCGACACTTCATCACATGTCAGCATACATCACATTTCAAATGAGGACAAAAATATTTGGCTGAAACAAGTTACACTATCTTGTCATGCTCAAAATGTCCATCTTGGTAAATTTCTTTGATCACCCTTAATTGAAAAGAGCAATCCGGCACAAAAAGTCAATTTCTTTTGAAAAGGAAGTCATCACATAAAGTAAAATCCACAAGCCTCTTGCTTTGTGCATTAGAAATGGTCTTTGAAAAAAAAGGATCTTCTTGCACCACTCTTGAAAAGAGCCAAATCCAAGAACAATAAAACGCATGGTATGAAGTACACTCTTCTTTTGACTAAGAGCATTGGCAACTTGATTTTGAACTCCAGCCTTATGCTTGATAGTGAAGGTGAATCCTTGAATATATTCAGCCCATTTTGCACACGTGTAATTGAGCTTTTGTTGTCCTGAAAAATACTTGAGAGCTTCATGGTTAGTATACAAAATGAACTCTCGATGAACAAGATATTGCCTCCAATGCTCAAGTGTATGAAATAGTGCATAAAATTCCAAATCCCAAGTGTTGTAACAATGTTTTGCACCATTCAATTTTTCACTAAAGAAGGCAATTGGTCAAACTCCTTGACTTAGAACTCCTCCTATGTCGGTACCTGATGCATCACAATGCATCTCAAAGACACAATCGAAGTTAGGCAATGCAAGGGCCGGGGTTGTGCTAAACTTTTCTTTGAGATGTTCAAAACTTCTTTGGGTTGAATTTGTCCACTCAAAAACCCCTTTCTCCATGCAAGGGATGAGTGGTTTGCAATGGTGCTAAAATACGTGATAAACCATCCATAGAATGAAGATATACCATGAAAGCTTCAAACTTCATGCATATTTGTTGGAGTTGGCCATTCTTTGATCACCTTGGTTTTCGCATCATCAACCAAAATTCCTTATGTCAAGATATGAAATCCCAAGAGTAGGATTTGCAGCACCATGAAGTAGCACTTGTTGGGGGCTGTATAAAAGTGCTCTCGCCTCAACACTCGTAATACTTCTTGAAGGTGTTGCAAGTGCTCATCAAAATAAACCACAACAAACTTCCCAAGAAATGGCTTCAAAACCTGGGTCATAAACCTCATGAATGTGGACGGTGCATTAGACAACCCGAATGGCATGACAAGTCCCTCAAACAATCTATCTTTGGTTTTGAATGCAGTCTTCCATTCATCTTTAGGCTTGATATTGATTTGATGATAACCACGCTCAATTCTAGCTTTGAGAAGATGGTTGCACAAAAAAGTTAATTCAAAAGATCATCAAGATGGGGTATAGAAAATCGGTACTTGTTGGTGATCTTTTTTATTACTCTACTATCAATACACACTTCAAGTGCCATTTTTCTTAGGTTGGAACATCACATAGCCTAAGGCTCTCCCTGATAAAACTCTTACTCAAGAGTTCCATAACTTGTCGCTATAATTCTTCATTTTTAGTGAGACTCATTTGGTAATGAGTTAGATCAAGTAGCGAAGCACCAAACTGATAGTCAATTTGATGCTAAATATCTCTCATGGGGGGAAGACAATGTGATAAGTCCAATGGAAAGACATCTTTAAACTATTCCGAAAGTGGTGAACTTGATGGGGTGTGGAAGATACAATTGCATTATCCACAACAGTCTTGTTAGACATAATATACACAATACTAACCTCTTCCAACAGTCTTGAGAATTCGACTAGGAATCAGCTTCTCGACCGTTCTCATCTTTAGAGGTCATTACAGCACTGTTAAAAATCGAATTAAAGTCAAAGATAGGTCGGTTTGATAGAGATGTGTGGCCGATCGTGGGTGACTCCACTAAATTTGGAAATTCTCGTTAACCGGCACTAATATGATTTTATTGTCATTTTGGTACCTTGTGTCTGTAATTGAGCCCTCGAGATTTTCATGACCACCGAGAGTCGCCTATGTGTCGAGTGGGTTCAATGTGGTTCGAAGAAAATCGACCACAGGTCATTTGCCCTAAAAAGTTCTGAAAACTATTCGGTAGTCTAGGTCACGCTAAAAACGCGCCGAGTGGAAATTAATCGCCAATTTGAGTCCGATTTCAAAAATTGAAAATTTTGTCTCGTCACAATAAATTCTACGACCTGCCACTCAATCTCAGAAGATTTTTCTGACAACCAACATTTTTTGGAAAAAAGTCGTCGCCGGGCCCTTTTTGTGCAATTGAAGCCAAGGATTTATTTTGGTTATCAAATTGAGGAAGTATGAGGGATTCTTGGATGAGGAAAATTATCAATTTGGTAAATGAGATATCAATTGATTTTATGAGAGCCAATTGAGAGAGAATCAAGAATGAATTATTGCCAATTGAAGCTTTATTCTTCAAAATTCGTAATCCCCCACACCGTAGTCAATTTTGGACCATTGGGAAGGTTATGTGGGGTGTTGGTGTGGCCAAATGAGAGCCAAGGAAGGATACTTAGTTGAGGTTGAAACTTGATGAACAAGTTGTGGAAATTTGAGGCCAAATGGCCCACCTTCCCTCTTATCTCTTCATCTCTCTCTTTCCCTCTCATTTCCACTTTGTTGTTGTCCAAGAACAATCCTCCTCTCTCTCTATTTGTTGTGTGCGACCAGCATACCAAGAAGATCGCCGAAAGTAGCCTCGCCATCGCACTGGAGCCGAGATCGCCTCACATGCGCGCGCGCCCTCCTCACTGTGCACCGCCGTCTCCCTCTCTTGCTAAGCTGCTGTCTAGCCATTGTTTTGGGTTTGTAGAAGCTCCACAAGGGCTGGTTTTGGGTGTTTCTTCGCCGGTAAAGTCCCGTCAAGGTCTGGTTTGGTTTATTTCTTCATTCCTGAGCCTTACCGTGCTAAACCAAGTGGCTTTCTTCAATTTTCCAGCCAAGAACTGAAAGTTTCAGTGTGGGTATCACAGCGGCTTCTAGGCCTGTTTTGGAAGAGTTTCGGGCCTCGGTTCGTAGGCTTGCTTTGGCAAAAATCGTTCCCCGCACCGTTCCCGTCGGTTTGAACCGACTCACGCGTTATTCCGGTGAGTTTGTTCACTAATCCCTTATTAGTAGACTAATGATGCTTAAGGGTTGATTAGTGTTAATTAAGTAGGATTAGGTGATTATATTAGAGTATATTAGCAATTATTAGTTAATTGTGATGCATGTTAGGTAAATTGATTGTGCAATTAGCAAGTAGACTCGCACTACTATTTATCGAATGTGTATTGGGATTTTTCCCGACCCGTCTCAGGCTCCAATTAGGCATTACTGGCCTAAGTTGGATTTATTATAATTATTTATTAATTTTTAATATTTATTTATTTATTTATTTATTTATTTATTTTCCAGAAATTCATCCGGGATGGCCGGTGGCGGAATTTTGTGCCGATTGTCATGGTGCGATCTGTTTATTTACTTGAGCCTTACATTGCGTGGAGTTAATTTAATTGTGGAATTTTAAGAATTGTTCCTAAGTTGAATTAATTTTGGTAATTAATTGGAAAATAACCGGGTGTCGGTTGATAACACCAAAAATGTTTTGGTGGACTATGGATAAAGGTGGGTTTTGTGGAAAGAAAATAATGATATTTTGGCTAAGGCCGACCGTGTGCCCATGCACATGTACTTTTGTCAGAAATGAATAAAAAGACAAGTTGATCGTACATTCGAAGTATCATGTTATACACCGGCTCGGTGATGCTATGGGTCATTTTGTAGAATGGACGGTGTGCAATACCGGCTCGATGATCCCATAGGTCATTTTGTAGAATGGACGGTGTGCAATACCGGCTCGATGATCCCATAGGTCATTTTGTAGAATGGATAGTGTGCAATAACGGCTCGGTGATGCTATAGGTCATTTTGTAGAATGGACGGTATTTAATGTCGGCTTGATGATGTATAGTTCATTTTGTAGAATGGTCGGTATGCAATACCGGCTCGATGACACTATAGGTCATTTTGTAGAATGGAAGACATGCCATAATGGCTCGGTGACTCGATATGTCATTTTGGAGAATGGATATTATGATGAATATATTCGATGACTTATAATGTCATTTCGGAGAATGAATCTTATACTATACTGGCTCGATAACCCTATAGGTTATTTTGGAGAATGAACAGTATTGAATGAAAAGACTAAGAGATGGTTTGTGTGACATGTAATCAACTAGGTCAATTGATCAAAGATTTGATTCGATTATCGTAATGCGATGGATTGCTTAATGCGATATATGAGGCATGTGTGTATAACCTTGAATTGTAGGTTGAGACTGATGCCAAGGTAAGTCTCCTGAATTGTGCTGTGCTTGGGCAACCTAATAGTTTATTGGTTTCTTAATCGGGTCTTAGAGGGTATAACTCGTTGAGACGTAGTCTCATTGGTTATTAATAACCATTTCAGGCCCCTCGATGGTAGATATTGTACCTCCCCTTCCTCTTGAACAGTTTGGAAAAGCGCAAGAGATCACCGAGGAAGAGCACCATTTCCCGATGCTTCCCCAGCCATAGGACTAGAGTACGTGTTATTAGAGTCCAAGGTTTGGGTTGATGCGGGAAAGGATGACATGGTACCCCACGAGTATCGATCATGGTATCGTCACCACCATGACCGACGAAGAGAGGGTCCAATCCCTGAATAAGATGTACCTTTGTACATTCTAGAAGCAATATTTGGGCTGGGAACAGCCGATCCTAAGGATGGGTCAGTGGTGGATGCCAGGGATCCTACTCTTGGGAGTGAGCCATCTTCCCTTGTTTTTACTGAAGATGATGCAAATTTGGAGATCGAAGGAGGTGAGATCTTAGAACAAGAAGTAGAGGAACCGGAGGAGGATGAGGAATGGGAGGTAGCCGAAGAGGAATCAGTGGAGGACTACCTGTTGGATGAACTCGTCGAGGAGCCGAAAGATGCTGAAATGTCGGATAAGGATGTGATCAGTTCAGAGGAGGATCTGGATGATCCTGAGTACCATCCTGATGAGGATTGAGAGTCTATCCTCTTTTTGTGAAACTTGTCTTTGTGTAGATAGAGTGAGACATTGAAGTTGAGAATAGTTCGTGAAGTACTTTGATTTATGTTATGTATAAAAGTGTGGTTATGAGTTTTTCAGTATGAAAAATATAGCCTTGCTTTTTAATCCTTTTTTTTTTTTATTGTATGGGGATTTATAACTGCTTCCGCATGTGCTAAATAAATGAAAGGGTCGGCGATACATTGTCCTGGGATATCGCATTCTAAAATCAACCAAGTAGAAGGATGTGTGCATGCCCAAGGATTAGGCGTGACATCCCCTTTTTGTGGTATTAGAGTGAAATTAAGATATTGGAGTGATAAGAAGCGTTGACCATGAGATAATTGGTAGGAAAGGCCTTTAAATTTACGACCGGTGCATGTATGTGGTAGCTAAGTGCCAGAATTGTTTGTTGTGTGTGGATCACTAATCTTCTAATCCGGTGTGGATTTGGAAGACGGGGTTCAATGTAAAGACTAAACCATGAGCGAGCAGGAGCTGAGAACTCCTAGTAAGAGGGCTATAACTTTTATGACTCGGGAAGGACACCGATATGGATCGGTGCCTGGGGTGGTTGAGTTTGAGTGCCGGCTTAGGCCAACACGAGTGTAAGAGTACCATTGTAGGCCTGTACTAGTGTAGCAGCACCGAGTGATCCTAGGTTCGATAGGATCGTTCATACGCTAGTGTTCCTTGGGAATTGTTTGAGTCAGCGGACTCTAGACCAAGCCGCTGTTATTGCCGTGTCTGTTGAGGTCCAACCTGGATTGGTGGTCAAGGATCAGACTTTAGTATCTGAGTCAAGATTCAATACAGGTAGAAATGGAAATCGGTTAGGGAGAAGGCTGATGTCGAGAGAAAAGTATTCTATTCCACCCAATAGGAAAGGTGGGATAGCTAGGTTAGTATCAAGTCAAATGAAACATGTTGTTTCCGGGCATGATGACGGAGATTGGTCTTATGTCCTTCCTAGGACAAGGAATTGTTTGTAGTGTAGCCAATAGGGATATCTGGTTAGTAGTGGTCCTAGCAAACCGATGGGACAACCAGAGAGAGTGTATGTGTCACTTGACAAGAGATAGAAGACTCACCAGATGGGTGCTAGAAGTATGGAAAGAAGCGTAGATAAATCCAGTGTCCGGGTATGGCTAGAACATGTCGTGATGATGACCAGCATGGCTATCAGGTGAGGAACTGTTAGTGAAAGTCTAAGGTAGCATAGACATTGCTACTACGACTAGGACACCACTAGGATGGCGAAAGGATAGGAACGGAACCGACCCTGCCCCAATCAGAAGAAGAATGTTCATGGGGAGATTTTATCAGAGCAGCGTAGTAGAGCTTTGGACTAAGTTTGTAGAACTCTAGTTGTTGAAGTAAAGTGAGAGAAAGGGGAATCGTTAGCTATAGTTGTGCTTGACTAGTTGCTGGGGTGTAAGTTTGACGTTAGAATAGAGTGGGCTCATGGAGCGTCTTGTGGTAATGAATTATGGTCATGGAGTAATCCAGCTTAGCCTAGTAGCATATAAACGTGTTGAGGTTATTAGGAGTCGAAAGGAATCTTCGATTTCATTCATCTTGTTGGCGTAGGACAACTCGTTTGTTAGACGGAGGGTGCCAAAGTTTCTTGGTGATTGTCATAGGTAGGACAGATTGGAGAACTGAAGGTTGAGGACATCTCAGTAGTCCAAAAATTTCTAGATATGTTGCCAAAAAGGAATTGTCAAGCTGCCGTCAAGAAAAAGAGATGGAACTTATGATCGAGTTAATAACGGGGCGAAGCTACTCTCTAAGGCTTCTTATCGATTGTTGTTGCCTAAATTGATAGAACCAAAGATGCAGATGTGAGGATTGATGCATGAGGAATCCATGCATATCAGTGCATCATTTTAGGGAACATCAGTTTTGTGGTAAGACATAAAGAAAGATGGTTCGTTGCAATTATGCATCAACTATAGTCGACTCAATCGAGTGACGATCAAGAACAAGTGTTCATTGTCAAAGATTGACGAATTAGGTGACTGATTATAAAGAGTATTGATGTCTTCAAGGATCGACTTAAGGACAGGTTATCGTTAGCTGAGAACCAGGAAGGAGGTTATACAGAAGATGGCTTTTTGTACTTGATTCGGCCCTTGTGAGAATACTGTAAAGCCATTTGACTTGACGAATGTTTCAACTGCTATCATGGATTTGACAAATTGAGTGTTCAAAGAATGTCTAGGTCAGTTGTGATCGTGTCGTGTAATGATATTTCGGTGTATTCGAGGAATGCTAAGGAGCACGAGAGATGTCTGAGAATGGTGAAGGAATTTCCATGAACCCAGTCAAGACCAAATCAGTTATCAATGGACCAAGACCGACGACAATATCAGAGATCAGAAACCGTTTGAGTTGGACAAGTCACTACAGGAGGTTCGTGGAGGGAATCTCATCATTAGTGTCACCATTAGCTCGACTCCTAATGAAAGGAGAGAAGTTCATATGGACAGACGAGTGTGAGGATAATTCCCAAGAGGTTAAGTAGAAGTTGACTACCGCACTTGTGTTGACCATTTCTTATGGTTTGGGAGGATATGAAATTTATAGTGACGCGTCGCTTGTAGGATTGGGTTGCTTGTAGACGTAATGTGGTAGAGTGTTACATACACGTCCCATCAGTCGATACCCCATGAGTTGAGTTACCTGGCGTGTAACTTGGAACTCGCAACAATAACTTTCGCTCTGAAAATTTGAAGATATTACTTGTGTGGAGAAAGACTCTAGATCTTCGTTGAACGCTAAAGTCTCAAAGTTTTTATTCTCTCAGAAGGATTTGAATATGAGACAATGTTATGATTTAGAAGTTTGGAAGAATTATGATTATGATGTCTTGTGTCACCCTGGAAAGACGAATTAAGTCGCGAGTGCACTGAGTTAGAGATCTTCGTTGCACAGATGGTGATAAAAAAAGTGGAATGTACTTGAGAGAGCTCGAGATTCAATTTTCAAATTTGAGGTAGGCCACCTTTCGAATTTTTATGACCATCCTCAGAATTGAACCGGAGGACCAGTTTAAGATCAAGACATTTCAGTTGACAGACTCGAATGGTAGGAAATCCTGTGAGAGGATACCGATAAGGGAAAGGTTGACTTTCAGATTTCGAAAGATGGTATACCAACGTATTGTGAGTGTTGACTGGTGTCGGACAGTACAAAGTAGGTTGAAATCGGCGTTAGCTCAATTGGTAAACTGTTATAAAGATAGATGTCGTCGGACAGGTTACAAGTGTCAGATGTGTTAGTAAGTGGAAGTTCAATAATGCAAACTGAGTAGACTTTTACAACCTCTCAAGATTCCCGAGTGGGAATGGGTGTACGTCACATTAGATTTTGTGGCAAGCTTATTGATGAGTCAGAAGGGTAATAATTCCATCTGGGGTTGTGGTCGATAGACTGACCAAATCGGCTCACTTCATTGTAGTTCGAAAGGACCACAGTTTGGATAGGCATGCAGACATGTACGTGCGTCAAGTGGTTCAAATGCATGGAGTGCCCGTTACGATAACGTTGGATAGAGACCCGAGATTTACTACCGCTTTTTGGAAAAGCTTGCGGAGTGCTCTAGGTACAAAGTTTCAGTATAATATGGCGTATCATCCTCAGACGGATGGCCAGTCTGAGAGGACAATTCAAACCCTCGAAGACATGATGAGAGCTTGTGTACTAGACTTCAAGGGAAGTTGGGAGAATTAGCTTTACCTGGTGGAATTTGCCTACAACAACAGCTATCAGCAGAGTATTCAGATGGCTCCATTGCATTGTATGGCACAGCATGCAAAATTCCAGTGTATTGGTATAAAGTTGGGGAAAGGAAAATCACTGGTCCAGAATTGGTTCAGTAGTCAGTTGATGCCGTGGTAGTAATCAGAGATAGATTAAAGACAGCGTAACGCAGGCAGAAAAGTTATGTAGACAAGCGTCGAAGATTGCTGGAATTCCAAATTGGTGATCATGTTTTTCTGAAGGTGTCACTTATGAGGAGAACTTCATGCTTAGGTAAGAAAGGAAAATTAAGTCCGAGGTACGTAAGTCCATTTGAGATTTTTGAGAGAATCGGGACCTTGGCGTATCGTCTTGCGTTGCCGCCAAGACTGGCGCAAGTGCATGACGTCTTTCACGTGTCGATGTTAAGGAAGTACGAGCTTGACCCGACCCACGTGCTCAATTTCGAGGAATTGGACGTGGACGATCGTGTGTTGTACATTGAAAGCCTGGTTTAGATAGTGGATCGTAAAGAGTGAGTTCTGCAGACAAAGACCATTCCGTTGGTCAAAGTGGTTTGGCAACACCACGGTACAGAAGGAGCAACATGGGAGACTAAGGAGTCAATGAGACAGTTGTACCTCAACCTTTTCGAGCAAAGTATATAAGGTTTAAATTTTGATGACGAAATTTTTATAAGAGGGGAAGAGTTGTGGCATCCTGAATTTTCAATCTATTTTCTACTGAATTTAATCGGGCATTTCATTAATGCGTCAATAGGATTATTCTCAGAGCTGATCACTCTAGAGATAACTAGACTAACTGGATACGCCATTAAAGAATTTTAAGGTGAAAGACTTGAGAATTCGATTAGGAATAGGCTTCTCAACCATGCTCATCTTTAGAGGTCATTACGACAGTTAAAAATTGAATTAAAGTTAAAGATAGGTTAGTTTGACAGAGATGTGTGACCGATCATGGGTGACTTCACTAAATTGGGAAATTCTCGTCAATCGGCATTAATTTGATTTTATTGTTGTTTTGGTACCCTGTGTTTGTAATTGAGCCCTCGAGATTTTCATGACCACCGAGAGTCGCCAATGTGTCGAGTGAGTTCAAGACCACGGGTTACTCGTCCTAAAATGTTCTGAAAACTACCCGATAGCCTAGGTCATACTAAAAACGCACCAAGTGGAAATTAACCGCTAATTTGAATCCGATTTCAGAAATTGAAGATTCTATCTTGTCACAATAAATTCTAGGACCTGCCACTCAATCTCAGAAGATTTTTCTGACAACCAACATTTTTTGGAAAAAAGTCGTCGCCGGGCCCTTTTTGTGCAATTGAAGCCAGGGATTTATTTTGGTTATCAAATTGAGAAGTATGAGGGATTCTTGGATGAGGAAAATTATCAATTGGGTAAATGAGATATCAATTGATTTTATGAGAGCCAATTGAGAGAGAATCAAGAATGAATTATTGCCAATTGAAGCTTTATTCTTCAAAATTCGTAATCCCCCACACCGTAGTCAATTTTTGACCATTGGGAAGGTTATGTGGGGTGTTGGTGTGGCCAAATGAGAGCCAAGGAAGGATACTTAGTTGAGGTTGAAACTGTGACAATCTGATTTTTCCACTTCTGTTTTCAATGAAATGAATCGGGCTTTTCATCGATGTGCTTATAGCGCTATTCTCGAGCTGATCACTCATGAGATAATTAGACTAATCAGGAAAGTTATTAAAGAATTTTGATGCAACCGACTTGAGAATTCGACCAGGAATCGATTGCTCGATCGTGTTAGTCTACAAGGATCATTTCGACACAGTCGAAAATATATCAAAAATCGGAAATAGGTCGATTCGATAGAGATAAAATTAGACTTGGGTGATTCCATCTAATTACAAAATTCTCGTCGATCGGCACTAAACCGATTTTTCTGTTGTTTTGGTACCCTGTGCTCGTAATTGAAACCTCGAGATTTTTCACGACAATCGAGAGTCGTCAATGCGTCGAAGATGTACATTGTGGCTCGAGAATAATTGACCACGAGTTAGTGCACCAAAAATTCCCAAAAAACTAACTGATAGTTTAAGTTACGCTAAAATCACATTTGACTGAAATTAACCGAGGAAATGATGTCAATTACAGAAATTAAGAATTTTCACGTGTCACAATTAATCCCGGGAATGTTGTTGCATCTTTCTAAATTTTATGGACGACGGTTATTATTAACGGAAAAGAGGCAAGAATAACAAATTAAAAGAATAAAAAGGAAATGCCACTTTTTAAATAGGTTTTGGGCATTTATTATGAGACAATTGGAAAAAGAGTTATAGAAGTTTAAAAGAGGTATTATAAGTTGTTACTAAGGGACTTGACCCTATTGATTTAGATGTTAGATTGGTAATTAAAGAAAAAAAGAGAAGTCTCCTCAAAATGAAATTCGTAGGAATCCCTCTCTCCTACAATTTCACCTCAATTTCCTTGGTATTTAATGGAGATAGACTTGGAAAAGATAGGGGGACCTAAGGTAGTAATGGAGAGCCATTTTTCCATGGAAAATTAGGCCAAAAGCAGGAGGTAAATGGCTGAGTAAAGGCTGAGTAACTTCTCTGCAATCACTTCTCCTTTTCCCTCTCCTCTTCTTGCCATAGGAAATCGAAATGCAGCCGCAAATGGCTGAGTGAATGCTGAGTAATTTATCTGCAATTACTTCTGCTTTACCCTCTTTTCTTTTTCTTCTGCACTTATTTCTTCTCCCTGCTGCCGTGCACTTGTCTCTCTCTTTCCCTTATCTAGCCTTACAACAATTTCCTTTCCCTTTCACAGCCATAAAAAGTCTTGTCTTCTTCTCCTTTAAGTTAGTTTATTCAGCCATTCTTGCTCCCCCTTGGACGACAAAACAGCAACTGAACAGCAAGGTCTTGAGCGTTCCTCCGTCCTCAAGAAAATCCAGGACTTTGTGTGTTGCTGTGGTGGTCGCTCAACGACACCTCCAGCCGTTGTGCCGGGTCCAAATCATCATCAAAGCACCTCCAGGGCTGTCCTTGTGTTGCCGTCCGGCCACAAGTGAGGATCGTCATTAGATTTAACGGTAAGTCGTCTCCTAAACGTAGATTAGGGGCTGAGTACATTCTTTAGGGATTTTTATGTGGAGGAACTATGTAGATGAAGCTATATGTGGATGAATATTACTTAGGGATGTTCTAATGGCCATAGAAAAGTTTAGATAGGATTTATGGAGCAAAATAAAAGTCGTGGAGAGAGATTCAGAATAGAACAGAGACTGTTTTCTAAAACGGTTTCCAGGACATGTATGTTTTTCTAATTTCGTGGAAAACTTTGTGATGCGATTTTGAAGAAATTTCCTTCTGAAGAAATGTTTTGGACATCCTAAATAATAATATATATTTTTCTCATAATTTTTAGAAATTAAAAAGATGACGATTTTAATGACGTCATCCTCGGAACAGTATTTCGGACAGTCCAGTAACCCGTGACCTTCCATGATTCCAAGGGTTGTTACCTACCTTTAGAGGTCGAATTTCCAATTGGTTCCTTCATGAAAGTTGTTCCTCACAACTTCTAATATAACATATTCGAATTTCAAATCAAATGAACTATATTTTGACCCAAAACCGAACTGATTTCGATGGGCTAGACTCTCTGGGACTGGACCCGATTTTTGTACTGGATAGAAATAATTTCTGGGCCGAATCCAATGGGATCTGGATCTCGGTGTCTTCATGAAAAATATTTTTTTATATGTTTTCTAGCACGTGTCCGAATTTGAGAATTTTTTTGAGATCACATGAGTGAGTTTCTGACTTCGAAATTGGGAGAGCGTTATTGGGCAGTTTTCTATAAATTTGGATGAATAAGGGTATATGCTTGTTTTGAAGAATTTTTGCTATGAAATTGCTCAATTGATGCTGTGGATGCTGTGCATAATTGTTTATTGAAATGTGACATCGATCATATGCATTCACGACATGATTCCGTCACGTGCCTTTGGGGCCGGACGATGCTCCTTCGGGAATGCCCCACGTCAACGGATGCCGGTCGCAGTGGAGGCTGGGCCGATGCTCCTTAATTGGAATTCCGTCTAGATGTAGACGTTGCCACGCTCAACGGTGTGAGGCGAAGCCCGATTATATTGGATGACTGTTATCTGTTAAAAATTGGCCACGGTCAATGATCTGACATCTGCATCCCTATCTGTATGTGCATTGAAGTGTTCAACTGCTAGAAATGTCAATGTGATATTGTATGATTGAATGTCACTAACGTGCAAGAAAGTGCAAGTGATGAGAAAGGGTAAAAAGGGTGACTAGATTGCATGTTATATGTACCCTTCTCCTAATCTGGGTTTAGTAGATTGACTTACTGAGATGTGATCTCACCCCTTAGTGGGCTAACATTTTCAGGTCCCTAGACGAAGGAAGGCTAGGTCGTGTACAATGGTTTGCAGGGAAGGAAAAATAGAAGTCTTTCTACCTTCACCCAGGTGATGACGGGTCTTCCGTCGAGGCTGGGAATGGGTGACAGTTCACCCTAGAAGGGTTGAGGAGTATGATAATATATTAACGAACCCCGGTCTTGTAAATAGAAGCTTAACTTATAGGAAATCAAACAGCTTCACTTTTTGTATTAGACCTTGGAGTGTTAAACTGGTTTGTATTTAAGTACTACTGTATTGTGTGTGTGGTTGTGAAAATACTATCCTACGTTTCTATCCCACTGTTATGTTGTTTACGTTTCCGCATGTGCATAATAATGAATGGGTCGGCGACACTCCCTAGGACGTCGCAAATTTATATTGACCACGGAGGGATGTGCATGTGCTCGGAGTTCGGGTCGTGAAATCCCCATTTAGTGGTAGCAGAGCGAGGTTGTGTCTGGAGTGATAAGGTGCGATGAGTCATGGGATAGTCAGTAGGAAAGACATTGAATATACTGGCGCATGTGTGTGATAGTTGATTGATAGTTTGTTTGTGAGCCCACTCAAATTCTAACCTGGTGTTGGAATGGGAAGCAGGTGTCTATATAGAATCTACACCATGAGTGAGCAAGACCAGAGGACGCCCAGGAAAAGGGCGATCAGACTAGTTACTCAGGCTAGGACACCGACTAGAGGTGGTGCTCGAGGTAATAGGGGTAAAGCGCCGGCTCAGGCTAGTGCTAGTGGTGCAGCACCGCCACCGGTTCCGTCGGTTGGTGTTGGGGTAGCAGCACCTGGTGATCTAGGATTAGTTGGGATCATACAGGCGCTAGAGGCCATGAGAGATCTGATAGGACAGCAAGCTCAAAATCAAACTGCTGCCATTAATGCCACCGTTATAGCTGCAGCTAATGTTGCTGCCAATGCTGCCACTGCGGGTGCACCTATCGCCCCACCTGTTGAAGTTCCACCAGGGAACGTGGTTGCTGATAGACCTATATACAAGCTAGTGGAACACTTTTTGAAGTTGAATCCGCCAAAGTTCACTGGTACTGGAGACCCCGAGACTGCTTCTTGCTGGATTCTGGCTGTAGAAAAGGCATTTGCACTTTTAAGGTGTAATGAGGAAGAGAAAGTAACTCTAGCAGTTTATCAGCTAGAAGACAACGCCGACATATGGTGGAGGGCTACCCGAGAGACTGTGTTTCCAGAAGGGGTAGTGCCGTCATGGGATGTTTTCCTCAAGGCATTTAATGAGCAGTATTTCACGAAGAGTGCCAGAGAACAGAAAATGGAAGAGTTCTAGCATCTTCACCAGGGACCCATGACTGTTGACCAGTATGAGGTCAAGTTTGCAGAGCTTTCGCAGTATGCCCCAAGACTAGTAGAGGATCCTGAAGAAAAGGCTAGAAGGTTCAGGAATGGCCTCCGATTAGAGCTGAAGCAACCACTGGTGCCTTTTGATCTGAATGACTACCGAGAGGTTTATCGTCGGGCCCAACTCGATAGAAAGAGATCCGAATGAGCAACCGCCGCATCGGGATCGAGGTTCAATGTGAACAGAGCGAGATCAAGTTTGGAAAGAAACCCATGGTCAGTAGAAGATATCCTATTCCACCCAACAGAAAAGGTGGAGTGAGTAAGCCAGTAGTGAATAATAATGGAACTTGTCACTTATGTGGGAAACGACATGGATCTGCACCATGTCACCTTAGGATGGGAGCTTGTTTTGGTTGTGGACAACAAGGCCATCAGGTCAGAGAGTGTCCCAGTCGACGGGGAAGACAACAGTTGCCACTGCCACCACCGATGGGCCAGAATAGGGGGTATGCACTCCCGAATACACAACAAGGTGAACCAGTTAGGCCTCCTGTCAGAGGAAGGACGTACGCCATCACTAGAGATCAGGCAGAGGATGCACCGAATGTGATCGCAGTGCATCAAGTTTCCCTAATTGATCATCCAAGATACGCTTTATTTGACCCTGGTGCGACTCATTCATTTGTAGCCGAACAATTTATAAAGTTAATAGAATTAAGTCCTGAACGGTTGAAATCAGCTGTTAGTATATCAACGCCATTAATTTAGGTTACGCTAAAAGCGCGCTAGAGTGAAATTAACCATCAATTTGAGTCTGATTTCAGAAATTAAAAGTTTTGTGGTGTCACGAGCTATTTTAGAAACATCGACTCAATCTCAGAAGATTTTTTGGAGGTCCCGAGATTTTTACAGAAAATGGGTTCGAACGTTGAGGAAAATTAGCGGAAATTCAGATTGGCTAAATTGATGGAAAATTGGACTTTTAGGCCAAGCCTTTGTGTGTCGGGGATTGATAGAAAATCATTTGGGACTTTTATACATTGAAATTGGACCTCAATTTGGGAAGTTGAGTAAGGAAATTTAATTTAATTGGTGAAATTCGAAATTGGAATAAGGCTGGAAAATTGGACCTTAATTTCGATAATTTTGGTGGAAAAAATTATGTGGAAAGAATTAGGGAGTCCATGGGATGTGTATGAAGGAAAAAGGGGGACAAGCATTTAAGGCAAAGGCTAAGATTTTAAAAATTTTGGGCCCCTCAATGACTTCCTATGCACGGTTCCTTCTCCTCCGTGCGATAGACTCCTCAACCCTCTCTCCCTTGGCGTTTTAATTTTCATTTTCCCTACTCGTTTGCTTTTGTTCCCATCACCACCGAAATTTGCTTTTGTAGAGCTCGCTGCCATTTGCCAGCTTCTGTCCCATTTCAGTCAACGGCCTTAACCACGAAGCCACCTTTGACCGAAGCTCCACCGAGTGCAGCCGTCTTGACCACGCATCTTTTCCGATCCATCAGCATGTGTTCTCCCTTCAGCAATTTGGTCACCACTCAGCCACGCAAAGCAGCCGGTGTTGACCTCGAGCGTCCACCGAAGCCACGCACGGATCCAGCAGCTACCACACGTCCACGCGCCTGCCTCTGTCTACTCCGTCTCCACGTCAACACTGCAGCTCCACTTCGGTTTGTCTTCATCGGTCAACGAGGACCTAGCAATGAAGATCGAAACCCACGATATCACTGAGTTCAGTCTCATCTCGGTCAAGCCAGCATTCTCCTTGCCAGCGGACGCCTTCCTCCACTACCCTTTGTCGCCCACTCACAATCGCACGCCCGCTCTCCCATCCGCCAATGTCTTCGGTTCCTTAGCCAACGAATTTTCCCAGTAGCTTTCGTCTCTGGCTCTGTGGCTCACATCTCCATCTTCAGCGGTCCAGCGAAATTCTTCACTGGCCCATTTTCTTTGTAGCATTTAGCCTTGTGAGCTTCAACGACCTAGCTTCTCCAACGCAAGCCCAATAACTTAGCAAGTTGAAGTCTAGCTTTCTATTTTAGCTCAAGAGAACAACCCATTCTCAATTTAATTGCTCAGCCCGTTGAAGTTGTTTTTCGGCCCAGCTCGCAAGATCAGCCCGCAATCCATTGGAGATTAGTTTGAAGCCTAAGCTCAAGCCCAAGTTCGGTTGTTTTCAGCAAGCCCAAGCCCGAGTTCTTGCAGGATTATGAAGTTTGTGGCCCGGCCCAAGCTCAGCCGCCGTTGTGTCATTGTTGCAGTGTCTCGGTCTTCACTTAGTGCAAGTGAGTTTTACTCACTAATACTTTCTTAATAGACTAATATGCCTAACGGTTGATTAGATTTAATTAATTACAATTAGATGGATAGATTAGATTAAAATAATTAAATTAGAGACTTATTAATGCATATTAGTTCAATTGATTGTGCATTTAGCAAGTAGACATATCCTATTAATTATTGAATGCATCTCGGGATTTTTCTCGACCGGTTTCATGCTCCAATTAGGCAATACAGGCCTAAATTGGATTTTTTATAATTAATTATTAATTATTTATTGATTTTTAATAATTATTTAATTATTTAATTATTTTTCCGAAAATTCACCCGAGATGGCCGGTGATCGAAATTTCGTACTTATTGTCATGATGCAATCCATTTATTTAATTGAGCTTTATTTCATGCTAATTTAAATATTGAAAGGGGTCAAGTGGGATCGTAAAGCCATTTGAATATTGAAAGGATCGAGTGGGACCGTAAAGCCATCTAAATATTGGAAGGGGTCGAGTGAGACCGTAAAGCCATTAATTATTGAAAGATGCTTGGTGGAGCTGCAATTACCACCCATTATAAGTTGTGTCTTAAGGATCGTGATCTATAATTGTGAATTAAGTTGGAAGAGTTGAAATGACCAAAAGTGGTCTTATAGTTGGGTGAATCGACTAGGTCGATCGATCAATAATTTGATCCGATTGTTGTTAATTGATTACTGTTTGCTGCAATATATGAGGCATGTGTGCATAACATTGAGCTGTAGGTTGAGACTAATGCCCAAGTAAATCTTCTGACTTGTGCTGTGCTTAGACAACTTAGTAGCATATTGGTTCCCTAATCGAGTCTTAGAGGGTAAAACTCGTTGAGATATAGTCTCATTGGTTGTTGTAAAACCAATTTCATACCCTTAGATGACGGCGCCAGAACCTCCCCTCCTCTAGAAAGATTCGGTATGGCAATGGATATCTCAGGGAAAGAAACTCACTTCCATGTGCATCCTCACCCCGAAGGATTTGAATATGTTTTGTTTGAGTCGACGGTTTGGGTGGACATTGGTAGGGATGATCTAGTTCCTCACAAGTATTGGTCCTGGTACCGGTACTATTTTAATGGACGAAGGATAGGCCCTGTCCCTAAAGAGAGTATACCTCGACCTATCTTAGAGAAAGCTTTTGGTGAGGGAACTGCAGATCATGCGAGCGGAGGCGTAGATGATGCTAGAGACCCTGCGCTCAAGAGTGAGCCGTCTACCCCTGTATTCACTGAAGAGGGTGCAAATTTTGAGGAAGGCGAGATGATGGAGCAAGAAGTGGACGGACCAGAGGAGGACGAGGAGTGGGGGATAGCTGAGGAGGAGCCGGTGGAGGAAGAACATGAGGAGGACTATTTGCTGGATGAACCTGTCGAAGATCCAGAGGAGGAGGATAACACTGATGTGGAGTCGGTTGAGGATTGAGAGTTTATCCTCTTTTTGTGAACCCTACATAGGTGTAGATAAAGTGAAACTTTGAGGATGTAAATAGTTGTGAAGTGAGAAAGAACAGCTGGAGTGCCATAACTTGGCACGGGGGGACACTTAAGTGCCATAACTTTAAAACGGTACACTTAAGTGCCACTTTTTTTTTTTCAAAATGGGACACTTAAGTGCCACCGCCGGCGACGGCGAGGGCCGCGACCCTCGCCCCAGATCCGGGCGAGGGCTCACGGGCCCTTGCCGCGATCCGGCGAGGGCTCGCGGCCCTCGCGTCGGTCGGCCGGGGGCCGGCGACCCCGGCCGACCCTCCCCCACCGTCGCCGGCCCTTCCTTGTGATGGCGGGGAGGCGGCGGCGGCGAGGGCTCGGCCCTCCGCCGCGCCCCTTCGTCCCCCCCTTTTTAAATTTTTTTAATTTTTAGAATATTTTTAATTAAAATTAAGTTTTAATTTAATTTAATTGATTTTTATTATTTTTACACGTCACACGCGAAACGGCGTGGTTTTTGCATTTTTGCCACGTCGGTGTGCAAAACGACGCCGTTTTGGACCTCCATAGCCGGAAAATTGCCACGTCGGCCGTTTGGCCGGATTTTCGCCGGAGTGGTACTTAAGTGTGTCATTTTCCTCCGATATTGGCACTTAAGTGTACCATTTTAAAGTTATGGCACTTAAGTGTCCCCCCGTGCCAAGTTATGGCACTCCAGGTGTCCTAAACTCTTAGGAAGTACTTGGCTTTTGTTATGTATAAAAGTTTGATTATGCGTTTTCAATATGAAAATATGGCCTTACTTTTCTATCCCATTGTTTTATTGTCCAGGGATTTATAACTGCTTCCGCATGTGCTTAATTAATGAAAGGGTTGGCGATACATAGTCTTGTGATATCGCATTCTAAAATCGACCAAGTGGAATGATGTGTGCGTGCCCGAGGATCGGGACGTGACAATCTCCCTCTCTTGCTAAGCTGCTGTCTAGCTGCTGTTTCGGGTTTGTAGAACCTCCACAAGGGCTAGTTTTGGGTGTTTCTTCGCTGGTAAAGTCCTGTCAAGGTCCGGTTTGGTTTATTTCTTCATTCCTGAGCCTTACCGTGCTAAATCGAGTGGTTTTCTTCAATTTTCCAGCCAAGAACATAAAGTTTCAGTGTAGGTATCACAGCGGCTTCTAGGCCCGTTTTGGAAGAGTTTCAGGCCTCAGTTTGTAGGCCCGCTTTGGTAAAAATCGTTCCCTGTGCTATTCCTGTCGGTTTGAACTGACTCACGTGTTATTCCAGTGAGTTTTGCTCATTAAGCCCTTATTAGTAGACTAATTATGCTTAAGGGTTGATTAATGTTAATTAAGTAGGATTAGGTGATTAGATTAGAGTAGATTAGCAATAATTAGATAATTGTGATGCATGTTAGGTAAATTGATTGTGCAATTAGCAAGTAGACTCGCACTACTATTTATTGAATGTGTATTGGGAATTTTCCTGACCCGTCTCGGGCTCCAATTAGATATTACGGGCCTAAGTTGGATTTATTATAATTATTTATTAAATTTTATAATTTATTATTTATTTATTTTTCAGAAATTCATCCGGGATGGCCGATGATCAGAATTTCGTGCCGATTGTCGTGGTGCAATATGTTTATTTATTTGAGCCTTACATTGCGTGGAATTAATTTAATTGTGGAATTTTAAGAATTGTTCCTAAGTTGAATTAATTTTGGTGATTAATTGGAAACTAATCGGGTGTCGGTTGATAACACCAAAAATGTTTTGGTGGACTACGGATAAATGTGGGATTTATGGAAAGAAAATAATGATATTTTGGCTAAGGCCGACCATGTGCCCACGCACGTGTACTTTTGTCAAAAATGAATAAAAAGTCAAGTTGATTGTACATTCGAAGTATCATGTTATACACTAACTCAGTGATGTTATGGGTCATTTTGTAGAATGGACAGTATGTAATACCAGCTTAGTGATCCCATAGGTCATTTTGTAGAATGGACGGTGTGCAATACTGGCTTGGTGACGTTATAGGACATTTTGTAGAATGGACAGTATGCAATACTGGCTCAATGATCCTATAGGCCATTTTCTAAAATGGACGGTATTTAATAGGGGTGAGTGTGGTTCCCAGGTAGAACCGGGAACCGGAGAACCGAACTGGAGGTTCCAGTTCGGTTTCTGGTTCTAAAGAAACTGGTTCCGGTTCCAGTTCCTCTTCGGGGAACCGGCGGTTCCGGTTCCGATTCCGGTTCCTATGAGAACTAGAACCGGCGGAACCGGAACCAGTTAGAGTAAAAAAAAAAAACCTACAATGATTTCTCTTGCCCCTCCCCCACGTGATTCCCTCTCTTCCCTTTCCTTTTCTTTCTCTCTCTTTCTTTTCTCCACTTTTTCCTCTCCTCACGTCACTTCCTGCCCCCCAAACTTTTTTTCTTTTCTTCTCTCTCTTTTCTTTCCCCCTCTCTCGGCCGAAACACCCCTTCTTCTCTTCTTCTTCTTCTTCTTCTTCTTCTTCTTCTTTTTCTTCTTCTTCTTCCTTTCCACTTGCTAGCTGTTGCTTCACCCACCACCACACGGCCGCCCCACGCTTTACTCACCACCACCTCTTGGCCATCGAACTACCACCACCCTGCTGCCCCACGCTCGTCCAACGAGCTATCCCGCCGTCCGCGCTACCCTCGCCGCCGTAAGCCACCGTTGCCGTACCCAAGCCACCGTTGCGACCTCTTGCCGCCGCTCGCTCGGCCGTCCGGGTCGTCGTTGCTTAGAACCGCCACTACCTCCGCCAAAACCGAGCTCTTCGCCCCTTGGCCGTGGGTTGAGCCGTGATCACCGCCGTCCTCGCCGTGCCGTCCGTGCCGCCGTTGGTGCCATGAGACTCGTGTCTTCTTCGCCGTCACGCCGTCGTCACCGCATGCTTGCAGTCGCCAGACCTCCCTCGACGCCCTCGAAGTTCTTGGGGTTCATGTGGAATCCCCTGTCCTAAGTCATGGAGCTTGCTGCTATCATGGCCATTGCACTTATAAATGGAGGGGTTGGTGAATTTTTCCTCTACTTTTCTGTCTCTCTTTCTGTTTTAGGGTAAAATTTGAGTTTTTGTGAAAGATGGTATCCATTTGTTTCTGATTTTTCCTTTGCAGGGCAAGCCTCTAGATTAGCAAGATTTCATAGGCATCGTCACTCTTCTGTTTATAAACTCCACTATTAGCTTTATCAAGGAGAACAATGCTAGTAATGCTGCAGTTTGAAGAGCTCGCTAAATCGATTCTAACCACTGAAGTCGAGGTTATCTAATGAACTCAGAGCATGTGCATTGCTTTTTCGGCCTCGATAGTTAGTTTAAGAATGGCTTATTTTGCTTCATGTTTTATAGGAAACATAGTGATAATCATAATATAGAAGAAGCCAAGAAATTGACCCATTAACTTCATGCTTCAGTTTCTGGGCATATCCCTTAACCGAGTCCTTACTGTACTTTGGATCAATTGGTTAGTGCCGTGCTGGCGCACTTCATCTTGAAGGAGAAACTACACAAGCTAGGGATGTTGGGTTGTGTGATGTGCATTGTCGGTTTTGTCATATTTGTTAAGTCCCATCACTTCTGTTCAAGAAATATGGATTATGGTGACTCAACTAGGTCAGTCTTCAAGCCCGATTTATTTGTTCTTTATACAATCATTGATTTGCTGATAACTGACTGCATTTACATATTTTTTCAGCTTTTCCGCTTTACGTTGGCTCGGTAATCATGCTGGTGTTCATCCTGGTTTTCCATTTTTCACCTAGATGTGGGCACATGGATGTGCTAGTTTACACTGGCATTTGCTCATTAATGGGCTCTCTCTCGGTAAATCAACTGCTTCTGCATCTTTTGGAATTTTTTCTTCCTTCCAACCTACTTTAGTGTATTTACGCCAACCAAATTGTTGGAAGCCCCACTTAAACGCAAGAGTTGACCTTGCATCGTTAGCTTTAGATAGATCATTGATTCAGGGTGCAGGGAGGCTCATCACCAGGGACAAATCGTAGTAGTTTCTGATTCTTTTTTGTCATCAAAACAAAGTTAAATGAGTTACAAATAATTGTCGTGGGGACATGTCTAAATTACTTCTGCATGTGGGTATTTTTTCTTTCTCAGTTTTGATAAGTTGTATGATTTATCTGCAAGTGATGAGTGTGAAAGCCCGTGGGACTTCTTTGAAGTTGACTTTTGAGGGGAAGAATTAGTTGATCTATCCGGAGACTTAGTTCTTTATGTTGGTGGTGGCTACATGTGTAGTTACCCAAATGAATTATCTCAACAAGGTCCGTCCCAAGATGTTATCCAACTTTAATTAGCTAACTTGCCCAATGATGAATGACACAAAATTTCCTCTTTTACAGTGACTTTTACTTTTCCCATATGTTGAGATTACATAACATTGGGAGAAAAGGAAGTCATGGAATATATGCATTTTTTCTTAAATAGATTTTCACCGTAAACTTGAAAATCTATGTTCATTGGCCTTTTGGCAAGGTTACTGTCCTCATTCTTCATTGTTGGATAGAGTGGTCTATCCTTTTCATTTACCTATGTGGTAATTTTTTATGTCAGGATTGGGGAGTCAAATCTCTTGCTTCAGAAACTATTTACAGTTGTTTTTTTATTGCAAAAGGTTTCTTTGGGTTTTGTTTACTTATGGATAATATAGTGCTTGATGAGAGCTTATCTTAAGAGATTTTCTTAGTCTGCTTGGTTTCTCTTTGGTTTGTCTCTTTCCTTGTTTGTTATAGTTGAAATCTGAAAATGAAAAAAAAAAAAAAAAAAAAAAAGAATCTGTTGGAACCTAGAATCGACCCTGGAACCTGTGACAGGGTAGGTTCTATGTTCTTGATACTGACGAGTAGGTTCCAAGTTCCAAAAAATTAGGAACCTGTACCCGAGGGTAGGTTCCAGATTCCAGGCGGAACCTGTAAGGAACCTGGAACCGCTCACCCCTAGTATTTAATGTTGACTCGGTGATCTATAGTTCATTTTGTAGAATGGACGGTATGCAATATCGGCTCGATGACACTATAGGTCATTTTGTAGAATGGACAACATGCCACAATGGCTCGGTGACTCAATATGTCATTTTGGAGAATAGACGTTATGATGAATATACTTGGTAACTTATAATGTCATTTTGGAGAATGAATCTTATATTATACTGGCTGGATAACCCTATAGGTTATCTTGGAGAATGGACATTATTAAATGAAAAGACTAAGAGATGATCCGTGTGATATGTAATCGACTAGGTCGATTGGTCAATGATTTGATCTGATTGTCGTAATGCGATGGATTGCTTAATGCGATATATGAGGCATGTGTGTATAATCTTGAATTGCAGGTTGAGACTAATGCCGAGGTAAGTCTTTTGAATTGTGCTGTGCTTAGGCAACCTTCTAGTGTATTGGTTTCCTAATCAGGTCCTAGGGGGTAGAACTCGCTGAGACGTAGTCTCATTGGTTATTAAATAACCATTTCAGGCCCCTCGATGGCAGATCTTGTACCTCCCCCTCGTCCTGAATAGTTTGGAATAGCGCAAAAGATCACCAAGGAAAGGTACCATTTCCCGATGCTTCCCCAACCGACAGGACTAGAGTACGTGTTAATAGAGTCCAAGGTTTGGGTTGATGTGGGTAAGGATGACATGGTACCCCATGAGTATCGATCATGGTACCGTCACCACCATGACAGACGAAGAGAGGGTCCCATCCTTGAAAAAGATGTACCTCTGTACATTCTAGAAGCAGTATTTGGGCTGGGAACAGCCGATCCTAAGGAGGGGTCAGTGGTAGATGCCATGGATCCTACTATTGGGAGTGAGCCGTCTTCCCCTGTTTTTACTGAAGAGGATGCAAATTTGGAGATCGAAGGAGGTGAGATCTTAGAGCAAGAAGTAGAGGGACCGGAGAAGGATGAGGAATGGGAGGTAGCCGAAGAGGAACCGGTGGAGGACTGCTTGCTCGATGATCCCGTCGAGGAGCCGAAAGATGCTGAAATGCCGAATGAGGATGAGATCAGTTTAGAGGAGGATCTGGATGATCCCGAGTACCATTCTGATGAGGATTGAAAGTCTATCCTCTTTTTGTGAAACTTGTCTTTGTGTAGATAGAGTGAGACTTTGAAGTTGAGAATAGTTTGTGAAGTACTTTGATTTATGTTATGTACAAAAGTGTGGTTATGAGTTTTTCAGCATGAAAAATATGGCATTCCTTTTCTATCTCATTGTTTTATTGTTTGGAGATTTATAACTGCTTTCGCATGTGCTTAATAAATGATAGGGTTGATGATACATTGTCCTGGGATATCACATTCTATAATAGACCAAGTAGAAGGATGTGTGCATGCTTGAGGATCGCGGCGTGACACTAAATGTCAAGGACTTCTAAGACATCTTGGAAATAAAGTTGAAGACTATTCAAGTACTTGTTCACAAACACCTCTTCCATATTTTGAATGTTGTTTTAAATCACCAATTCATTGAATTCATTGGTGTGTTGATCTAACATTCTCGTACCTTTTCTCAAGTTTTGGTACCTTCGATAGAGCTCCTCTCTTGTATTTCCTTAGAAAGGATATACTTTTGAATCTTGTCCTTCATTTTTTTCATTGAGATGACTGGAGCCTTGTCACCAGATTGGTGAGTCTACTTCTCATGTCTCCACCATACTATGGCCTTGCCTTGGAATTGCATAGCAATGATGCCCATTTGACAATCATTAGTAGAATCAGTACCTGAAAATCCTGGAATGTCTCTCTTGATTTCCTTTCCCAATCTGGTTCATGGACTTCTTGTGCATGATATGGAGCATTCCTCTTTAGAGGAAACAATTGAATACTTTCTAAAGAAGGGGAATCACCATTGTATTCTTCGATCTTGGAACAAGGTGGAGGGTTGTTTGCTTCAACCCTTTGATGCTGGACTTCTTAGGTCAAGTCATCAATTTTTATTTTTATTTTTACATAAGCTCCTGCAAATTCTTAGCAAGTGTTTGTACTTCATTCAGTGGAATGGTTCCACCAACTCAACGTCTTTCTAGTCTTAGAGGCATTGTTCTCTCCTCCAAAGCTTTGATACCAAATGATGTAGTCCAAAGGTTGACTACTCAAACAATAAGATTGGGAGAGTGACTCACATACATGGAAACTTAGTCATAAAGTCGGGCATAAATTTTTTCTTCTATGCTAGCTCGGGAAAATGGACATAATTTTGTCGATTTAGATCAAAATGACTTGATTCCAAAGCAAAATAAAAGGGGGGACTCTTCGATGTGTTTTGAGTTTTCTCAAATAAGCACTGTAGTCTTGTCGACTTTGGAAGTAAGTGGACGAAACAAGATTGCATAGAATGAAGAAAAGGATAGGAACTTCAATGGTTGCTCTTTTAGGCCTTTAAGGAAGTTGAAATGGCATCAATTCTTCGATATGAATGTCTGCAACTCTTCAAGGTTGCAGACTTTAAAAGCTCCGATTCTTCAAGAACAGAATGAAAACTCTTGCATGTTTTCAAGGGGTTTGGACTCTTCAAAATTTAAGGGGATTGCACTAAGCAAATTTCATTAATCAAATTCGTTGTGTATTTTACAAAGGCTTGATAACCTTCTATAACAAAACAAACGAAGAGTAAGAAACTAAAGTCAAGTTTAGAAACTATAAGTCGCATAGAAACTATAAACATTTAGAAACTAGAAGCTATTAAAGTCCTCACAATGTAAGCTTTGATGTGTGGGAAATGACAATGTATTTATGACAAAGTCAAAGATGAGGCCTTATTGATGAGGGACTTGTCGATGAAAGTGTCATCGATCTTCAATGCATGCCAATCTTCTTGGATGAACGAATTGGTCTAGAACAGGGACTGCATCACTTAAGTATTTACAATCGGTGATTGAATCAATTTTCGTCCTTTCAACAGGGATGTTCCAACTCGGAGGAGAGAGAGATTTGCCAAGTATATGAACAACCGCATCAGCAAAATTTGAAACAAAATTAAAAAGAAAAAACAGAGAGAGCAGCACGAGAGGAGGAAAGGACAAAAACTTGCCAAAACTCCACGGGCTTACATCTCAGTCTGGAGGACGGAGACAGTCCGTCTCAACCTGATAAGTAATGCAACTTGTCTCATATTCTGAACCCTAGGAGCTAAGCAGCATACTGGTGAAGCAGTTGAGCGGTGTGCTTTGGAAGACATATTTGTTTTCAAAAGACCATCGAATATGCTTTTCTATCTTAAGGTGTGAAATTTGGACATAAGATCCCGGCGTTGATTCCTCTGAGGCCTGTACTAATTATGGAACGAACCTTTGTTAAGGCTATTCAATGATGTTATATTTGTTTGATTATAATTTATTTTTCAATAAAACCAACTTAATTTTTTTGAAGTATACTTGGCGTTAAAGCAGCGAATATCATTTATTGAATTTATAAATGTTGATTTGAGATATATAAATTGATGATTGCACGTCCTTGCATCATGAGTGAGATATTACATTTGCATCGTTCTTGTCATTAAAGCGCGTCTCGGAATGTTCGAAGACCTGGATGTTGCAACAATGAGGAAAATTCAAATTGGACTCATTGTTAACTTGTATAGTTTGGGTCAAATTAGGATGCAAAACACTGAAGTCCATCTTCGTGCTGGAGTCAGGAAAAACAAGGTTTCTTTTTTATTAATATATAAAAAGATCTATGTTGGCTTTCTTTCGGTCTGCAAAGGCCATTCGAGTGAGTGGCACTTCTTGTGGCTTGAACGTGCAGAGGGTCATCGTGGATTGAGGCAATTCGAAAATGTTACAAAACCGATGAACTTTCAGTTAAGATTAGTGAATTTCTTTGTGAGATTGAAATATTATTTTACAGAGATTGCGATGGCTAAATATTGTATGAGTTATTGGGTATAATTGGGAATCGAAGAAATACTGATTACATTGAAATGACTCAAATGGGTTGCCATTCTCCAAATGGAACTTGTAAGTGATAGCATCTTTGTGTGTGTGCATGTGTAAACTCAACCAAATGAGCCCATTTGATGCGGAATTTGGCTATGGGCAGACTAATGCGTAATAAGCAAATTGATTAGATACAAACTTAAATTGTTTTTCGGTTTGCCTTCACAAGAGGGTAAGACAAAGACTTGAGGATGGACTTCTGCATATCTGTAAGCGAAGTGTGAAGGCAGTTCATCTTTGTTTCTCAAGGAAGTTGATTCTCTCTCCTAACTCATAGCCTTCATTGGGTTTAGACTTGTCAGTATCCGGTCCACATAAATCAGATCTATCAAAACCATTAATCATATAAATTTTACGTGAATCTCATAGAAAGTCAATGAATGTGATGGCATATGATCCATGGACCATGATACATGCAAGTATTTCCGTTGATCGATCAATTTTAATCGTAGCACATTGTAAGTACATGAAATTTATTAGACTTTCTAATGCAAATTGTTGTAATTTGTAAAAACTTGAAATATTTGAATTAACAGTTGAGATCCATTATTTTGTGACCCAACAGTTACTAGCCCTTTTAGAATGATTTGTCAAAAGATTGAAGAAGCATCCCATGTAAGACCAAAGAGTTTCCAATTTTTTCCTTTAATATATTTTCTTCTTTTTGTTAGCATAATTTTCCTTTCACTAGTGCCAAGCCGAAACCTTAAATTAATTATGATTAAACGGACTATTTTCATCAATATTGAGAGCTTAATCCAGGTGATGACGACTCTAATGGATTGACTGCTTTGAATCCTTGATACCATCAAATTAAAGCTGCATTCGGTTGTCCATATTATTTGGCCAAATAAAAAAGGATAGTATATGATGGAATACGATGTGGAATTGAGATTCTCTATGGATTTTTTTAACATGAGATTCTCTATAGTTAAGGGGTAATTCATCTTATATTTTCTTCCTGGAGAAGTTGACACCACATTTAACATGTTAATAATGTCATCATGTCCTAAACATGTTATTATGTCATATTCAAAGTTGGCACCGAATTTGAGATGTAACATTATGGGATTGTATAGATATAAAGTAGACATATGTGAACTATATTATCAGAATTGACGATTAACTTCACACAAAAAATTGACTTCTCATACATGCACCTCAAGTCGGGAAACAAAAAGAGAGAAGGAAGAGGCAAAAGAATCCATTCAAATCGTATTTAATTTTTCTGATAACAGATTTGCATTTAATTATTATGAAATTCAATCATTGCGTCAACCACTGGATCCTAGTCTTGATGCTTTTTCTAGTGCCTCCCTAGATAAAATTCCACGCATTAAATAATATGAACACCTACATAATCTAATGGCCAAGGCGGAGGAAAGCCCATATGCATCGGATGCATATAAGACTTTGCTCCTTCTACACGCCCAAACTCCCCAGGATAATGCCTAGAAGGCAACGAGCAAGCACGCGCAGAGGAAGATTACTGGAAGTGAAAACGAAAGGCCCGCTTGAAGTAATGAAGGGAATGCTCATTCACGGGACAAGTCCAGGTCATTCGACCAGTTTGTAATTCTACTTACATCAATTACATTTGTTCGTAAGCCTACTATTCTAAATGAAGGAATAGTGACTCCTCATAGCCAATAGGCATAATAGGCCTTGTTTAGGCCACTGAGGAGCATGCGTCGAGGACCGCAAGAAGGCAACTACTGAGAAATTATATCATAATAATATAAGATAATTTAAGTGGTAAAATTCACAAAAGAGATTATTTTATTTGACACGTTAGCTCTACACAAAGCCCAATCAGACTCAATTGCCATTTGGTCTCCCGCCGTTTGTGGAAATAAACGTAGGCTTTTATCGTAAATAAAATATAAATTAGAAAGGTTGCAAATATTTACATAGGAAAAAGATCCACAGCCCTTGCATTAATCCTGTGATGTGATTATTTTAAGCGGTAAACTGAGTCTACAAAATCATGCCAAAATACACAGGTATGTTTTTCAACGATGTATTTCTGTACACAGGTTCAGAATTTGTTATAGGTTTGTTATTTTTGAAAAGAAAAAGAAAGGCGATTAACTTGATACAGTTAAAAATGATCTTATTACAAAATAGTTACATTTTAGGCGGCTTAACATTCAAAAAGACAAAATGCCAAATAAAGCGCCTTCGACTTCTGCTCTTTGGCTCTTCATTATCATATTATCTCACAAAAATGCATCCTCAATTGATTTATTTCTGCTTTCATTATGGAACTCTGTCCGGTGAAAACTGAGAAAATTTACATAAGCATACACCAAAGGATTTTGTCTTAAAGAAAAGCAAACGTCACGTCATTATCAACAAAGCTTGACTTGAATTACTACAACTCCCAATCCAACAGCCCTTTTCACCGTCATATGATGTCCTAAAAAATTACAGATATACAGGGCATCAATTCATATATTAGACTCTGTTTATTTCATAGAAAAGGCATTATATGAAAAATATTTTCCTAAAATAATTACTTATAAAAATGAATGAACGAAATATATTTTTATCGTACATGAAAATATCTGAATATAAATTGTAACAACAATATTTTCCATTGACTAATTATTTTAAGTCAATCAAGCTATTATTTGCTCCAAGCAGTTTGAATATATTGTTCATCCTCCTCCGAAAATTCCTCATGTAAGGCATCATCCAAATAAATTGTTTTTCTATTTTGGCCTATCCTGCTTTTGCTCCCCCAATCTAAAGTAATACACTAAGGCAATCGTAAAGTTTGACATCAAAAAGTTGACGGTCTTATAGAACAATTAATATATAGTTTATGTTTGGGCCAAAATTACTTTATCTAATCCGCTCATAACGAGGTAAGCTTTATGTGATATTGGACTTTACTAAGTTTGTTAATGGGCTTAAGGTTTCGGCTTTAGTTTTTTTTTTTTTTTGATCGAAAAGGGGAATATATTATATTATGCTGAGTTTTTAAGTAGCATCGGTGGAGTACAATCCAGAGCAAGAAGACCACTAAGAGATAAGGGAGGAGATAAAACCCAGTTTGCCGCCAGCTGTTTCTGTCGGTGATGTCTCGCCACCTAATCAGCCGCACAATTCGCCATTCTGGGATAGGATCGGACGGCTAGAAGGTCACAATGCTGCAATTCCCGCCGGCAAGCCTTTATGACTTCTTTGGAGTCCCAAGGTGAAACGGCCCGGCCCATTACACTTTCCACAAGGGAGAAGCTATCACTTTTGCACAGAAGAGTTGAGAAGCTATTCAGTTCCTTCTCTCTCGTCAAATTGAAACTCTTGAGAAACCGGAGTCCCATCAGAAGTGCTTCGGCTTCCGCTTGCAGAGCCGAGGAGGCCCTCACTTGAGCCGCGAATCCGTCGAGAACTTTGCCATCTGCGTCTCAAAGAATACCAGCAACAGAGCCGAGGAAGTCCCCTGTTGTCCAAGACGCATCAACGTTCAGTTTTACCCCCTTTCGCGTTGGTGGCTGCCAGATCTGAGGTAAAGTTAGGTTTTTTTGCGTCTTCTGGGTTAGATTCAGCGCTCTAATCATCATAGTGCTTTCTTCTTGGGCAAGGTCGACGATGGCCGGCGGATGGGGGGTTTTACCCCTGAAGACCTAGGCGTTCCTTGATTTCCAGATCTGCCACATAAGCTGCACGAGAAACGCTCGAACAGGTAACTCCGGCCTCTCCTTAAAAAAGTTCAGCAGCCATTTATCTATACGTTGAATCGTTTCTTGGGGATTGAGAGCCTGGGTTCTCTGTTCTTTCCAGACCTTTTTCGCCCACCTGCAAAGGAACAACATATGTTCGGTGGTTTCCACCGTTTTGTGGCATAGCGGACAGAGGGGATCCGGTGTGATAGATCTCTTGTAGAGATTCTCGTGTGTTGCTAGGGCGTTTTGGCATACGCTCCATAAGAAAGACCTAACCTTTGGTTGTACTGGGAGGTGCCAGATTCGCGTCCAAAGTGTGCGGGGGGGTGTGAATGAAGAGGATGGCAGATGGTTCAGGCTATTGAGGTTGTGAGACAGGGCTCTGTTGTAAGCACTTTTCACGGAGAGAGAGCCTTCTCTGTTGCCGATCCACAGTAAGTTGTCCGGTTTGGGTTCCGGACTCAAAGGTATGGCTAGAATTTCATTGGCAATACTAGGTTCAAATATTTGTTCTATCAATGCCAGATTCCACGTGCGGGAAGTTGCGTTTATGAGATCAGCAACCGTTTGTTTTTCTTCCTGGGCTGGGTGGTGATTAAGCTGTCTCTGTAGCCATTTATCCTGCCATATGTTGATAGATTTCCCGTCACCAACTTCCCACCTTATATCTGTTTTGATGGAATCTCTGCCTTTCAGGAGACTTTGCCAACCCCAAGATGCTCTTTGCCGTTGTTGAGCCGACCAGAGATCGCTGGAAGGGAAATATATGCTTTTGAGAACTCTGGCCCACAGTGCCTGCGAGGAGTGATGTAGACGCCACGCCTGACGCCCCAGCATAGCATTGTTATAGGTAGGTAGATCTTTAAACCCCATCCCGCCTGAATCCTTTCGGTTTTTTAGAACATTCCAATTTTTCCAGTGAACACCAGCTCGATTATCTCCTTTTTTCCACCAGAAGGCCGCTATCTTGCTTTCTATTGATCTGCAGACAGATAGTGGGAGCTTGAAGATTGCCATGGCATATGAGGGAATGGCCTGAATGACACTCTTTATGAGGATTTCCTTGCTCGCCCTGGTAAGTAGAGTCTCCTTCCAGCCCTCCATCTTCGAGTTCACACGGTTTAATATCCATGCGCATATATCCTTTTTTGACTTCCCCCATTTAGTCGGCAGCCCCAAGTAATTACCTGTTTTTTCAATGACAGGTACTCGAAGTGCTTGGGCTAAGTTGTACTTCAGGGCTGCTGGACACCACTTACTGAAGGTAACCCCACATTTATTTAAATTGATAGATTGCCCCATTGCATGGCAATACTGAGACAGGATGAGTTGTAAATTTTGGCACTCTGTTAGAGTTCCCTCGAGAAAGAAAATCGCATCGTCTGCAAATAAAAGGTGAGACAATCTAGGGCTGGCTCTAGTTAACTGTATGCCGTGTATATTTCCATCTGCTAAGGCATGTTGCATCATCCAGGATAGTACATTAGTTACAAGGATAAACAAGTAAGGAGACAAAGGGTCACCTTGTCTCAAGCCTCTGGATGGAGCGAAGAACTAGGTGGGGTTGCCATTAAATTTGATGCTAAGAGTAGTTGTTGTGATGCATTGCATAACGAGTGCCACCCATTTTCTTGAAAAACCCATCTTAAGCATACAGTCTTTGATGAAGTCCCATTCCACCCTATCGTATGCCTTTTGCATGTCGAGTTTTAAGACTGCTTGATGCTTTTTTCTTCTGTGGGTAGCGCGCATGTGGTGGAGAACTTCTTGCACGATTAAGATACTGTCTTGAATTTGTCTCCCTTGTACAAAGGCGCTTTGCTCTTGCTCAATGATCTGTGGCATCCAGAGCTTTAACCTGTTTGCTAGGAGTTTAGAGATGATTTTATAGCTGAAGTTGCAGAGACTGATCGGTCTGAATTGTCTAATGGTTTCTGGGTGTTTAACTTTAGGTATTAGCACAACATGAGTGCGGTTGAGTTTCGGATCCATCACTTTCGAGGTGAAAAAATCCTGTACCATCTTGTAAAGGTCAGTCTTCAATACCTCCCATGACTATTGGTAAAAAGATCCATTGAAACCATATGGGCCTGGGGCTTTGAAAGCGCCCAATTGAAACACAGCAGCTTTCACCTCCTCCATTGTAGGGTTTGCATCTAATTCTGCATTGATTCTTTCATTAACAGGTGAGTGACAATAGTTCAGAACGGGTTGATAATACCTGTTCACCTCAGTTTTGTATAGGTCGCTGTAATAAGTCAGGATGTGGGCCTTAATAGCCTCGGTATCTTGACTCCATCTGTGCTCTTCTAGTTGTAACATCGAAATATTATTTCGACGTCTTCTTTGTAGGGTTGTTGCATGGAAAAAATGAGTATTTCTATCCCCCAAATGAAGCCACTTGACTCGAGATCGCATTCCCCAATATGCTTCTTCTTGCTTTCGCAAGGAGTTTATCTGTTTGACTACTGTGTTAATCTGCTGTTGAGACTCGTTTTGCGATGTGTTGTTGGTAAGTTGAGTGAGTTGCTGTGAGAGCTTTTGAATTTGCCTGGGTGCATGGCCGAATCTCTCCCTACTCCATTTAGACAACTTGGCAGTAGTCTCCTGCAACTTCTCTGAGAAGGTACCTTTAAGGGCATGGGGCTAATGCCAGATGGAGGTAATGATGTCATGGTATTCCTCATGTTCCATCCAATAAGCTTCAGTTCTAAATTCCCTCTTACCTTTTTTAGGAGCCGGATATAAGGATAACACCAATGGGCTGTGATCAGACCCTATGGCCGGCAAGGCGTGGACCACTGCACCAGGATAAGTAGCTTGCCACTCCATTGTACAGATCATTCTATCAAGACGTTTCTTTACTAACTCTTCCCCTTCTCTCCTGTTGGTGACATACTTTCCACGGTTGATATAAATAGTGATAAGTGGCCATGTGACCCCTTCGATTCAATTTCTTCTAGTGCATTGACCACCAATGATATCTACAGTACTTATGTTGACCAGTTAAGAGAAATGGACTACTTTTCCCAATTATAAAAGATCAATTCGTCAGTAAAAAAGTGGTCTCTCCATTTCACAATGCCTCATTTTTAAGCCGGTCACCTATGTGCTCCGATGCCTTGATATATTCAGGACTTATTTGAATTACTTCGATTAGACATTAGTTTCGTAAAGACTCTTTCAAGCCAGGGAAAAATAAAAATGCATATCCAGGGAAAGACTCACGGCGACAATACTTATGAATTGCGCCTTGAAATATCGTATCAACAACGTACAATGCGAACTGCAGATGATTACGTTAGAATTTTGTTAATATGGAGTTTCTTAAAAATAGAGGTGGACCGCACCATTAACCTGCCGAAGTAATTGTTCCAACCGGCTAGAATTACTCAGGCTCAGAATTTTTCCATGTCCTCTCCAACGCTGAATCATGCGTCCACTATTTGTTAGGCTTTGCAGTTTCTCAAATCAACAACATTTGGGTAGGGGCAGATGTTAATGATAATCAGAGACGAAAGGTTTTAAAGTTGGGGGTTCCACTGCTTTGGTCGATTTTGCTAAGAGGTTAAATTGTCTCCTCACTTTGAATGAAGGGCTCAAAGCCAAAGAAGCCGTACAAATAGCAGCTGCCACCGAAAGGCCATTTCTTCGATTTTCTAATGCAAAGGGATCGCTCCAGCAACTGCTCACTGTTCGAAATTTGTGACTGGAAACCGAAAGACCAACCTGAGCATGCCATCTTATTGATTTACTCGCCATCTTATTGATTTACTCGCCAAGATGAATATCCTAGATATGTCGCATACCCCTTACGAGAATGTCACTGCAAGGATTAAGCTGTCTGACATTATTGGATCACAAAAATTAGCAGTCCTACAAGCCATTAGACCAGGTAGACTATTCGGAGGAGGTATGCTAATCAATGATCTACTGACGTACAAAGATGCAATAATAAGCAACTACCAGAATCCCCGGATGAACTTTCTGATCGGAGATGCACAATTGTAGTTTTGGGGAGAGATGATAGACAAAGAATGAGAAATATTTGTATGGAGTCTTCTCTTCTCAGCATCTGAAATTGACTGGCTCGCGTTTGAAGCGAACTTCAGAAGAGTCTGTTATAACTGGCTATTTCCCATGCTGATTTCTCTCTCCACTTGCAGCTGTGAATCTGAAAGCAGCGCTCAAAGAACCGCTGATTATGATTCGACAGATTAGATCATGAGCTATGGCGTCCAAGTCCACATCACTGGCCAAAGGAAGCTGCAAAAGGGAATTAAAGCAGACACTCAGCAAAACTTCAGCGATGCCCAATTGTTGCCATTTTAACAGCCTGATTATACTGAATCGGAGTAATATAATTAAATGAATTTGCCAATATCTTCCTAATTAGTTCCAAGAGAAAAGAAGAGAGAGAGAGAGAGAGAGAGAGAGAGGGATGACAATGTCCTGTTTCATGGAATCAGCTATAAAGGCCATTTTCATTTTTTTCTAAGCAACATCAATAGGTGTAAAATCTACCAGTTTTAAGTTCCGAGGTTGAAAGTGATTTACTATTGGACATCTAAACTCACCTAAGCCTCACCCAAGCGGGGTTGTAGATCCAACCCTTTTACAACATTTTCTTCTAAAAGTATTGTGTCAGATGCCTCGAGTTCTAAACAGGATCTTCAGCTGCTCAAGTTGACTCTGTTTCTAGCGCTCTTACTTAATAGGATCCAACATTCTCTGTTCATATGTAATCTTTCAGATGCATCTTCTTGAAAGGTAAGATTGCGGATATGTAGTTCTTTTAACAAGTAATCATATAAATTTCCATCTGTATGACTAGTTTCAGACCATGTCACAGATGAAACGTTAAAAGCAAGCACTGGCAGATGGATGGAAGCTAAATTTTTACTTTCCTTGATAAAACTTTAAGGATATCCAGCCTCTCCTATATTGAACAAAAATAGAAGTCTTCAAGCCTGCTATGTCTCATAAATGCACCATCAAGTAAGGCCCGGTCTACTGCTTCACACCAAATGCAACTCGATTAGAACTAAGAGCACATGACTGGACAAATATAAAATAAAGAAAAAGGATCCCAAGAAAGGAAATTGAATTGGAGTTATTCAGAGATAGATGAACTCATGACTCCTGAGGAAAACAAAAGATCACTTCATGCCACAAAGATGTCACAACAGATATGAGAAATCGCCCTATGCTCGATGTCACAAGACTATCAGAATCCATTGATGCTGTTGTAGAGGCTCAAGTCTAGCTTAATACACTTCTTCTACGCTACTTCAGCAACTGAAAATTTACGCAATCCCATCTTTTGTTACCTTCTTTGATACATGTGTAGTTTATCCAATACTGTGTATCCAAAGTTAAAACAGTTCTAAATCAAGGAAAAGTCAAGTCTAGCATTTTATAGTCTGCCTCAAAAGTTAATACGTAGTCTCCACACTAAATGCTTGTAGAAAATGTTTGTTAAAGCATTTATAATGGTTGTGCAACTTCAAATAGTAGTTCACAGCTTGTGTGCTATTGGAAGAGTGTACTTTTTGTTACCATGTAAGATGAAATCATTATCTTGTTTATGTGAACAGCAATGCACCGAATAAAACTTCAACACCATCTAATATAGCAAAAAAATGCACCAATGAAAAACATACCAGTAGTGAGTCATACTATTGAATATATTCACCTGACTGCCTTATAAGTGCTATGAATGCAAGAAACTGACTTGATTGATAACATGATCAGTGAACCCCTTATTATCCCTCTTTGGAGCAATGGAATAAATATCATCAAAAAAGAGAAGGCAAGGAACTGCAGCTACTGCCTTCGAGGATATATCTGGAACCTGTATTTCCTAATTGCCATTACTCTCAAATATTCAAAATTTCTCCCTTTTGCTGGCAAAATCAATGCCATCAATGTGCAAAATAGAAAACCCAGTAGACATTGGATCACCAATTCCAAATTTTTAGTAAAGAAAAATCTTCAAATATTTTACATCTTTAATCTTTCTCTTAAACAAATGGTCATAGACGATCCTCTCATTCATGCGTTAGAAACTCATCAACCACTTTAACTTGGCCTTTTTAGTGGTTATGGGAGGATCCTCGTTGCTGCCGCTAGTTATCCTATTTCGATTGCTAGCATACTTGAAGAGACTCTATTAGATGCATACAAAAGCAACAGAAGAAAGCACAAAAATGTGAAATGTTTGGAAATAACAAAGTATAATACCAGATTGCACAATGGAGTTCAATAAGCATCAATGTAGTTTAAAAGAAGCCTCTTATAGCTTGCTTAGTAGTAGCAATGTACTTATTCAACAGCTCAGCCTTCATTGATATGGATTGAAGAGAACAAGTTGCTACTGCAGCACCAAAAATGTGTGTCTTGCCAAAGCCCAAATGTCCATTTAAAAGAACATTTGACCATGGCCTTACAGGAGCTTGCTTGAAAACATTTTATTAGCAAATATAAGAATGATAGACGCGGAGATGAAATAGGTTTATTTAACAAGTTAACAATAACCACATTTTAGCAGAGTGAGATAGAGAGAGAGCAAGATGAGGAAAGGTGTAATGAGTCACCAGAAAGAATAAACAAAAGCTACAGCTGAGACACAACCAATGCTGTTATACAAGCTTTCTTGAACAAAATCCATGCAGAATTTAGCTCACTCACAAGAATGCATCGGGGAAACAATGGTAAGTGGTTAAGCCCCACAATCTCAGTAATCCCATCATCTTAGTGAAGATTCTATAGAGCCTAACCATAAGCTCCCTTCACTAGATTTTCAATCTGGCAAAAAAGGTTTAGATAGCTTATCATCAAAAGATGACTTTGACGTTACACGGAAAGTCAAGCACTTCATGGAAGACAGACACTTGAGAACCTACTATATAGATTAGTATTGCTCATCCAAATACTTGATCAAGAAAGACACTCATAAAACAATAATAGGATCCTCGCACATGTTGAGTATGAGGAACAACTCCTTTTTCTAACAAACTAACAAATTCCTCATCCAACAAGATAAAGTGAATTAAGCGATCAAATAGCATTAAGTATATGGGATGCACACTCAAGAACATAGAGGAAGTCATGGACCTTCCAAGTTTTACTCTCCCAAATGTCTACTATTTGACTGACTTACCAAGGTTTATAAAATAAATTATGTACTTTGATTAACCTAATTATGAATACAGAGAATAAGTACTTCAACGAGCAAAAGCTATGGTTGATACTCAGTACATTAAGCCATTGAATGCCTAAGCAGAATAGGACTGTTAGCCTGAAAAAGCTTGCCTAGCAAACAAGTTTAAGTTGCTCACATAGATCCCCACCTTTACATCTGAAGACATTTCAGCATGAATAGTTGACAGCATTCCAGGAATCTTCATAAATAGATGGATAAAGCTAATAATTATTGCTGGAGAACTAGAACTTCAACTTCAAGAATGGGAACACTTGAAAATTGCAACTATAACAATTCGCATCAGATGTGGAGTAAAGTTGATAGTGATCTTTGGTTGTGCAACATCAGATAATTCCAGTTATATCCTCTAGAACTACAGGAAACAAAGATTATACAAAAGGGAGCAACCAGGTTTTGCATTTGCCTAACTTAGTTCATATAGGAGTCAGAATCATCAAATTCCTAGACCCAACGAAAATTAGCAAAGGAAAAAGAAAATACATATCATCACCACAACAAATAAGAATTCAAGAATGTAAAATGCCTTATCAGGCAGAAATAAATCTCCCCATGTTTTTCCCTAAATTCAAGTATTTAGATTAGTTCTTCCTAACACGCAAGACCAAGTTGAAATGAGACAAAATAGATAGGCCATATATCAACTCAAAACTAGCGCAAAACATAAAAGTGAAAACTCAAACCCAAGAAGTTCTCAATCAAAATTGTTTTACATGGCAAGCTTGTTGTAATGCAGTAAATCATACTAAACCTAACCAAAATCACTTGTCATCTAACCCTTGCTAGCTTGATTCAAGTTGCAAAACTAAAGAATACTGTCCTGCAACAACCTTCGAATTTTTTCAAGTTCACATAAGTGCGATATTACTACCCTCCAGGCTGTCACAAATTAACATGTCTTCCCAATATATAGCCTCAAGCCAGTAACAAAAACCACAACAACAGTAATTCAACAACAATGGACCTACCCCAAACTGACATAGTAAACAACTTGAAACAAACAGGACCTCCACGTTCCCAAAAAATTCTGACTTACCTACATGATCATTACTTGGTCCCTTAAGAATTGTAGTAGCAACAAGAACTTCTAAACTTTGCTTTAGCATTTTCTAGGTTCTTTTGTAGAAGAGTTATGGCCTACAACATGAATTAATGCAATCAATAAGATACTTGACATCATTATTGGAGATAAGGTGACATTGCTTTAACTTGAGCACCTCTTTGCATGAATACCCCAACATAACATTTGCTCCAAGCCATAAACATACCAAATTAGTATATGTTCGACGTGAGCTCGTGAATATATGCCTTAAGAGACTTCAAAGTCAGTGAGCAGTGCCCGCATCCACAATAAAGAGCCATAAAAACCAGTTAGTTTGGCACCTATTATTATCTTCTGCGTCTTAGAAGTTTTGATGGTCTTAGGTATTAAAACCCAATACAGTAATCCCACCCCATTTTGCTTTTTAATAGGACCTTCAAACATCAAAGCATAATATTACTGGTGATATTCAGGTGTCCAAATCTAAAACCACCGCACAATTATTGTGATCACATGGATTCTTCAAAGCACTAGCTCAGATTCTTAGGAACATTGCTTCCAAAAGTGCATTTGCGAAGGAAAAAAGATGACCGAATATTCCATATTTAGTCAAGTGCACCAAAAGTAGTTCCTAGTATGGCAAGAATAAGACTACCATATCCTCTACCTGCTTTGTTAAGATAAAAAGGACTGATATGATGAGCTAAGAGAACATCAACGAGCAAGAAGACATTTTAACATGCAAATTTTCTAGCATGATAAGATTATGAGAAAATTTTAGTTCACATCACAAATGAAAGATGATTGATAAAACGTCAAGGATTCCAGATGAAAAGAGAACCTATAGAGTAAAAAATTGATGTTTTAATGACAGTAAAAAGAACTTCAGGGGATAAAATGAGAAAGAACTCCGCATTGGAAAAGCACTCGGTTAAAATACATGCACCGAGAAGCTTTCATCTTGAATTTCAATCTTAAATTCTGGTTCTGAGGCTATGGTTCAATCTTTCAGTGGTATAGACACATGCTCATTGCACACACATAGTCACATGCTCCATCACAGGTCACTTTGCTATAGCATATCTAACCATTCCTTTGGGGCTCAAAGAAAATTTTAGATCCAATCAGTGAGCTATCTGAGTACAGACTTGCAGATTGGAGAAGTGAATGTCGAAATATGGGAGGGTCACCTTGGTATAAAGCACCCTTTCCAATCAGCTAGTTTGCTTCAGTCATTATGCAAGTTCCTAATTGAGTATAAAAAAAAAAAAACTAGAGCCTAAAAAAGATGACATCTTTGTGGCCAAATGGAGTGGTGAGGTGAAGTAATTGTTGCATCAAGGTGGCCCGATTTGAAATGATTCATCAATTCAAATCCTAGATTTTCATATTGAGAGAGATAGCACACCTTATTTATGTAATACGAAAGAGTTACAGCCTATTTGAGGTAGAAAACCTCAGCACAGAGACGATGGAGGCAAGACATAGTACTACTTGTGCACTTTGTCTATGTTTTGGTAGAGAGGCTGAGATGCCTGGCTACCTCATAGTTGATTTTTTGAAGGACTAATGGTGCGGAATAAATCTAGCAAATTCTTGTGCACTACAGAGATATGCAAAATAACAGCACGCAAGCAGGAAACTTTGTTGATGGTAGAAAGTACCAGAATGTACAATTTACCACTTGCATGGAGACTGGTGACTAGACGAGAACAAGATTTTCGAGCACACAACTTAGAGGTGTGAAAGAGATAGGGAAGGAATATCCAAAGAAGGCAAGGACTATCCACATGGGACCATTCAGCACCACTGGTTTTCCACGAGTGATTGCCTTGGGATGTTTAAAAGTAGCCAATATACAAAAAGAAAAAAACAAGGATGCATACAAATCCATACTAGCTATAGCAAAGTCAATGAGAATCCTTAGGTCACCCACTTATTATGTTGCCATTGGACTAAACCTCCTCGAGACATGGATTTGTCAAAGAGTCGAAGATAAGACGGTGACCACATAATTGAGTCATATCCGATCCAAATCTCAACATTTTTGTTAGTTGAGAAATAGAAGTAAGAGAGCCTTTCGAACTTGCATTGAGGGAAGATGGCTTTTGGCTTTAGACTTCACATTACGATTTACTCTTTGTACGATTAATTTCTTACCTCGAGTTTGTTAGATTCACTCTAGTTTAAATAACTCTGTTAAAAGATTTGCTCCTACTTGGTATGTTAGCAATTAGACTACTGCTTTCCAAAGAATATTACAATAGGAAGGAAGCATTGTCTTATTCGAATGAAAGGACACATGAAAGTTGGTACCATCAGCTCTGAGCTCCCTTAAGTGTTCAGTGAAAAATTGAAAACAACCAATATGAAACAGTTTTAAAAAAAAAAAAAAAAAAAAAACAAAATAACTCCTGAATTAAACATATTTCCACCTTTCTTTTGTCACTTTTTTGAAACAAAAGAACTCCTGAACTCCACGAGAATGCATCATGGAAACAATGGTAGGTAGTTAAACCCCACAATCTCAAGTAATCCCATCATCTTACTGAAATTTTGCAGAGTCTGACCACAAGCTCCCTTCACTACATTGTCGATTTGCAAAAAGGTTTAAACAGCTCACCACCATAAGATGACTCTGATATTACACGGAAAGTAAAGCATTCAATGGAAAACAGACACTTGGGAACCTACATAGAGATTAGTATTGCTCGTCTAGATACTCAATTAGGAAAGACACTCATAAAACAATAATAGGATCATCGCACGTGTTAAGTATGAGGAACCACTCCTTTTTCCAACAAAATAATGAATTCCTCGTCCACCAAGAAAAAGTGAATTCAGCAATCTAACATCGTGAAGTATGTGGGAAGCACACTCGAGAATATGAGAGAAAGTCGTGGATCTTACAAGTTTCAGTCCACTAACATGCCCACTACCTAACTGACTTACCAAGAATTATGAAATAAATTATGTACTTTGATTAAGCTTGTGAGGGAAAACTTATTTTGTATTATTCAATAAATTTTAATATATATATATAGATCAAAATAAACCCTAAAAGTGGTAAAGACCCATTTACCCTTCTCTAACACTCCCCCTCAAGCTAGAGCATAAATATTAATCATGCCCAGCTTGTTACAAATATGTTCTATTCTCCCATTACCCAAAGATTTAGTGAAGATGTCTGCAAGTTGTTCATTGGTTCGAATATGACTAGGAAGAATTACTCCACTCGCAACTTCTCTCGGATAAAATGACAATCAACCTCAATATGTTTTGTTCTCTCATGAAACATGGGGTTGGAAGCTATATGCACTGCAGCTTTATTATCGCACTATAGAGTAATGGGTACTAAATCTTTAAAGTCTAACTTAGTTAATGACTATCGAATCTACACTAATTCACATGTCACTTGTGCCATGGCTCTATATTCTGACTCGGCACTAGAGCGAGCTACAACACTCTGTTTCTTACTTTTCCATGATACCAAATTTCCTCCAACCAAGGTACAACACCCAATAGTTGATCTTCTATCATCTGGAGATCTAGCCCAATCAATATCAGAAAATCCTTCAACCTTGATATGACCATGGTTTTGGTAGACAATTCCTTTCCTCGGAGCTTTCTTCAAATATCTCAATATCCAAATAACTACATCCCAGTGAGATGTACGAGGGGAAGACAAAAACTGGCTTGCCACACTAACAGGAAAAGCAATGTCTGGTCGAGTAACTGTGAGATAACCAGTCTTCTATATCTCTTGGGATTATTAAGAATTTCTCCTCCATCAGCAATCAGTTTAACCCCTTGTTTCATCGGTGAATCAAGAGGCTTTGATCTTAACATACCTATCTCAGTGAGCAAATCCAAGACATATTTTCATTGTGACATAACAATACCTTTTTGTGATTGTGCCACTTCAATTCCTAGGAAATATTTCAATTTTCCTAAGTCCTTAGTTTGAAACTGTTACTGAAGATAGGTTTTTAGCTCAACTATACCAACCAAGTCATCTCCTGTGATGATAATATCATCAACATACACAAGCAAGAATAGTTTGCCTCCCCCTGATTGTTTATAAAAGAAAAAAAAATGATCATTTTCACATCTTGATAGTCCAAAAGACAATACAACCTTAGAAAATCTTCCAAACCATGCCCATGGGGATTGTTTCAAACCTTATAAAGACCATTTTAATTTGCAAACTAGTCCAGACTCTCCCTGAGCAATAAACCTTGGAGGTTGCTCCATATAAACTTCTTCATGAAGAGTGCCATGCAAGAAAGCATTATTAACATCAAGCTGAAACAAAGGCCAGTTATATGTTGCAGCAAGAGAGATCAAACTACGAACAGAAGTAAGTTTGGTAACAGTAGAAAATGTGTCTAGATAGTCAGCCCCATACACTTTAGCATACCCTTTGGCAACAAGTCTTGCTTTTAAACGAGCAAGAGAACCATCGGGATTGACCTTTACAGCATATATCCATTGACAACCAATAACAGTTTTGCCTATAGGGAGTGGTACTAAGTCTCAAGTTTGATTAATCTCGAGAGCCTTTAATTCTTCTTCCATTGCCGTCCTCTAGCCAGAATTTTGTAATGCCTCAGCAACAGACCTGGGGACAGGTTATTGTTCAATAGTAGTTAAAAAGGCCCGAAAAGTAGGAGACACAAAAGAGAGTGAAATAAAATTTGCAATAAAATGTTGAGTACAAGTACGTGTACCTTTGCGATGAGCAATAGGACGATCAAAATCAGATACAAGAGGAGGGCGAGCTAATGGTGGAACTGGAGTAGAAGATGACATAGTAGTGACGGGAGGAGCGGGGGGAGCAGTAGTGACATGAGGATGTCGAGTATAAATCTGAAGAGGAGGTGGTTCTTCTGTAGATACTGGTGAATCAGTTCGAATAGTTGATTAAATGATGGTCACATACAAGTCTTCATCCAATTCAGACATAGTAATTGGGACATCATGATAAGGAATGGATTCAAAAAATGAAATATCAGCTGTTATAAAATATTTTCTCAGTAATGGAGAATAACAGCGATATCCCTTTTGAGTGCAGGAATAACCCATAAACATACACTTGATTGCCTTGGGATCAAGTTTTGATACTCTAGGTCGATAATCACGAACAAAACAAACACAACCAAAAATACGGGGTGGTAGGATAAACAATGGCTCATTAGGAAACAAAGTAGAAAAAGGAATACCACCTTGCGAAAAGAAAAAGGCATGCGATTAATGAGATAACATGCAGTTAGAATAACATCAAACCAAAAGGTTTTGGGGACCTTCATCTCAAATAACATAGATTTAGTAACTTCCAATAAATACCTATTCTTCCTTTCGAGAACACCATTTTGTTGTGGAGTGTCAGGATAGGAAGATTCATGGATCACACCATGTTGAGTCATAAAATTAGAAAACGATGTGGAAAAGTACTCCTTGGCATTATCGGGACGCAAAACTTTAACATGCACGCCAAATTGAGTATAAATATCAAATATAAATGCACAAAAAATAGAAAATAATTTTGAACGATCTTTCATTAAGTATAATCAAGTAACTCCGAAATAGTCATCAACAAAAGTAACAAAATATCTTAAACCCAAATTAGAAACCACATGATATGGACCCCAAATATCTGAATGAACTAATAAAAAAGGAGATTCTGCTCGTTTAATGACTCAAGGTGTGTAACTAACACGATGTAATTTGCCAAGTTGGCATGACTCGCACTCTAGACTAGAAAGAGATTGGAAACTAGAATCCAACTTTTGAAGACTACGTAGAGAATGATGATCAAGACAACAATGGATTTGATGTGGGGACGCAACATTTGAGTAAGCAATTGAAGGAGCATCTTCAAGTACATAGTCCCCTTACCTCACGTCCTCTACCAATCGTCTTCTTTGTAGCCAGATCCTGGAAAATACAAGAATTAGCATAAAATGTTATTGAACACTAAAAGTCTTTGGTTAATTTACTAACAGACATTAGGTTAAATGGGAATTGTGGAAGATAAAAGCACCGAGGACAACGGCAATGAATGAGTTGGATTAATTATACCAATTCCCTTAACATGTGTAGATGATTCATTGGCTAGAGTAACTATGGATGAAGACGGAGAAAGAGAGGAAAATTACCTAAAAGACCTGACATGTGGTCGAAAGCCCCTGAATCAATGATCTAAGAACGAGAAGTAGTCAAAAGATATGCAATTGCATTACCTGTCTGTACCAAGTAGTAGTGGAAGAAATAGGCTGTGAGATTTGAGACTAGTTGTACCGAGCATATTCCTCATCACACATAACCACTACCTTGCCTTCAGAAGACTGTGCAGTAGAGTCAACATTAGAAGTTGTATTTGCGAACTAGTGCTGCTGCCCTGGTCTCCCATGTAATTTGTAACAAAATTTCTGAATATGACCAGGTTTGCCACAGTAATTGACAAATTTGTGTAGTTCCCGAATTATCAGTAGATATGTGGGATTGTCCATAAAGATGCTGATGACCTTGACCTTTCCCTGTTCCTATGCCTTAACCTCCTCCTTGGCCACCACGCCCACTATATTTGTCACGGTTTCCTCCATCACTCCTATTACCACTACTAGTTCAAGTCTAGGATACAAGAGCTGAACTCCCCACCAGAGATATAGTATCCTGAGAAGACTTACAAGATACTCGAAGAACTCGAGCAAACGTATCTTTGAGTGATGCTATATTCTCTCCTGCAAGAATTTGAGACCTAACAGTTTCATATTCAGAACCAAGACTTCCTAAGAATCTTATTACAGCCAATTGTTCCCTTTGACATTGCATTTGTTGAACATCAGCTGAAATAGGGAGAACGGCATTCAACTCTTCATATATTCTCTTAAAGTTTGCAAAGCAGTGGGTAATAGAGTGTCCCTTCCTTTCAAATCGATAAAATTCCTGCGATAGCTCATAAATCCGTGACAAATTATTTTGGCTAGAATATACATGTTTAAATACTCCCACAATTCTCTGGCCGTATCAATACGAGTTATCAGATCAATTACATTACTCTCCATAGAATTTAGCATCTATCCAAGAATACGTGCATCAACCGCATCCCAAGTTACATCATCCCTAGGCTTAGACTCAGTTAAGTGCCTATGTTGATTTTTGCCTGTTAAAGTAAGCTTCACAATTTTCTTCCATTGGTGAAAGTTTGCACTACCCTCGAGCTTCTTATCAATAATTGGATTAGATGAAGAGGAAATCACCTCACTCATCACAGTATTATTCTTCTCAGGATCAACTACTATACTCTTCGAGGGATCATCCGTTTTCTAAATAATGGTAAGAACATTCTGACCCTAGTGTCCTTCAAACAAATCAACCTCAATAATTCAATAACCCAATATTACCACACCAAAAAAAAAATAATCTCCATAATCCTCATGAAGTAACAAAAACCACCATAATTTGCAGATCAACGGACATAAAAAATAATGATTGAGAGTAACAAATGACCACACCAAAGCAAAAGTATCCTTTCCAATGAAAACACCTCAGAGCCCACACCTGATGTGGCACCAATGCCCGTGCTTTGCGCTCCACCTAATAATGTTATTTGTCCCCGTGCAAATCAAGCAAGTCAACAACTAAAATTTGCCCAGCAAGCCGCGTGAGACGCGATGGAGCTGTGCAACCAAAAAATCAATGACCCATCGAGTGGCGTGGGTCACGTGATGGAGCCACACAATGGTGCCACACCAGCTACACAAGCTGCGCAAGCTGCGCATGGCGTTGGTCACACGATGGAACTGTGCGAGCCGCAAAAGTCGCGCAAGCCGCACAGGTCACACAAGTCGCTTGAGTCGCGTGAGGCGTGTAAACCATACGAGGGAGGAAAGAATCGCACGAAAAGTCAAGAAAGAATGGTGCAAGAAAGAGAAAGAATGAGACACTCGATGGTGACAAGCCACGGCGGCGACGGCTGATTGTTCCAGCGAGTCGACAGCGGCGAGTGGCTGCTTCATCGACTAAGGTTAATCCCTAGGCTCTGATACCAAGTGAGGGAAAACTTATTTTGTATTATTCAATAAAGTTTAATAGATACATCAAAATAAACCCTAAAAGTAGTAAAGACCCATTTACCCTTCTTTAACAAAGCTAATTATGAGTATTGAAAAATACTTCAACAAACAAAAGCTAAGGTTAATGCTCAATACATTAAGCCATTGAATGCCTAAGGCTGCATTTGGTTCAACATTTGCAAGGGCTTTGAGTCCAATGCAAATGCTCAAAGCCCAAAGCTACTTGGGGAAACGCAATTGTGTTTAGTAAAATTTTTTTGCAAATGGACTTTGAATTAAATGTGCGTTTGGTAAAAAAAAACTTTCACAATGGGCTTTGATAGGTATAATATATGTATATATATATATAGATATCTTTTCATTTTTCTTTTAAAATTGAATTAAACCCTTCGCCGGACTGGCGAATGGCTGCCTCCTTTTTCAATTAAAAAAAAATCATGGGAAAAATCGGAAACATGAAGAATTAGTGAGGGTAGTTTTGGAAGGGAAAAAATAATTTCAACATTCGGCGGAATACTAAAGGCCCAAAGCTACTAGCTTTGGGCCTTCAGCAATTTGAAGGCAAGTTGAAAGCTAAAAGCCGACTTCAAAGTTGAACCAAATGGTCCAACATTTCCCCAAGAGGCTTTCAATTTGGTTCAGCATTTCCGCATTTCCCCAAGGGGCTTTCAGCCCTAAAAGCCCCTTGGGAAAATACTGAACCATATGCAACCTAAGAGGAATAGAACTATTGGCCGAAAAAGTTTGGCTAGCAAATAACTTTAAGTTGCTCATAAAGATCCCCACCATTACACCCGAAGACATTCAACAGCAACAATTGACTACATTCTAGGACTTTACATAAATAGATGAAAAAAAGTAAATAATTATGGCCGAGAGAAGTAGAACTTCTACTTTGAGAATGGGAATGCTTGAAAATTGCAACTAAAACCATTTCCATCAGATGTGGAGCAAAGCTAATAGTGATCTTTGATTGTGCAGCATCGGATAATCCCAATTCAATCTATGGAATTGTAAGAAACAAAAATTATACAAAAGAGATCAACCGAGATTACTGTATTTGCCTTCTTTAATTCATCAATGAGTCATAGTTATCAAATTCCCAAACCCAACTCAAAACAGCAAAGGATTCAGAAGTCATCGGCACAACAAATAAGGATTCAAGAATGTAAATGCCTTATTGGGTGATTTGCAACATCTTCCCCAACTGTGTTTGGTAATTTAAGATGGGAGGGAATGAACAAATAGCAAACGACTAGACAAACATGATATAAGTTCAGAAGTAACTAGAAAAGCACTTTCAATTCTTTCGGAAGGAAGTAACTTAATCATTCATATTGCATAAAAGGTATCGACAATTCACTCTTTCGCTAACCAGGCATTAATTCCTTTATTTCAATTCTCACAAATCATGATTGTTCTACAATGAAATTGAAAAAACACTACATAAGGTATGACTAGTACTCTCAACCATCTTTGCCTTTCAACAAAACCTAGCATTTGTTAGCATCTTCAATGTGCTTACTATTTAAGCAAGTTACGTTCTACGAAGCATGTCAACCTCAACATTATGCTAATGCGCAACATAAACTAGTTAAGCATCACCACCATGGAAACAAGTGAAAGTACTGCATGTTGATGACATGCAAAAAAGGAATTTTGCTCATATATAATAGGATGAACAAATACAAGCGGTGGTTCCATAACTAAGATGAAAGCTTAGCTGAAAGAAAACTCACAAAATAGGACGTAGTAAAAACCAAACTCTAGTTCTATGGACTTACCATCATCGACTAACTTTGCCAATCATATGATACATATGCTATCCATCTCTATTGAGCTTCGAGTAGTCAATGATGATGAGTTCACAAGATTTTGGCACACCCAAAACTAAAACCATCAACATCCGTTGATGTTGTTGAAGAGGCTCAAGACCAATTTAATAAACTTCTTGTAAGCTACTTCAACAATTGAAAAGTAATTCAAGCAATCTTGCCGGGTGTTTCCTTATTTGATACATATGTAGTTTATCCAATGTGTATCCGAAGTTAAACAATTCTAAATCAAGGAAAAGTCATGTCCAGCATTTAATAGTTTGCCATGAAGGTTATTATGTAGTCTCCATATTAAATGCTTCATAGAAATTTTTTTGGCAAAGCATTCATAATGGCCATGCAATTTGCAACAGCAGTTTACAATTAGTGTGCTATGGAAAGAGAGTACTTTTTGTTACCATGTAAGACGAAATTATTACCTTGTCCCCACTAACACAAACGCACTGCTTAAAACTTCAACACCATTTGATTCAGCAAAAATTTGCACCAATGAATAACATACTATTAGTGAGTCATACCATCAACTATATTTCACATGACCACTTTATGAGTGCCATTGAATGCAAGAAACTAACTGATTGATGACAGGGTCGGTGACCCCCGTATTATCATGCCTCCTCATCAGCACAATGGAATCAAATTCATGAAAAAAGAGAAGTTAAGGTGCTATGGTTGTTGCCTTGGAGAATATATCCATACTTGTAATTTTAAAATTGCCAGTACTCTCAAATATTTAAAATTTCTCTAGTTTGTTCACAAAATCAATGCTTCCAATGTGATGAACAGATGATCCAATAGACATTTGATCATAAATTTCAAATTTCTAGTAGAGAAAAACTTCAAATATCTTACATCTTAATCTTTCTTTTAATCTTCACATAGGATTCTCTCATTCATGCATGAGAAAACTCGAGAATCATTTTAACTTGGCGTCTTCATTGGTTATGGGAGAATCCTCATTGCTACTGCTACTTATCCTATTTCAACTGATGGCATAGATGAAGGGACCTCTATTAAATGCATACAAAAGCAAAAGAAGAAAGCACAAAATTGTGAAATATATGAAAATAACAAAGTTCATTAGAAGATTGCATAATAGTACTCAATAAACATCCGCATAGTTGAAAAGAAGCCTTGTACAGCTTGCTAAAAAGTACCAATGTACTTATCCATAGCTCACCCTTTTACTAATATGGATTGAAGAGAACAAGTCGTTGCTATAGCATCAACAATATGTCTTGCCAAAGCCTAGACGTCCATGTAAAAGAACATTTCACCATGGTCTTGGAGGAGCTTGTGCAAAAATGTTTTATCAGCAAATGTAAAAATGATAGACACAAAGATCAAATAGGTTTATTTAACAACTTAGCAATAACCACATTATTAGTAGAAAGAGAGAGAGAGATGAGGAAAGGTGAAATAGGTCAGCTGAAAGAATAAACAAAATCTAGTCTTCAACGACACAAAGGTGCTCTTTCCCAACACCAAAAATTGCAAAATGCACAACTCAATGCAACTAAACCTAGTCTTCAACGAAATGGTGGCTTGACCATATCGACAAGTTTACTCCAATATCAATTGTCTCCTAGCACGAACTTCACGCATAAATGGCTAAATACTAGAATGAAGAAAGATAGTTCACAAATCACACCGTGACTCAAGACTTGAAGCTTCTCCACTTCAGTTCAGAAGTAACCAGAAAAGCACCTCCAATTCTTCGTGAAGGAAATAACTAAATCACTCAGATTGCATAATAGGTATCAATGATTCACTCTTCTGCTACCCAAGTGTTAATTCCTTTATTTCAGTCCTCACAAATCATGATTGTTCTCTACTAATTTTAAAAAACACTCCATAAGATGAGACCAGTACTCTCAAGTCTCAACCACCTCGGCCCCTTACAACAAAACCTAGCATTTGTCGGCATCTTTAGTGTGCTTACTATCTAAAAGTTCCCTTCCACTTTATCCATTTTTTCTAAACAAAACAGGTGCCGTGAGCACAACATAAACCAACTAGGTATCACCATCGTCAAGTAGGCAAGCCAAAGTATCACACGTTTATGATACATGAAAGAGTATTTTCCCTTAGAGACAACAGGGTGAACGAATACAAGAGGTGGTTCAGAACCAAGATGAAAGGTTAGCTGAAGGAAAACTCACAAAACAAGACACAACAAAAAAACAAACTCTAGTTCTATAGACTTACCATCATCGACTATCTTTGCCAATCAAATGATACATATCTTATCCATCTCTATTGAACCTCAGGCATTCACGGACCGTGAGTTCACAAGATTTTGGCACACCCAGCACCCTCTCCAATGATTTACAATCCCAGAAAAGCAAACTTTTCAAATTCTATAGATTAGAAAGATCGGATTCGTTTAACCTTTTGATGGATCCGCAACACGTGATAGACAAATCCCGCAATGATTTCAATCCTCCCAAACCCTGAATCTCAATTAGCTGAGGCAATCGGATTAGGGACAAACACTTTGGATATCCTTCAAACAAGGTAGAACGGGCGGCGTCTTGAGCAAGGGACAGTCGAACATCTGTAATTCCTTGAATTTCTGTAGCTCTCCAAGCACCTCGAATTGAATCTCTCTCAGCATATGTCTACAAATAAATAGCTCCAACAAATTCTCCAAGTTGGAAAAGACTGACCAATCTATCGATGATTGGACATCCTGTAACGACAATTTTGAAAGGTTTGGATGGGAGCCTAATAAGAGTGGGGCTCAGCATAATTTATGCGAGGCTTTGTAGGCGAGAGAGGGGTGAAATCGAGTTGGAGGCAAGGCCATTTTCCAATGAGGAGGGCCATTCGTTTTAGAGTAGGTAGTCTCACGATCCCCTCTATGTTGGGTTCTTCAATTGAATATCCAATTTATCGTAAGGTCAACTAAATTGGTTAGGTTTGAGCAGTCGGGGATCGTGGTCAGCGAATTCGATTCAAGGTTTAAACAAATTAGACTCTTGGGAAGCTCCGGTAACCGTTGGATTGAATCACATGATAGTAACATAAGTGTTTGGAGATTTGTAAGTTGTTTGATCATTGTGGGCAATCCACTAAAGCGACCTTTGTATAAGGCTAGATATTTCAATGAGGATAGTGCCCCGATTTCACTTGGAATTTCCCCCACCAAATGTTCAGAGTAGGCATATAACTCTTCTAGATTTTCCAACATTCCTATGGTTTTCGGAAGTTCATTTATGCAACTATTATTGAGATTTAGTACCTTCAACTTTTTGAGATTTCCAATACAATCAGGTAAACTCTCGATTCTTGAATGTCTCAAATCCAACTCAACCAACGATTGGAGCCTCCCAATCGAGTCTGGTAACTTTTCTAGATAGGAATTCTGGATGCGTAAAACTTTTAACCTTTCAAGATTTCCAATAGAATGAGGTAATTCACTAATTTTTAAATATTGGACATCTAGCTCAAGTAGTGACTCCAATTGTCCAATAGAGTCGGGAAGCTTTTGAAGTTCCTTGCATGGCGAGATTAGAGACTTCACCGTTGCTAAATTGCCAATCGAGTGAGGCTTCATTGAGGGTGTCCGTTCTATTCTTAGCACTGTCAAAGATTTTAGACCGCCGATGGACTCTGGTGGCGACTCAATAGCTTCACTCTTTATCTCTAGGTAATCAAGATGTTGTAGATTGCCAATGGACTTGTCAATCTTTCTTAGTTGAACGTATCTAAGAATCAATTTCACCAGCTGCGAGATTGTGGAGAACTTGGGCATCTTTCTAAGGAATGGACAGTCCTTGAGCTGTAGGATTTTCAATTGTTTTGCTACCTATAAAGTAATTGAGTAGACACTCAGAAAAAAGGAAGAGTAAATATAATGCAAAAGGATGTCGTGAGATCATACCATAATATGGCACCATCCTCCCCAATCTTCAGTAACGTTATTCCCAGATAGCATGAGAATCGTTAAGTTCTTCAACCCAAGGTTGGTAGCTCGGAATTTTGAAGGACAATTGCTCCAAGAGAGCCATCTCAAATTAAAGAAAACATTCTTAAAGTCTCCTTCAATATTTCCATGGTCCAATTGAAGGAACCTAAGGTTGACCAAGCGCACAAATTGCTTGCACTTAAATATGTACGTCTTATCCGGGCTAGGTGTACCAAGATTGAGCATCACTATGTCTCTGGTTCCCTGGAAAATAAAAGTAGCAACCAATGAGTACATATGTAAGTTTGACTTGAAGTTAGATAAAAATGTGATGACGCTAATGGATGCACTGGAAAACATGTAGAGGTAAAGATTACCGTTTTTGTCTGCACTACATGAAAGGCATCCTTAGGAGACCACAATCTGCTACCCTTCATATGGATTTCGCCACTTTCTGGATGGACGATACTCCTTCCAAGGTCTCTAAGTTGGTCATGCATCCATAGTTTATTATCATTGGATATTTTTATCAGAGACATGTGTTTGAGGATATTCAACTCGATTTCGGTCGAATACCCAAAAATTGCATCCTAATATTTAACGTAGTTGTTTTCTCTTCGTTGATGCAGAAACATGCGATATCAAGATAAATTTGTTGTTGATTAGGCTCCAATGCTTCGTAGCTTATCATTAGCTTCTTCTTGACATCCCCATTCATCACGTTCTTTAACTTACGTAGGGTGTCTTCCCATGTTCTTCAGCATTTTCCATGGAGCATGGAACCTACGACATTGAGAGCCAATGGAAGTCCTCCTAGCACATTGATTAGCTTATAGGCAATATCCATGTAATCAGTTGGAGGCTCAGCACATCCCAAGGCATGCTCACAGAAAAGTTGAAAAGAATCATGCAAATTCATCTCCGGCATATTGTAGAATGAAAATTGTCCGCCAACAGAGGCTAGGAGATTGTCATCCTCACTTTCCTTTACTAGGAATTCATATTCCTAGTTGTTATGATGATTCTACTACCCCCACCAAACCATTTGGGCTCACCGGCAAGTCTCATGATTTGGTCTCGATTGTCAATGTCATCAAGAACAATGAGAACTTTCTTGTCATGAAATCTCGTCTGGATCATGTTAGCCCCTTCATCAATGAAGGATAGGTTTGTGCAACTCAAATGGGGAATGTCTGACAATAATTTCTTTTGTAAGTTTATTATATCATGAGTCCGAACATCCTTAAGAAAGTAGCAATATCTCTAAAACTGAGGGGAGATTTGTCTGAAGACAGCCTCAGCCAGTGTCGTCTTTCCAATGCCACCCATACCATAAATCACAATAAATCGTACATCAAAAGCCTCTAGATCTAACCGCTTCATAATCTCATCTGTTCGATCTTTAATTCCCACCAAATGATCAGGCACATCTATCCTTCTTGTCCATAACAAACTAGAAACCTCTTTGACTGTGAGATTCATAAGTTCATATAGGCTGCCACATGCATGACATGCAATCATCTCAGATTGATAAACCATATATATGGAAACCGTGCACACACTATGTGGCACTAGAATGTTATCATCAAGTTCAAAATAATTTGCTTTAAAACAAACCAACACAGAAAAGCGATCTTTGAAGCTATGAGCCATTTAAAAACATAAAACCAAAAAAAAAGAAGAAGATGTTTTCAAGAGAGGAAGAGAGGGGACTTTATTCATGGTTGAAAGCTAATGCTATCAAGTTCCTTTGGTTTAGTCAATGATGGGAAAAGGTTATTTTGTGACAAGGGTCTAATTGGGCTTCAACTAGAAGTCACTTTGGCAAGTTGTGACTAACTAGTGCTGTGAGCCATTGTGTTGGAATAGGTTGTGGGCCTTTGTTCCATTTTATGGAAAAATTATGAAATCAATCTTAAACTTATTATGCGAATGTCAATTTAATCATAAACTTTTCAATTTTAATAATATTATCCTAAACCTTTATACAAAATTTCAATGTAGTCCTTACAGTCAATGTCCACTGAAAATTGCTGAAGTGGCAATCTATGCAAGATGCCATTTCAAGTAAAATTGGCCACGTCAACTAGCCACATATGACAATGGCGATGAATGGACGTCATGTTAGTAATTTCTCGCAGCAATTAGGCAGAAAGATTACATTAAAATTTCACGCAAATACTTATGACCACATTGACAAAATTAAAATGTCTAGTACTCAAATGTCATGCACAATAAATTTAGAACTAATTTGATAATTATGCCTCCACTTCATTTTATACTTTTTTCACAACGGTTGGTTTCTTCTCGTCAAACACAGCTAATAGCGAGACCTCTAGAATTTTGGTTAAATATCAAGTCCTCGGTAAACTCAATCTTGATAATCTCTTCAAGCAATAGGGATGAGCTTGAAGGTTAACGGAAAAGAAAAAATCTCACTCGCAGTTGCCTTGTATATCAGAAACAAGAATACTATCTCAAAAGCATTTTTCTTAACGTACCAATGGAGTAGAATACTAATAAAAAATGAGGAAGAATTTCTAGAATATATATATATCAACCTTGATTCGAATTACCAACAAACATTTCTCCAAATAAGTTAGAAAAAATTTTAGGTTACCCATTCTTTTTATAATATTGGTAATGGCAAATTAGTTGATACTTTAATCGGAATAAATTGGCGAGTAATTCAACTTAGGATTGGTAATTTAACAACAGATTTGGTTGTCTAGTAATGTTCGTAACCAATGCAAATAAAAGTTTGTGCATTACTAACGAAAGTTTTTATGAAGGTTGGTAGTTTTGAAACAAATAATAAATACTGATAAGTAGCTCAAATAAGAATGGGTAGCTTAAACTAGTTATTAATTTAATTAGAGATTAGTTAGTATGACAATCATATTAGAACTAGTAATTCGGTACAAGATTTGGTAATTTTGAAATGTGGAGTAAACAATATGGTAAGTTGTACAGAAGTTGTAAATTGGCAAACAATCTTATAAACTTAGTAATGATTCACATAAAAGCCAGGAAGCTTAAACTAGTTTGTAAAATAATGGAAAAAGAAGTTGGTAAGACACGAATTAAAGTTGATAATTTCATATAAAAACCGATTACTTTAAAATTATGGCTGGGCATGGAGCATGGGAAATCTCCGCCCCGCAGTGGCCTACGTTGGATGAGGCAATTTTTTTGAGGAAATTTTTTCTCAAAACAATTGCCTCCCTAGGAATGTTGCATGACACAAGTTGGGCATGGGCAGTAATAGGCTAGCCCTTCCCGTTCTTGAGGATTGAAACTATTAATGCGTTTAACAAAAAGATAGAAATGGTAAGGTTTAATCAAGAAGAATGTAAGTAAGCAGAGAGTAACGGCTAGGGTTTATAGAAAAACTATGACAAACTAGGATAGAGGGTAGCTCCATATCTCAAGGTACTTTACAATTGTTAAAGTACTTATCCATTTTCTAGAGGCTTTTAGATTTCTCCAACCATAACTACAACTACTTGGAAGTCCCTTAGGTGAATTTTTGGTTAATCAAGATATGAGGCCATGAATAGGTCCATGTTTAAAGCAACAGCAAGAACCAATTTTTATGTTTTAACATTCTACTGTAAATCACTATAGAAGAATATTCAGTTTAAGGTTGCAGATCTTGTCTATGCACGACTGGCCACTAGAGGAGCCCATGACCCTGCCCCACCACAATGAAAACAAAAACCCAAGATTGATAACACACCTGAACCGAAGTCAGTCCTTTGCAAACTAATCAAGAATTACTCTAATCAGAAATATACTGGAAGATTGATCCTCTAACACTTACAGAGATCCTTTTTTTTTTTTTTTTTCTTTTGGTTCTTTTGGATAATGGCATAGAAAGATCTTTGCAAATTCGGTCTTGTATACTCAAACCACATAGAAAAACCATGACCTATAGTATCCTCTTATGGGGTTATAAAACTATCATCATAAAAATCTTCATTATTTTTGTGTAACTCGGTGGTGCGACCGTAATTAGCCAGTTATTTCAAGGAAAACAGCAGCAAAGCATATGAATTCCCTAGGGCTGAAACCAAAACCACAAGGATCGGTCTTTTCCTCTTGGCCGTAAGTTTTGGGATATCATATAGACTGCGATAGACTAAGTCTATACTATAATTTCTCTATGTTTCCTTAATGTAACAAAAACAGAAATATCTAACATCAAACTCAATCTAATTTTTTAGGAAAACATTATAGGCATAGGTCAAGGAATTTGCACCAAAAGTCCTTAAATTCATATACGCAATGCAATTGAAGTTAAGAAACTTAAATTTTTATTTTTCACAAATATATGGTCTTACCTTTTTATCACATCTTAAATCTTCATGGATATCTTGGTTCTTTGGCATTATAGGTTAATTACTAAGTTGCTATACCTAAACTTTAATTGTTAAAAGGAAAAAGTCAATTTGTGCAAGAAACCTCGCCCTCTGAGCAATATTTTTGGCTCCTCATAGCGTCAAATCCAACCATCCGTTACATAAGGTTGGACAGCAGCAAACCGAATAATTATTCTTTAAAGGAACGAGAAATCGAAAATCTCAACAAAGAAAATAAAGTCAATGGAGAAGCAAATAATACCCGTTATCTTTTAGCTTCCTTCCTCTAATTCTAGCAACCTCTCTTAAAGCCTTCTTCCACTTCTTTACTAAATCCTTCCCATAGTTGCTCTTGTGCTTCCGAAGGGCTTCCCGATATAACTTAGTCTTAAGCTTGACATCATCCACGTCCACGTCATAAAATATAGGGAGGATCACTTTCTCATCGTTTCCTCTCGATAACTCTACTATGTGTGCCAGCTCACGGAGGCACCACTTACTTGAAGCGTAGTTTTTGGAGAAAATTGAGATGTAAATTCTGGAGTCATTGATCGCCCGCAAGAGGCCACCTTTGATCTCTTCGCCAAATCGAAGCTCTTCGTTGTCTTTGAAAGCACGGATCCCTGCACCAATCAGGCCATTGTAGAGACAATCAGCCATGGTTGAACGGGTGTCGGGACCTCTGAAATTCAGGAACACCTCGTAGCCACCCTCCGATCCATCATCACGGCAACTGCTTGTTGAAGCTGCTGTGGCCGTCTCTTCTCCCTCCCTCTTTCTCTCCATTCTGGTAGCAAGACGGAGTGATGGATCCCCGAATTGAGTCTGCCCAGTGACTTGGGAAGTCCCGAGTCTGATCCTCGCAACAACTTGATGACGCAACGGAGAGAGATCTCTCTCACTTTCGCTGCGTTTGCCTGAAATTTACCTGCGGCCTTCCTTCATAAGTGAAAAAAACCATTCAGATCGACAAAATAATTGCTTCGAAGAGGAAACACGGAAGGAGAGAGAGAGAGAGAGAGAGAGAGAGAGAGAGAGAGCTGTGCATCAGTTTTCACCTTCAAGCAATGAGAGTGTTACCCACAGCCGCGAATAGACGGAGCGAGGCTGCCTCGAGGAGAGAGAGTCGGGGACAGAGATTGTGGTTCGACGACGAGGGGTGACGGCAGGGGAAGGGGATACGACGTTGACGGCGATGCAGCGGCGAGGTGGCGGAGGCTTGCGGTGACCGATTGGTGGAGCCGACAGACTCAGGGAAGAGTACTGGACATTTTCAGAGTCCGGGTATTTTTTTTATAAATTCGTCAAGAAGTGAGGGCAGTTTGGTCATTTAGGAGGGGCAACCGCACCATGGGGGAAAAGAGACCGCCGGACGTTTGAAGTGCTTTGCAATGAGAAAGGATTAAAACTAAGGGCATGTTTGTTTGTGTTCTTTCCTTTTCTGGAGGGGTAACCTCACTTGTTGGCCCGGCGAGGCCAAGCTCGCACTGCCGGCAAGGCGAGGCCGCCCGGCCCAAAAGGAAGAAAAATTAAAAAACAAAAGAAAATATTAAAAAATTAAAAGAAACAAAAAAATTATACAAGTTTATCAAGGGCGCGCATGATTGCGCGCTATTTGTTCCGAAATTGTTTTTCTATTTCAGAAACAATTCGGAATAGAAATCCGTTTAGTAAAATTATTCAACTTTCTATTTCGAAATAGATTTTGGTTCCAAAAATAGATCTCTGGACAAGAAATCGAAATAGAAAAAAACTATTTTCTATTTCGAAACAGAAATGAGAAATAAAAAAATTTTCATCGTTCATCGCCGTGCCATTTGCCACTCACCGGTTGCCTCTGGTTGTGCCACCGCCGCCGTCGATCGCCGCCGCCGGCCGCCATCGCCGGCGACCGCCGGCCGTCACCACCGCCACGGTCGTCGCCGCCCTCCGCCGCCGTCGCTCGCCGCCGGTCGTCGGCCATTCTTTACCGCCGCCGCCGGCTGCCTCCGGTCGCCGGACGCCGCCACCGTGCCGGACGCCGCCGCCGCCGTCGGACACCGCCGTTGCCGCCGGTCACCGGACGCCGCCCGCCCGGTCACCCGGTCGCGAGCCGCCGCCCGCCGCCGCCGCCACGCCGCCGTCCGAAAGAAAGAAATTTTTGTATCGTTATCAAACGAATTTCTATTTTTATAGTAGAAATTTTGTGTCGTTATCAAACGGTTAGTTTTGCTTAGAAACTCGTCCATAAATAGAAATAGAATCATGCGCGCCCCAAATGTGTTTCTATTCTTTTTCTACTCCACAAATAAATTTACCAAATGCGTTTTTCTATTCAAAAATTGTTTCTCGGAGCAGAAATAATTTTTTTTTTTTATTTCATAGAACAATTTTTAACAAAACGTTATTAAACGCACCTTAAAAGGAAAAAGCTTAGCTGACAATAACTCTATCAATGACAGAGTGACGGTCATCTAAGGACCTCACATCTACGATGGAAATCGGTTGACTTTTTTTTGACAGGTTTCCATCTTTTACCCAATTTCTTCTTTTTTTCTAATTTTTATGTTTTCTAAATCACTCTATCAAAGATGGAGTGACGATCAGCTAAGCCACACTAAAACTAAAACTAGGTACTTTGCCCAAGCTTTACGCGAACATATATTGATAAATGTACTTTAATTATGTTTGTTTTCATTTTTATTTTTATTAATGTCATTAATTTGGGACTGTTTATAACACTCCGTTTGTTATCCATTAGGTATAAAATTACCAAGTAAAACCATATGTCATATCAAACATGAAAAATTGAAAGTTTAGAGTCCAATTTGACTTTTGACAAAGGCATGATGAGAAATTAAAAAAATAAATTTGAAAATTGCTACTTCCTATACAAATTGGATTCTACTTTTCATTTTATGATATGTGGATTTCTTTTTCCAATATCATATCTTCAAAGGATGTTTTAATTCAACCTCAATGGTTGAATTAAACCTTTAGACCATCTCAGCTTCTTTCTAGTGTAAAAATTCCTATGCGACGTCCAAGATGAAGGAAAACCCTTTAGAATAAGTCAATTTTGGACGGTCGATCCTTATGACCAAAAAGCATCCAGCGTCGAGTCTCTATCTCATGCTTGTAATCACAATGCAAATGTTGCCCAATATCAAGTGCTTGTTTTATTAAAAAAAAAAAATCACCAAAAATCCTAAATTATGTTCACCGTGACACATTAACACCAAACTTTTTTTTTTTATAGTCAAAATCCCAAATTTGTATTTATGTGACATATTTACCCCTAAATTTATACAGTGGGACATATCTATCCCAAACTTCTTCTTATGATATAAAAATCATAAATTTGTATTCGTATGACACATTCATCCTTAAAATTTTATATCACAAAAAAAAGTTTGGGGATTTTGGTATCACCAAAAAAAAAGTTTAGGGTAAATATTTTAGAAATATAAGTTTAAGATTTTTGAAGTCACAAAAAATTTTTGGGTAAATACATCACATGGGTGAAGTTTGAGGTTTTTGTGGATTTTTCTCTTTTATTTATTCTTTCTTCTCCATATGGACTAAAGATCGTAGATCTTTATGCTTTGACAAGTAGTGATTCACCGTTGCTCTCACCGTGACAAAGAGGTTTCCTTTCATTTGCTTAGCAACGACTAATATGGAGCACAAGCTCCTGGTTCAAACTTGTGTTACACACTCTGATCAATGTTTCTTAAACATATTATGATTTTCGCCAGCGTTTTCCTAAGCTGTAGAAAATCACCAGGATGGTGACCTAGGATTTAGAGCGACGATTCTCATTCTTTGATTTTGGATGCCTCCATCATACCAAGGACATTAAATGTGAGAAGTGACAAGCTAATGTCGTGATTTTCTAGCATCAACAACTCTTTCCCCGCCACCCCACCCCCCCGGATAAAACACTACCGATCGAGATATTTGATGATCGAGGGGCGCGATTACGCTATTTCCACCCTTTGTCTCCAGAAAATGACTGAAACTATAGAAATTTGTGATCCTTGCCATGATATTTCTCTCTAAGTAAGGCAGGTATAGGAATTTGTCTTTTGATCATTAGGTACATAGACTCTAATGAGATTGCGGTTTAAATTAATTTGTTTTCTTTCACGTGGGGTCTGGTTGTTCCAGTAAATTCGAAATGCTGATAAGATGAATTTTGCTGATATCAAGAAAGAAATCAACAGTCTTGTAAAGAAGGTAAATGCAATGAAATGGGAAGGAGCTGATCTTTTTGTTGATCGGATCATATTCATATTTTGTTCCAATGTCCCATCATCTATCATCAATTCACCGCATTACACGAATCAAAATCAGGTGGAATCGTTATTAAATTCCTTAAGATTGCAATTTGCTAGCTAGATTAAGATCCGAATATCCTTATAGCACGGGGCCAATTAGGCATTTTCAAGTGACATTATTGTTTTACATTGAATTTTAATTTTCCGATTATCGTGGTGTAATGTTGTTGTCATGAACGCGTTCCAATTATATTAAATTAGATTGATGAGGATATATTTGGCCACCATCACGCAAAGTCAAATATAAGCATGCTCTAATATCTATATTCCATCCAAATGTGCGGTGGGTACAGCTGTAGAAAGTCAACATCTTACCTATACACAACCCGAAATCAAGCCTAAATTACTTACTTTATATCCACCATCCAAAAACTTTAATTCGTAAATAAAATACGAGGAACCTTTTCTATGTTTGTTCAAATGTCCCATCATTTATGGTCAATTCCCCGCATTACTCGGATCAAAATTAGGTGGAATCCTTATTAAATTACTTAAGATTGCAATTAACTAGCCAAATCAAGATCTGAACATCCTTAGAACACGGGATTAATTAGACAATTTCGAGTGACATTATTGTTACATTGAATTTTAATTTTCCAGGAATGTGGTGTGATGTTGTTGTCATGAGCGTGCTCCAACTACATTAAATTAGAAGAGGAGGATATCTTTGGCCACCATCACGGAAAGTCAAATAAAAGCGTGGTCTAACATATATATACCATCCAAATGTGCGGTGGGTGCTGGTGTAGAAAGACAACGTCTTGCCTGTACACAGCTCATATCTAGCCTAAATTACTAAAATTATTGAATGGTTGTCTAATTCAAAGGGAATGAATAAATAACATAAAGTTTGAAATTCTAGAACTGTGACCCTTAGACATTGACTTTTAATAATTTAGGAAAGCAATTTCCAAATATGAAAAGTAAAGAAACAACTTAAACTTAGACTTTTTTATTAGTATGATATGCATACATGTCACACTAATTTACTTTAATGGAGAAAATGTACATCGTAGCATTTTATGTCCATTATCGGTAGATTAAACACTAAAGTTATAATTACGTTACGGCCATATTGGCCGTGTTGCCCAGCCCCATTGCGAGCGTAGATCAAATCAAGCCCATTGGCCCTAATTGGCCGACTGTGGCCCGACAAACATTTGACGGACTGGTTGGCCCCAGCCTTGAGAATTTTTGGTGCTCCAGAAATATAGTCATTGGACAGTCGATCCGTATGTTATAATTATTTTGCAATTACTTTGTTTATTATTAATAATATTTATGGATTTTCTCATTAAAATTTTGAATTAATTAAAAAACCCGAGCTTGAGCCAACAGTGGCCTAACCTGGCTCGATGTCCACTCCTGCTGCCAATTGGAGATTGCGTCTAGGATTTAAAAGCGATGCGAGAGAGAAGTGCATGAATCCTCAAGATTCTCTCCCAAAAATCCTCCTGTTTCTCAATCTAATCCTCGGTTCAAGAAGAAAAAAAAAAAGAAGAAGAAAATCCATTGGAATATTGGGATCGACTATGAACAACATAATGCAACAGTCTTGGGCATCGAATTTAGAGCAACTCTGCTTGGCAATCATAGGCAGCTGTCGTGCAACTACATCCAAATTTCAACATTAAATTTAAAATTCATAGATATACTTGTCAAAATAGCACATTCCACAGATCTATATTATATCACATCATTTAAGAACTATTCTCTTTCTACTCTTTCAATAGAAAGTGAAACACCACATAATATTCTTTCGACTGCAATTCAACTTTGGCTAAAATCTCATCTATAGTGAGCTCTTTAAATATTTTGTCTTTTATATCTATTTGAGACGATAAGAATTTCCAAAACTTTTGAGGACTACCTATTATTCACATAATTCATAGTAGAGGTTGGACTATATTGTCCAACCATTGGCCTATGCCCATGATAACCACAAGCACTGCCACTCGTCCCTCTCCCTCCTGTTAGTCCTCATCGTCGCAACCCTTATGATGGGAAAAGACGGATTTAGAGGTAATATCAAGTTGAGGACCAATGATTCTCAATCAGTGCGCATCCCCTTAGCTCTTACCTTGCACAACGTTGGGAAATTCATCTTAATTGGCTAACCAATGAAAATTCTATCATTTGAAGGAATTGCCACTAGCCTAATGGAGTGGTTTAAAATTCAAGTGAGATATGGAGATATATCTTAATTCCTACGCAATCATAGATTTAAGTACGGGAACTTAATTAAACTAGTTATTCAATTAATTTCCTTTTAGTACTTAAACTTGATTATTTGTCAACTAAGTACCATATGTGGTATTTTTACCCCGATAAAATGGGACACTAGCTAGGCCCGTGTGCGCGATCCGTACACAAGCTGGAACTCTGGGTGGAGTGGGTCTGAATTTAAGAAAACATATAGGCCTATGTACATGAAATAGGCTTGTACGCTAAAACCCAACCCGCTTATAATCAAAACTAAGTCCAGATCCATCAGACCAAAATAGGAACATATTCACCAAACCAAGCTAAGCCCAAATTCATTAAGCTAATAAAACCCAAAGCTCATTGAGCCTAATTGAGCCCATTTTCTTATTCTCTATTTTTCTCTTTTCTTCTCCCTTTTTTTTTCTAATTTTTTTTCTTTATTTTTTCTCCTCGTTATCTTCTACGCTTAATTCCCTATTCCCAGAATCCACCGTCCTCCAATGCTTAAAGATCAAGCACCACGATTAACCCAAAGAAGCGCCTAAGATTATTTATCCGAGCGTCACGCTAAGCTCCACCGTCATCCATCTTCAGTTGTCGGACAAATGCCTGTCAACCTCCATCTCAACCGCCATCAACTCGCAACTCACGCCGCGACCACATAACAACCAAAGCACACAAATAAAAGAGATGCGATGAACAAACCAGTGTAAATGAGCATAGATTAGCAATCAAGCCACATATTCAGCATCATCACCTCAACAACGAACCCAATTGTTGATCTCGGTGCACACAAATAGAAAAGAAAGCAAGAGACAATTCAGAAATGTTCTCAGTGATTATGAAACATTCGGAACCTTTTCACCTAATGACTGACTACATGAACGTTTACACATGTGATATGCATAATACTTATTAGGATTGGCCAATGGCAAGGACTTATTCACAACGATCTCTCATATGCATTTTATCGAACACATTATGGACAATGTAGGAATAGAACTCAGGCATCTGTTGTTGAGAAACAACTTAGATCTTGAATGATTCAGTAATGTGAACATGAAAATATGATGATAAAACAAACAAGGACTAATTAACAACAATTTCATTTGCGTTTTATCAAAATATGATAATAAAAGAAATTAGACTTTGATTATATAATTAAAGGGCACATTGTTCCTAATTTCTTCTCTCTTTTTTTTTTTTTTTAATCGGTTCTACTATACTTCTATTTTAACTCTCACTTTCAGATTTTCACCCAACCTCCTTACGGAGCGTGGGAGTCAACCCCTCTGAGAAGGTAGAAATTCAAACATCCTACCTCCCCCTTTTCATATAATAAGAGTGACCATCGGGGCAAACCCTAGTGATAACTATTCTTAACTTATTCTCCGTGCTATTATGGTAAAACAAACAAGAGCATACTTTTGAAATTAACAATTCTGTTCTACAATCCATATTGTAGAATTGTTATCTCATTCCTAGTCCTACTCTCTTCCATTTTCATGGAATAGCTATTCCATTCCAATCTTATCATATTTCATAATCAAAACATTAAGTTACTCGTTTGAGATGACTTTTTTATGGTGAGTCACCTCACCATGAGATGAGATCTCTCACTATCAAACAAAAAGAAAAGCAATCTCAACTGTCTATTTTTTCGCTTGATAAATAGGATACTCACTAATTGCTCATAATAACATCATTTACATGGTAAATATCGTTGCTTTGAGGCAAAAAAGATTCATTTGCGATAAGTGAGCTCACAAGTAGTCTCTTCCCACAATACCTCGTTTTTAAGCCAATCACCTATAATCTAGTGCCTTGATGTATTAATGATTCATTTGAATTACTCTGATTATACAACTGTTCCAGAAAGACTTTCAAGCCAAGAACAAAAGACAAAAAGCATATTCACATGAAGAGTCACTATGACTATACTGATGAATGGCGCCAGGAAATATCATAGCACAATTCATCGAACCCCGTAATTCAATAACGACGTATAATGCGAACAACATAGTGTAGGCGATTTCATTAGAACTACTCAGGCTCATAATTTTCCATTGTCCTTCATGGCCGAATCTTGAGCCCACGAGTTGTCTTCTCACTTTGAATGCGGTGTCAAAGACAGAAGCTGTGGAAATAGGAGCAGCTGCTAGAATGTCGTGATTGCTTGAAATTTGTGATTGGAAATTGCAAACCCACCTGATGAATTGTTCTATAAATGTCGTGTCCCCATACAGGACTGAGATCGTTGCAAGGATTAACTGCAACAGATTCATAATAAGCCACTATCAGAATCCGCAGTTGAAATTCTGATTGGAGATGCACAATTCTTGTTTTGAGGAGAGATGATATAATTCAATGAATGGAAATAATTTTTGTTGAGTCTTTCTCTTCTCAACATCTGAGACTGACGGCCTAGCCTTTGAAGCAACGGACTTCAGAAGAGAGTCGATTATAATTGGCTTTTTCCCATGCTGATCACCCTCCCCACTGTCGAGAAGATCGTGAACAGCTTGAGGCTATGCATCTGAAAACAGAGCTTGAAGATCCACTCTGCTGAATCCTTCTGTCACATGAGCTATAGCATTTAAATCCACATCACTGGCCATGGAAGCTGCACAGGAGCATTGATAGACACTTAATGAAAATTTTATAGTTCTGTTTCCTGGGATCAGTTACAAAGGCCTTGTTTATTTATTTCTCAAGCAACATCAGTAGATGCCGTAAGTTCTGGATAGGATCTCCAGTCACTCAGATTGACTCTGTTTTTAACTCCAATTTCTTTTTAATTAATTCTCTGTTCATAAGTAATCTTTCCTATGCATCTCTCTCAAAAAACTAGGATTGCAGATATAAAGTTATATAACAAGTAATCCCATTATTTCAATCTGTACAACCTATTTGAGATCATGTCAAAGTTGAAATGATAAAAGCAAGCAATGGCAGATGAGTGGGAGCTAAGGTTTCTATCTTCTTTGATTAAACTTTAAGAATATGCAATCTCTCCTTTATAGAAGCAAAATACCTTACCAGAAATTGGTCAAGCCTACCAAGTCTCAGAACTGCAGCATCAAGTAAGTCCATTCTACTGCTTCACATCAAATGCAACTCGGTTAGCACTAAAAGCACATAATTAGACAAACATAAAACAAAGAAAAAGGCTCCCAAGAAAGAAAAGTGGATTAGAATTATTAGGTGATTGATGACCCCTGAGAAAAACAAAAGAGCACCTTATGCGGCAAAGATGTCATACAATATAAATGAGAAATTGTGCTGTGCTCGATGTCACCAGACTTAAACGAGTTGCATCAATTGATGCTGTTGTAGAGGCTCAAGACCAGCTTAATACGCTCCTTGTAAGCAACTTCAAAAACTGAAAAGTAATTCATGCAATCCCATATTTTGTTACCTTCTCTGTTACATATGAAGTTTATCCAATATTGTGTATCCGAATTTAAAAAGTTCTTAATCGATGAATCGTCATATTTAGCTATTGGCGCCCAAAATTAGCTTGTTGGGCTTTAGAAGGAGAGAAGAGTAAAGTAGGCCCAGCACGTGAGAAATTATGGATAGTGGGCCAAAACGCCAACAGTCGACAATGAGGATATGGAATAGTGTGACGGTAGAACTTGCTAAAGTAGGCCAGAACGCCAATAGTCGACAATGATAAAATCGGACAGTGCAATAGTAGAACTTGCCAAAGTAGACAAGATAAGAATGGAAACGGTTATGGATTAGGAAGCAAAGATACTTTTGCGAGCCTTCATATCGTGTTGGATGCTTTTGGATTCTCTTTAATACTTGATCAACATGTGTTAAAAAATCCGATATGTGGTCAACTTTCCCGACATTCTCCGACACTCGAGTTGGAATTCCGACATGTGAGTTTCCGACACAAGATTCCGATATCCAAGGTCAATTTAAAAAATTTTCAATCAACGATGGATCAAAATGTATATATATGAAAAATAAATAAATAAATAGGGAAAGAAGAAAAATATAGTATTTTCTTCTCTTACGCCTTTCACTTCCCGCAATACACAATTCACCCCCAAGTTTTTGTTATCTTCTCTTCCAATGCATCTAACTTGCGAGTCCATAATGTGAATTGCTTGTTTTTTTTTTTTTCTCCAAGTTTTGTGGATTATTGAAATGGAGTTGAATTGGTTAAATTGAGATAATGAATGATATTATTAAACGGCAGATTAATGTTTTTAGCGTAAATTCACTCTTAGCTTTTCTTTATTATTTATTTATTTGTAAATTTGAATCAAATTTATTTGATTGAAATAATCATAAAAAGATAATTAAACACACACACACACACACACACACACACTTAATATATAAAGTGTTTCGTCGACATGCGAGTCCGAATGTGAATTCCTTGTTTTTTCTCCAAATTTTATGGATTATTAGAATGGAATTGAATTTGTCAAATTCAAACATTGAATGATATTACTAAATAGTGGATTAATTTTTTAGTGTAAATTCATTCTAGGCTTTTATTATTATTTATTTATTTGTGAATTTGAACCAATTTGATTTGATTGAATCATAATGGTAATTTATTATATATATATATATATATATATATATATATATATACACATTTATTATACAACATATCCAAACGTGTCAGAATTTTCTATTTTTAAAAAAACGACTTGTCAGTGCGTCATATCACGTGTCGCATGTTAGTGTTGGTGCTACTTAGGTTACGGGAATTGGCACCATTGGAAATATTGATAAGGCAGAGCGCAACAAGGAGCCAAAACTTCAGGAACATTTTTAAATATCGAGACAGTAACTGCTAAAGAGTAGTTATCCACAGATTACCACAATAAATAGTCGAAGAGGCATCAATGTAAATGACCTTTTGCTGAATTGACAACAAATCATCTACTTTTCAATTGCTACTATTTCTTTTATCACTCGCTCGCCTCGGCAAGTTCTATTGTCAAACTGTTCAAAATCTTCGTTGTTGCCTATTGGCGTTTTGGCTCACTACCTAGAATTCCTGCTTTACTCTCTTCTATTTCAAAAGCCCAACAAGCAAATTTTGGATGCCAACAGAAGCACACGCAAGAGTATGAGAGGAAGTCATAGATCTTTCAAATTTCTGTCCCCCGAACTTGACTAATTGACCAAGATCTATAAAAAAAATATAAGGTACTTTGATTAAGCTAATTATGAGTGAAAATAGTACTTTAGCAAACAAAAGGTAAGGTTAGTACATTAAGCCGTTGAATGCCTAAGCATAACACAACTCTTAGCCAGAAATAGTTCGACTGGTAATAATTATTACTCATATAGATCCCCAACCATTACACTTGAAGACATTCGGCATGAATAATTGATTGCATTCCGGAACTCTGCATAAATAGATGAACAAAAGGTAATAATTATTGTTGGAGAAGTGGAATTTCAATTTTAATTATGGGAATGCTTGAAATTGCAATTATAACCATTGACATCAAAAGTGAAGTAAAGCTGGCAGTGATCTTTGATTGTGCATTATTAGATAGTCCTTGCTCAATCTTCGAAACTACAAGAAACACAGGTGATACAAAAAGGAGAAACCTAGGTTATTGCATTTGCCTTAATTAATTCGTTAAAAAGTCAAGTTCTCAAATTTCCAAACCGAGCTTAAAATAGCAAAGGAAAAAGAAAAGGACCTGTCATCCGCATAACAAATAAGAATTCAAGAATGTAAATGACTGATCGGGCAAATCGAAACATCTTCCCTAATTGTAATTTAAGATGAGTAGGAATGAATGTTGACACCTAAATTTTGGCGATCCGTTTAGTCATTTATCATATTAAAAATTAGGGGTTAATTTCATCCCTGAAAAAAAATTAATTAATCGCATAACACATAGTTTTAGGTGCATTTATTTTTAATTTGTATTTACATTGGGTTGGTGACGGATGGGTTCGAATTAGTGGTTCTGAGCTTTAATTTGGCAGGCTAGACTAAGCCCATGAAGCAAGTAAATTGGCCCGAGCCCATTTTCTTTTAATGATAAAAATTACCTAAATTGAGATTTGAAATGATATTACGGTAGATTTTGGAATTTAAGAAAATCGGATTGCAACCTTATCTTTATGCAATAAAATCAGGAAATGTGGAAAATAAAAAGTGATATTGCGTTTGGAAAAAGAATTTCTGTGGATACCAATTTGGAAAGATTAAAAACCCTAATTCGCGGCCTATAAATAGAAAAAAACACGTAGGGTTGGGGAGAGGCCACACATTGAATGCACGGCCAGCATTAAGAGAGGAGACGACACATTGAGAGAGAACGCAAGTCACGAATTGTGTTGCGGTGCTCTCTCCTGCAGTGCCCTCGCGCGACTGCCCTTCCCATATTGTTGTGGGCTTTATATCTCACACCACCACTAGCTTCCACTACTTTTATCGAGCGTCCCTTGACATGTACAGCTCGTTGCTCCGGATTCTCCCGTCCAACGCTCCTGCAATCCAACCCGGTGATCCTGCCGCAAAAATCAGGAAGCTCACGCGCACATCGCAGCCTTCCTGATCGTCAAAGATCGTGGGTTGTTTTGGCTTTTGGTCAAAACGGTGAATTTGTCTTCTTCCAATTTTGTCCGGGATCGCTGAAGCAAAGTAGCGAACTTGTGGTGCTTTGTCAATATACAAACAAGAAGCGAAAGCAGCCAGCGTGTAAGCCTCCATTGAGAAGTCCCCACAGTGATTTGTTCCTTCCCTGGCCGAGAATTTACTGGACCAGTAGGCTTTGCTGAGCAACCCGTAATCAGAGTCCCATCGTCGTTCCGCACGTGACACCACCACGGATTCCCTGTCGATGAAGCAGCTGCCGGACTGAGACCAAACCGAGGAGATCATCAAGCTACCAAGGGAGTTATCAATTCCCAATAAAAATTCCACTTTTCTTTCTCTATGGTCATGTAAGAGGGGCACATAAAGAACAAATAAAAAAGGAATTAAAAGATCACTTTCTTTTTCTTCGCAGGCCATTCACATAAGCTGGTGAAGTCTTGCTGCTAGGCTTTCAACGAGGACTTTCTTTCCTTGTAATGTTTGTGTTACAGGCCATCCCCTCATCTTTTGGAGAAAGACGTGGGAAGCCTTTCCTAGGTGTCGACCCCTGCATTGCAGTGGTGCCAGTCACGGGCCACCACTAGCCGCCTCCCCCCTCATCATCGACGAGCACACCTTCAAACATCGAGACTTATTTTGGCTTTTGGTCAAAGCGGTGAAAGTTTGACCAAAAAAAAAAAAGCGGTGAAAGTTGTCTCATATCGCATGGTGAATTTTGGAGAATTGCCCTTGAATTCTTGAGAAAGAAAAATACGTGGGGTCAAGGCAAGAAACGATCTCGACTTAGGAGTCCTCAGTTGAGATTACTTGGCCCAACAAAAACACCAAAATTTATTGGCAATCGTCGAGGAATCCGGGTGTTCGACAATTGGAACACCCTTGTGCGCCGTTTGAAGCTGCTGCTGTCCATATCTGCTGCCCAACACGTGCCTGATATCCTTAATGTCCACAAGCTTTCAATCGCAGATTTCAATGAGCAGCTCGAGGTGGTTCCCGGCGTTTCAAGCCCTCTCAATCTCCTGATTCTTTCACAGATTCCCTGGTGCTCGTGAAAAGCCAAAGTCTGAAACTAAATCGTGGATAGCACCATCCTCACCGCAAAGCCACCCCGAGCTCCTACAGTGGCGAGTCATCCACAGAGCCCTGGTGAGCCTGCTGCAGCCACAACGTCCCTCCGAGACCGAGCTGCTGTCCCCAACACGAGCCAACTCCCGTGCAGCCTATTAAGCCATCCAGAGTTCCTAGCGATGACGGTGAGATGCGGCCCAAGCTCGAACCTGGCCGTGCGAAACCGCGATGTGATGTAGCTGACCTCGACATCAGTTGGAACTCTGGCTAAGACTTTCGGAGCATTTGAAAGTTGCTGCTACCGCTGATCTTGGGACGTGTCATTCAAGCAAATTGTCTCATCGTGCTAAGAAGCATCAACTCGAATTGCTATCCGCAAGCCTCGCTGGCTTGTGCTACTTATCTAACAGCCCTTGGTGTCATAACACCATCTCTTCATTGTGCCAAGCCGTGCCCGTGAGTCATCCCACCGTCCGTCGTTTGACCGAGCTCGACAACGTGGTCCACGTGACATCAAATATTAGGTAAGAATCTTGTTTAATTCAATTTTCATACATCCTTATTGCCTAATTTATGGGATTGTCTCGTATGAATATTTGAATGATGTCATCCTATCTACAAAATCTCGAGTAGCCTTCAAAATTAGGAAATCTTCCCAATTTTGCAACGTGCATATGATTGACGGTTTGATTTCATGCTCGAAATACGACTTGCAATCGCATGGAAAAAATCACCAATCCGATCTCACGCTCGAGATTCGGATTGGCGATTTTATTCGTCAATTTATTTCTTAAAAATTAAATCGACATGGGTGATATCTTGCTTGATTTGTTGCTATGCTGTTTTAAATTCCTTTATTTGATTGCTTCCTTAAAGGAAAAACCCAAAAAATATATTTGAGTTAGATTAGATGCATTTTAGAATATTTCTTGTTTTAGGGTTATCTTGCATATTTAGAATAGAGATTTTATTTAGAATTTTTAAAAATAAAAATTCCGAAAAAATGCATTCAATTAGGATGTTAGTTTTAAATTTGAATTATACATTTAATTATTTGGTAATTTTAATTTCGAATTTCATAAAAAATTATTTGAATCAGGGCATTCTTTGCACATCATTGCATAGATCACATGCTTATTAGGAAAATAAAAGTCATGTGCATGTCATATATAATTAGGTTCATACAATGCACATCATTTAGTGATTTTTGTTAGGTTCATTTAATTAGAAATTATTAGTCATTAGAATTAGATCATTTAGATTGCATTTAATTATTGCATGTCTTTATGAATTACTTTAGTCATGTCATATAGTTTAGGTCATGTTGCCATGTCGCATGCATCACATGATTCTCATTAAATAAAGTGAAAACAAAAAAGGAAATTGCGTGTTAATTAGAAATAATATCTAGGACTGTTGATGTGAATTCTGATCTAACAAATGCAGATGTTTTCGTTGCTATGAGGTAAGTCATGCAATTTATTTACTGTTTTTCTTGGGTGTTAAATTGGTGGATTGCGCACCCACATGATCATCTCACATGTTAGGGAGATAAATTAAAATCAATTCAAGCTACCTGCTACACATTTTTTCAAAATAAAAGAATGGTACTGAAAGGGCGTTAGAGGAATCTAGCGTAACCAAGTCCCCGTATCTAGAGTCTCTAGTTCGCAGGAGTAAAGCAAATTTCCCATTACTTTACTTGGGTTTCTAATCGACCCACCAAAAACTGATTAGTGGCGACTCCTAGTTAAAAAATAATTGTATGTTAAGAACTTGAACTTAAGTCGCGAATTGGTATGGGCTTGGGAGAGCTCGAGCTAAGTCTAGGCTTAGCAATCTATTAGCCAAACCTTAAGTGGTTCATCCCCAAAAATTTGGTCGCGACAATGAACCAATAGCAAACAAATAGAGAAGAAAATTGTAGTTTCACTCTCTTTTGGAGATGAACATTAAAGAGAATTGATGTAGAGGAAATTTGAGTTAATTGATTGTTCAAAATACCTCTTGTAAAGCCTAATTTGGTATGCTGACCAAAAAAAAAAAAACTAATTTTGTCTAGTATACCCGACATTACTTAAATATTTTTATGGATCAAAGGGACTAATTATATTCATTCCTTTTCTCACCATGATAACCCATGAGAAGTTTCCATATTGACAATTTCATGAATTAAGCAAAGTAGGTGAGTCACCTAAAACTTTTAATTAAGCAAAGTCTTAGTAAACAAATGATACATACCTCATTCATCTTTGTTGAACCTCGGGCAGTAACTTACAGTGAGTTCACAAGATTTTGGCACACCCAACTTGCTCTCCAGTGATTCACACTGATTGAAATCCAATCTTTTTAGATTATGTAAATTAGACAGATCAGATTCGTTTAAGCTTTTGATGGAATTACAGTTCCAAATCCATAGTGTCCACAATGATTTCAATTCTCCCAGACCCTGAATCTCAATTAGGTGAGGGAATTGGTGCAAGTACAAATGCTGGATCTTCTTCAGACAAGGCAGAATGGGAAAAGTCTTAAGCAATGGATTGTCAAATATCATCAATTCATTGAAATTTTGTAGCTTTCCAAACCCATCGAAACGAATCTCGCCTAGCGAATATCTTTCAATAATCAATCTTGACAAATTCTCCAATTTGTAAAAGAGCAACCAATCTATGGTGATTGGACATCGACTAAAGTCAAAGGTTGAAGCCTGGATGGAAGCCTGATAAGAGATCAGGGTTTGGCATAACTTACAAAGAGTTCTTGTAACTGAGAGAGGGAACTCAAATCAGTAGGAGGTAAGGTCATTTTTCCAACCCACGGGGTCAACTTTCTTAGAGCACTTGCTCTCAAAAGCCCCTCCATGTTGGGTTCTTGTACTATTGTTCCGATTATATCAAGATGAACTAAATTGGTTAGGTTGGAGAAGTCAAGGATTGTGGTCAATGAGTCCAATGAAAAGCTTAACGACCTTAGATTCTTAGAAAGCTCTGGCAACTGTTGAATTGACCTACAATCCCATAAATTAAGTTTTTGGAGATTTGTAAACCGATTGATAGTTGTCGGCAATCTACTAAAATAGCCACCGATAAATCTAGAATTTTCAATGAGGATGGTGCCTCGATTTCACTTGGAATTTCCCCCTCCAAGTGCTCACATGAGGCACTCAACTCTTCGAAATTTTCCAACATTCCTATAGTTTTTGGAAGTTCACTTATGCAGCTAAGATCTAGATTTAGTGCCTTCAACCTTTTGAGATTTCCAATACAATTAGGTAAGCTCCTGATGCGTGAAAGACTCAAATCCAACTTGACCAATGATTGGAGCCTCCCAAATGAGTCTGGTAGCTTTTTTAAATATCCATTTGGGATCATAAAAATTTCCAACCTTTCTAAGTTCCTAATGGAATAAGGTAATTCTCTCACACTTGTATGTCCAACATTCAACTCAGGTAGTGACTCCAATTGTCCAATAGAATTAGGGAGCTTTTGCCATTCCCAACATGACAAGATTAGATGCTTCACATTCACTAGATTACCAATCGAGTGAGGCAACACTGAAAATTCTTGAGAAAATATTTCTAAGTAATCAAGATGTTGTAAAATGCTTATGGACTTGTCGATCTTTCCAAGTTGATTGCATCTAAGGATTAATCTCTAATATGGAGATTGTGGAGAACTTCAGTGTTTTCTAAGTAATGGACAATCTAGGAGTTTTAGGACTTTCAACTATTTTGCTACCTATAAAGTAATTAAGCTGAAACTTAGAAAAGAAAAAGAGTAAATGTAATGCAAAAGTATGTCATAAAATCATACCATGATTTGACGCCATCCTCCCCAGTCTTTATTAATATTATTCCCAAAAAGCTCAAGAACTGCTAGGTTCTCCAACCCAAAGTTGGCAGCAAGGAATTTTGATGGGCAATTATGCCAAGAGAGCCATCTTAACTCGGAGAAATGATCCTTAAAGTCTCCTTGGAAGTTTCCATGGTCCAATTGAAGGAATCTAAGATTGACCATCCTTGCAAATTCCTTGTGTTTAAATCTATATGTTGCATCCGGTTCAGGTGTACCGAGATTAAGTGCCACTATGTTCTTGGTTCCCTAGAAGATAAAAGTTGTAAGGACCCGGGCCCCCACTGTGTGATATTGTCTGCTTTGGGTCACCCACCCTGGCGCGGACGAACCGCCATCCCAGCCACGGTCTTTTCCCTCACGGTTTTAAAACGCGTCACCTAGGGACAAGGTTGCACTTGGCCATTCCTTTCCCCAAACTGATATTGTCCTCTTTGGATGGGATTGCACGAAGCCATTTCCCTCCCTCAAGGCTTCGTTTTCAACGCAGCGGAAGCGTACGTGAAACGCGTTATGCAGGGGCAGAGGGCCATCCCGTGGGCCTTCCCTCTCCCAAGCCATAATATTGTCCTCTTTGGACGGGATTGCACGAAGCCATTTTCCTCCCTCAAGGCTTTGTTTTCAACGCAGCGGAAGCGTACGTGAAACGCGTTATGTAGGGGCAGAGGGCCATCCCACGGGCCTTCCCTCTCCCAAGCCATAATATTGTCCTCTTTGGACGGGATTGCACAAAGCCATTTCCCTCCCTCAAGGCTTTGTTTTCAACACAGCGGAAGCGTACGTGAAACGTGTTATGCAGGGGCAGAGGGCCATCCCGCGGGCCTTCCCTCTCCCAAGCTATAATATTGTCCTCTTTGGACGGGATTGCACGAAGCCATTTCCCTCCCTCAAGGCTTTGTTTTCAGCGCAGCGGAAGTGTACATGAAATGCGTCGGCAGTACGAAGGGACGAACTAAGATCGCCTCGGCAGTACGCGGGCGAGGCTAAGGGCATTTCTCCTGTCTCACATCGCTTAGGGGGGAGTCTTGGGAGCCTTTATAAGGCTTGGGTCCCTTAATACGTGTAACACGTTTTAAAACCGTGAGGGAAAAGACCGTGGCTAGGATGGCGATTCGTCCGCGCCAGGGCGGGTGACCCAAAGCGGACAATATCACACAGTGGGGGCCCGGGTCCTTACAAATGGTATCAGAGCCGACTCCCGCAGCGTGTGGGGCCACAGCGAGGGCGCTGTGCCTTAAGGGGGGAGAATGTGACGACCGAGACCCGGGGCAGTACGGAGGGACGAACTAAGATCGCCTCGGTAGTACGCGGGCGAGGCTAAGGGCATTTCTCCTGTCCCACATCGCTTAGGGGGGAGTCCTGGGAGCCTTTATAAGGCTTGGGTCCCTTAATACGTGTGACGCGTTTTAAAACAGTGAGGAAAAAGACCGTGGCTGGGATGGCGGTTCGTCCGCGCCAGGGCGGGTGACCCAAAGTGGACAATATCACACAGTGGGGGCCCGGGTCCTTACAAAAGTAGCAACCAATGAGTACATGTGTCAATTTGAGTTGACGTTAGATTCAAAAGGTAATGATACTAATGGATGGAGAAGAAAACATTTAGAGGTAAAACTTACCTTTTTTCTTTGCACCAAATGGAAGGCATCCTTGGGTAACTAGAGCCTACTACCCCTTAAACGTATGTTGCAGCTTTCCTAATGGACAATATCTCGCCCGAGGTCTCTAAGTTGGTCATGCATCCATAATTCATCGTAACCTATGATCTTTATCAAAGACATACGTGTGAGGATATTGACTTCAATTTTGGTGGGATACCCAAAAACCGCGTCCCTATATTTAATTGCAATTGTTTTCTCTTGATTAATAAAGAAACATGCAATATCAATATATATTTGTTGTTGATTAGGGTCCAATGTTTCATAGCTTATCATCAACTTCTTCTTGACATCCTTGTTTATCACCTTCTTTAACTTAGATAGAACATTTTTCCGTGTACTCTGGCATTTTCCACGAAGTGTGGAACCTACGACATCAAGAGCCAATGGAAGTCTTCCAAGTGCATTGATTACCTTTTCGAAATATCGATGTAATCACCTGGAGGCTTGGCACATCCCAAGGCACGCTCAAAAAAAAAGTCGAAGAGCATCATCCCAATTCATCTCTCGGTATAGTGTAGAATAAAAAATGTGTAGTATATGAGATTAGGGCATTGTGATCTTCACCTTCCTTTACTAGGAATTCAATATTCCTTGTTGTTATGATGATTCTACTACCCTCACCATACCAGTTTGGTTACCAACAAGTCTCATGATTTGGTCTCAGTTGTCAATGTCATCAAGAACAATGATGACTTTCTTCCCATGGAACCTCGTCTTGATCAGATGAGCCCCCTTCATCAATGAAGGAGAGGTTTTTTTTTTTTTTATTTTTTTGGTCGAAGCATCGAAAATATATTACTAGGAAAACACCATACAACCTGCAGCTAGGGCGTTCGTGCAAATTAAATCCCTAAGATGGGACGAAGGAAACAACGCTAAATTTCTACAAGAGGAAGAAAGAGGATGGGCTTTACAGGCCCAATCAGCAACTGAGTTAGCTTCTCTCGGGCAAAACCCTAGGGATAGGTTCAAAAACAGGGAGAAGAGGAAAGCCGCCTCAGAGAATATGGCTCAATCCTTCCATGGCGGCATCTTCCGTTGATTCACGATCTCAACAAGGGAAAGATTGTCCGATTCCACCATGATCTTCTGGTGCTGGAGGCCGTGGTTGAGCAGATACCGAAGTGCCGAAGAGAGAGCTTGGGTCTCTACCTGCAAGGCTGAAGAAGCAGCAACACTTTGGGAAAAACCTTCGGTGAGTTTGCCTTGATAGTCCCTGCAGATGTAGGCTATTTTACCTTCCTTTTTACTTGGTTCATACGAGCCATCTATATTAACTTTGAGAACACCCAGATCCGAGGGTCTCCAGAGGAGATCTTGAGCTGATGACGATTTCATTTTAGAATTACAGGAAGGGGCGGACAGCCGATCTACTTGGGAGTGGACCAGCGCTGCCTCAGCAACCAGGTTTGGATCAGGAGTTGATCTTCTGAAGATGAAGTAGTTTCGAGCTTTCCAAATCTGCCACAACACATTGGATATTAAGGCAAGGCGAGTCGAGGGGTTGTGATGCCCAATAATTGATATGAGCCAAGAATCTAGATGCCAGATGGTGCTAGAAGTGATGGTGATACGAATCTTGTGATGAGACCACACACTTTGCGTCCAAGGACAAAGCAAAAAGGTATGTTCAATAGTTTCCAGAGTCTGTTAATTGCAAAGTATGCAGCAAGGATTACTGATAATATGACGGCAATACAGGTTGTCTCTGGTTGCGAGGGAATTGCTGCAAACCGACCACAGGAAAGAGCGGATCATCGGAGCAATGGGCATCTTCCACATCATACGCCAAAGACAGGTAGGAGTTTGGTAAGAAGTAGAAGCTTCCTCATTAGATTGAGCTGTTGTTGTCTGGTTAAGAACATGGTATGCAGATTTAACTGAATAATCGTCGTGTGTTGTAGCTGTCCAAATGAGCTGATCCTGAGTGCAAGTAGACCGTAGCTGGATATTTGTGATTTGTTTGATGATTTGCTCATCATAAAATTGATTCAAAAGGTCTGTCGCGACCAAATTTTCGGGTGTGAATCACCTAGGGTTTGGCTAATGGATTGTTAAGCCTAGACTTAACTCGGGCTCTCCCAAGCCCATACCAATTCACGACTTTAGGTTCGAGTTTTTAACATGCAAATGATTTTTAACTAGGAGTCGCCACTAATCTATTTTTGGTGGGTCGATTAGAAACCCAAGTAAAGTAATGGGAGACTTACTTTACTCCTGCAAGCCAGAGATTCTAGATACGGGGACTTGGTTACGCTAGATTTATCTAACGCCCTTTCGGTACCTTTTCTTTTTATTTTTGAAAAAATGTTTGGTAGGCAGCTTGAATTGATTTTAATTTATCTCCCTAACATGTGAGGTGATCATGCGGGTGCGCAATCCACCAATTTAACACCCAAGAAAAACAATAAATTGCAAAACTTACCTCAAAGCAGCAAAAGCATTTGCAATGTTAAATTAAAATCCACATCAACAATCCTAGATATGGTTTCTAATTAACATGCGATTTTCTCTTTTTCTTAGTTTTCACTTTATTTAATGGAATTTAATCTATATGCAATGCATACTAATAGCCTAATATGGCATGGCAAAATGATCTAAATTATATGACATGAAATGCAATAATTGCAACTTAAATGACCTAATATGCAAATTTAAATTAAATGGTCCTAGAATGCAAATTGATTAACATGCACTTAATTTTTTTGGATTTTTTATCTGGAATTTTGAATTAATAAAAGCCCTAATTGAACTACCTAAAACGAATAATTTTCTAATTCATGTTTAGGATTAATTTAAATTAACCCTATTTTGACTTAGAAAAAAATTTCTTTATTTTTTTGTTTTTTTTTTTTTAAAAAAAAGGTGCCAAGTTTTCTAAGAATGAAATTATCTAAATCTAATCCTAACCTATTTGAAAAAAAAAAATTCTAAAAAATATAATCTTAAAAATGTGATTCCAAAAAATCTAACACTAGCCTAAATGTCTTATTTACTAAATCTATATATCTAATTCTGCAGGCTCATGCAAGATTTTGATTTTTTTCATTTTGATTTTATGATTTTTTATTTTTCTAAAAAATGCAATTTACCCTAAAAAGTGGAAGTAATTTATCCTAAGATATTTGAATGAAATTCCTAACCAAATTAAAATTCTATCCAATTTAAACTAGGGATTTGGTTATACTAAATCTTAATTTAAACTAAGACATTATTTTAATTCAGCGATTTCTAGCCTAAGATGCAACCGATCTAAAATATTGATCTAAATTTAAAATTAACATGCAATCCTACTCTAATATGCCTAATGATTTTTATTTGTTTTTTTATTAATCAAAATTTGATATGCAATTCAACTAGCATTCTAAGTGAATTTTGCTTTCTTTTGTTTTTTCTTTTTTTTATGACCTAATTAAAATCCCTAATCTAAATATGCAAGACAATAAAAACTAATCCTAGTTTAAGATTTTTTTTTGGTTTTTTATTTTGTTTTGAAATTAACCATTTCTAATAATTAAACATGCAACCTAAATTAATTGATTTTTTGGTTTTTTTTTTTTTTTTTGAAAATTCATGATAACTAGAATGCTTAGCCTAAATGTGCAAATAACCCTAAACATGCAATATTCTAACTCAGACATATTTCAATATAAACAAGGCAATCAAGACAATCCAAAATTATCCAGAAATATCACACATCGTTCAGATCAAGGGACAATATTTCACTAGTAAAATTGATAAATTGATCTTAAGCCTTAAAGATCAAAATATCAATTTTATTCCCGCTTGATTAATTATTTCGTCTAAAGCCTTATAGACGAAATAAAAAATCTGGCGCGGTTGCGAATTAGGGGATAAATTGGAATTTCCAATCACGTATCAAAACCTAATCATACTAAAAAGAATACATAAAAATAAAATAACAATAAAACAATAAAAATAAGTAAATAAATAGAAGAAAAGCTACCTAAATTAAAATTTTCCCTTTTTGCTTTTTCTCTTTTTTTTTTTTTTTTTTTTTTAGGGCAAAGTGATTTGTCAAGAATGGGGAATTACCGGTGAGAGCTTCCGGCGATGGGGATCAACGGTGACGGACTCCGGCGAGGGCACCGGGAGTGGCGCAACGGCAGCACGGCACCAAGGGGCTTCGGAATCAACACGGGGAGACGAGGGCAGCACTGACGGTGAGACTCGCAGCGACGAAGGCAAGTCCACTATGGGCGAAACACCGCACGTCAAGAGGCAATGGAATTTCTAGGACGATGGGGCGTCGATGTAGTAGACCACCGCCAAAAAAGATTACAATAAACTAAGCTTTCGTCTTTCAATGTTGACCAAGCAATCCCATGCAGGGAGAGACGAATTCCACCACCTTGACCAAAAACCAGAAACAAGTCACCGCCTTGCTCTTCCTTGCGCCTCACTCGACCCTTTTATTTCGATCAAGACCGAGCCGGCTCCTTGCCGAGCGTCTTCTCTTCTCAATTTCTCAAGCGCGTTGCTCGATTTTTTTTTTCCCTTTAACTCAACGGAAGGCCCCCCCCTTTATAAGCCCAAAAAAATGAATATTTGGAGTATATTTAATTTCTAATTTTATTCATGCACGATACCCCTGGATATATCATCGAAATATTTTCGCATATTCTATCCAAAATTTCCCTTTGCGCAAAACCACATCTCCTATTGTATATTGCCTAAATCTATAAAAATCTTAACAAAATAAAACAAAATATAACAAAATCAAAAAAATAAAATCTGCCTAAACTATATGCCATGCATTTTTTATTTTTTATTTTTTTTTATTTTTCAGCAAAAATCAACCCCAAAAATTTAGGTGTCAACAAGGTTTGTCTTCCAAGTACCGGTAGACGGTCAATAAGATCAGCTACTAGTAGGGGTTCTTGTTGGGCTTTTGGTCCACCGAGAATGCCCATGGGGAGCCATCTGTCTTCTCTTATATTTATTTTGGTACCATCCCCGACAGACAAACAAACATGATTAATAATAGCTTCCCTCCCACTTAAGAGGCTCTGCCAGCCCCAAGATGGGCGAGAACCTTTATCAGCTTGCATAAAAGAAGAGGAGTGAAAATATAATCCTTTAAACAATCTCCTCCATAAAGAACATGGTTGCTGTAGGAGGCGCCACAAGCATGGCTTTATTAAAATTGATCAGATTTCTGAAGCCCAAACCTCCAATTTCCTTCCTGTGTTGTAGTGTCTGCCAGCTTAGCCAATGAATTCCAAACTTGCTAGCATCATTATTCCACCAGAACTTAGCCATACACTGCTCAATAGTTCTACATAGTGAAATAGGGATTTTAAAAACAGACATGGCATAACACGATATAGCTTGAATTACTGACTTTAGCAGAATTTCCTTCCCACCCTTTGATATCATTTTCTCCTTCCATCCCTCCAATCTGGCCTGAATTTTACTTATAAGCCAAGAAAACATATCCTTCTTTAATCTGCCCAATCAGTATGAATCCCTAAATATTTGCCATATCTCTCTAATACAGGAACTCTTAATTCACTTGCCAGGTTCAACTGTAAAGAAAAAGGACAAGATGGGCTAAAAAAGACACCTGATTTGTTTCAGTTTATGGCTTGTCCAGTGGCCAAACAACACTGGTTTAACAAATTAAAGAGGTTTTGGCATTCTATCGTGGTATCATCAAGAAAGAAAACAGCATCATCGGCAAAAATAAATGTGATAAAGTGGGACTCCAATGGTTTAACTTGATTGATGTCTTTGAGGAAACCCATGTCAATAGCATTTCGGATAAGATAGGACAACAAGTTGGCTATAAGTATAAATAAATATGGGGATAAAGGATCTCCCTGACGTAGCCCTCTGGTGGGATGAAACTGCTGTAGATAATCTCCATTCATTTTAACACAGAAAGATGTAGTAGAAATGCACTATAAAATCAGATGAACCCAATGGGAATGGAAGCCTAACCTGAGTAAATAAGCCCGTAAGAAATCCCATTCAACATGGTCGTACGCTTTGCTCATGTCAAGTTTTAGAACAGCTTGAAAATGTCTTCTCCTTCTTCTTGATTTAATCTGATGTATGACTTCCTGAACAACTAAAATATTATCTTGAATCTGCCTACCTCCCACAAATGCACATTGTTCCTCAGAAATTAAGGTAGACAGTAAAGGTTTTAGTCTGTTTGCAAGCACTTTTGATATAATCTTGTAAGCATAATTACATAGACTGATGGGGCGATACTGATCCAGGCTTTCGGGGTTAGGGTTTTTGGGAACTAAAGTGATAGCAGTTCGGTTTAGATCAGCCGGTAACAAACCAGAGTGGAAGAAATTCTGAACTGCCTGAAAAATGTCCATTTTAATAATATCCCAATAAGTTTGATAAAATAATCCATTCAAACCATCAAGTCTTGGGGCTTTGGAAGCCCCTAATTGAAAGGTAACCTCTTTAACCTCTTCAATCGTCACTGGTGCTAATAGATTTGCATTCATATCAGGAGTAACTACCTGAGGGCATTGGTCTAATACCGATCATAATTTCGAGGGCTTGAAGTAGTATATAGCTGTGCAAAGTAGGAAGTAGTCATTTCATGTAGCTTGCCAGGATCACGAACCCAATCCCCGTTTTCATCCCACAATATACTAATACGGTTTCTTTGACGCCTTTGGATAGTTGTAGCATGAAAGAATCTGGTATTACGATCCCCCCCCACTTTAACCGGTTTATCCTTGACCGCATCGCCCAAAATTGTTCTTCTCTTTGCCAGCATTGTTGAATTTTCGCTTTTAAAGCTGTGATTTGTGCTTGATCCCCGAGTTATTAAGTTGATTTGTCAAAACCTACAATTTCTGCTCTAACTTAGTAATCCTTTGTCTGTTTTGCGAGGATCTCCGACGACTCCAATGGGATAAAGCATTGGTTACTGATCGAATTTTAGCCAAGAGAGAGGACTTCTGAGCCCAACCAGCATTCCAAGATTTAGCAACAACTGAGGAGCATTCAGCATCTTGGTTCCAAAATGTTTCAAAGGTAAAATACCTTTTTCTTCGATAAGCACACCCTGTAGAAATTTAACGGTAGAGGACTGTGGTTAGATCCTATCACAGGAAGAACAGTCATCTGAGCATTAGGGAAGATCTCCCGCCAATAAATATTGCAGACTGCCCTGTGCAGACGTTCCTTCACCAAGGCTTCCCCATCGCGGTTGTTGGACCAAGTATAAGCACAACCATGTGTAGGAAGATCTAACAAACGACAATCATCAAGCACAGCTTGAAAAGAGGATATGTGGTAAGTGTCTGGTGGCCTAGATCCCAATTTCTCCCATCTATTCAAAATTTCATTAAAATCTCCAATGCATACCCAGGGGAACATGTTAAGATAGCTAATTTGCCGCAACTCCTGCCAAATAAGTTGATGAGCTTGAAAAATTGCGGGTGCGTGAAGACAAGTAATCCTCATGGTTCTATGCTCTGAGCGAACCTGACAGAGGAAGTCAAAATAATGAGGAGAAGAGGTAAACTCAAACAACCTCAGGCTATCATTCCAAAAGAGGGCCAACCCTCCAGCTGAACCCATCGGACTACACAACCGATGATTAAAAAAAAAAAAAAAAAAAAAAAAAACCCAAGGTACGCTTCAGTCTAAGTAGGACCTCATCAGAGTTTTTCGATTCCATCAAAAAGAGCAAATCAGGCCTTTCTCTAGCCACTAGGGCCTTTAAGGCTTGGACTGTCAGGGGATTGCCCAACCCCTGACAGTTCCAACTAATAAGCTTCATCTGTTCCTTGGTGGCTATTCGGCCAGCCACCGATGCCCATGGACTAACCTTTCCTGCCTCAAGAATTGGCGTGTCAAGTAACGCTGAATCATCATAGTCTATCGAAAGAGATGCAGGTAAGTCATACGGTGCATACCTACGTGGTTTCTTAACGGGGCCAACTCTACCACTCGGCGAACACCTTTGCCTTTTTTTGCTTGCTGAATTGAGAGTTGCATTTGTACACCTTTTTGCTTTTCTTCTGCAGGGATGAGAGCTGTGGTCGTGTAATGACGAGGCTGGGGAACTGGGCCAGGAACCACGAAGCAATCCCTTGGAATAATGGAAGTATCTGGTTGAGATGAAACAACTGCATTGGGGGCGGGTGAGGGAGGTAGGGGCAGAGGTTAAGCTATAGTATGAGGCGTCTCAGGTACTGTCTCCTCATAATCTTCCTCAACAGTTGATCCGTCATAATAAAACTACCAATATGGACTATATTGTTGAAGTTCAGCTTTAAGCCAGGGTCCATATGGAGTTTTCTCATCATCAGAGAACATACTTTCTTTATAAGAGACAAACTGGCATGAATCTGCATAGTGTCCCAATCGCCCACAAGAATAATAGTAATGAGGTAGCTTTTCATACCTAAAGTCCAGCCAAAAGGTTCTGTTTCTGAATTTTATTAAATGCCCTGTCTGCAAAGGTTCGGATATCACTAATTCGACTTTTGCCCTCCCAGCCCGTAGGGCAAAACCAGTGACAAAATCGGACTTCACCTGCAGAACCTTTCCTACAGTACTAACAGCCCTATGGATCATCTCATCTGTGCAACATTCTAGAGGAAGGCCAACCACCTGGACCTAGAAGGCGCATGTAGAGAAATCGTAGCAATGTAAGGGGGTATTCTCCACCCAAGGCTTAAAAATGATTAGATGGCCTGAGAATTGCCACGGGCCATTATCTAGTACTCTTTGTCTTTCAGATTGAGATTTAAATTTTGCTAAATAAGTCCCTGCTTCCCTCTGCAGAATATCGACATGTTCTACTCTCCAAGCCCTCTTCAAAGCAGTCTGGAAAGCTTGGAAATTAAGCGAGGGATTAGAAGCAATCTTACCAATCATAGTTAGTTTGCACTCCTCCACAACTTCAGGTGAAGGCTCGACCCGCCATTCCTCAATTTGCTATTCAGTACATAATCTTCCCAATTTCCGACAGAGAGCCGCGACTTTAGATGCATCTGGGTCATTCTCACGAGACATGGCCAGACCTTCGAGAGCAAACACCCCTAAACACTGAAGTCAGAATCAGAGGCGAAAAGGTGACATGCAGATTACACAACAGAGACCTCGGAGTGAGTAAAAAAAGTAGTCGAAGGGCGAAAAGTGCAAGGATGGTGACATGCAAGAGGACAGGGAGAGCTGGGTGACCGGGCATCAAGGGAAAATGGGCTAGATGGGGACGAAAGGGGAAAGACGACAAAGAGGAGACCAACTCGAGGTCGCCATGGATGAAGCTAAAGGTACGAGACGGAAAAGAGGTACATAATTAGAGAAAGGCTACCCAGCTGGTAGAGAGACTCAACAAAACGAGAGAAAAGCTACAATTTTTTTTTTTTTTTTTGTAAATTTAGTATATCTTGAGTCCGGACATCTTTAAGAAAACAGCAATGACCCAAAAACTGAGGGGAGATTTGCCTGAAGACAAGCCTCGGCCAATGTTGTCTTTCCAATACCACCCATACCATGAATCGTGATGAATCTCACATCAAATGCTACTAGATCTAATTGCTCCATAATTTCATCCATCTGATCCTTAATTCCCACCGAATGATCAGGCATGTCTATCCGTCTTGTCCATAACAAATTAGAAACCTCCTTGATCGTGAGATTCTTAAGTTCATCTAGGCTTCCACATAATATACAACCATCTCAGATTCAAAAACCACATATATGGAAACTTTGCACGCATTTCATGGCACTGGAAGTTTATCATCAAGTTTGAAGTTATTTGCTTTAAAAGAAACGAATATACAAAAAGTGAACTTTCAAGCTGTGAGCTGTTTGAAAACCAAAAAACGAAGAAAACATATATATATATATATATATATATATATATATATATATATTATTTTTTTGGTTTTTTGGTCGGCAGAAAACATATATTTTCAAGAGGAGGTGGAGGGACCTTATTCACAATTGAAAGCTATTGCTGTCAAGGTTCTTTGGTCCAGTAAATGGTGGGAAAAGGTTATTTCGCGACTGAGGGTCTAGTTGAGCTTCGACTAAAAGTCGCTCTAGCATATTGTCACCGAATCAAAGCTACGTGTGGTTGTGTTTGAGCAGGTTGTGCACCTCCAATCCATTCCATTCCCTTACATCTTATGGAAAAATTACCAAATCAGTATTAAATATATTATATACCATTTTAGTCTCAAACTTTCTAATGTAAATCTTTACATAAAATTTCAATGTTGTATAATGTTAAGCAAAGATTTATGACTATATTGACAAAATTGAAATGTTTAAAATCAAATTAACACTTGTACAATTTTGGATAGATTTGATAATTATCCTCCATTTCATTTTATACATTTTACACCGGTTAGTTTCTTCTTGTCGCACACACCAGTTAGTTTCTTCTTGTCGCACATAGCTGATATCAAGACCTCTAGAAGTTTGGCTAAATATCAAGTCCTTGGTAAACTAGACTTGATCAACTCTTCAAGCATTTGGGATGAGTTTGAAGGTTAACGTAAATATAATTTAAAAAAACAAAAACAAAAACAATAACAAAAAACTCACAAAGCAATTACCTTTTAGTACTAGAGTTAGTAATTTTGAAATGTGGAGTAAGCAATGTGGTAAGTTGCACAAATATTGTAAATTGACAAACGATCTAATAAATTTAATGAATAATTCACATTAAAGCTTGTATGCAAGAACTGGTCAGTAAATTAACGTGAAAAGAAGTTGGTAAGATACGAGTTAAAGTTCGTAATTTCATATGAAAACTGACAACTATAAAACTAGGGACAGGCATGGGGTATGGGAAATTTGCACCCCGCGGTGGCCCTTTTGGACGAGGCAAAAATTTTGTCTTGAAAATTGCCTCACAGGGAATTTTACTCGGCACGGTTGGGCATGGGCATTAGCCCTTCCTGTTCTCGAAGATTGAAACTATTACTGTGTTTAATGAAGGACGGAAACAATAGGGTTTAATGAAGAAAGATGAAATGGGTTAATACCCTGAAAAACCCCAACTTGGTACACTTGTGACAAATTTACCCCAAAATATTTTTTTTACCACAAAAAACCCCAAACTGGTATACCTTTGACAAATTTACCCCAAACTGGTATACTTGTGACAAATTTACCTTCTGTTAATTTTTGTTAAATTTTATTATCAAATTATTAAGTTAAATGACACGTGACAATTGACTAGTATACCAATTTAGGATTTTACGATCCGTTTGTCGAGTTTACAATTTTTATGATTTTTTTGTTGTATTAATCCAATTTAGCGAAGGGTATATTTGTCACAAATTTATCAGTTTGGGGTTTTCTGCGGTCGAATAAATTAGTTTGGGGTAAATTTGTCATAAATATACCAATTTAGGGTTTTTTATGGTCAGTCGGGGTAAATTTGTCACAGGTGTACCAGTTTGGGATTTTTCATGGTCAAAAAAATAGTTTGGGGTAAATTTGTCACAAGTGTACCAGTTTGGGGTTTTTCAGGGTATTAACCCAAGATGAAAGTAAGCATAGAATAACGACTAGGGTTTATAGAAAAAACTATCACAAACTAGGGTAGAGAGTAGTTACATATCTCAAGGTAATTAAAATGGTTAAATTTCTTACCCATTTTCTAGAGGTTCCTAGATTTCTCTATCGGTAACTACAACTACCTAGAAGTCCCTTAATTGAATTTTTGGTTAATTAAGATCTGGGGCCATGAATAGGTCCATGGTTAAAGCAAGGGCAATAACCATTTTTTTTTTTTTTCACTTTTAACTGGACAGAAATGGGTTCAATATTGGCAAACTTTAGATCACTCCTAAGACGAATGTTCAGTTTAGGGCTGTAGATTTTGTCTATGCACAATTGGCCACTAGAGACGCCTATGACCCCTGCCCCATTATGATGAAAGTAAAAGCCCAAGATTGATAATACACCTAAATCTAGGTCGGTTCTTCACAAACTAATTAAGATGCAATAAGATATATATGAGAAGATTGAACGTCTCACATATGACCTATAGCTTCCTCTTATGGGCATGTAAAACTATCATTATGAAGAAGCTCTGTTATTTTTGTGTAACTCGTGTATGACCATAATTAGCCGGTTACCTCAAGCAAAACAGTAGCAAGGCATATGAATTCCCTACGGCCGAAAAGGAATCTACAGGGATCGGTTTCTTCCTCTTGGCCGTGGATTTTTGGATATTGCAAAGACTTAGTCTATGCTATAATCTCTTTTTATTCCCGCACATTTTTACGTTTCCCTAAAGCACATCAAACACTAACAACTTTTAACTAACTCCAACCATTAATGGCTCGGAACACATAAAGAAGCTCGTTATTGAGCCCTCTTATTTTGGGCCGATTCTTCTTCAGCTTTCATTAGCATAACAAAAGGAAGAAATTTACAAGAAAACATTGCAGGCATAGGGTCGGGAAAATTGCACCAAAAGTCCTTAACTTTAGCAAATAAGTTCACTAAAAGCCCTAAAATTCATCCCGAAAAGGCAATCGAGTTCTAAAATTTGCAAAAAGTGTAACCAAATCTTAAAACTTGTCAAATTAGTTCAATTGAGTCATTCCGTTAACTCCGTTCAATTAAGCTAACTGAAAATGCTGGTGTGTCTTATTTTATTATTTTCTTAAGACATGTGGCGATGATGTGGCGTCCACCAAGTGTCACATCGGGAATAAAATTTTAAAAATACAAAAAAATTAGATTAAAAAATAAAAAAGCTAAAAAAAATTTAAAAAGAAAAAAAAATCAAGTCGTGGCCAAGCCTAGCCCTAGGCCTTCTTGAAGCCTAGGGACCCTCGTCGGGGCATGCCAAGACCTTGCCCAAGGCCGACGAAGGCCCAGGCAACCTCCGCCGACTCCTCCCAATGGCTGTAGCAGTGGCCATTGGCAAAGGCTTGGCCAAGCTGTGGGGGTGAGTTTCTTTTTTAAAAAATTTATAGCTTTTTATTTTTTAATCCAATTTTGCTTGTAATTTTTAAATTTTTCTGATGTGGCACTTGGTGAGCACCGCGTAGTTGGCACGTGTCTAATAAATAATAAAATAAGACATGTCAGCATTTTCCGTTAGCTAATTGGACGGAATTAACCAAAGGATCCAAGTGAACCAATTCAATAGGTTTTAGACCTTAATTGCTATTTTTACAAATTTTAAAACTCGATTGCATTTTCGTGACAAGTTTTAGGACTTTCAATGCACATATCCCCTAACTTTATGTATGGAATGCAATTGAAGTTAAGAAACTTAATTTTTTTTTTCACACTTACATGGTCTTACTATTTTATCGAATCTTAAATCTTCGTGGATATCTTGGTTTTTTGGCATTATAGATTAATTAATTAAGTTGATATACCTTAACGTTAATTGTTATCAAAAGTGAAAATTCAATTTGTGCAAGAAAACTCGCCCTCTGAGCAAAATTTCTTGCTGCCCATTGCGTCAAATCCAACTATACATTACATAAGGTTGGACAGCAGCAACCTGAATCTAATTATTCTTTAGAGGGGGAAAAAATTGAAGATGTCAATAAGAAAATATCATTATGGAGAAGCAAACAATACCCATGATCTTTTAGATTCCTTCTTTTAATTTTGGCAACCGCTCTCAAAGCCTTCTTCCACTTCTTTACTAAATCCTTCTCTGAGTCACTCTTGTGCTTTCGGAGGGCTTTCCGATATAAATTAGTCTTAAGCTTGACATCATCCACATCCACATGATAGAAGATAGGGAGGATCACTTTCTCATTGTTATCTCTCAATGACTCCGCTATGCATGCCAGCTCATGGAGACACCACTTACTTGAAGCATAGTTCTTGGAGAAAATTGGGATGTAAATTCTAGAGTCATTGATCGCTTGCAAGAGGCTGCCTTCAATCTCTTCACCAAATCGAAGCTCTTCATTGTCTTTGAAAGTGCAGATCCCCATGCGGATCATGTCATTGTAGAGAGAATCAACGATGGTTAAGCAAGTGTCAGGCCCTCTGAAGTTGGGGAATACCTCATAACCCCTCCTTAATCCGTCATCACGGCTAGTGCTTGTTGGAGATGCCATTTCCGTTTCTTTTCCCTCCCTCTTTCTCTTCATTACGTGAGGACAATGGCTTTGATCTTGGAATTGAGTCCGATCCTTGTAACAACCTGGCAAAAAGCAACAGAATGAGATCGCTCACTTACTTCCGCTACATTCACCTGTAAAAAAGACCATTTAGATTCGCACAAAATAGGAGGTTGAGGCAGCAATTGATCAAAGACTCCGAAGAGGAAGAGGTCGTCTTGGGGATGTTTATTTTAGCTGAAGTGCAACATGATTGAGAGTATATGGAAGCATGTAATTGATCATATGGAAACAGATAGCTCATATGTAATTATCACACGCATGAACACAAGTTGTCCTGTGTAAGTCACAATTCTATACAGTCAAGCTATCACTGACCATGTCTTCATCTTCTAACAACTTGATAACAAACAGAGTGAGATCGCTCACTTCCACTACGCTTGCCTGGAAATTACTTGCGGCCTTCCTTCACAAGTTAAAAAAAGAAAAAATTAAGCATTCAGGCTCGCGCCAAATAGAAGGCCAAGTTGAGGAAATAATTGATGAAAGTCTTCAAAGAGCAGGAGGTTGTCCTGAAAATATATTTTTTTACTGCATGTTGGTTAAGTGTTGGATGTATTGGACAACTTGCCATTACTTTGTTATTAGTGTTCCTTTCGTGTGGAAGTCATCTGCGGCCTTGCTTCATAAGTTGAAAAAACCAAATCAGAGTCGCATCAAATAGGCGGCTAAGGGAAATGGTCTGACCAACTGGATGAGCGGAGTCCTCGAACGTGGTCAGTGCATGACCCGAGATTCGATGTATGTGACAATTTTTTAATAAGTATTGTCAATTTTTTATTTAAAAAAGGCTTTCCGGTAAAACCAACTCCACTTTTCGAAAAATTTGCATATATTCATTGAATGCCATGGATTCATTTTCTGGATGTTGACTTGCGATATGAAATCTGATGATCGCATGTCTTTGCATTATGAACCAAATATTACATTTTAATCAAGTATATCATGATTATGCATGTTGTCGCAACCCAGCTGAGGTGACCCTTGAGAGAATTTAATTAATTGCTGGGTGGAGACATATAACCCTTGTGCAACTTGGCACTTATACCTCGTATGGCTCACCCAAATCTTATGGACCAGAACTTGATTTCTCCTTTAATTTATGATTTAATTTTGATTAGAGCTGTCACTAATCTATTCTAGGCCGGTTGTGAGCTAAGTGAGGAAGAAGAGCTCATCCTACTTCGACAAATCAAAGTTTTTGGATGTGAGGACTTGGTTAAGTTAGTTTTGCCTAATGCCCACCATCAGTAGCCTTTTTTTCTTTTAATAAAAAATTATTTCATTCAATATATTTTCAGTTTTTATTTCTTACCATGTATAAGTACTCTTACATTAAATTTAAACAATCAATGATGAAGTCAAAGAAAAACGAAGAACATAAAAAGCAACTCAGGCAGTATCGGACAAAACAATACAACGCGCTGTGAACTATTCATAGGAATAGACATGCACTAGTCTAATAAATGAAAATTTTATAATCCATGTCATGAGAAATGAATTCTGAATACAATATGACAAAACTAGCAATAATAAAAATTGGTCTCATCCTCTAATGTACCGCGAAGAAGGCCTAAACTAATCAAAATGCTTCTTTTCATATCTTTTTATATATTGATATGACAATATTATATATACATATATATATAATTGGTGGAATATAATAAACGCGTAACCAGAAAGAGACGATATCTATACTCTTCGCCTGAAGACGGTACAGGCAAAATTGATACCTATTTGACATCTGCGTTTTCACATGTCTGCAGAAAAGACACCAGGATGCAAACTCATGTATATGAAAATGCAATATGCTGGAATTTCATGAAAAGTAACTCGAAATGTGTAACTATATTTTATGTGATGCTAAAACGGACTAATAAACAACCGGGGGGGGTGGTCCCTGACGCTTCGGCGAAGAGTAAACCAACCGGGAGTGGGCTGGATGAACACTGTTCAGACCGAAGACGGTCTGGACAGTGGACATTCGACCTATCCCCGAGTTTAAAAACAGACCCGAAGCGGACCTCGACAATTAAAACCAAAGGGACCATTGAGGACCAACCTTGAGACTCTCAAACAGACCAATAGTGTTGTTGAGTATTATCAAACTTGAGTGAAGTTAGAGTCTGAATATGGATAGTAATATGATCATATTCACTAGTGTGCAAAAATAATAAACGAAAGTTGAGAAATAGAATAAATTGCAAATAAGATTTATAATAGTTCGGTTTAGAGTAAACTTACGTCTACTCTTTCACGCTGACAGCCTACTAGCTGGATTTTACAAGTCTCTCAATAAGATGTTTTAGAAGGGAGTGATAATACTCAAGTTTGTGATATACAATCACACTTTCAATGTCTATCAAAAATAACCGCTGGGGCAAACTTCATTGGCCACCCTTTCAACATGGAAAGAGGAGGTGAGGGATTTACCTTTTTAGGGGATTAGGGTGGGGAAGATTTAGTTTCAAGTGTAGATTTCAACTTCTACGCCAAGCAAAGAGTTAGAACAAAAGTTTGAGAGTGAGAATTAAGGTAGGAGTAGAGTAGGACAGACAAAAAAAAAAAAATGCCTATCAAAGATTATTATTTGTAGCTCACGAAAGATAAGTATATAAGATTGAATTTCTCTTGGACTCGGGATTTTTTATTTTAACATCTCTCTTCTCTTTGGTACCTTGGTTTTCCTTTATACTCCTTCACTTCCAATCTAATTGTTATTCCAATCTAGTCGTTGGATAGTTTTCAAAGAATATTATCCAATCAACCTATTGGACAAAAAAGATTGAGTAGCCGTTAAGGGATAAGATTTTAATCTTCATCGATTTGGTTGCCCATAAAAGCAAATATTGGTTTCCATAAGTAGAGCTCTTTAATGAAGGAAAGTAGCTTGCCTTTGGAGTGATTATCGATCAATCAAGATGATTTGCATAGAGATTTTGTTGCAAAACAATCTTTAAAATTGAAGATCAGTCAATGCATTCTATTTTGGAAATCCAAGTCAAGTTAGTAGCTATGATGATATAAGAAGTGGGGTTTGTGTTTGAACATATCATCATAAATAGTTTTAGTAACATGATGATATTCAGCTTTTGCTAAGAATCTGAAAACAATAGGTAATATGATGATATTTGTGTATAAGCTATTACATCGATGATACTTGTATATAAGCTCTATTGATATCCTTCCTCTTGCTCTAATGACTTTTGCATATAAGTTTGCTAATATCCTCACTATTGTTCTGATGATATTCATGCAATAATATTGATGATATCCACGAAGTAATTGTCTTAAACTTCAAAGGCGATACACAAACAACAATAAATAGATTCTTAATATGATCAAAATATATATAGATTTATCCTTGATGAGTAGTTCTTGAAATAAAATACTTTTATGCATTTGTCAATATCAATGTAACCTTTGTTGAACCACCCGCCGTGGTGGCTCTGTTAGATAGGCATTAGACCTCCACCGAGGAGGTCTAGTGTTGCTAGCGTTGAGTCATTGGTGACTTACTCGGTGACATGTGTGTAGTGGCTAGCACGTGTTGCCTCTAATGGCTTACTCCCGACTGCCGGTCGTACAGGGTTCCCTGGGTCAAAAAAAAAAAATTGTAACCTTTGTTGATATCCTTAGTATTTCCCATTTCCGACTTGAGGTCAGTACGTTTGTGGGCCCCATATAGTTAGGCAATGCTTATTGGCCTTTTGTGCGGGCATCTTTGAAACGGTTTCGTGTACGGAGGGCTCACCACCTAGGTGGACTTTCGCTGCCATCTCTTCGTTTCCTTTTTATTTGGTTTTATTTTGATAACTATTTCTCTTTTCTTTTTGTTTTGGCCGATCATGACGGCTGGGAGTCCCTTTGAACCCGAGAAAGGCGCTAGTTAAGTATGTAATGTAGATACCGAAGATTTGAGCAAAGTTGACCGAGAGTCAAACTTCATTAAAAGTTGAGTCAAAGGACATAATTGGGTTGTACTTGTCTAGAGCTTTCCAAAGATACTCATATTCAAATTGAACAGCCAGATCTTAAGATATCAAGTTTTTCCAAAGATACCCATATCCAAATTGAACAGCCAGATCTTAAGATATCAAATTTATAAAACACATTTCTTTCCTATTTGTTGTTTTAATTCAATTGCTTCGGCTAGGTTTAAATTAAGTGTTACGCCAAAGCGTACATCTAGTTATAATCATTTTTAGGCTTAAATGTTGACGTTATCTATAAATAGCACTGGAAATAACACATAAAGTACAAGATGACATGTAAATAATTTATAAGGTCATTGGGCCACATGGCAACACAATACCAAGTGTCATGCCACGTCATAAGTACGAGCCATAGAGAAGTGTCTCGTGGCGAGAATAGAAATCAAGGCTCTCTCGGCTTCAGATTTAACTCTATACAATGGATTGGGCAATTTTTGTTGGCTGACCTTGTTCAATGTTTATGTACTTTAATTTCGCTTAATGGTTTGAAAAATTGAGAGATATTGGTTAAAGTTTTCTATATTTTTTTTATTTCAAGTCTATGCTAATGTTAATCTTTTACCCAATCTGAGTTTCGCTTTGCAAACTAAATGTACAAAAAGGATCCCTTTTGTTGAGCTGAAAGGGTCCTGAGACAGAAACTTTAGTTGATTCTTTTGTGGAAATTGCAAAGAAAATGCAGTCCCTTCAACACAAGTAGATCAACAAAATCGAGATTTTCGAAATATTTTAATCTTGAATGAGGGTATTTATGCTTTTTGATGATATCAACCTCATTTTCTTGGTATTTTCCAGGTCTTGAAATTGCAAAACACGTCGTGCGTGTGAACACATGAACAAAGGAATCTATTTGATGTGGAATTTGTCTGTGTGCAAACGAATTGACTAGACGAACATACTTAGGTGCTTTTGTTTTTGCTTTTGCTTTGTCGGATAAAGACTTGAGGATGGACTTGCGTATATATTAAGCAAAGAAAACTTATTTCATCTTCGTTTATTGAGGAAGTTCACTCTCTCTTGTAACTCCTATAGACTTCATTGAATTAGACTTGCAGTACTCGGATCCACATAAAGCGGGTTGATCACAAAATCGCTAATCAAATAAATTATACATGGATCATCAAAAAATGAATGAATGGGATCACATTGGGTCTACAGACCATGATCCATGCAACTATTTCCATTTTATGATTAGTTGATTGACTGATACCAGTCATAATGCAAATTGTTGCAATTTGTGAAACTTGAAAATTTTTATTTCATACTTGAGATCCATTATTTTGTGATCCAATAATTGGGGGCCTCCCATAATGCTTTTTGGAAAAATCGTAGAAACATCCACGTAAGGACCAAAGAGTTTTTCTTCTTCTTTTTCCCCCTTCTTTTTGTTAGCATAATTTTCTTTCTTATTGGAGCCAAAGCCAAACTTTAACTTAATCATGGTTAAAATTGACTACTTTTCGCCAATATCAGGAATGTAATCTAGGCGATGACGTCTCTAATGGATCGATGGATTTGAACCTTTCTCTGGCTCCATTGAATGAAGTCTAGATTTATTCTCCATTGCTGCAAATGTTTTCTCTATGCGATGTGCTTTAGATCCGTGGTAAAGAGTAGCATAAATTCATGACATGAACAACTATTCAATGCAACGGTTCAGCCTCTGCCTGTTGTTCTCTCATTTTTCTTATCTTTCTCTTTTTCTCTCTGAATGGAGCAGGAGTTCCCATTGGCAAGATAGTGTCTCATGCAAGGGTTAATTTTTACACATGACTCGACTGCAATTGGGAGTATAATTTTACATGTCATTTTTTAGTATCAACTTTTGGTGTATCAGAATTGTGACCATTTGAGAATTCTACAAAGTAGTGGCGTGGATACTGCATTGATTGACTTAAAATAAACATCTCGACAGGTAGGTTTCCGCAAATATCCAGCCCAAAGCATGGGAAATACTTGTAAAGACCATGACCCATGGAACACGTGCAATCATAGTCATTGAAATTCAGGGGAGATGTACGAAACCTACGTGACTCACATCTATGATTGGCTTCTGTTCACATCGATTGTGATTGAACGATGTCAAGACAAAGAATTTAACCCCGAAATGCACGCATATGTATATATATCAACATCACAGCGGCTCCCGTTGCACATATGACTAGAAAAAGTCTCCTCCAGAGTCAAAGAAAAAGATCGTTGTCCAATGACTAATGATACTTGGAAACTACTGGAAACAAGGAAAAGTAGCACAACTTAAGTTCCCAAGAAAATATTTTGTGGATTTTCTTGCGTTTTATTTCATAGAAAATGAACTAGTCAAGAAAAATATTTTTTATTATTGAAAAAAACACATTCAAAATGAGGAAAATATTTTCTACTTTTTATAAAGTACAAAATATTTTTCATAACTTCTTCACTTCACTTTATATCAACAAATACATTTTCTTTTTATTTTTATATTTTAGTTTTCTTTTTTTTTCTTGTTTTAGAATGAGTTTTTAATTATTTTTATTTTTCTTTTTCTTCTTCCTTGGTTGGTCATTGGCCATAGGCCAACTCGAGACTCGCCACAAGCCAGCAAGGCTCGAGCTTGCCAAACACCAGCTAGGCGGGCCTCATCGACTTATGGCAAGGCGGGCAAGGCTCTACCTCACCTAATCCGGCGAGCTCAAGCTCGCCCGGCAAGCCGCCTTGCTTGGGATCTGGTGAGGCCCAAGCTCGGCCCGACTTGCCTCAAGCGAGTTGGAGCTCGTCGATCCACGTCATAGTCGGTCATCAGGCAACTAGCCATAGTCAAGGCATGCGGCAGCAAAAGAAGTAAGAAGGAGGAAAGAAAAGAAAAAGGAAAAAATTAAAAGAAATCGATTTTTGTAAAAATAGAAATAATTTAAAATTTTTACCAAAAAAGTAATTTAAAACTTCAAACTTTTTAAATATATATAAATTAAAATTCTTTTTTGGTCAACTTGAAATAATGAAAATTCCATTTTTTTGGTAAAATTTCCGATCAAATCAAATCAAATACTGAACATTGAAAATTTCCACTTCATTTTTAAGTTTAAGTTAAATACCGAAAAATGTTATCATTTTTTAGATAACATTTTTCGAAAATGTGATAATTTTTAGAAAATGAATGGAGCCTTAATAAATGAACAATGCGGTCAAGGTCAAAGACCGATGGTTGATGGTTTCACATTCACTGATTAGTACTCATTGTTGTGACTTGTGTGCAGGGGAAAAAAAGTCCTTCAAAAGTGACTTGTTTGCAGAAAAATCATTGTTATGACTTGTCTTCTTTCTCTTGATTATTGTACCATTCAACTGGAAACCGATCAATTAGGTTTTTCTAGCTTTGTTAGCATACCGCATTTTAATTCAAGCTATGCAATTCGAACACTGCATGAATCACAGGATTCCAGTCTAAACGCTTTTCCCAGTGCCTTTTCTTTTAGGCATATATAGAATCTTAATAACATAAGATGATATTAAGTGGCTTGGCTCCAAAAACAGACTATTTTGCGTGACCTCTAAGATAGCATTATGGATCACCTCTATATCTTTTTGTCTGTTTTGTTTTTGGAGAGAAACCCCATTCGTTGATTTCTAGGCTAGAAAATAGCACATCGTAATTGCTTTGCTCTGCCCATTAACTTGAAAAGGGTTGGCTTTTCTCAGCTAGAGCCAGACTTACATTCTGCTTTTGCTAAGCCAGACAAAGTAGTTCTTATATTTAATCCAGATTCGCCCTAATTGGCATGATCGATTTGCCTTTATTCCACTTACTATTTTTTTTGCTTTTGTCAAGGCAAAATTGTGAAATGTAAAAATGGCGCAAGGTCAGCTTCTGCCCTTGAGAGTCATAGATTGACCGTAATGCATGATATGCAGACAATTGTTTGTACAATCCCACAAAATTTTTCCATATCTACTGATGGCCTCTGCACTTTATGGCCTTGGAATTTTTTTTTCGTAATCAAAAAGAATGGGTTGAAATATCTATTAATATTTCTAGAAAGAGTATTTTATTATATTCATGATGTGGGAATAATTAGCGTAGATAAGAACTAACATTCTTTTTTCAATGGAAAAGAAAATGTTATCTAGTTGTAAATTTAATTCCCTATTGATTTTTTACCATATACTTTTGTCCATCAACTTCTTGCCGTGGACCTAGGTGAGGCTAGGTCATCATCACTCATCAGGAAAATGTGTGTAACCCTGGAAATAAATGTAGGCTCTTTATGGTAAGAATGCACCAAATGCAGGGAAATGGGGATTAATTTCTTTGTTTGTGCTCTTCGAAGATGCTTGCACTGATCAAACGACGCATGAATGTATTGCACAGTTGAAAAGGTTGCATGCTTTTACATAGGGCATGACAAAAATACACTATTCTTGCATCAAATCTATGATGGAATTAGATTCACCCATTACAGAAGTGGTAAAATGAGTCTATGTAATCATACTGGAATATGTGAATCTCATTATTTGAAATCCTTGATGATGCCATGTACCAATTATGAGGTAGTTATCCTTAACCATGAATCCAAGTGCCTACAAGGCCGAAGGCTGTAGAGAATGACCAAAGCAGAGCTCGCCAACTGGAGACGATGGCCGAAGGTGGCAGGCGGAGTGGAGTTCGAGGGCGGCGGATTTTTGTCTATGAAGAACATTAAGCTTTGGAGGTGTTAGTGCATTCGGGAGCAAGAGTATTGCCGGTACCAATTTGGAGGATAACGTTTGTGTGCGTGGTGTTTTTTTAAGATATAAAGTGGTATTTTGGAAAATAAAGGATGAGAAGTAGTAATAATATGAATAGTGTGGGTGTATTCTAGTACTTTCCCAACAGAAGAATAAGAGACCTTAATGGAAATTAGGGGAGAATTACCCAAAAAGTCCTAAACCTATTGCCATTACGCAATTCGGTCCTAAACCTTTTTTTTTCCAATTTAGTCCTAAACCTTTTATGATTGTGCCAATTCAGTCCATTCGACCAAAATTAACCGGCCGGCGACGTGGATGCGGCGGGGGACAACCGCCGGCGAGGCAATTTTTTAAATTTTTTTTTTTTTTTGAATTTTTTTAATTCTTTAATTCTTCAATTCTTTTTTTGGCTGGTTTCCTCTTCCTCGCCGGCCGGCGCCGGCCGGGAGGCGATGACCGGCGAGGCGACCTCGCCGGCCAATGGCGAGGCTCGCCCCCGTCGGCCGGAGGCAAGGTCGCCCTCGCCGCCACCGGCGAGGGCGAGGCCCCGCAGATCGGCGAGGTTAGCCTCGTCGGCCATTAGCGAGGGCGAGGCCCCCGCCGGATCCGGCGAGACCCTCGCCGGATCCGACGGGCCTCGCCCGGCCAAGGCGAGGGTCGGCCTCGCTAGTGGCCACGACGAGGCCGCCCGATCTGCGACTTCCCTCCCGTCGTCAAGCGTGCCGTGAACCGCCCCCACTCCTCGGTGCTCGGCATCGTGGCCCTCGAGAGGGTGAATTCGGCCGGAAGGGCGGGGGGTCGAGTGCGGGGCGGCGGCGTTTGCGTGGCGAGGCCAACCCTCGCCGTGGCGGCTCCGGGCGCAGGCGGGCTCTCGCCGCGTGACGGCGGCCTCGCCGGCCACCGGCGAGGCCGACCCTCGTCGTGGCCGGGCGAGGCCCTGCCGGATGGCGAGGGCCGATCTCGCCGGATCCGGCGGGGCCTCGCCCTCGTGGGTGGCGCGAGGGCCGACCTCGCCGGATCCGGCGAGGCCTCGCCCTCGCCGGTGGCCGGCGAGGCGACCTCGCCTCCGGCCGGCGGGGCGGGCCTCGCCATTGGCGGCGAGGTCGGCCTTGCCGGTCATCGCCTCGCGGCGCCGGCCGGAGGAAGGGGAAACCAGAAAAAAATTTAAAAAAAAAAAAAAGAATTAAAGAATTCAAAAATTCAAAAAAATTCAAAAAAATTCAAAAAAAATTTTAAAAAAAATTTAAAAAATTGCCTCGCCGGCCGGTTGTCCCCTGCCGGCGTCCACGTCAGCGCCGGCCGGTTAATTTTGGCCGGATGGACTGAATTGGCACAATCATAAAAGGTTTAGGACTAAATTGGACAAAAAAAAAGGTTTAGGACTGAATTGGCAGAAGGGCAATAGGTTTAGGACTTTTTGGGTAATTCTCCCGGAAATTAGTGCGCACTAAGTTGGTCGTGTATATTTTCTACCTTCTTAAAAGAAATAAATCTCGTTTACATGCTCCATCTATATATTCTTTGATCAAAGAGAGAGATTATCATCTTGTAAAATATATTGATTGGAAAAATTCTCTCAAATGATGAAAATTGTCAATGACATCAAGTATTCAAGATCAAATGGTTAAGTTAAGAATAGCAGTTCTAAAAACTCGCTATGAAATTAGTTTTAGTCCGAAACAAGTTTTTCCACCTCTATGAGAGGACCCATTTTCCAACTTGAGTGTTCAATATCACTTTCACTGTGATTGACTTCTATTTAATTGATAAATTACACTGAATTTTGTTTACTTTGCAAATCACTATAACTAATCTTCCGGGTAACTTTACACACGATGAACTATGTGGCATTTTTGGCCATGTATGCAAAAAAAAAGTAATAATAATGATAATAGAAAATAATTAATGAGAGAGAGAGAGAGAGAGAGAGAGAGAGAGAGAGAGAGAGAGAGAGAGAGAGGCTTAACATCACTTTCCACAAGTTGGTTCCTTTTAAAAATCTCATTACTGTTTTTTTGAATTGTCTAAACTTTAAATTGGCTTCATTATTTGAAAAGTCAAAAAATGTTGAAAGTGTTGTATATACGTTAATTTCAGGTCCATGCTAATTTTAATCTTTTACCAAATTTGAGTTTTGTTTAGCATTCTATATGTAATAGATCATCTTTATTGAGCGAAAGAGTCGTGACAGACACTTTAGCTAATTCTTTAAGGAAATTGCGTGGACACTGTGGTTCCTCCTTCACAATGATTCCAACAAAGTTGAGATTTTTGAAATATTTTATTCTCGAATGTGTAACTCTATGCTTTTTCTATGACATTAACCTGAGATTCCTAGTATTTTCGAGGAACTAAAATTGCAAAACATATATGCATATGTGAAATTGACTAGAGAAAACATACTTCAATGCTTTCTCTTTTACCTTCTTAAAAGAAATAAATCTCTTTTACATGCTCCATCTATATATTCTTTGATCAAAGAGAGAGATTATTATCTTGTAAAATATTTTGATTGGAAAAATTCTCTCAAATGATGAAAATTGTTAATGACATCAAGTATTCAAGATCAAATGGTTAAGTTAAGAATAGCAGTTCTAAAAACTCCCTATGAAATTAGTTTTAGTCCGAAACAAGTTCTTCCGTCTCTACGAGAGGACCCATTTTCCAATTTGAGTGTTCAATATCACTTTCACTGAGATTGACTTCTATTTAATTGATCAATTACACTGAATTTTGTTTACTTTGCAAATCACTATAACTAATCTTCCGGGTAACTTTACACACGATGAACTATGTGGCATTTTTGGCCATGTATGCAAAAAAAAAAAGTAATAATAATGATAATAGAAAATAATTAATGTAGGAGAGAGAGAGAGAGAGAGAGAGAGAGAGAGAGAGAGAGAGAGAGAGAGAGAGAGAGAGAGAGAGAGAGAGAGAGAGAGAGAGAGACTTAACATCACTTTCCACAAGTTGGTTCCATTTAAAAAATCTCATTACTATTTTTTTGAATTGTCTAAACTTTAAATTGGCTTTATTATTTGAAAAGTCAAAAAATGTTGGTCAAAGTGTTTGTATATACTTTAATTTCAGGGCCATGCTAATTTTAATCTTTTACCAAATTTGAGTTTTGTTTAGCATTCTATATGTAATAGATCATTTTTATTGAGCGAAAGAGTCGTGACAGACACTTTAGCTAATTCTTTATGGAAATTGCGTGGACATTGTGGTTCCTCCTTCACAATGATTCCAACAAAGTTGAGATTTTTGAAATATTTTATTCTTGAATGTGTATCTCTATGCTTTTTCTATGACATTAACCTGAGATTCCTAGTATTTTCGAGGAACTAAAATTGCAAAACATATACGCATGTGTGAAATTGACTAGAGAAAACATACTTCAATGCTTTCTCTTTTACCTTCTTAAAAGAAATAAATCTCTTTTACATGCTCCATCTATATATTCTTTGATCAAAAGAGAGATTATTATCTTGTAAAATATTTTGATTGGAAAAATTCTCTCAAATGATGAAAATTGTTAATGACATCAAGTATTCAAGATCAAATGGTTAAGTTAAGAATAGCATTTCTAAAAACTCCCTATGAAATTAGTTTTAGTCCGAAACAAGTTCTTCCATCTCTACGAGAGGACCCATTTTCCAATTTGAGTGTTCAATATCACTTTCACTGAGATTGACTTCTATTTAATTGATCAATTACACCGAATTTTGTTTACTTTGCAAATCATTATAACTAATCTTCCGGGTAACTTTACACACGATGAACTATGTGGCATTTTTGGCCATGTATGCAAAAAAAAAGTAATAATAATGATAATAGAAAATAATTAAGGTAGAAAGAAGAGAGAGAGAGAGAGAGAGAGAGAGAGAGAGAGAGAGAGAGAGAGAGAGAGAGAGAGAGAGAGAGAGAGAGAGAGAGAGAGAGAGGCTTAACATCACTTTCCACAAGTTGGTTCCTTTTAAAAATCTCATTACTATTTTTTTGAATTGTCTAAATTTAAATTGGCTTCATTATTTGAAAAGTCAAAAAATGTTGGTCAAAGTGTTGTATATACTTTAATTTCAGGTCCATGCTAATTTTAATCTTTTACCAAATTTGAGTTTTGTTTAGCATTCTATATGTAATAGATCATTTTTATTGAGCGAAAGAGTCGTGACAGACACTTTAGCTAATTCTTTATGGAAATTGCGTGGACATTGTGGTTCCTCCTTCACAATGATTCCAACAAAGTTGAGATTTTCGAAATATTTTATTCTTGAATGTGTATCTCTGTGCTTTTTCTATGACATTAACCTGAGATTCCTAGTATTTTCGACGAACTAAAATTGCAAAACATATATGCATGTGTGAAATTGACTAGAGAAAACATACTACAATGCTTTCTCTTTTACCTTCTTAAAAGAAATAAATCTCTTTTACATGCTCCATCTATATATTCTTTGATCAAAGAGAGAGATTATTATCTTGTAAAATCTTTTGATTGGAAAAATTCTCTCAAATGATGAAAATTGTTAATGACATCAAGTATTCAAGATCAAAAGGTTAAGTTAAGAATAGCAGTTCTAAAAACTCCCTATGAAATTAGTTTTAGTCGAAACAAGTTCTTCCATCTCTACGAGAGGACCCATTTTCCAATTTGAGTGTTCAATATCACTTTCACTGAGATTGACTTCTATTTAATTGATCAATTACACTGAATTTTGTTTACTTTGCAAATCACTATAACTAATCTTCCGGGTAACTTTACACACGATGAACTATTTGGCATTTTTGGCCATGTATGCAAAAAAAAAAGTAATAATAATGATAATAGAAAATAATTAATGTAGAGAGATAGAGAGAGAGAGAGAGAGAGAGAGAGAGAGAGAGAGAGAGAGAGAGAGGCTTAACATCACTTTCCACAAGTTGGTTCCATTTAAAAATCTCATTACTATTTTTTTGAATTGTCTAAACTTTAAATTGGCTTCATTATTTGAAAAGTCAAAAAATGTTGGTCAAAGTGTTGTATATACTTTAATTTCAGGTCCATGCTAATTTTAATCTTTTACCAAATTTGAGTTTTGTTTAGCATTCTATATGTAATAGATCATTTTTATTGAGCGAAAGAGTCGTGACAGACACTTTAGCTAATTCTTTATGGAAATTGCGTGGACATTGTGGTTCCTCCTTCACAATGATTCCAACAAAGTTGAGATTTTTGAAATATTTTATTCTTGAATGTGTATCTCTGTGCTTTTTCTATGACATTAACCTGAGATTCCTAGTATTTTCGACGAACTAAAATTGCAAAACATATATGCATGTGTGAAATTGACTAGAGAAAACATACTTCAATGCTTTCTCTTTTACCTTCTTAAAAGAAATAAATCTCTTTTACATGCTCCATCTATATATTCTTTGATCAAAGAGAGAGATTATTGTCTTGTAAAATCTTTTGATTGGAAAAATTCTCTCAAATGATGAAAATTATTAATGACATCAAGTATTCAAGATCAAATGGTTAAGTTAAGAATAGCAGTTCTAAAAACTCCCTATGAAATTAGTTTTAGTCCGAAACAAGTTCTTCCATCTCTACGAGAGGACCCATTTTCCAATTTGAGTGTTCAATATCACTTTCACTGAGATTGACTTCTATTTAATTGATCAATTACACTGAATTTTGTTTACTTTGCAAATCACTATAACTAATCTTCCGGGTAACTTTACACACGATGAACTATGTGGCATTTTTGGCCATGTATGCAAAAAAAAAAAAAGTAATAATAGTAATAATAGAAAATAATTAAGGTAGAGAGAGAGAGAGAGAGAGAGAGAGAGAGAGAGAGAGAGACTTAACATCACTTTCCACATGTTGGTTCCATTTAAAAATCTCATTACTATTTTTTTGAATTGTCTAAACTTTAAATTGGCTTCATTATTTGAAAAGTCAAAAAATGTTGGTCAAAGTGTTGTATATACTTTAATTTCAGGTCCATGCTAATTTTAATCTTTTACCAAATTTGAGTTTTGTTTAGCATTCTATATGTAATAGATCATTTTTATTGAGCGAAAGAGTCGTGACAGACACTTTAGCTAATTCTTTATGGTAATTGCGTGGACATTGTGGTTCCTCCTTCACAATGATTCCAACAAAGTTGAGATTTTTGAAATATTTTATTCTTGAATGTGTATCTATGTGCTTTTTCTATGACATTAACCTGAGATTCCTAGTATTTCCGACGAACTAAAATTGCAAAACATATATGCATGTGTGAAATTGACTAGAGAAAACATACTTCAATGCTTTCTCTTTTACCTTCTTAAAAGAAATAAATCTCTTTTACATGCTCCATCTATATATTCTTTGATCAAAAGAGAGATTATTATCTTGTAAAATCTTTTGATTGGAAAAATTCTCTCAAATGATGAAAATTGTTAATGACATCAAGTATTCAAGATCAAATGGTTAAGTTAAGAATAGCAGTTCTAAAAACTCCCTATGAAATTAGTTTTAGTCCGAAACAAGTTCTTCCGTCTCTACGAGAGGACCCATTTTCCAATTTGAGTGTTCAATATCACTTTCACTGAGATTGACTTCTATTTAATTGATCAATTACACTGAATTTTGTTTACTTTGCAAATCACTATAACTAATCTTCCGGGTAACTTTACACACGATGAACTATGTGGCATTTTTGGCCATGTATGCAAAAAAAAAGTAATAATAATAATAATAGAAAATAATTAATGTAGAGAGAGAGAGAGAGAGAGAGAGAGAGAGAGAGAGAGAGAGAGAGAGAGAGAGAGACTTAACATCACTTTCCACAAGTTGGTTCCATTTAAAAATCTCATTACTATTTTTTTGAATTGTCTAAACTTTAAATTGGCTTCATTATTTGAAAAGTCAAAAATGTTGGTCAAAGTGTTGTATATACTTTAATTTCAGGTCCATGCTAATTTTAATCTTTTACCAAATTTGAGTTTTGTTTAGCATTCTACATGTAATAGATCCTTTTATTGCGCGAAAGAGTCGTGAGACACTTTAGCTAATTCTTTATGGAAATTGCGTGGACATTGTGGTTCCTCCTTCACAATGATTCCAACAATGTTGAGATTTTTGAAATATTTTATTCTTGAACGTGTATCTCTGTGCTTTTTCTATGACATTAACCTGAGATTCCTAGTATTTTCGAGGAACTAAAATTGCAAAACATATATGCATGTGTGAAATTGACTAGAGAAAACATACTTCAATGCTTTCTCTTTTACCTTCTTAAAAGAAATAAATCTCTTTTACATGCTCCATCTATATATTCTTTGATCAAAGAGAGAGATTATTATCTTGTAAAATCTTTTGATTGGAAAAATTCTCTCAAATGATGAAAATTGTTAATGACATCAAGTATTCAAGATCAAATGGTTAAGTTGAGAATAGCAGTTCTAAAAACTCCCTATGAAATTAGTTTTAGTCCGAAACAAGTTCTTCCATCTCTACGAGAGGACCCATTTTCCAATTTGAGTGCTCAATATCACTTTCACTGAGATTGACTTCTATTTAATTGATCAATTACACTGAATTTTGTTTACTTTGCAAATCACTATAACTAATCTTCGGGGTAACTTTACACACGATGAACTATGTGGCATTTTTGGCCATGTATGCAAAAAAAAAGTAATAATAATAATAATAATAGAAAATAATTAATGTAGAGAGAGAGAGAGAGAGAGAGAGAGAGAGAGAGAGAGAGAGAGAGAGACTTAACATCACTTTCCACAAGTTGGTTCCATTTAAAAAATCTCATTACTATTTTTTTGAATTGTCTAAACTTTAAATTGGCTTCATTATTTGAAAAGTCAAAAAATGTTGGACAAAGTGTTGTATATACTTTAATTTCAGGTCCATGCTAATTTTAATCTTTTACCAAATTTGAGTTTTGTTTAGCATTCTACATGTAATAGATCCTTTTTATTGCGCGAAAGAGTCGTGACAGATACTTTAGCTAATTCTTTATGGAAATTGCGTGGACATTGTGGTTCCTCCTTCACAATGATTCCAACAAAGTTGAGATTTTTGAAATATTTTATTCTTGAATGTGTATCTCCGTGCTTTTCTATGACATTAACCTGAGTTTCCTAGTATTTTCGAGGAACTAAAATTGCAAAACACATATGCATGTGTGAAATTGACTAGAGAAAACATACTTCAATGCTTTCTCTTTTGCCTTCACAAGAGGGTCGGACAAAGACTTGACGATGGACTTGTGTATGTTCTGAGCAAAGACGAAAGGCCGTAAATTTATTCTTAATTTGAATTGTGCAATTCAATTATGGCGTGAATCATAGAATCCCAATCGAGATATTTTTCATAGTGCATTTCTATTTGGACATACACGGAATAATAATAACATAAGATAATTGAAGGGGATGATTAAAAAAAACAGATGATTTCAATTGGCGCATTAGCTCTACTCAAATTTACAAAGCAAGCATAAAGGATCTCTTCCTTCATTTCTAGGCTAGAAAAAGCATTGCTTTTGTTCTGGTAATTAAATTAAAATAAAAAAGGATTAGCTTTTCTCGGCTGGAGCCAAATTCCATTCTACTTTTGCTAAGCCAAACAAAAAAGATCTTCTTACTTTCAATCTAGATTCGCGCTAATCAGCGTGATCAATTGATTCTTACCTTTATTTCACTTACTACGCTTGATGTACCACTAAAATGCGAATTGTTTATGTTTGGTGTTCACATAATCTTAAATTTTTCAATTAGAATTTTGTTCATGACCCCCCCCCAAAAAAGGATTTACCTTATTAATATTCTATTTTTTTTTTGGTCGAACATTAATATTCTATTTGAAAGGCCCACAATACTAATCAAGTCTTTATTATTTTGTTCAGTCAAATATTTGATAGTAACAAAAAAATAAAGGGTGAGTTATTTAAGATTTGTAATTTACATATATAATTACATAAATGCAAAGGATAATATTTGAACTTATTGAGCTAAAGCTTGAACTCATTTTATAACAGTGATTGTATCGACTCGACTTGAGCTTGAGCTTGATATCATGATTTTCTTTTGGTCAAGCTCCAGCTAGAAATTGATTTCTCCATAACTTGAGTGGAGTTTTGAGCGTCTAATATTTGATAGGAGTTGAGTTCGAGCTTCGCACTAACGGAGTATTATACATCTAAACATTGATAGGTTAGAGTGCAAAGCAATGATACTGAAAAGAGTATCAATAGTTGTTAAAACCATACATACAAATTCATGTCATTCTAGAACTATGTAGGGGTTGAAAGACAAGTCCATGGAAAGAAACATGAACATGCTGGCGACTCTCGAATATTTTGTGCTTAATTGTTTCTACGAGTAAGAAAATATCTCGGTAATAAAAAAACTTTAACTCAGAATATACAAGAAGGATAATTATTGCGTGAAAACTCATTAAGAGGAAGTCCGCTGACATAATGCAACTCTGGCTCCACAACGCTAACTTCTTCTGAACTGAAGCACTTATACTGTCTTAGAACATCAACTTTTAACTTAACCTCACTTTTTGTCCTGCAAATTTCCACGAGCTCTTCCAAGAAAAAAAACATGCAGCCTGATACCCTCAATAACAAATTGAAAGTAAAAGTGATTGTTTACCGGACAGAGCAGACCAGTCATGTACGGAGTAACAGCCACTTATTACATGCACTTAGGGCTGGGCAATGGGCCATTTCAGCCGTGTGGTCCAGACCCATTGTGCGCCTAGTCCAAATCACGCTCATGGTCCCTAATTAGCCGATCCTGGCCCGACAAATTTTTTATGGACCAGTTGAGGCCACATGGGTCCAACCTTAAGGAACTTTGGGGCTCCAAAAATACAGTCATTGGACAGTCACTTATCTAGTGACCCAATCCGGCCCAACGATGGGCTAGTCACTTGGTCAGGGAATGGCCGGAAGGCCCCCAATAGTTGATTCGGGTTTTCATTAATTTTCCTCAATTACTTTGTTTATTATTCATTTTTTTTTTTGGTTTTTTAAAAAATTCATTAAATTAAAAACAACCCAAGCTTGAGCCAATAGTGCCTTGGCCCGACCTAGTGTCCACTCCTACTGGCAATTGGAGTTCGGGTCAGCAATTTAAAGGCAAAGCAACGGAAGATATGGTGGATGGTCCTAAAACCCTATTGGCAACTGTATTTACTTTTGCGATAGGAAGTAAGAGTGTAAACGAGGAGGTGGTCACAAATCCTCAAAATTCTCTCCCAAAATCCCTCGGGCTTCTCCATCCAAATCCTTAGTTTAAAGAAGCAGAAGTAGCAGCATAAGAAGAAGAAAATCCATCGGAATGTCAGAACGTCGGAATGTTAGCATCAACAATGAACAACATGGTTTAGCAATCATGGGCATCAAATTCAATGCAACTCGACTTGGCAATCATGGCAATGAGAAACCTCTACGGTCTTTTCTTCTTGAAGTACAAATCGCAAGATCTCTTTACAACCTTTAGCCATGGTTCCGAAAGTTTAACCAAGAAAGTCTTTGATACAAACTATTTTATATTTCCATATGGAGAAAGAATGAAACTTAAGCTTTTTGAAGGAAATAAAGCTCTTATGGTATTTCTTAAGTACTTGAAGCTGTGAAGGACAAAAAAAAAAAAAAAAAAAGTAATAAAAGAAATTTTTTGACTAGGAACTAGCTAGATTTGTCCCATCTACAGAAGTTGGTGCCTTTACTTGTTACTCTTGAAAGTGGAGGTTATGATTGTCCTAAAATGTATAGTTAATACCCCTTAGCAGGAAAAGCATGCTGTACATGAGACGTTGTGTAAGTAGATGTTGTTTATAGGATGGAGGGGCCCTATCGCCATCTTCTGTTACCATCTAAGAAAATGTTGTCCATGGTCACCTGACAACTTTATAAAACTTAAAGAACTCTTTGCTCCTTCCTTCCAAGACTCCCATAGCCCCTAACTTCATTTTCCATCACTGTCTTTAGGAAAGCAACCGTTCGCCTATGCATATGACAATCACAATCACCAACCCTCATCCTTCTCCTCCTCTTAGTTCTCATTGTCGCGACTCGTGGAGAGAAAACGGATTTAGAATTAACCAACGGTCCTCAATCAGCGTAAATTCTCGTAGGCTCTTACTTTGCACGATAGTGGGAAGTTCACAATTTTTTTTTTTTTTTTATATCCAATTATGAATTCTAAAGTTTTTATTTATTAAATGTACACGCAATGTTTTTGCATTTATTATGATCCTCAAATGCAGTCTAACCATTCAACTAAAATGAGGAAATCACCACATTGAAGCAATATAAGAGAATCATTTCATCAAAGATGGTAATAGAAGAAAGAGTAAAAGATACAAAAAAAAAAAAAAAAAAAAAAAGCCCATAAAATAATCGGATGCTAGTTGAGCAAAGAATATAATATGACATTGTTATTGAGTATCCAAGCAACAACGCCATGAGTTAAATTCAAAACAAACCCAATTTCTTGAGAAAAGGCTAATCTATCTAAACCCAAGATATCCATTGAAATCCTTAGACTATATGTATACCGGCTATATGAAACTAAATACAATATTAAAATCTACAACCCAATGAAAGCCTTTTTTTTTTTTTTTTTTTTTGGTAAAGGAACCCAATGAAAGCCTCTTTTTCTAATCATTTTCCAATTTTTCAGTATTAGAAATTTTTTAATTTTTAATTTTATTGAGCCGGCCTGTACGTAAGCTTGATCTCCAGGTCGAGTGGGTTAGAATTTAAGAAAACATGTAGGTCCTTGTAAACGAAATGGGCTTGCTTGCTAAAAGCCCGACCCGCATATAGCCGAAACAAAGTCCAGATCTGTTAGACCAAATTAGGCTCATATTCACCAAACCAAGCTAAGCCCAATTTGATGAGCAAAAAAAAAAAAAAAAACAGCTAAGCCCAATTTCATTAAGCTAATAAAACCCAAAGCGCATTAAGCCTAATTAAGCCTTTTTTTTTAATTCTCTATTTTTCTCTTTTCTTCTCCCTTTTTTCAATTTTATTTTATGCACTATGTCTCCTCACTTTGAATTCGGTGCTCTAAGCCAAAGAAGTTTGTGGAAATAGCAGTTGCCAAAATGCCGTGATTGCTCGTAATTCGTGATTGGAAACCGCAAACCCACCTGATGAATTGTTCTATAAATGCCGCGTCCCCATATCAGAATGAGACTATTGCAAGGATTATCTAAACAGCCACATGATAGGCCACTCTCAGAATCTGCAGTTAAATTTCTGATTGGAGGTGCACAATCCTAGTCTTGGGGAGAGATGATAGAATTCGACGAATGAAGAGAATTTCTATGGGTTCTCTTCTCGGCATCAAAGACTGATGGCCTTGCCTTGGAAGCAACGGACTTTAGAAGCGAGTCGGTTATAGTTGGCTTTTTCCCATGCTGACCTCTGCCATCGAGAAGATCGTCAACAGCTTGAAGCTGTGTATCTGAAAGCAGAGCTTGAAGATCCACTTTGCTGAATCCTTCTATCATATGAGCTATACCATCAAAGTGCACATCCTGGCCAAAGGAAGCTGCACAAGGGCATTAAAGCATACACTTAGCAAAACTTCGACATTGCCTGATGGTTGCCATTTTCGCTGACTGATCATACAGAAATGGAGAAATATAATTAATTGAATCCACCCAATATCTTCCTAATTAGTGAAAAGAAAAGAAAAGGAGAGGATGGTGATGTCTCAGAAAGGTTATACTAAATGATACTCAAAGGTAAGTCTTAGTCTCGTCTCATGGATTCAGTTATAAAGGCCTTTCTCATTATTTTTTTTTTTTCTGAGCATCATCGGTAGATGTTAAAGCTACCAGTCTCAAGGTTCGAGGTTGAAAGTGATTTACTATCGAACATCTAAACTTTACCTAGCCTCACTTGAGCATATTGCAGATTTAACCCACAACGCCTTTTACAATGTTCTCTTGTGATTGACAATGCTTAGGGTGATTTGGGGTGCAAGGACTTTTAGAGAACTCCACGGGAGAAGGGGTTTTAACTTTTAACTCAACGTGTTTCACCAAATGTACTTTGTCAGATGCCATAAGTTCTAAACAGGATCTTAGCTGCTTAAATCGACTCTATTTCTAACTCTTTTTGTTTGTTTTAAGCAATTCTCTGTTCATATGTAATCTTTCTGATGCATCTTTTGGGAAAAAGTAGGATTATGGTCATATAGTTCTTTAAAAGTAATCCCATAAATTTCAATATGTACAATTTGTTTCAGACCATGTAAAAGATGAAATGCTAAAAGCAAAAAAACTGGCAGATGGATGGAAGCTAAGGCCCGCTTGGTGAATTTTGTTTTTGTTTTTCAGAATAATTATTTATGTTATTTTGTTCTAGGGAACGAAAAAAGAATAGAAACCTATTTGATAAGATTTTTATTCTTATGAATAAAAGATCTATTTTTTAGTTCACCAGAACAATTTCTAGAATATATATATTTCTCTTTTCTCTCTTCTTCTTTTTTTCTTTTTCTTCTTCTTCCTTTTGACTAGTTCTTTGGGCTTAGCCATAGCTAGTGCCGACAATCGGCCAGACAAGGGTCGACAACCTTGCCGGAGCGTCGCCGGCCCCCGGAGATGCTGAGTCATGGTGAGGCTCGTTGACCCGAGCTTCGCCGTGGCTAAGCGTGCTCAGCCTCGCCAGATCTAGGTGACATCTACCTCGCGTAGCCAAGGCGAGGCCGAGCCTCGCGCGGCCACGATGAGGCTCGGCCTCCCTAGCTGGCACAAGGGTCACCTGGTCACTGGCGAGGCTCGGCCTCACCTTAGATCTGGTGAGACTAAGGTTGGCCATGGCCAAGTTGGTCTCCAATGAGCTCGCTAGGCCTCGCCTTGGCTTGGCGAGGCTTCGGCGAGCTTGCTCAACCTGCCCCGCCATGGCCGGTGATCGGCCAAAGAGAAAAAGAAAAAGGAAAAATAAAAAAATATAATAAAAGAATTAAAAAATCTAAAAATCAAGCCAAACGTATTTTTATCTCGGACTAGAAATTTTGGAAACATGCATTCTTTTGCTTAGAAATTGTTCCCAATAATAGAATAAAAAAATCATTTCTGATAAAAAGTTATTCTACCGAATAGAATCGTTACCAAATGCATCCTAAGTTTCTACCTTTCGGGATAAAAGTTGTGAAAATATCTAGCCTCTCCTCTATAGAAGGAAAATCACATAACATAAGTTGAGCTAGCTAGGTCTCAAAAGTGCGATCTGCTTCTTCTCATCAAATGCAACACATAACTAGACAATGATAAAATAAAGAAAAGGCATCCTTGGAAAGAAAATTGAATTAGAATTATTAGTAAGATAGATGAACCCATGAACCCTGCGCAAAACAAGAGAGCACTCCACGCAACAAATGTCATGATGACTGAGAAATTGCATATGCTCGATGTAACAAGACTCAAACAATCGGAATCAGTTGATGCCATTGTAGAGGCTCAATGCCAGCATAATACACGCCTTGCAAGCTACTTCAGCAACTGAAAAGTAATTTACTCAATCCCATCATTTGTTACCTACTTTTTGATAAATATCTAGTTTATCCGATATTGTGCATCCAATGTTAAACTGTTCTAAATCAAGGAAAAGCCATGTCTAGCATTTTATTGTCTACCTTGAAGGTTATTACATAGTATCCATACTAATGCTTCATAAAAAATGTTTGTCGAAGTTTTCATAATGGCCATGTAATTTGCAGTAGCAATTGATAGTTAGTGTGCTATCAGAAGAGAATACTTCTTGTTGTCATATTATACAAAATTATTACCTTTTTTTCGCCAATACAAACAGACTGGTTAAAATTGCAACACCATCTAATTCAGTAAAAAAATGCACCAACGAATAACATACCAGTAGTGACTCATAAAATTAGATAGATTTCACATGACCACCTTATAATTACTATTGAATGCAAGAAGCTAACTTGATTGATGACATGGTTAGTGGCCCCAGTATTATCATGCCCCCTCTTTGAAGCAATGGAATCAAATTCATTGAATAAGAGGAGACAAGGTGTTGCATCTACTGCCTTCGAGAATATATTAGAACCTGTAGTTTTCTAATTATTGTTACTCTCAAATATTCAAAATCTCTCTATTTTGCTGACAAAATCAAGGATCATAATAACACTACATCATTTAACAACCCGAAACTCGTAGTAAAATCCTCACGGATGGACCAGTTACAGAAACAAATCAGCGTTGAAGACATCTAGACAAAACATCAAACAGGTCATGAAGGACTCTCGGCGAGATTGATTTTTTAACTTCAACCAATCGAGATCAGTAAAATCCCGAGGATTCTCCCTTCGACTGAAACGAAACTCACGAACCCGCTTCAGACAGCTTCACTTTCCTATATCTGGGTTCGAAGGTGGATGGACACAGATCCCGAACAATGGAGCAGAGCGATGAGGAGATTCTGAACACGTAATCGACTCTAAAGGTTGATCGGAATAGAAACGACCTGGCAGGGGTACTGCCGGCTCCTACTTGGTTCCCTTCAGCCGAGCTCTTCAATGGCCAAATCCTTTTTTCAACCGAGCGTCCAGCATCCTCTCCTTCTCGCTCTCGGCTGACTCTCTTTTGCCCCCGTGAATCTCTCTTCAGCCTAGCTCTCCGCAACTTGCCTCTTCAACGGCCGCCCTCTCCGAAAACCGGTGGCGTCTCTCCTCCTCCGGCGAAGATGTTCCTCGGCGAGCAGCTCCTATCTCATCTTTTCCTCTCGGATCAGCACGCTCCCCTCGCCTCACCCATCGAATCTTTCTGTTATTTCCCTCGCGCGGACAGCTAGCGCGGCTCGAGAAGGTGCTGGCTCAGCTCTCGTCACGGCTTGTCGCGCCTCCTTCGCTCACAGACGCACGCGCGCTTGGCCTGTCTTTCTTCCTTGCGTCACGGACGCTGTGCTCGCTGGGGAAGTTGAGGGGGAAGCGCGCGTGAGGGAAGAGGGAGGCTGAGGCTGGGGCTGGGCTTTCTTTTTGTTTGGTTCTATGATGGGCCAAGGAAATACAAAAGGAGATGGGCTAAAAAGTAAATGAAGAGATGGCCCTAGGGAATTAAAAGAAATGGGTTGGACTAATGAAAGGGGGGCTTAGAAGGCTGAAAACTTTGCTAAGAGGCCGGCCCACACGACTTCATTTCGCTTTATAGATATATATATATATATATATATATATATATATATATCGTTTTCTTAGTTTTTTTCTTGTTATCTTTTTTTTTTTTAATAAATTTTCAGATTTTTGTAAAATAAATGGATTCCTAAAATGTCAACAAAATTTGGGTGTCAACAATCTCGACCAAAGCAAATAATATCATGTTTACCCTCTAACGATGTTGCCTATAGTGGTATCAAAAGTCAAGGTGGCGATGTTGGGTTTAAGATATTTAACTGTTCCCACATTGCCTAAATATGGGCTGTTGTGCTTGTAGTTAAATCTCACATGACTTTAAGAGTGGGGATGTTGGTTTTTATTTATGTCTCAATCCCATATTGCCTAACTACGACTTATAGCACTTAAAGTAAGCACGGGTGAGCTGTGACCAAAGCAAGCAATATTGTGCTCAAGCCTGGACGGGGATGTCTACGACAATAAGGCGAAACTTCAAAGAGTAAGACAATGGTCAAGTTAAGCTCGATGCAATGAGAACACTCGTTGAAGAATAGTCGTTAGAGAGCTTACACATCTAGTATGCTAGTTTCAAGAAGGGATTTTAACTCTTACAACCGTTGGACTGGGTAAACTACTTAATCATCTCATCTATTGTCGACAACTTGTCTAAATTCCATAGATACAAAAAGATTATTTGAAATGTAGACACTCACCTGACGAGATGCAATAGTTTTTTCCAAGTAATTAATCATCTTATTTCTTCCCTTGATTTTTTCCTCTTAAGCTTACAGAGCCAAACACATTAATTCCAAAAGTGGTTAATCTCTTAGAACCGATCCATCGATAAGAACATCTCAAAATTCAGTAAGAGAAAAAAAAGATATCCAAGGAATTAGCCCTCTTATTTCTCCTCTCTCTCTCTCTCTCTCTCTCTAAACTCTATATAAACAGCACAAGAAGTTGCCTTCCTATGGCAGCAATTTAGCTTCAACAATTCCATAGCTATCATTATCTCCTGATCTCCTCCCAGTTGACTTCACCGCAAGTAGCATCATCAAATTTCAGAAGGTTCAACAATCCTTTCCCAAGTCTTCTCTTTCGCGATCGATCTTCAAGATTCAAGCCCCGAGAAACTCATGGGGTACGTGATCATCATGTCGCTCCCAATGGCGATCTTCCTCCTCGTCACGAGCTTCGACTGCTACTACATGGGGAAGCAAAAGGGCCGAGAGGAGGCACAAGCCCTCGTCTCACAGGAGCTCGTGGCAGTCAACGGCATCCCACCCCTGCCTCTGCCAACCAGGTTGGCCATGCCGCCTTCGCCACCGGGAGTCGCTATGGCACCGCCTCAGTTCTTCCCTTCTCCATCTCCTTATAATCCAAATCCTGCCTGTGTCAAGCAAGAAAGTGCTCGTTGATTTTTTTTAAGCATCGTGAGTGCCACTTGTTTCATGCTATCAATGAGTTCCATGAAGTTCTTCCAAGACATGTATAATTTCTTCTTTGCCCCAGCATGTAACAAGTAACAGTATGTAACAAACAACACAACTTTCATTTGCTATATATTTTGCATTTACCAATAATATTTGAAACTTGAAGAGTGAAATTGAGAAACATGAGAAGAATAAATCCGCGCAACTGTACTTCAAGATATGACCCACCAATCCACATACAACATATTTGCCGGCTTCACCTTCTACTCCTGGACCGGATCTCCTGTTACTACAATTCGATCGCCGGACTTCAAGAGAAGCTGAAGTTGTGTCGCCTCGGATGTTTCTAGCTCAACATTTTCCTAAACGCACTTCTTTTAAGCGATTTCGTCACGTACTACATCGTGCTTGGACAATTGGTGATTTTAAATCTCCGAAGAAATCTACAGAAGAGACATCCCCTCCCAACGTCTATTGTGCATGCAGCGGCAGAGGCTTTTGGTCCATCTAAATTATGCGCTTTGTTTGGGTAATTCGCTTTCAATTTTTTGTTCTGTACAACTAATGCATTTACCCATGCTCGCATAGGCTTTTTCTACCAAACTTTACTGATAAATTTATGTCTAGTAAAATTTCGGTTAAGATACAATGGTAATAATGATTAGTGTGGCGTTTAGTAAATGGGACAGTGAATGAAGAAAGAACCAGAAAATTCAAGGGAAAAAACAACATAAATCGCAATTTAAGTACCGCGACTTAATTGCCTCACATATATTATAAATGTCTCAAATCACCAAAAGACATTTTGCATAGTAACATCATGTTTATTAATATTGACAATCGTACATATTCTCCCATCACGACATTGGAAAAGATCACCGATGCGCTCAATCTTCTAGTGTAAAATTATCAATTTCATCCTCTTTGTGAGAGCAAGAGTAGCACCTGCGACTATAGCAAAGGGAGAAAGACCACTTACATCAAGGCCAACAAAAAGAAAAGGAAAGTGTAATAATCTTTATCCTTTGATAATAATTTAATTAAAAATTTGACTAAGTAATGTAATTACATTAAGCAAAAAGTTGATTTTAGTAATATACATATTGCCATCGCACGGACTTCGTATCCAGACTATCCCTGCATTGCTCTAAAATAATAGAAATCTTTAAAATCCACGAGCCTTTTGAGACAAGGTAAGGTCCGACAACAGCACACCCACCAAATTACAGCACTAGTAAGTCACTTGATCCAAAAACGCTCTTGCCGACATGGATGCCTCAGTGCACTTCAGGTTAGCCCATGTTCTTCCCCCGAATTCAAATTTAAATTGGTCCTTACTAAACATACATAGTAAAGGTGAAACGACACAAAATAGATGGACTCAACATCAACTCAAAACTAGTGCACCGCACCCAAAAGGTAAAAAGTCAAAGCCCAAGAGGTTCTCAATCAAAATCGTTTACATGATCAGTTTTGTGAAATGCAGCAAATCTAACTAAACCTAACCAAAATCACTCGTAGTGAGAGTCTTAACCATTGCAATCACAGAGCAATACATAATTCATTCACCTAATCGAAAATGGGGAGATCAAAGTCATACTCTCATCCAGGAGTACACATTTTGCTATCATGATTCGGGTTAAAAAGATTCCTTTAAGAGTCTTTCGCAGGAGCACCAGCTTTGACAGATTCTCTTTTGGTGAACATCCCCCATTATACACACAAGCAATCGTAACCTGCCAAATAAAAATTCACCTTTCAAGGGCTGTTTCAACCCCAAAAAAAAAAAAAAAAGAAAAATTCCCAGGGCCACCAACCTAATTGCCGTGATAAAAGTAAAGGATATGGTCCTACAACAAGCTTTGAATTTTTTCAAGTTCACATTCGTGCATACCTACCACATTCCAGTTGTCGCAACCAATTTTTTAGGTGTGAACCACTAGGATTCGGCTAATGGATTATTAAGTCTAGACTTAACTCGGGCTTTCCCAAGCCTATACCAATTTGCGACTTAAGTTCAAGTTCTTAACATGCAATTATTTTTTAACCAGGAGTCGCCACTAATCAATTTTTGGTGGGTCGATTAGAAATCCAAGTAAAGTAATGGGAGATTTACTTTACTCCTGCGAACCAGAGATTCTAGATACAGGGACTTGGTTACGCTAGATTCCTCTAACGCCCTTTCGGTACCATTCTTTTATTTCGAAAAATGTTTAGCATGCAGCTTAAATTGATTTTAATTATCTCCCTAACATGTGAAGTGATCATGCGGGTGCGCAATCCACCAATTTAACACCCAAAAAAGTAATAAATAAATTACAGGACTTACCTCATAGCAACGAAAGCATCTGCATTGTTAGATCAGAATTCACATCATCAACCCTAGATATGATTTCTAATTAACATGCAATTTTTGTTTTCACTTTGTTTAATGGGAACTTAATCTATATGCAATGCATGCTAATAATCTAATATGACATGGCAACATGACCTAAATTACATGACATGGCAAAATGATCTAAACTATATGACATGAATAGATTAAATCATAAAGAAACGCAATCTAAATGATCTAATTCTATTGACGAGCAATTTCTAATTAAATGAACCTAACAAAAATCACTAAATGACGTGCATTGTATGAACCTAATTCTATATGACGTGCACATGGTTCTTATTTTCCTAATAAGCATGCAATCTATGCAATGACATGCAAAGAATGCCCTAAGTTTACATGCATGATGATTTTTGTTGTTTTTTTTTATTAATTTCAAAATTAAAATTTAACATGCAATTCAAATAAAACTAGCATCCTAAATGAATTTTTATTTTTGTTTTTTTTCATGATCTAAAATAAAATCCTTAATCTAAATATGCAAGACAATAAAAATAAACCTAATCTTAATTTAAGATTTTTGAGTTTTTTTATTTATTTTGAAATTAACAATTTCTAAACATGCAACCTAAACTAGTTAATTTGATTTTTTGATTTTTTGATTTTTTATTAAAAAATGAAATTTCTATCCTAAGCATGCAAACCCTAAAACTACATTTTTTGATTTTTGATTTTTTTAAAAAGAAAATTAATTCAAACAACCCTAGCAAATCAAGCAAAATTGATCCCCAAATTGACGAACCGTATCTCGCGCATGAGATCGGGTCGGCCAATTTCACGAAAAATCACAAATCGGATCTCGGGCTGGAGATTGGATTGGCAATTTTAAGTAATTGCGAGTCGGATTTCGGGCGCAAAAGTTGGACTAACAATTACTAATTTCATGGCAATTTTATCTCATGGAATTTCACCTTAACATTAAAAGGACAATTATTCCTAAAATAACAAATAATGTACGATAAACAGAAAAATAAATAACATGAAAGAAAATAAAATAAAATAAAAGATTTACCTAATTTTTGTTTTTTGCTTTTTTTTTTTGTTTTTTTGTTTTTTTTTTAGCCAAAAAGAGGAAAAAGGAGGAGGGCCGGCGGGGGAACGCTGGCTAGGGTTCCGGCGAAGCTGCGGGGACGGCGTGACGGCGGCGCAACACCAAGAGGCTCAGGCTAGGCGGATCGACGACGGAGGGTGCCTCGGGGACGGCTCGGCAGCACGTTGGGGAGCGGCGGGGAGCGTCGCGGGCCGATGACGGGCGCACGAGCGGTCGTCGGGCGGCAGGGACGTCGCGGAGGCGCGGTGGCGTCGGGCCTCGAGGACGGAGAATGGGGGAGCGGAGATATGGGTAGAGGGCGAGGCGGAGGGCCTCTGGCGGCTTCGGCGAGGGGCTCCGGCGTCTGGGTGAGGGCGTCGCGAGTGGAGCGTGGGCGACGGCTGCGGCGAGGGAGGCTCGAGGGCGGAGCGGGGACCCTCGAGCGGCTACGGCGAAGGCGGTGACGGCGTCGGATCTGCGGTGGGGCTTGGCGGCTGCGGCGGCGGCGGCGGGGGGTTTCGCAGTGAGGGAGGCCACGGGCATTGGATCTGGAGCGGTGGAGAGCGTCGCGAGCAGGGGCTTCGGATCTGGAGTGGCGGAGGCGGTGTCGCGAGCAGGGGCTTCGGATCTGGAGCGGCGTCACGAGGTTGAGAGCTAGGCTCGGTGACGGCGGGGGTCGTCGCGAGCGGAGCGAGGGCATCGCAAGCGGGAGAGGGGGCGGCGGACGGCGTTGGGGCGGCCGGGCGTCTTGCGGCGAAGGACGGCGAAGGCGACGGCGTCCGATGAGGAATTCCACCCCTCGGGGAAGACGAACGGGCGCCGAGGAGAGGGGGGCTTCGGCCCCTTTTTTTTTTTTTTTATTTTTTAAAAAATTTCTCTCTCCCTCGCCGCTTTCTCTCAGCTCGCTTTCCCTCAGCTCCCTTTTCTTTTGTCGCCTCCTTTTTAGACCGAAAAGAACCCCCTTTTATACACAGAAAAAATGTATCTCCGCGATATATTTCATTGCCAATTTCGCTCATGCAAAATTCCATTGAATATATCATTCCACTTCGGGCAATATTTTTGCATATTTGATGAAAAAAATTCCCTTCTTGCGCAAAGATACATATTTCTGCGTATATTACCTAAACCTATAAAAATCTTAACAAAATATGACAAAATATAACAAAATCAAAATAAAATATGCCTAAACTATATGCCATGCATTTTTTATTATTTTTTATTTTTTTAGCAAAAATAAGCCCCAAAATTAGGTGTCAACAGTTGCCTCTCTTTGAAGGTGAGCTCGCAGAGGTTGCTTTCAAAGACAAATTGAGACCTAATTTTGGCCATGCTTAAGCAATGAATGATTTCTTTATTGGAAATTGGATTCCATTTTTAAATGCAATTTATATGATGCATGCAAATGCTAATGCAAATGAATCTACCTCGGAACAACTTACCTTCGAGAAGGATGAAGTAGTCCGAGGTAGATGGTGTTACATGTCCAGGACCCGTACCATTCTACGGTCGCCTAGAATAGTAACACGGCTTTGTGAAGATTCCGCTTTCCTGGGACCCGTACCACTCTACGATCGCCCAGTATGGCGGAAGAGAATTGCTTTCCCAGGATTCGTTCTATGCTACGGTCACCTGTTAGAGCAATAAGTGTTGACAAGGACCCGTTCTATGCTACGGTCACCTTGACGAAGAAATTTATTTTTCAGGATCCGTTCTATGCTACGATCACCTGAATGGAGAAATTGCTTTTCCAGGATCCGTTCTATGCTACGGTCACCTGTTAAAGCAATGAATGCTGTCTAGGACCTGTTCTATGCTACAGTCACCTAGACTAAGGTTTTGCTTGGTTGAGACCCGAACCATTCTTCGGTCGCCTAGCCTTGCGACATAAATCATCTGACCAAGACCCGAACCATTCTTCGGTCACTTTAATCAGATTGAATCTGGAGAAAAATCTTTGGGGGACAACTCAATTGAGTGTCAAATATACTTAAAAAGGGAATACCGTGCAATGACGAGTATTCAAGGTATAGATAAAGATATACTTATTCAAGGTATAGATAGAGATATACTTACCTGGTAACATCTCTGATTCTTGGGGGATATGTCTCCTGCAAAACTTGATCATAGGAGAAGCAAGATGCATTTGTAATCATAAACATGCATCAATTTAATGGAGGTTCATGATAATTTCCATCAATCTTGCATCATCTAATTTCCATTCTGAATACATGAGTGTCATGAATGTGTCAAATGAGGGACCCTTTGGTCTCGAAAGGACTTTTCTCTCATCCTCATTAAAATGGCTATTTTATCCTGACCTTTGATGCAGGATTCTATCAATCACTCTATCTTACCTTCATCATGCCAAACAAGGGTCCAAGCAATCTCGTAAGTGGTACGATCTTACCAATTTGAGAGGTCTTTTAAGAGGGACCATAATGCAGGCTTGGTCAATGTCTTAACGAATGGGACTCTTTGAGTCAAGCTTATTTGAAAAATATTCTGCAATCATCTTGGGGTTTACAAGTCAAGAAACATAAGAAATGAGGCAGGAATTATCTTACTCACACTCCTTCGAGCGATGCTTTCGAACATATGAACCTTTACGTTAATTTAAGTGCCCTAATCTAAAGAGACTTTGTAAGGGACGTAACGTAGGCTTAGTTCATGGGTTAAGAAACGAAAGGATGATTAGGCTCAAAAGGTGTTTAGAGGGTAAAGTTGGTGATCATCTTGACACTTCCACTGATTTTCTGCCTCAATGTCGAAGATTTTCTTTTGCACTCATTGATTACAACAGCATTTGAGCTTTTTTCTTTTCTTTTTTTGTACTGCCTTGTTCAGGGTATGACTAAGCATATCGGGCATTTTTCTTTTTTTTTTTTTTTTTTCTTCTTTTTTTCTTTGGGCATTGGCCTTGCTTTTACCAGGCACACTGCTTTTTCATGCCCCATTTTTGCACTTTTTTACTTTGATCAAAATCTTCATTTTTGTGGGCATTCTATTTTATGCCACTTGAATGTTTTTGCCTTGCCCTAGTGTGGGGGATGATCACCAAGTGGGTTTAATATGAAATGAAATTGCAGGCTCAAGTGGGTTATGCAACGGATAAAAGTGTATAGGATAGAGAAATGACTGCTCTTCATCATCCTAAGGCACTTCAATTATCGTACAAGTTATACCGCGAAAGCAATACCCGAAGATTGATGCAAGTGTAAGTAAGAAAATTCCTACCACTAATTTCAAACTTGTCCCAATGTGGGATGATCCTTGACAGGGGTAATTTTAAACAAACTCTTCATGTGTGTGGGCTCAAAGGGCTAAACAATGGATATACCCGTAGTGTTTTAGGTAGAAGAAGAAACTGCCCCTCATCACTTTGGATGACGTACCCTTTGTGAGACTGCCCTTTTCCTTGCGGGCATGGAATTTTTCACACAACTCACTGGGGATTAGTGTATGAAATAGTGTATGGAATAAGGCTTGCCTTTCATCATTCCAAGATATCCCATTTGACACACTCAATTCATCTCACACAATTCATTATGGAGAACATGCAAAATTTGCAACAAATTTGAACTTATTGAGGCAATTTATTTATCATAAAAGCACTTGCAATTCAAAACATGACACAGCAAATTTAATCATGGATAATATTTCTTGACAGCATCAGAGTTAACTAGAGTGGAAAAGTGGCGACCGTCCATTTCAGCCAGAATCAAAGCACCTCCTGGAAGTACCTTCTTCACCACATATGGACCGCTGTAATTTGGGGCAAACTTTCCCCCGGGATCTGGAAAAATTGGCAACAGCTTCCTTAGAACAAGATCATTTACCTCGAAATGTCTCGTTCGTACCTTCCGGTTGAAGGACCGGCCACTCTCGCGATAAGTCGGCCATGGCAGAGAACCTTCAGTCTCTTCTCATCAATCAAGTTCAACTGTTCATGTCTTTGTTGCATCCATTCAGCCTCAAACAATTCTGCTTGGGATAAAACTCTTAGGGATGGAATTTCTACCTCCATGGGTAGAACAGCCTCCATGCCATATACCAGAGCAAAAGGAGTTGCCCTAGTAGAAGTGCGGATAGATGTTCGATATGCTATAAATGCGAAAGGTAACCTCTCATGCCAATCTCGATAATTCTCGGCTGTCTTGGCCAAGATCTTCTTAATGTTCTTATTGGCAGCCTCCACAGCCCCGTTCATTTGAGGGCGGTAAGGGGACGAATTCATATGTTTAATCTTGAACTCGTTGAATAGCTCATCAACGATTTTGTTGTTCAGATTTGTCCCGTTATTGGTGATGATTGATTCGGGGACACCATAGTGAGCAATTATGTCACGTTTGATGAATTTTGCAACGTTGCGTGTAGTGACATTTACAAAGGATGTAGCTTCAATCCACTTGGAGAAATAGTCTATCGCCACCAAAATGAACCGATGCCCATTTGAAGCTTTGGGATTTATCGAGCCAATCACATTAATGCCCCACATCGAGAAAGGCCATGGCTCAGAAAGCTGATGCAGCTCAATTGGAGGAACGTTTATCTCATCACCATGGATTTGACAACGGTGATAACTTCGTACGTGTTTGATACAATCACTCTCTAGTGTGAGCCAGTAATAGCCTAATCTCATAATTTTCTTAGCCAACATGTGCCCATTCATGTGAGAGCCACATACTCCTTCGTGTACTTCTTGCATGATTTGAGTAGCTTCGGCCGCATCCACACACCTTAATAAGACCGAATCATGAGACCTCTTGTACAGATTTTCGCCACTGATGAAGAATTTTGAGGCCATCTTTGTGACGTATTTCCTTTCACTGGAGTGCTCCCTTCGAGAAATTCCTGTTTTTTAATGTAGTTCATGATATCATAATACCATGGCTTTCCATCGGGCTCTTCAGTTATGATCATACAATAAGCTGGCCTCGCAAAACTTCTATTTTCAATGGCTCGACTTCCAACCCGTCGGTCACTTGCAACATAGAAGACAAAGTTGCGAGTGCATCCACAAATTGATTATGACACCTTGGCAAGTATTCAAACGAAACTTCCTTGAACTCCTTTACCAGGTCTTCTAGATACTTGTGGTATGGGAGCAGTTTGGGGTTCTTGGTTTCCCATTCTCCTATGGTCTGCAGTATGATCAGTGCAGAATCTCCGAATATTTTCAGTTTGGTCACACCCATCTCGATTGCAGCTTGGAGCCCGAGGATACAAGCTTCATACTCAGCCACATTATTAGTGCATGGGAACACCAGCTTCACAGCTATCGGATGGTGTTGTCCGTTTGGGGATATTAGGACTGCCCCAGTACCAGAGCCAGACAAGTTCACAGCTCCATCAAAGAACATTGTCCATGAGTCCTCATCTACACTTAAAATACGATCATCTGGAAAACTGTCATCATTATTTGAGATACTTGGATTCTCGGCCAATACATCGCCGATCACCCGACCTTTAACCGACTTTTGTGGCATGAAGCGCACATCAAACTCCGAGATTAGGATTTGCCACTTAGCCAACTTACCCACCAAAGCCGGTCGATCAAGCAAGTATTTGATAGGGTTATTCTTGGTTACAAGGAACGTCTGGTAATGCAATGTGTACTGCCGCAATCTATGCAATACCCATACTAATGCAGCACAAGTTTTCTCAAAGATCGAGAATATTTCAGCTCGATATAGTGAATTTCTTGCTCAAGTAATAAATGGCCCGTTCTCTTCTGTCAACAGGACTTTCTTGAGCCAACATCGCACCCAATGACTCACTATGGATAGTGAGATAGAGAATCAAAGGATGCCCCAGTGAGGGTGGGACAAGAACTGGCGGATTCATTAAATACTGCTTCAGCTTGTCAAATGCTTCCTGACACTCACCATCCCAGTTGACTTGCGCGTTCTTCTTTAGGAGCTTGAAGAATGACTTGGTAGTTTCAGACAGTTGGGAAATGAATCGGGCAATGTAATTCAATCTCCCCAAGAGGCTTCGGACTTCTTTGACCGTTGATGGAGGTTGTAACTCACATATGGCCTTAACTTTAGATGGGTCGATCTCAATCCCTTTACCGCTCACAATGAACCCGAGTAATTTACCAGACGTTGCTCCAAACACACATTTAGCTGGATTTAATCGAAGCTTGAATTCGCGAAGACGATCAAACAACTTCTTCAGGGTTTTAACATGGCTTCTTCCAGGTTGGGTCTTTGCAATCATATCATCAACATACACTTCGATCTCCTTGTGCATCATATCATGGAATAGAGTTACCAAGGCCCGCTGATAAGTTGCCCCTGCATTCTTGAGTCCAAAGGGCATGACCTTATAATGAAAGATTCCCCATGGAGTGATAAATGCAATCTTCTCCTTATCCTCCTCCTTCATCCTTATCTGATTGTATCCGGAGAAACCATCCATAAACAAGAATAACTCAAATCCAGCGGTGCTATCCACAAGGACGTCTATGTGAGGTAGTGGGAAATCATCCTTCGGGCTGGCCTTATTCAAGTCCCGATAGTCAACACAGACTCGAACCCGACCGTCTTTCTTCATTACCGGCACAATGTTAGCTATCCATTCAGGATATCGTGAAACTTCAATAAATCCCACCTTCAAAAGCTTCATCACCTCTTCCTCAATCTTCTTTGAGAGCTCAGGTTTAGTCCTCCGTAGCCTCTGCTTCTTAGGTGGCACGTCCATATTAGTAGGTAAGGCGTGCTCCACAATTGCCGGATCTAAACCAGGCATGTCAGCATAAGTCCATGCAAAGATATCTTTGTCGCGACCTAAAATTTCTGAGGTGCACCACCTAGAGTTTTAGGCTAATGGATTGCTAAGCCTAGACTTAGCTCGGGCTCTCCCAAGCCCATACCAACTCGCGACTTAAATTCAAATATCATAGCATGCAAAAAGGAGTCGCCACTAATCTGTTTACGGTAGGTCGATTAGACACCTAAGTAAAATAACGGGAGAATTATTTTACTCCTACGAACCAGAGATTTTGGGTACGGGGACTTAGTTACGCTAGATTTCTCTAACGCCCTTTCGGTACCTTTCTCTTTTAATTTTGAAAAAATGTTTTGCAGGCAGCTTGAATTGATTTTAATTCACTTTCCTAACATGTGAGGTGATCATGCGGGTGCGCAATCCACCAATTTAGCACTCAAAAAGCGAATAAGAAAAATGCAGGACTTACCTCATGGCAACGAGCAATGTTAAATTAGAATTCGCATCCATAATCCTAGATATGATTTCTAATTAACAATGCAATTTCTCAATTTTGTTTTCATTTTTTTAATGAGAATTTTGCAATGCATCTAATCCGACATGAAATAACATGACAATGTGTTCTAAACTTACATGACATGAATAAAATATTTTTTTTGTGTTTTCTTAATGAACATGCCATAATTAAATATGCAAATCAAATGACTTAATTATAATGACGGGAAATTTTTAATTAAATGAGCCTAATTCTACATGACGTGCATTTTATGAACTTAATCCCACGTGATGTGCACATGATATTTCTAATCCTAAAAATGCAATCTATCCTAAAAATTAATCTAAATTTAAAATGAGACATGCACTTCCATTCTAATATGATTTTTTTTGTTTTTTATATATAAAGTTCGAAATTTTAAAAATTAATCCATAACTAAACATGCAACCTAAAAAACTAGCATTCTAAGTTAATTAAATTTTTTTTTGGGATTTTTTTTGTTATAAAAATTTGAAGTGGAAATCCTATTCTAAGTTGACACGTGCAACTCTAGGAAAAAAGACAAAACTAAAAACTATTATCCCTAATGAATGCCTCTTTTGGATTTTTGTTATTTTATTTAATACGCTAATTCTAACTTGCAATTTTTTTGAATTTTTTTTTATGCGAGAACAAAAGCTAATTCAAATAACCCGATATCTAATCCAATCCAGATAAAATTAATGCCCAAAATTGACGAACCATATCTCGCGCATGAGATCGGGATAGTCAATTTTAAATTAAATCGCGAATCGAATCTCGGGCGTGAGATTAGATTGTTGATTTTTGCAAGGGACCATGAGTCGGATTCCGGGCGCGGAAATCGGACTCCTAATCCATAATTCGAGGGGTTATTTCACATTGGAATTTCAATCATGCATTAATGAATAATCACACTAAAAATCTTTATAACAACAAATTGTAAACTATAAGAAATAAAGATAAAATAATAATAAAACTACCTCCTGTTCCCTTTTTTTTTTTTTTTTTTTTGTTTTCTTCTTTTTTTTCTTTTCCCACGCACGGCTTGCTCGTGGGTCTCCAAGGCGGTGGGTCACCGAGGCGGCGGGTCACCGGAGCTCAGGCGAAGGTCCGGCGAGGGGGATCGCGGTGACTGGCGGGTGGAGGCGCAGCAGGGCGAGCTCGCGGGTTGCTACGACGTCAGGGGGCTGGCTGCGGGCGGTGAGCTCGCGATTCACCGGCAAAGCGACGGAGCGGCGGTCGGCGAGATGGAAGCCCCGGCGTGGCGTTGTTGGTGACGGTGATTTACTGCAGCTTGCGAGCGGGGCCGTGGCGGTTGCTGGAGGCAGCGTCGCTCGAGGCTCGGAGCGGCGTACGGGGGCGTTCGGTTCGGAGTAGCGGCGACACTCGAGCAAAGCAACGGCACTCGGGCGGATGGCTCGGGCAAAGGGGGCAGCTCGGCAACCGGTCCCGGCGTCGCGATCCGCAAAGCAGGTGGTGGGTGTCGTCGTCGCGAGGAGTCGAGCGGCTGCGAGGGCGGCGATGGAGGCTTGTCTCGCAGTCGGGTGGAGGAGGAGCAGCGCCGGAAGCGTAGGTTGCAGCAGCAGGGGAGCTCGGTGGTTGCTGGGATCGGGCGCGGTTTGTTGCAGGCAGTGTTCAAGCGGCAGCGGTCTGGCTTGGGCGGAGACGCTCAGAGCTGCTGTGGAGTCGTCACACGGAAGAGGAGGCGTCGGACACCGAGCGATCGCGGACGGAGGCACCGCAGGGGCGTCGGGTTGGAGGCGAGCTCGGACCGTCGGCGTCGGGGCAGCCGAGCGGTGAAATCGGGACAACAACGGTGTGAGCGGTGAGGGAGACTCGGGTGGTCGGCTCGGGTGTGATCAGCTCGGATGAGCTGCTGCGGGCCGTGCTCGAAGAAGCACCGGAGCGGTGGTGCGGTGTGGGGCGCGGCGACGCGACAAGGCGGCCGGCGCAACGGTGGCTCGGATGCTGGCGCGCCGGTGAGGGGCTTCAGTGAACACGGAGGTGCGGTGGAGCTGGGTGGTGCGGCGACGCGGTGGTCTGGCGATGGACGAAGGGGGTGGTCGGGACGTAGGACGAGAGGGGGATACGGCGACGGGTGGTCAGAGGTGCGGAGGCGCGATGGATCCTCTCCAAGGGGCGACCGGCGTGCTTAAAAAAAGGGGGGGTGTGTCTTCCGAAGAAGACCGCACTATTACCCCCCTCTTTTTATTTTATTTCTTTCTCTCTCTCTCTTCTCACCTTCTTTTCTCTCTCACCCGTCTTCTCTCTCTCCACTTTTTTTAAAACCTCCCCTGACTCCTCCCCTGACTTCTTTTCTTGTACGAAAGGGAAACCTCCTGACAATTAATATATATAATTTTTCAGCTCTCCTCTCCCTCTTTCTTTCTCTCGACAGGACTATTCTTTAATTCCTTACCTTCTCTCCGTGAATTTCGCTTCAACTTCCCTCCCGACGCGGCTTCTTTTTTTTTTTTAATCTCTTCAAATCACTCAAAAATTTTTCTTCTTTCGCCCCCCTTTTTTATTTATTTCTCCAGACCTTTCTTGCGCGTGTGCATTTTCTCCATTAATGAGTTCATGCCTGCGAATTTCCCTTACGTCACCAAATCCAATATATATTATATAATGTTATGGGCATATTATAATAATGCATTATTATAATATGGCCATATTACATAATATATTATGGACGTGCGAGAACTTTCCTCATTTCCTCACTCACTTTTTTTTTTTCTTTTTTTAGTATTGACGCAAATGCATTTCCCCGAGATGCAATTTTACTATTTTTCTTAGGGGTTAAAGACTAATCCCTAAATTTTTATGCAATTAATTACTAAATGATTGGTCAAAATTTAGGTGTCAACAGCTGCCCCTCTTTGATGGTGAGCTCGCAGAGGTTGCCTTCAAAGACAAATTGAGACCTAAATTTTGGTCATGCACATGCAATGAATGACTTATTTATTTTTTTTTTTTGGACATGAATTCCATTTTTTAATGCAATTTATATGATGCATGGCAATGCTAATGCAAATAATAAATGAACTTATACCTTCAAGGAAGATAGAGTAGTTCGAGGTAGCTAGTGTTACATGTCCAGGACCCGTACCATTCTACGGTCGCCTAGAACAATAACATGACTTCACAAAGAGATCGCTTTCCCAAGACCCGTACCATTCTACGGTCGCTCGGTATGGCAGAAAGAAAGTCGCTTTCCCGGTATGAAAAGTTTTGTAAGAAACCGCTTTCCCAGGACCCGTACCATTCTACGGTCGCCCAAGACGGCGAGAAAGGTTTTGTCTAGGACCCGTACCATTCTACGGTCGCCTAAATGGAGATTCATTTTCCAGGACCCGTACCATTCTACGGTCGCCTTGAGCAATAAATGATTTTCTAGGACCCGTACCATTCTATGGTCGCCTTGACGAAAATGATGAGGAAGTACCATTCTTTTCCCGGATGAGGAAAGACCCGTACCATTCTACGGTCGCTTGTTAGAGCAATAAATGTTGTCTAGGACCCGTACCATTCTACGGTCGCCTTGACGAAAATGATTTTCCAAGACCCGTACCATTCTACGGTCGCCTAGATGAGGAAATTGCTTTTCCAGGACCCGTACCATTCTACGGTCGCCTGTTAGAACAATAAATGTTGTCTAGGACCCGTACCATTCTACGGTCGCCTAAACTGAGGTTTTGCTTGGCTAGGACCTGTACCATTCTACGATCGCCCAACCTTGCAATAGAGATCATCTGACCAAGATAAAAGGGACACTGGGCTATGAAAGCACGCCAGGTCAATATAAAGGACAGCTTGAGGGAGTCAAGTGTCAATGCACTTGAGAGCGAATACCTGCGCAATGACAGGTATTTAGAGTATGAGTAGAGATATACTTACCTGGTGATATCTCTGATTCTTGGGGATATGTCTTCTGGGGTTTGGATATCCTGTGAAGGTCTTTCACCTCTTGGTAGCAAATAAATTTTGGGGACATCAAGGATGCACATTGAATGTTCGTGATGGTTTCTTCTTTCCTGATGTGATGAAGCACTCGAAAAGAATCTGAATGTCAAGAGCTCTTGAGTCTTCACGGAAACATTATCTTTCAGACATGATTAGAGCAAAAATACATGCATTCACCAAAGAAGTAAGCAATTCAGCACACTCCAAAGTCCACGGAAGTTTTTGTCCATTCAATCAAGATTTATGCATGATGGTTTTACCATATTTGCATCACCAAATTTCCACTGGGGAGAATCATTGTTTAAGACAATTTTCACTCATGACATGGCTTTTCAAGAATACCAAATGAGAGACTTTCAGTTAGAAAGGACTTTCACTCACTCTCATTAAGAAGGCTATTTTGTCCCAACCATTAATGTAGGATCATAGGAATCACTCAATCTTACTTTCATCATGTCAACAAGGGTTTGAGTATTCTCGCAAGCGGTATGACCTTGTCAATCTGAGAGGTCTTTATCAAGACTGTAATGTAGGCTTGGTCAATGGCTCAACAAAGAGGGACTCTTCGAGTAAAGGTTAATGAAAGAACAATGCTTCGCAATCATCTCCGGGTTTACAAGTCAAGGAACCTGTGGAATGAGATAGGAATGGTCTTGCTCGCACTTCTTCAAGCTATGCGTATAAGCAATTGAATTCCCATGTTAATTTCAGTGCCCTAATCTGAAGAGACTTTGTAAGGGACATAACGTAGGTTGAGTTCATGGGTTGAAGAGTGAATGGATCATTAGGCTCAAAAAGTGTATAGAGGGATAAGAATTGGTGATCATCTTGGCATTGTCACCGATCTTCTTCTTCACCATTGGGATTTTCCTCATAAGTACCATAAAACTCGGCTTTTGAGCTCTTTGAGTACCACTCCATCTTGACTCTTTCTTTCATTTTCTATGGGCATTGGCCTTGCTTTTACCGGCACACCTTTGCTTTTTCATGCCCCTTTTTTTTTTTTTTTTTTTGAATAACCACATAATGCTTTAACATTTGGGTTCTTGAGGAGTTTTCATCATTCATTTTTTTTTGGCACTCGGGATTCTGCGGCTTGAACATTTGCCAAGTGTGGGGAATGATCACCATTTGGGTTTAAATGAAACGAATTTATAGGCTCAAGGGGCTACGCTACGGATAAAGTGTGTAGGATAGAGAAAGAACTGCTCTTCATCATCCTAAGGCACTTAAATTACCGTACGAATTCAATGCAATAGCAATACCGAAGATTGATGCAAGTGAGAGCAAGAATATTCCTATCAATTTCCTCACCTCATGATGTCGTCTTACCTCGAGCTTGCCCCATTGTGGGGTGATTCTTGATAGGGGTAATTTAAAAATTATCCACGGGTGTGGGCTCAAAAGGGTTTAAACAATGGATGATCACGTAGTGTTTGGGATAGAGAATGAACTGCCTCTCATCATTTTGATCGCCGTACCTTTCGCGAGAGAACTCTTTACCTTATGGACATGGAATTTCCTACACTCATCTTCACCAGTGTATGAGCAAAGGACTGTGTATAGGTTAAGGCTTGCCTTTCATCATCCCGACATGTCTCATTTAGCATGTTCAATCCATTCCACATCATTCATCAACTTGATCGATGGTGACAATCCTCAGTGGAATCGGTAAATTAAACAGGTAAAACTATAATGCAAAATTCTTCTTTGAAAGGTTGCAATCACTTCATGAACTTATCAGCTTTGAACACAAAGAGTTGTAGCTCAAAAGAAAGAAGCAAGAGAAAAGAGAAAGAAAGAAGGAAAAGAAAAGAAAAAAAAATGTTTTTTTTTTGTTTTTTGTTTTTTTTTTCTTTTTCTTTTTCGGCACGCTTGTTGCCGTTTCCAGGGATCGAACCCTGGTCGTTCTCGGACCTTTTCATTCCCCTTGCCACCAGGCCGAGGTGCTGGTGGTGTCCTCGTGGCGTTTCCTTTTTTATTTAATTGAACTGTCTCTAGGTCAACGCGCCTATTATACCGAATCGATGAATTCGATGTGTGTATGGAACAGGGGCCTACTTTTCATCTCATGTCATCCACTCCCATACAATTCTATGAAGAAATGAGTACCTTCAATTCTCAACAAATTTTATCAAGGGTAATACTTCTTCACAGCATCAGAGTTAACATGATTAGAAAACTCACGACCATCCATTTCTGTAAGGATTAAGGCACCTCCAGGAAGTACCTTCTTTACCACATATGGGCCGCTATAATTTGGAGCAAATTTGCCTCCAGGATCAGGAAAAATTGGTAACACTTTTCTTAGAACTAGATCATTCACTTCGAAGTGTCTCGGTCGTACCTTCCGATTGAAAGACCTGGCTATTCTTTGTTGATATGCTTGACCATGGCAAAGAGCTTTTAACCTTTTCTCCTCAATCAGGTTCAATTGCTCGAACCTTTGTTGTGTCCATTCTGCCTCAGACAATTCCACCTGGGATAAGACTCTTAAAGAGGGGATTTCTACTTCCACAGGCAAGACTGCCTCCATGCCATAAACTAAGGAGAAAGGGGTTGCCCCGGTAGATGTTCGGATTGATGTCCGATACGCCATTAGAGCAAAGGGTAACTTGTCATGCCAATCTCGATAATTCTCGACTATCTTAGCCAGGATCTTCTTGATGTTCTTATTAGCCGCCTCAACAGCTCCATTCATTTGTGGGCGGTATGGTGAGGAGTTCAGATGCTTGATTTTGAACTCACTGAACAACTCATCAACGAACTTGTTATTTAGATTTGTCCCATTGTCAGTGACAATTGCTTCGGGGACACCATAACGGGCGATTATGTCACGCTTGATAAACTTCACAACATTTCGGGCCGTGACATTAGCATAAGATGTAGCTTCAATCCATTTTGAAAAATAATCCATTGCCACCAATATGAATCGGTGCCCATTTGAAGCTTTGGGATTTATCGGGCCAATCACATCAATGCCCCACATTGAGAAAGGCCATGGCTCAGAAAACTGATGCAACTCAGTTGGAGGAATGTTTATCTTATCACCATGGATTTGACAACGGTGACAACTTCGTACATGCTTGATGCAATCACTTTCTAGTGTGAGCCGTAATAGCCTAATCTCATAATCTTTTTAGCCAACATGTGCCCGTTCATATGAGGGCCACATACTCCTTCGTGAACTTCTTGCATGATTTGAGTGGCTTCGGCTACATCCACACACCGCAATAAGACTAAATCATAAGATTTCTTGTATAAATTCTCGCCACTGACGAAGAATTTTGAGGCCATCTCCATGATGTATTTTCTATCAATTGGAGTACTTCCCTCAGGGAATTCCTGTTTTTGAATGTAGTTCATGATATCGTAATACCATGATTTTCCATCAGGTTCCTCAGTTACGATCATACAATAAGCCGACTTCGGCAAAACTTCTATTTTCAATGGTTCGACTCCTGATCCATCAGTGACTTGCAACATGGATAACAAAGTTGCTAGTGCATCTGCAAACTGATTATGAGATCTAGCCAAGTAGTCAAACGAGATTTCATCAAACTCCTTTACCAACTCTTCTAGGTACTTGTGATACGGCAGTAATTTGGCATCCTTGGTCTTCCATTCACCTACTGTCTGGAGTATAATCAGTGCAGAATCTCCATATACTCTCAGTCTAGCCACTCCCATTTCAATTGCGGCTTGAAGTCCGAGAATACAGGCTTCATATTCAGCTATATTGTTAGTGCATGGGAATATTAATTTCGCAGCTACTGGGTGGTGTTGTCATGCTGGGTGATATCAATACTTGCTCCAACTGCAGACCTGCAGACAAATTCACAGCTCCATCAAAAAACATTGTCCATGAATCTTCATTTACACTCAAAACCCGGTCATCCGGGAAAGCTGTCATCATTATTTGAGACTCCCGGATTCTCAGCCAATATATCGGCGATCACTCGACCTTTGACCGACTTTTGCCGCATGAACTGCACATCAAATTCTGAGATTAAAATTTGCCACTTAGCCAACTTACCCACCAAAGCTGGCCGATCAAGCAAGTACTTGATAGGATTACTCTCAGTTACAAGGAACGTCTGGTAATGCAATGTGTACTGCCGCAATCTGTGCAACACCCACACTAGTGCAGCACAAGTCTTCTCAACATCAGAATATTTCAATTCTGACACAGTGAACTTTTTACTCAGATAATAAATAGCTCGTTCTTTTTTATCGACGGGACTTTCTTGAGCCAACATTGCACCCAACGATTCATTATGAATAGTGAGGTAGAGAATCAAGGGATGGCCCGGTGATGGCGGGACAAGAACCGGTGGATTCATCGTGCTGCTTCAGCTTGTCAAAGGCTTCTCGACACTCATCATCCCAATTGACTCGTGCATTCTTTTTTAGGAGCTTGAAGAATGGCTTGGCAGTTTCAGAAAGTTGGGAAATGAATCGGGCAATGTAATTCAATCTCCCTAAAAGGCTTCGGACTTCCTTGACGGTTGATGGAGGCTGTAACTCACATATGGCCTTAACTTTAGATGGGTCGATCTCAATCCCCCTACTGCTCACAATGAATCCGAGTAATTTACCAGATGTTGCTCCAAACACGCATTTAGTGGGATTTAGACGAAGCTTGAATTCACGAAGACGATCAAACAACTTCTTCAGAGTTTCAACATGGCTCCTTCCGGGTCGGGTCTTTGCAATCATATCATCAACGTAGACTTCGATCTCCTGATGCATCATATCATGGAATAGCGTTACCATGGCTCGTTGGTAAGTTGCCCCTGCATTCTTGAGTCCGAAGGGCATAACCTTATAATGAAAGGTTCCCCACGGAGTGATAAACGCAGTCTTCTCTTTATCTTCCTCCTTCATCCTTATCTGATTGTATCCGGAAAACCCATCCATAAATGAGAATAGCTCAAATCCGGCGGTACTATCCACAAGGACGTCTATGTGAGGTAACGGGAAATCATCCTTTGGGCTTGCTTTATTCAAATCTCGATAGTCGACGCAGACTCGAACTCGACCATCTTTCTTCATCACTGGCACAATGTTAGCCACCCATTCAGGATATTGTGAGACTTCAATAAATCACACCTTCAAAAGCTTCATCACCTCTTACTCGATCTTCTTTGAAAGCTCAAGTTTAGTTCTCCGCAACCTCTTCTTTCTAGGTGGCATGTCTGGATTAGTGGGCAAACAATGTTCCACGATTGACGGATCTAAACCTGGCATATCAGCGTATGTCCAAGCAAAGATATCCTGATATTCTTTTAGCAACTGAGCCAAATGCTCAGCCTCATCTTTAGGAAGATTTGCCCCGATTTTTATCTCTTTGGGCTCTTTAGTGTCACTTAAATTGATAGTTACGGTTTGCTCGGAGGTGAGAACTTTGGGCTTTTCATGTTGCTCCCAACTATGTTGTACTTCAATGGAATCACCATTTGGGTCATCAGGGTCATCACTGTCATTGCTCATTGCATTGGATAGGATCATTTTCCTCTCCTTGCCTGTCATAAGGTCGCTCCTGAAACATAAGATGAATAGTTTAGAAAGACAAATAGGGCTAAATGACATGGGTTATTTATTATTATTAATTTTTTTATTTTTTTTATATTTTTTTTCGAATTCTCCTTCCTTTCAAATTTTTCTAAAAAATTTTGGCAAAACATTTTGGAAAACCTTTTTGACACGAGGAAGCATGATGAAGCCCAGGCCTCAGAATTCTCCTTGGATTCTTCTTTTCTTTCATTGGTTGGATATCATCACCGGATGGGTTTGGTATACCTCATCATGCACTCAAAATAAGACTTGTAATCATAATTGATATTCATCAATCGGATTACATTTTTATTGTACGACATTGAAAAGTACGACATTGACATGATACCCTAACAATCACACCCTAACAGACAGCAACGATTGACAGGCGAAATACAAAATACGACAATTAAGGCGAAATGAAATAAGCAAACGCTAGAAGACATCAAATCCAAAAAACGATACGATTCCCGCGTAGGGGAGGGCAGAAGAGTAAATGTGTTACTCTTGTGGGCTAGCACCCATTTCCTCCGATGGCTCCTCGTCAATGGCACCAATAAGGAGATCATCAAATAGGGTCGTGATCCCTTCCATCGCATTATCTAGATCCTTCGTCTTTGAAGTTGTTGGGTCATCCATGATACCACGGGTGGCGATCACTCCTCCCTCATCATGCATCATTCTAGCAGGGCCAGGGAATGTCTCACGGATATCGGGGAGTAATGAGCCATTTTTCTCTTGCTTGTGTCCACTATTTCCTCCATGGTACCCTAATCCAAAGTGGAACGAGACTCCGAGGGGCTTCAATGGGATTCCGGATACCCCGCCCTCTTTTACCAAGTCCACGACCAGGAGTAAAGCCATTTCCAACCATCACTCTTGCTACCATAACCGATGCATTTGACACATCGGGGATGGGTCTTTGTCGACCCTCGAGATGCATGAATAGTGGATACGAGCTCAAACGATTGGTAGCTCAACTCCTCCCTATGTTCCGGCTCGACGTAGGGGATAGCCGTCTCCTGATAGATCCGATGATCCTCCTCACCATGAACAGTGACTAACTTTCCTTCGACAACAAATTTCCCACTTTGGTGGAGACTTGATGGCATAGCTCCCAGAAAAGTATGAATCCATGGACGACCCAATAGGAAATTGAATGCAAAGTAGGAATGTCCATCACCCGAAAAGGACGTTGAACATCACCGGCCCTATTTGCGAGATCAAGGTGGGTCTCCCTATCACCTCCTTTCTCGTACCATCAAAAGCTCGGACGGAGGTCTTTGCAGCACTTATTTTTGAAGGATCTATCTTGAGGCGGTGAAGAGTCGCCAATGGACAGATATTCAAGGCAGACCCATTATCAATGAGTACTCGAGCCACATGGGAAGCCTTGCATTTGACAGATATGTATAACGCCTTAGTATGTCCCCTCCCCTCAAGAGGGAATTCTTCGTCAAAAAAGGCTATCAAATCTTTGAGAAGAATCGATCCTACAAATTCCTCCAACCTGCTCTCCTCAATTGTCTCTGGTACATGAATCTCGCTCAGAACCTTCATTAGAGACTTTTGATGCGTAGGAGACGTTTGCAAGAGTTCAAGTAAAGAGATTTGAGCAGGCAATTTTCGCAACTGGTCGACCACATTATACTCACTTGCCTTTATTATAGCCAGAAATTCTTTAGCCTCTTCATCAGTAATTGGCTTTCCAGGTTGAGTATTAGCTTGAGCATAGGTCCGACCAGACCTTGTAATAAGGTCGACATCTAGCTCATATGACCAAGGGACTGCTTTGTTATCCTTGTACTCATGCAGCTGAGGTATTTCAATTATTATCTCCTCATCATTTGAAGGTACTTCCACTATCAGTCCTTCATGGTCGGAGGCGTCCTCAAGTGGGGGCATGTCTTCAATCCATGGATCGGGTTCCCTCTTTTCAGCACTCAACTCAGCAAATTCTTTTTCCCAGTCAATGATGACTTGGGAGATAGTTGACACTATTCCAGTTTGATCAACATACCCGATCACGCCAGCCTTAACCCTTTCTTGAACCCTTTCCCTCATGGTAGGCAAGGAAGGATTCTCTCCTGCCGGGTAGTAACCAACTCTTACTAATCCGCTATAGATATCTTTTGAGACACCTTCAAGTTCGTCTTTTTGCCGGCATTGAACTCGAAGATTGCATTCACTTGCCCCTCATGTTCCGGCAACGGATTCTTCTTGACATTCGGTTGGGTGGTACGGAAGGAAAACGCCTTGGTATCCAATAAATTTTGGATCTTGTGCTTCGAGTCATACATTCATCGGTTGAATGGCCCACCTCTCCCATATGATACTCACACATTTTTGGAGGGATCATAGTTGGAGAATTTTTCAGGATTGGGCCGCTTCGGTTCATGGGAGATTAATCCCTTCTTTTGGAGTATCGGCAGGACTTGAGAAAGAGGGCCAGGAAGAGGAGAGAACTGTCTTTTGGTGAATTGCCGTGGTGCAGGCTTTCGGCTTCCATCTTGCTGATTCCCAGGGACACGAACGATTGGAGGCTTACTAGAGGTTGATTGCGCATATGCGACATTAACTTCGGCGGCCGGTTCTTTGTCCTTCTTTGCAGTAAATCTTTTGCCCGCAGGGTTTGGTTCATTGAACCATCCATCTCTCAGCCCTGTCTCAATTTGTTCACCCACTGGAATGAGTTGATTGAAGTTCTCAACATACGTGCTGGCCATCCGATTACGAAACTCGAATGGGAGGGTCTTGACGAACAACTTCATCAATTCTTTGTCAGTAGGTTCGGGTGTGATTTGGGCGGCTAGATTTCGCCACCTTATGGCATATTCTTTAAATGACTCGCTCCTCTTTTTCTCCATTCGTTCGAGATCTTCTCGTGAGGGTGCAATGTCCATGTTGAACTTGTATTGCTTGAGAAATGCGTCGGCCACCTCACTCCAAGTGTCGAGAAGGTTTATGTTTTTCATAATATACCAGTTCAATGCGGGCCCAACCAAACTCATCTGGAATGACTGGATCATGAGGGGCTCATTTTTGACATGTTGAGCCATCCTTACATGGTACATCTGTAGGTGAGCTTTCGGGCAGGAGGTACCATCATACTTCTCGAACTCTGGCATTTTGAACTTGTTTGGTGTCTTAACCTTCTCATAAACGGACAAGTCGATCGGGAGTGAATTCTGCGACCCTTGCAATTGTTTCACTTTCTCTTCAAGCTTTGCAAGGCGTTCACTCTGCTCCGTCTTAGGAGCATTGTCAGACTTGGCTTTCCCAGCAGTGATTGGAGATATGTCGTCTTCCAATTCAGGCATGTCATCATCAACCATTTGGACCCTCTTTGCTTGCTTTGGGACTACTAACTCAGCTAGGGCGGGTGTAGGGACAGGATTCACCCGGAGGGACTTGATTTGGGTGGTCATAAGTTGCATAGCTGTAAGCAACTACTTGAGTTGATCTTCCACACTGGTAATACGATCACGCATCTCGGTTTGGTCAGCCATTTTTGCTCTCGATCGTGTAATGATGGACGAACGTGGAGGATCCGTAATCACCTAATTGAAGAAACGAACAGAAATAAGTATCTCATGTGAAATATGCCGGTCCATGGCAATGGTCTAGAACTTTTATTCATTAATAGAGTTTTTTTTTTTTTTTTTTTTACAATCATAACAAAATAGAAACACGAAATGCCCTAGACAAATGAACTAGGAAAGTAAATGACTCAGCCTTCTAAACATTAATCTAGACATGAAAACAACAAAATTGATTCAAGCCCTTCATCTAGCTTGATCAATATACACTCGGGACACTATTCGGCGCAATCGCTTATTCTCCTCTTGAGCATTTTCAGCAACCCTTTTGAGGCGTTTATTCTCAGCGCGGTTGGTGATCTTCAGTGGCACCTCTGGTATCTTTGGAAGTAGCTCCTCCTGGGATCTTGTGTTGTTGAATGTTTTAGTTGAAGCATAGTACTTCCTTTCTTTACCCTCCAACTCCTCTTCGGGCCATTTGAGTTTTCGAGACCGGCACATATCCCACATTGATTTAATTGTGAGAATGGAATCTTCATGGTCTCGGTTTCCATCAACGAAGTTGACTCGGAGTGGATCCGCTTGCAATGCCGGGGGAAGCTCTTGCACAACTTGATACTGACGGGTCACTCTAGTCGGATAGTATTCCGTTGCTCCAGTGAATCCCAGTAGAGGGATTGGGCCAACACCTCCACATGAAAGTCTCGCCACACGAACTTGGAACCACTTAGCATGCCATAAGAAACCCTTGGAAGTCGGTTTTTTCATGAAAGCGAGCCATTCAGAATAATGGTAATCTGGTGCATATCTTTGGTTGTTCTCAAATCTCATAATAGGGTGATTAGAATCACTAATATCACGTATGGTCATTGAACCACCAAACCCTTTTATATGAGAAAGAAACCAAATTTGCAAAAGTTCGGGGGAGGAATGCAAAGTCTTATCACCGCTTTCTTTAAATCGGGTGAGGGAAAGAAAGGTTTCAGCCGAGAATAGTGTTTACGAAATTTTTTCCTTCCAACACTTGTTTAACTAAGTGAGCTATCAAAGGATTAATAGCATTTTTACAATGGGGAAAAACTATAAACCCAAGGAAAGCTAAAAGGAAAACCCTTCGCATTTGAAACGAATTGCCATTTTCGAAGCATTCTTTTAGAAAAGATAAGTGACATGTATTGCGGTGAGCTTTTAAAACCTTTCTTACATTATCCTCCTTAATTCTCAAAAAATCAGATAAGGCCACAACGGGATCTATCCCGATAGGCGGGCTAATTAATTCAGCTCTCAAAGATTTCCCTATGGCAATGCTATACTCTTCCAAGGTGGGCGTGAGCTCATGCTTACCACCGAAGATGAAAGTAGAAGTCTTGGGGCACCAACAATGGGCAAGTGCTTGGATGAGGCCACCATGGATGTTGATAGGCAGCAATGGAAGTAGTCGACCAATATGTGACTCTACAAATCGACGGCCATCTTGGTCTAACTTGTCCCACCATGTGCCGAGCTCTTGCTTCGGAGGAAGAATAATTCGAATGTCCGATATCCCCATTGTATATTGACCAAGACCTAAGACAATCCTAATGCCATGGACCGACAAAATAATATGACAAGGTAAGTAAATTGCAAAGTATATGGATAGAAGACTTACTTCACCAAAAAAAAAATCGATGGCAATCACATAGACATGCACATGATAAGTGGTTCGATTTCTACTCTAGAAGGCTTAACAAAGTGGAGCCACAAGGATGGTCGGACTAACCACGGGCGCGTGGACTATGTCGGGTCCTCATGACTCCGGCTTAGTCAAAGAGCCGACCCAGGTTGCGGGCGTGCGAACCGAGGTGGGTACTCTTGACACCATGAACGAAATTTCGGGATTGAGATGGGCGACTCGTACCGCGGGCTTGCGGTCGAAGTGGTATCCGTCTCAATACCATCCTAAATAGTCCTATGCGGCCTAGGTCCGGCGGCGGGTTGTGTGTGCAAAAGTGTAGTGTAAATGCAAAGCATGCACAATAGTTTAAATCACACAACACTTCAATATCTTGAATTTAAAACATTCATTCCCAACTCCAACCTGCGAGACAAGGGTTAGCAAAGACTACTCCCCTTATATCTCCCAATCTGCAAAAACATTTAACACCTTAAATGTTAGGGATGTACCTGGGATCTTCGCTGCCAAACAAAAACATTTTTCAAATGAAAAGAAAAATTGGCCTAAGTCCACTAAGAGTTTTAATTCAAGTCCCTAGTGGAGTCGCCAAGCTGTCGCGACCTAAAATTTCTGAGGTGCACCACCTAGAGTTTTAGGCTAATGGATTGCTAAGCCTAGACTTAGCTCGGGCTCTCCCAAGCCCATACCAACTCGCGACTTAAATTCAAATATCATAGCATGCAAAAAGGAGTCGCCACTAATCGGTTTATGGTAGGTCGATTAGACACCTAAGTAAAATAACGGGAGAATTATTTTACTCCTACGAACCAGAGATTTTGGGTACGGGGACTTGGTTACGCTAGATTTTTCTAACGCCCTTTCGGTACCTTTCTCTTTTAATTTTGAAAAAATGTTTTGCAGGCAGCTTGAATTGATTTTAATTCACTTTCCTAATATGTGAGGTGATCATGCGGGTGCGCAATCCACCAATTTAGCACTCAAGAAAGCGAATAAGAAAAATGCAGGACTTACCTCATGGCAACGAGCAATGTTAAATTAGAATTCGCATCTATAATCCTAGATATGATTTCTAATTAACAATGCAATTTCTCAATTTTGTTTTCATTTTTTTAATGAGAATTTTGCAATGCATCTAATCCCACATGAAATAACATGACAATGTGCTCTAAACTTACATGACATGAATAAAATATTTTTTTTTTTTGTTTTCTTAATGAACATGCCATAATTAAATATGCAAATCAAATGACTTAATTATAATGACGGGAAATTTTTAATTAAATGAGCCTAATTCTACATGACGTGCATTTTATGAACTTAATCCCACGTGATGTGCACATGATATTTCTAATCCTAAAAATGCAATCTATCCTAAAAATTAATCTAAATTTAAAATGAGACATGCACTTCCATTCTAATATGTTTTTTTTTTTTTTTGTTTTTTATATATAAAGTTCGAAATTTTAAAAATTAATCCATAACTAAACATGCAACCTAAAAAACTAGCATTCTAAGTTAATTAAATTTTTTTTTTTTTGGGATTTTTTTGTTATAAAAATTTGAAGTGGAAATCCTATTCTAAGTTGACACGTGCAACTATAGGAAAAAAGACAAAACTAAAAACTATTATCCCTAATGAATGCCTCTTTTGGATTTTTGTTATTTTATTTAATACGCTAATTCTAACTTGCAATTTTTTTGATTTTTTTTTTTATGCGAGAACAAAAGCTAATTCAAATAACCCGATATCTAATCCAATCCAGATAAAATTAATGCCCAAAATTGACGAACCATATCTCGCGCATGAGATCGGGATAGTCAATTTTAAATTAAATCGCGAATCGACTCTCGGGCGTAAGATTAGATTGTTGATTTTTGCAAGGGACCATGAGTCGGATTCCGGGCGCGGAAATCGACTCCTAATCCATAATTCGAGGGGTTATTTCACATTGGAATTTCAATCATGCATTAATGAATAATCACACTAAAAATCTTTATAACAACAAATTGTAAACTATAAGAAATAAAGATAAAATAATAATAAAACTACCTCTTGTTCCCTTTTTTTTTTTTTTTTTTTTTGTTTTCTTCTTTTTTTCTTTTCCCACGCACGGCTTGCTCGTGGGTCTCCAAGGCGGCGGGTCACCGAGGCGGCGGGTCACCGGAGCTCGGGCGAAGGTCCGGCGAGGGGGATCGCGGTGATCGGCGGGTGGAGCGCGCAGGGCGAGCTCGCGGGTTGCTACGACGTCAGGGGGCTGGCTACAGGCGGCGAGCTCGCGATTCACTGGCAAAACGACGGAGCAGCGGTCGGCAGATGGAAGCCCGGCTGTGGCGTTGTTGGTGACGGTGATTTACTGCAGTCGCGAGCTGCTGTGGCGGTTGCTGGAGGCAGCGTCGCTCGAGGCTCGGAGCGGCGTACAGGGGGGCAGGCGTTCAGTTCGGAGCAGCAGCGACACTCGAGCAGCAACGGCACTCGGGCGGATGGCTCGGGCAGCAGGGCAGCTCGGCAACCGGTCCTGGCGTCGCGATCTGCAGCAGTGGTGGGTGTCAGGTCGTCGCGAGGAGTCGAGCGGCTACTGAGGGCGGCGATGGAGGCTTGTCTGCAGGTCAGGCGGAGCAGGAGCAGCGCCGGAAGCGTAGGTTGCAGCAGCAGGGGAGCTCGGTGGTTGCTGGGATCGGGCGCGGTTTGTTGCAGGCAGTGTTCAAGCGGCAACGGTCTGGCTTGGGCGGAGACGCTCAGAGCTACTGTGGAGTCGTCACACGGAAGAGGAGGCGTCAGACACCGAGCAGTCGCGGACGGAGGCACTGCAGGGGCGTCGGGTTGGAGGCAGGCTCAGATCTGTCGGTGTCGGGGCAGCCGAGCGGTGAAATCGGGACAACAACGGTGTGAGCGGTGAGGGAGACTCAGGTGGTCGGTTCGGGTGTGATCAGCTCGGATGAGCTGCTGTGGCTGTGCTCGAAGAAGCACCGAGCGGTGGTGCGGTGTGGGCGCGGCGACGCGACAAGGCGGCCGGCGTAACGGTGGCTCGGATGCTGGCGCGCCGGTGAGGGGCTTCAGTGAACACGGAGGTGCGGTGGAGCTGGGTGGTGCGGCGACGCGGTGGTCTGGCGATGGACGAAGGGGGTGGTCGGGACGTAGGACGAGAGGGGGATACGGCGACGGTTGGTCGAGGTGTGGAGGCGCGATGGATCCTCTCCAAGGGGCGACCGGCGTGCTTAAAAAAAGGGGGGGTGTGTCTTCCGAAGAAGACCGCACTGTTACCCCCTCTTTTTATTTTATTTCTTTCTCTCTCTCTCTTCTCACCTTCTTTTCTCTCTCACCCGTCCTCTCTCTCTCCACTTTTTTTAAAACCTCCCCTGACTCCTCCCCTGACTTCTTTTCTTGTACGAAAGGGAAACCTCCTGACAATTAATATATATAATTTTTCAGCTCTCCTCTCCCTCTTTCTTTCTCTCTGACAGACTATTCTTTAATTCCTTACCTTCTCTCCGTGAATTTCGCTTCAACTTCCCTCCCGACGCGGCTTTTTTTTTAATCTCTTCAAATCACTCAAAAATTTTTCTTCTTTCGCCCCCTTTTTTTTTTTTTTTTTTTTAATTTCTCCAGACCTTTCTTGCGCGTGTGCATTTTCTCCATTAATGAGTTCATGCCTGTGAATTTCCCTTACGTCACCAAATCCAATATATATTATATAATGTTGTGGGCATATTATAATAATGCATTATTATAATATGGCCATATTACATAATATATTATGGACGTGCGAGAACTTTCCTCATTTCCTCACTCACTTTTTTTTTTTTTTTTTTTTTTTTTTGGTATTGACGCAAATGCAATTACCTGAGATGCAATTTTACTATTTTTCTTAGGGGTTAAAGACTAATCCCTAAATTTTTATGCAATTAATTACTAAATGATTGGTCAAAATTTAGGTGTCAACAATCTTGATATTCCTTTAGCAGCTGGATTAGGCGCTCAGCCTCGTCTTTGGGGAGATTTGCCCCAATTTTGACCTCCTTGGTTTCTTCAGTGTCACTTAAATTGATAGTGACAGTTTGTTCGGACGTAAGCGTTTTGGCTTTTTCATGCTGCTCCCAGCTACGCTGCACTTCAATGGAATCTTCAATCGAGTCTCCAGGAACTTCGTCACTAGCATTTGTGGCACTGGATCGGACCATTTCCATACCTTTGCATGCTGTGAGACTTTCCCTGAAACATAAAGTAAGTAATTTAGAAAAACAAACAGAGTAATCTGTATTTTTGAAAGATTATTTTGAAAGATTTTTCGAAAAACATTTTGACACGAGGAAGCATGATGAAGCCCAGGCCTCAGAACTCTCCTTGGATTTTCTTTTTTCTTTTGTTTATCGGCTGGATATCATCATCGGGTTGGTTTGGTATACCTCATCATGCCCTCAAAATAAAACTTGTAATTTTATTGATATTCATCAATCAATTACATTTATTGAATGGAAAATGCAAATCCAAGTCCTAAAAAGAAAGTGAAGACAATCGCTAGATAGCGATAATTATTCCTAGAAAGCAATAAAAATTCCCACGCAGGGGAATGCGAGAAATCGATAAATGAGTTACTCTTGTGGGCCAGGGCCCATTTCTTCGGGGGATCCTTCGTCAATGGCTCCTATTACGATGTCATCGAACAAGCTTGTTACTCCTTCCAGCATGTCTTCAGGGTCCTCGGCCTTCGGGGGTGTCGGATCATCTATGTCACCCCATCCATCTGGGACAATGCTACGAGGATCAATGTAGAAGCTTGGAGGGGTCGAATATTTCACCAGGTAGTCAAACTTGCCGCTCGGTTGCCCCAGGGTGTCTTATCACTTCCGCCTCATCTTGCATCATTACCGGAGGACCAGGGAATGTTTCATGAATACTTGGGGGCGATGGGTTTTGCTTCCCTTGCCTTCGGTTAGGCGTCGGGTTCGGTCCTTCTTGTCTTCTTCCTCCAGAATTTTGTTCACCTCCTCCATGATACCATAATCCAGCAAAATGGGACCTCTAAGGGGCTTCAATGGGGTCTCGAATGCCTTGGCCATTTCTTCCAAGACCACCACTAGGAACAAAACCATTCCCGACCATCACTCTTCCCACCATAAGGGCAGCATTTGAAACTTTGGAAGTAGGAGGCGTCGAGTCAGGAGAGGCATCTATGGTGGATACTAACTCAAAAGAGTGGTAGCTTGCTTCGAACTCAGAATCTGGTTCTACATAAGGGATGGCCGTCTCCTGATAGATTCGGTGATCTTCCTCACCATACACGGTGACCAGCTTCCTTTCAATCATGAACTTCACGGCCTGATGCAAACTTGAAGGCACCGCTCCAGCGGTGTGTATCCAGGGGCGACCTAGTAGGAAGTTGAATGCAGTAGAGATGTCCAGCACTTGAAAGGGAATGTTGAAGACGATCGGCCCTATTTGTATATCAAGGTGGATTTGCCCGATCACGTCATTCTTCGTGCCATCGAAAGCTCGCACAGAAGTCGTTGCACCATGTATCCTAGATGGGTCAATTTTAAGGCGGTGAAGAGTAGCCAACGGGCATATATTTAGGGCGGACCCATTATCAATAAGCACTCGAGACACATGGATAGTCTTGTGCCTGACAGATATGTAAAGTGCCTTGTTATGTCCTCTTCCCTCAAGAGGGAACTCCTCGTCAGAGAACGCAATCAAATCCTTGAGAAGGACCGATCCTACAGACCGATCCTACAAATTCTTCTAACTTGTCTGCCTCAATCGTCTCTGGCACATGAATTTCACTTAACACCTTCATCAGTGCCTTTTGATGCACGGGCGATGTCTGTAGGAGTTCAAGCAAAGAGACCTGGGCAGGCATTTTCCTCAATTGGTCGACCACGTTGTACTCACTTGTTTTAATCACAGCCAGAAACTTCTTGGCGTCTTCATCAGTGACTGGCTTGGTAGGTTGTGCATTTGCTGGAGCATAAGTCCGGCCAGACCTTGTAACAACGCCAACATCCAAGTCATAGGACCAAGGGATGGCCTTGTTGCTGACATACTCATATGGCTGTGGCATTTCAATCACTATCTCATCATCGGATGCGTCCTCTAACTGGGGCATGTCCGCGAGTGAAGGATCAACTTCTTCTTTTTTAGCAACAAGTGCGGCTTGTTCCTCCTCCCAATCGATGATGATGTGGGAAATAGTGGAAACTATGCAATTATGGTCGGCATATACTATAATGCCGTCATCCACCATCTTGGCAACTCTTTCCTTCATTAGTGACAGGGGGATATCCTCATGATCCAGATAATACCCAGCTCTCACTAGGCCATTGTAAGCATCCACCACATGTACCTTCGAGTTCTTGATGCGACCGACTTCAGGTTCCAGAATGGCATTCACTGTGCCCTCATGTTCAGGTAGCAGATTTTTTTGGACATTCCGCCGGGCGGTTTGGAATGAAAAGGCCTTCGTGTCCAGGAGGTTTTGGATCTTGTGTTTGAGGGTGAAACACTCATCAGTTGAATGCCCCAATTCTCCACTATGGTGATCACATTTTTTTGTTGAATCATAACTACGAAGGGTTTCGCGGTTAGGGCGCTTTGGCTCGCTAGTAAGCAAGCCTTTCTTTCTTAGGATCGCCAACACTTGGGATGGAGATCTAGGGAGAGGAGTGAACTCCCTTTTATTATTTAGAAATTGTTGACGACCAGCGGTTTGTTGCTGCCTTGGATTGATCTGGACAGGCGGGCCACGGTTGATACTTTCTTGGCTGTAAGCCATGTTCACGTCCACAACAGCTTCTTTCTCCTTCTTAGCAGAGAATCTTTTACTTGACGGTTCAACAAACCATCCTTCCCTTATCCCCATTTCGATTTGTTTTCCCACTGGAATCAGCTGGTTGAAACTCTCGACATACGTGCTTGCCATCCGATTACGGAACTCAGATGGGAGGGTCTTTATGAACAGCTTCATCAACTCCTTGTCGGTAGATTCAGGAGTGATTTGGGTAGCCAAATTTTGCCATCTCACGGCGTACTCCTTGAATGACTCGCTCCTCTTCTTCTCCAACCTCTCAAGATCTTCTCGGGAAGGAGCGATGTCCATGTTAAACTTGTACTGCTTGATGAAGGCATCGGCCACCTCATTCCAAGTCTCCAGAAGGTTCACATTTTTCATCACATACCAATTTAGCGCGGGTCCAATCAAACTCGCGTGAAATGATTGGATCATGAGGGGCTCATTCTTGACGTACTGGGCCATGCGTACATGGTACATCTGCAAATGGGACTTTGGGCAGGTAGTACCATCGTATTTCTCAAATTTCGGCATTTTGAACTTCTTTGGCATCTTGACCTTCTCGTAAACCGACAAGTCAAAAGGGAGTGAGTTTTGTGACTCCTGCAGTTGTTTCACTTTTTCTTCAAGCTTCGCGAAGCGATCATCTTGCTCCGTTTTGGGGATGTTAAAAAGCTTACCCTTTTCCACATTGATCTGGAATGGGTCGTCTTCTATTAAATCAAGCATGTCGTCATCACCCAATTGGGTCTTGTCTGGTTGCTTCATCACAACAGCCTGAGGAAGAACGGGTGGAGGAGCCGGATTGACTTGGAGTGATTTGAATTGAGTCATTATAAGATCCATAGTGGTAGCTAATTGACGGAGCTGATCTTCCATGTTGGACATACGATCACGCATCTCGTTTTGGTCCGCCATTTTGGCCCTCGATCGCGTGATAATGGGCGAGCGTGGGGGATCCGTTACCATCTAATACGAAAGAAATGAACAAAAATAAGTATCTCATATGAAAAATGAACGCCGATCCATGGCAACGATCTAGAGCTTTTATTAATGGAAATTTTGACAAGTCCAGCAAAATAGGAATTTGAAATACTCTAAACAAATGAACTAGGAAAGTAAAAGACTCGACTCCCTAAACATCAATCTAGAAATGAGAATGACGAGATTGATTCAAGCACTTCATTTAGCTTGATCAATATACACTAGGGACACCATCCGGCGCAATCGCTTATTCTCCTCTCGAGCTTTCTCGGCAACCCTCTTGAGGCGTTTATTTTCAGCACGGTTGGTGATCTTTAGTGGGGCCTCAGGTATCTTTGGAAGCAGCTCCTCCGAGATCTTGTGTTGTCGAATATAGTTGGTTGAGGCATAATGCTTCCTTTCCTTATCCTCCAGCTCCTCCTCGGGCCACTTGAGTTTCATGGACGGCACATATCCCACATTGATTTGATTGTGAGAATGTAATCTTCATGGTCTCGGCTTCCATCTACGAAGTTGACTTGGAGTGGATCTGCTTGCAAAGCCGGGGGAAGCTCTTGCACGACTTGGTATTGACGAGTCACTTTAGTCGGATAGTACTCCAAAGCTCTAGTAAATCCCAATAGAGGAATTGGGCCAACGCCTCCACACGTGAGTCTCGCCGCACGAACTTGAAACCACATAGCATGCCATAGAAAACCCTTGGAAGTTGGTTTTTTATGAAAGCTAGCCACTCAAAATAGTGGTAATCCGGTGCATGTTTTTGCTTATCCTCAAACTTCATAATGGGGTGATTAGAGTCATTGACATCATGTATAGTCATTAGACCACCAAATCCTTTCAAATGAGAAAGAAACCAAATTTGCAAAAGCTCAGGAGAGGAATGGAAAGTCTTATCACCATCTCCTTTAAACCGAGTGAGGGAAAGGAAAGTTTATTTTTATTACCATTCTACAGTAACTTGGTTACCATTCTACGGTAAAAAAGAAAAATAAAATTGTTTTATTTTTACTAAAGAAATTTGCGTGTTAATTAGAGACCATATCTAGGATTATTGATGTGGATTTTAATCTAACCATGCAAATGCTTTCGTTGCTACAAGGTAAGTCCCTTAACCTTATTCATTGTTTTATTGGGTGTTAAATTGGTGGATTGCACACCCGCATGATCATCTCACATGTTAGGGAGATAATTAAAATCAATTTAAGCTGCATGCCAAACATTTTTCAAAATAAAAGAATGGTACCGAAAGGACGTTAGAGGAATCTAGCGTAACCAAGTCCCCGTATCTAGAATCTTTGGTTCGTAGGAGTAAAGTAAATCTCCCATTACTTTACTTGGGTTTCTAATTGACCCACCAAAAATAGATTAGGGGCGACTCCCAATTGAAAATTATTTGCATATTAAGAATTCAAACCTAAGTCGCAAATTGATATGGGCTTGGGAGAGCCCGAGTTAAGTCTAGACTTAACAATCCATTAGCCAAACCCTAGGTGGTTCACACCCGAAAATTTGGTCGCGACAGTAGAATGGAGTCGCCAAGCTGTCGCGACCAATTTTCGGGTGTGAACCACCTAGGGTTTGGCTAATGGATTGTTAAGTCTAGATTTAACTCGGGCTCTCCCAAGCCCATACCAATTCGCGACTTAAGTTCAAGTTCTTAACATGCAATTATTTTTTAACCAGGAGTCGCCACTAATCAATTTTTGGTGGGTCGATTAAAAACCCAAGTAAAGTAATTGGAGATTTACTTTACTCCTGCGAACTAGAGATTTCAGATACGGGGACTTGGTTACACTAGATTCCTCTAACGCCCTTTCGGTACCATTCTTTTATTTCGAAAAATGTTTAGCATACAGCTTAAATTGATTTTAATTATCTCCCTAACATGTGAGGTGATCATGCGGGTGCACAATCCACCAATTTAATACCCAATAAAGTAATAAATAAATTGCAGGACTTACCTCATAGCAACGAAAGCATTTGCATTGTTAGATCAGAATTCACATCATCAACCCTAGATATGATTTCTAATTAACATGCAATTTTTTGTTTTCACTTTATTTAATGGGAACTTAATCTATATGCAATGCATGTTAATAATCTAATATGACATGGCAACATGACCTAAATTACATGACATGACAAAATGATCTAATGAAACGCAATCTAAATGATCTAATTCTATTGACGGGCAATTTCTAATTAAATGAACCTAACAAAAATCACTAAATGACGTGCATTGTATGAACCTAATTCTATATGACGTGCACATGGTTCTTATTTTCCTAATAAGCATGCGATCTATGCAATGACGTATGCGTGATGATTTTTGTTGTTTTTTTTTTTATTAATTTCAAAATTAAAATTTAACATGCAATTCAAATAAAACTAGCATCCTAAATGAATTTTTTTTTTTTTCATGATCTAAAATAAAATCCTTAATCTAAATATGCAAAACAATAAAAATAAACCTAATCTTAATTTAAGATTTTTTGAGTTTTTTTTTATTATTTTTAAATTAACAATTTCTAAACATGCAACCTAAACTAGTTAATTTGATTTTTTGATTTTTTTGATTTTTTATTAAAAATGAAATTTCTATCCTAAGCATGCAAACCCTAAAACTACATTTTTTGATTTTTGATTTTTTTAAAAAAGAAAATTAATTCAAACAACCCTAGCAAATCAAGTAAAATTGATCCCCAAATTGACGAACCGTATCTCACGCATGAGATCGGGTCGGCCAATTTCACGAAAAATCACAAATCAGATCTTGGGCTGGAGATCGGATTGGCAATTTTTTAAGTAATTGCGAGTCGGATTTCAGGCGCCAAAGTCGGACTGACAATTACTAATTTTATGGCAATTTTATCTCATGAAATTTCACCTTAACATTAAAAGGACAATTATTCCTAAAATAACAAATAATGTGCAATAAACAGAAAAATAAATAACATGAAAGAAAATAAAATAAAATAAGAGATTTACCTAATTTTTGTTTTTTTGTTTTCTTTTTAGCCAAAAAGAGGAAAAAGGAGGAGGGGCCGGCGGGGGGAACGCCGGCTAGGGTTCCGGCGAAGGCTGCGGGGACGGCGCGACGGCGGCGCAACACCAGGAGGCTCAGGCAAGGCGGATTGGCGACGGAGGGTGCCTTGGGGACGGCTCGGCAGCACGTCGAGAGTGGCAGGGAGCGTCGCGGGCCGAGGACGGGCGCACGCGCGGTCGTCGGGGCAGCAAGGATGTCGCAGAGAGGCGCGATGGCGTCGGGCCTCGAGGACGGAGAAGGGGGGAGAAGATATGGGCAGAGGGCGACGCGGAGGGCCTCTCGCAGCTTCGGCGAGGGGCTCCGGCGTCTGGGTGAGGGCGTCGCGAGCGGAGTGTGGACGACGGCTACGGCAAGGGAAGCTCGAGGGCAGAGCGGGGACCCTCGGGCGACTACGGCGAATGCAGTGACGGCATCGGATCTGCGGTGGGGCTTGGCGGCGACGGCGGGGGGTTTCATGGCGGCGGGGAGGCCACGGGCATTGGATCTCGGAGCGGTGGAGAGCGTCGCGAGCAGGGGCTTCGGATCTGGAGCGGCGGAGGCGGCGTCGCGAGCAGGGGCTTCGGATCTGGAGCGGCGTCACAAGGCCGAGAGCTGGGCTCGGTGACGGCGGGGTCGTCGCGAGCAGAGCGAGGGCGTCGCGAGCGGGAGAGAGGGCGGCGGACGGCGTTGGGGCGGCGGGCGTCTTGCGGGCGTTGGCGAAGGCGATGGCGTCCGACGAGGAATTCCACCCCTCGGGGGAAGACGAACGGGCACCGAGGAGAGGGGGCTTCGGCCCCTTTTTTTTATTTTTTTATTTTTAAAAAATCTCTCCCTCTCGCTTTCCCTCGGCTCGCTTTCCTCGCCTCCCTTTTCTTTTGTCGCCTCCTTTTAGACCGAAAAGAACCCCTTTTATACACAGAAAAAATGTATCTCCGCGATATATTTCATTGCCAATTTCGCTCATGCAAAATTCCATTGAATATATCATTCCACTTCGCGCAATATTTTTGCATATTTGATGAAAAAAATTCCCTTCTTGCGCAAAGATACATATTTCAACATATATTACCTAAACCTATAAAAATCTTAACAAAATATGACAAAATATAACAAAATCAAAATAAAATATGCCTAAACTATATGCCATGCATTTTTTTATTATTTTTATTATTTTTTTAGCAAAAATAAGCCCCAAAATTAGGTGTCAACACCAGTTTATCACCAATTAACATGTCTTCCCAATTTATAGCCTCACGACAGTAACAAAATTCAGAGCAATGGTAGTTCGACCCAAATAGACCTACCCAAAACTGACATAGTAAACAGCTTGAAACAAACATGGACCTCCAAGTTCCAAATAATTCTGACTTGCCTGTGTGACCATTACTTGGTCCCGTAAGAATTATAGATCAGCAACAAGAACTTTTAAACTCGCTTTAGCATTTTCTAGGTTCTTTTGTAGAAGAGTTGTGGCCGGCATCATGAATGGATGCAATAAATAAGATACTTGACATCATTATTGGAGATAAAGGGACATTGCTTCAACTCGAGTACCTCTTCGCATGAATACTCCATAACATTTGCTCCCAGCCATAAACATACTGACCATAAAGATACTGAATCAGTATGTTTGAAGTCAGCTCATGAATATATGCCTTCAGAGACTTCAAAATCAGCAAGTTGTGCCTGCATCCACGATAAAGAGCCATAAAAACCAGTCAGTTTGGCACCTATTATTATATTTTGCGTCTCAGAAGTTTTGATGGTCTTAGGTTTTAAAGCCCAATACAGTAATCCCACCCCATTTTGCTTTCTAATAGGACCTTCAGACATGAAAGCATAATATTACTGGTGATATTCAGGTGTCCAAATCTAAAACCACCACACAATTATCAAGATTAACATGGGTTCTTCAAAGCACTAATCGAGATTCTTAGGAACATTGCTTCCAGAAGTGCATTTGCGAAGGAAAAAAGACAATCAAATATTCCATATATAGTCAAGTGCACCAAAAGTAGTTCCTAGTATGGCAAGAATAAGACTACCGAATCCTCTACTTGCTTTGTTAAGATAAAAAGGATGATCAACTAAGAGATCATCGAGGAGCAAGAAGATATTTGAACATGCAAATTTTCTAGCATAAGATATGAGAATATTTTAGTTCACATCACATATGTCAAGGATTCCAGATTAAAAAGTGAAACTATCAAGTGAAAAATCGGTAGTTCAATGACTGCATGAAGAACTTCAGGCAATAAAATGAGAAAGAACTCTATATTGGATAAATATGATCTGTTTATGAGTAACAAGTTTACTTCATAAAAAGCCTCAACAGTCAACAGCATGAGTTCAACAGATATCAAATAAGTATACTCAGTTAAAATACATGCACCGAGAAGCATTCAGCTTGAATTTCAATCTTAAATTCCAGTTCTAAGGCTACGGTTCAATCTTTCAGTAATATAGACACATGCTCGTTGCACACATATAATGGCATGCTCGATCAGAGTTCACTTTGCTATAGCACATCTAAACATTCCTCTTGGGTCAAAAAATTTGGGATCCAACAATTGAGCAATCCAAGTACAAACTTGCAGATTGGAAATGTGAAGTCGAAAAATGGGAGCTTTCCAATCAGCCAGTTTGCTTCAGTCATTATGCAGGTTCCTAGTTCAGTATCAAATAAACTAGAGCCTAAAAAAGAGGATATCTTTGTGGTCGAATGAGTGGTGAGGTTAAGTAATCGTTGCATCAAGGTGCCCCAATTTGAAATGATCGATCAATTCATATCTTGGATTTTCGCATTGAGAGAGATAGCACACCTTATTTATGCAACATCGTCCCCCGGGGGGGGTGGGGTGTTAAAGGTTGTTGCCTATTTGAGGGAGAAACCTCAGTGCAGAGACAGATGGAGGCAGGACAGATGAAGGGAGGACAGAGATAGCACACTTTATTTATGCAACATGGGGGGGGTGGTTAAAGGTTGTAGCCTATTTGAGGGAGAAACCTCAGTGCAGAGACGGAGGCAAGACAGATGAAGGGAGGACATAGTACTAATTGCACGCTCTGTGTTTTGGCAGAGAGGCTAAGATGCCTGGCTACCTCATAGTTGGTTTTTTGAAGGACTGGTGCGGGATAAATCTGGTAGATTCTTGTTCACTATAGAGATATGCAAATGACGGCACACGAGCAGGAAACTTTGTTGATGGCAGAAAGAATGGGGATGTACAATTCACCACTTGCATAGAGACTGGTGAGCCGACGAGAACAAGATTGCCCAACTACAGTTCTCGCATGCTAGTTAGCTGGAATGAAAGAGACGGGGGAGGACTCTATCCAAAGATGGCAAGGGATATTAGCTGCTTACAAGATGAAAACCACATGGAACCATATGGCACCACTAGCGATTGCCTTGGGAGTGATTTAAAATAGCCGATAGCCGATATAGCAAAGTCAATGAGAATCCTCAGGTCACCCACTTATTATGTTGCCATTGGACTAAATCTCCTCAAGACATGGATCTGTCAAAGAGCCGCAAATAAGATGGTGACCATGGAATAGAACAATACCCAATCCAAATCTTGACTAGTTTACACAGTCAGAAGAAAGAGTTGCGCGAGACAACAAACCTCATCAGAAATCTTCTTGGCCCGCAGAGTAGTGACTATGTCTAACCACTTCTCAAAATAAGTTATTTTTGCCTGGCGTTTGATATAGACATGGAGTTAATAACAAATTTAGATTGCACAATGGAATTCAATCAACATTGCCGTAGTTGAAAAGAAGCCTCTTATAGCTTGCTCAGAAGTTCCAATGTACTTATCCAACAGCTCAGCCCTTTCACTGATATGGATTGAAGAGAACAAGCTGCTATTGCTGCACCAACAATGCATGTCTTGCCAAAGGCCATACATCCATGTAAAAGAACATTTGACCATGGCCTTAGCAGAGCTTGCGCAAAAACACTTCATCATCAAATGTAAGAATGATAGATATGAAGATCAAATAATTTTATTTAACAAGTTAACATTAACCACATTATCAGCATAGAGAGAGAGAGAGAGAGAGAGAGAGAGAGAGAGAGAGATCAGACACAATCAATGCAGCTATAAAAGCTTTCTTGAATAAAATCCATGCATAATTTAGTGCACTCACAAGAATGCATCAGGGAAACAATGTTAGGTAGTCAAACCCCACAATCTCAGGTAATCCCATCATCTCATTGAAATTCTGCAGAGTCTAACCATAAGCTCCCTTCACCACATTGTCGATCATCAAAAAGAGGATTAGACAACTCACCACCATAAGATGACTTCAATGTTACATGAAAAGTAAAGCACTCAGTGGGAAACAGACACATAGGAACCTATGACAGAGATTAGTATTGCTCGTCTAGATACTCAATTGGACTCATAAAACAATAACAGGATCCTTACACGTGTTGAGTACAACAAGCTACTCCTTTTTCCAACAAAATATCGAATTCCTCATCCACCAAGAAAAAGTGAATTAAGCGATCAAACAACGTGAAGTATGTGGGAAGCACACTCGAGAATATGAAAGGAAGTTGCAGATCTTTCAAGTTTCAGTCCCCCAACATGTCCACTACTTTATTGACTTACCAAGTTCTATGAAATAAATTATGTACTTTGATTAAGCTTAATATGAGTATTGAAAAGTAAGTATTTCAGCAAACAAAAGCTAAGGTTAATGCTCAGTACATTAAGCCATTGAATGCCTACGCAGAATAAGACTATTAACCATACAAAGTTTGGCCAGCAAACAACTTTAAGTTGCTCATGTAGATCCCCACCATTACATCTAAAGACATTTCAATAGGAATAGTTGACTACATTCCAAAACTCTGCATAAATAGGATGAAAAAAGCTAATAATTATGGCTAGAGAAGCAGAACTTCTACTTTAAGAATGGGAGTACTTGGAAATTGCAACTATAACCATTGGCATCAAATGTGGAGTAAAGTTGATAGTGATCTTTGATTGTGCAGAATTAGATAATCCCAGTTCAATCTCTAGAACTGCGGGAAACAAAAATCATGCAAAAGGGAGCAACTGAGGTTATTGCATTTGCCTTATTTAATTTGTGAATGAGTCAGATTTATCAAATTCCCAGACCCAGCTCAGAACAGCAAAGGATTCAGAAAAAGACATGTCATTTGCACAACAAATGATAGTTCAAGAATGTAAATGCCTTATCAGGTGAATTGCGACATCTTCCCCAACTATGTTTGGTAATTTAAGATGGGAGGGAATGAACAATAGCAAACAAACAGACAAACAAAATGTAAGTTCAGAAGTAACCAGAAAAGCACCTTCAATTCTTCATGAAGGAAGTCACTAAGTCACTCATACAGCATAAAAGTTATCAACAATTCACTCTTTTGCTCACCAGGTGTTAATTCCTTTATTTCATTTCTCACAAATCATGATTGTTCTGTAGTGAAATTGAAAAAAACACTACATAAGATATGACCAGTATTCTCAACCACCTCTGCCTTTCAACAAAACCTAGCATCTGTTAGCATCTTCAGTGCGATTACTATTTAGCCAAGTTACGTGCTGCGAAGCATGTCAACCCCAACATTATGCCGATGCGCAACATAAACCAGCTAAGCATCATCACCATGGAGGCAAGTGACAGTACTGCATGTTTATGACATGCGAAAAAGGAATTTTGCTCAGAGATAACAGGATGAATGAATACAAGCGGTAGTTCCAGAACTAAAATGAAAGCTTAGCCAAAAGAAAACTCATAAAATAGGATGCAGCAAAAAATGAACTCTAGTTCTATGGACTCACCATCATCAACTATCTTTGCCAATCAAATGATACATACCTTATCCATCTCTATTGAGCTTTGGGCAGTCAATGATGATGAGTTCACAAAATTTTGGCACACTCAAAACTAATACGATCGACATCCGTTGATGCTGTTGAAGAGGCTCAAGACCAGTTTAATACCACTTCTTTTAAGCTACTTTAGCAACTGAAAAGTAATTCAAGTAATCCCGCCGTTTGTTACCTTCTTTGATACATATGTAGTTTATCCAATACTGTGTATCCGAAGTTAAACAACTCTAAATCAAGGAAAAGTCATGCCTTGCATTTAATAGTCTGCCTTGAAGGTTATTATGTAGTCTCCAAATTAAATGCTTCATAGAAATTTTTTTGGCAAAGCATTCATAATGGCCATGCAATTTCCAACAACAATTTATAGTTAGTGTGCTATGGAAAGAGAGTACTTTTTGTTACTATGTAAGTCGAAATTATTACCTTGTCCCCGCCAACACAAACACACCGCTTAAAACTTCAACACCATCTGATTCAGTAAAAAAACTGCACCAATGAATAACATATCATTAGTGAGTCATATCATCAACTATATTTCACATGACCACTTTATAAGTGCCATTGAATGCAAAAAACTAACTGATTAATGACATGGTCGGTGACCCCTGTACTATCATGCCCCCTCTTCAGCACAATGGAATCAAATTCATGAAAAAAGAGAAGGCAAGGTGCTACAGACGCTGCCTTCAAGAATATATCCAAACCTGTAATTTTACAATTGCCATTATTCTCAAATATTCAAAATTTCTCTAGTTTGCTCACAAAATCAATGCCATCAATGTGCAGAACAGATAAATAGACATTTGATCACAAATTTCAAATTTCTAGTAGAGAAAAACTTCAAATATCTTACATTTTAATCTTTCTCTTAATCTTCATAGAGGATTCTCTCATTCATGCATGAGAAAACTCAAGAACCGTTTTAACTTGGCCTCTTCATTGGTTATGGGAGAATCCTCATTGCTATTGTTTAAAATAATATAATTAGAACATCTTGGCTGCAGTGGTAGGATCCTCATTGCTGCTGGTAGTTATCATATATCGACTGCTGGCATAGATGAAGGGACCTCTATTAAATGCATACAAAAGCAAAAGAAGAAAGCACAAAATTGTGAAATGTATGGAAATAATAGAGTTCAATAGAAGATTGCATAATGGAGCTCAATAAACATCCGTGCAGTTGAAAAGAAGCCTCTTACAGCTTGCTCAAAAGTACCAATGTACTTATCCACAGCTCGCCCTTTTATTGATATGGATTGAAGAGAACAAGTCATTGCGGCAGCACCAACAATATGTCTTGCCAAAGCCTAAACATCCATGTAAAAGAACATTTCACCATGGTCCTAGAGGAGCTTGTGCAAAAACGATTTATCACCACATGTAAAAATGATAGACACAAAGATCAAACAGGTTTATTTAACAAGTTAACAGTAGCCACATTATTAGCAGAGAGAGAGAGAGAGAGAGAGAGAGAGATGAGGAAAGGAGCAATAAGTCAGCTGAAAGAATAAACAAATTCTAGTCTTCAACAACACAAAGGTGCTCTTTCCTAACACCAGAAATCGCAGAATGCACAACTCAATGCAGCTAAACCTAGTCTTCATCGAAATAGTGGCTTGACCATATCGACAAGTTTACTCCAATATCAATTGTCTCGCAGCATGAATTTCACGCATAAATGGCTAACTATTAGAATGAAGAAAGACAGTTCACAAATCACATCGTGACTCAAGACTTGAAGCTTCTCCACTTCAGCTCAGAAGTAACCAGAAAAAACACCTCCAATTCTTCGTGAAGGAAGTAACTAAATCACTCATTGCATAATAGGTATCAACGATTCACTCTTCCGCTAACCAAGCATTAATTCCTTTATTTCAGTCCTCACAAATCATGATTGTTCTCTATCGATATGAAAAACGCTCCAGAAGGTGAGACCAGTACTCTCAAGTCTCAACCACCTCAGCCTTACAACAAAACCTAGCATTTGTCAGCATCTTTAGCGTGCCTACTATCTAAAAGTTCCCTTCCACTTAATCCATTTTTTCTAAGCAAAACAAGTGCCGCGAAGCATGTCAATCCCGACGTTATGCTGGTGCGCAACATAAAGCAGCTAAGTGTCACCATCGTCAAGTCGAGGCAAGTCAAAGTATCACACGTTCATAATACATGAAAGAGGATTTTCCCTTAGAGACAACAGGATGAACAAATGCAAGAGGTGGCTCCAGAACCAAGATGAAAATTTACCTGAAGGAAAACTCACAAAATAGGATACAACAAAAAACAAACTCTAGTTCTATGGACTTACCATCATCAATTGTCTTTGCCAATCAAATGATACATATCTTATCCATCTCTATTGAGCCTTGGGCAATAATTGACCTCGAGTTGACAAGATTTTGGCAAACCCAGCACCCTCTCCAATGATTCACATTCATAAAAGCTCAATCTTTTCAGATTCTGTAGATTAGAAAGATCAGATTTGTTTAAGCTTTTGATAGAATTGCAGCCCGAGATAAACAAACCCTGCAATGATTTCAATTCTCCCAAACCCTGAATCTCAGTTAGTAGAGGCAATCTGTGCAGGGACAAACTCTGGATCTTCTTCAGGCCAGTCAAAACGGGCAGCGTCTTGAGCAATGGACAGTCAAACATCAACAATTCATTGAATTTTCGTAGCTCTCCAAGCTCCTCGAATTGAATCTCTCCTGGCGAATATCCACAAATAGTCAGCTTTGACAAATTCTCCAAGTTGGAAAAGACTAACCCATCTATCGGTGACTGGACATTGCGTAAATACAACACTCAAAGGCTAGATGGGAGCCCAATAAGAGATTGGGGCTCAGCACAATTTATGGAGAGACTTTGTAGCTGAGAGAGGGAGCTGAAATCGGTCAAGGTCATTTTTCCAATGATTAGGGTCAAATACCTCAGAGCAGGTAGTCTCGCAATCCCCTCTGTGTTGGATTCTTGGATTGATGTTCCGATTATCTCAAGGCGAACTAAATTGGTTAGGTTTGAGCAGTCAGGGATCGTGGTCAACGATTTTGCTGAAAAGGCTAAATGCGTGAGACTCTTGGGAAGCTCCGGCAGCTGTCGAATTGAATCACAAGAGCGTAAATGAAGTACTTGGAGATTTGTAAGTTGATTGATGATTGTCGGCAATCCACTAAAGCGGCCACGGGTTAAGTCTAGAATTTTCAATGAGGATAGTGCCCCGATTTCACTTGAAATTTCCCCTACTAGATGTAGATATGTAGCACGTAACTCTTCCAGATTTTCCAACATTCCTATGGTTTTCGGAAGTTCGCTTATGTGTGTACAAGCCAGTCTTAGTATCTTCAACTTTTTGAGATTTCCAATGCAATCAGGTAAGCTCCTAATTCTTAAAGCACTCAAATCCAACTTGACCAATGACTGGAGCCTCCCAATTGAGTCTGGTAGCTTTTCTAGCTCACAAAATGAGATGCATAAAACTCTTAAATTTTCTAAATTTCCAATAGAATAAGGTAATTCCCGGATTTTTGAAATTTCGACACTTAGCTCAAGTAGTGACTCCAATTTTCCAATAGAGTTGGGAAGCTTTTGAAGTTCCCGACAACTCAAGATTAGATGCTTCAGCTTCACTAAATTACCAATTGAGTGAGGCAAAATTGAGATTCTTTGAGCTTTTATTCTTAGCTCTGTCAAAGATTTTAGACGGCCAATGGACTTTGGTAGTGACTTAATAGCTTCAGACATTATTTCTAGGTAATCAAGACGCTGCAGATTACCAATGGACTTGTCAATCTTTCTTAGTTGAGAGCATATAAGAATCAATCTCTCCAGTTGCGAGATTGCGTAGAACTTGCGCGTCTTTCTAAAGGATGGACAATCCTCGAGTTGTAGGACTTTCAACTGTTTTGCCACCTATAAAGCAATTGAGTTGAATCTTAGAAAAGAGGAAGAGTAAATGTTATGCAAAAGTATGTCATGAGATCATACCATGATTTGACACCATCCTTCCCAGTCTTCATTAATGTTACTCCCCGAAAGCATGACAACCACTAGGTTCTTCAACCCAAAGTTGGTAGCTTGGAATTCGGAAGGGCAATTGCTCCAAGAGAGCCATCTTAACTTTGAGAAAAGATCTTTAAAGTCTCCTTTGAAGTTTCCTTGGTCCAATTGAAGGAACCTAAGGTTAACCAACCTCTTAAATTCTTTACGTTTAAATTTGTACGTTGCATCTGGTTCAGGTGTGCCAAGATTGAGGCCTACTATGTTCTCAGTTCCCTAGAAGATAAAAGTAGCAACCAATGAGTACATGTGTCAATATGACTAATGATACTAATGGATGGATTAGGAAAACATTTAGAGGTAAAAATTACCGTTTTTCTATGCACTACATGGAAGGCATCCCTGGGTGACCACAATCTGCTACTCCTTAGATGCATGTTGCAGCTTTCCGAGTGGACGATATCCCTTCCGAGGTCTCTAAGTTGATCGTGCATCCATAAAATATCATTGTCCATGATCTGTATTAGAGACATAAGTGTGAGGGTCTTGACTTCAATTTCAGTGGGATACCCAAAGATCGCGTCCCAATATTTAATTGCAATTGTTTTATTTTTGTCAATGAAGAAACATGCGATATCAAGATGAATTTGTTGTTGCTTAGCATCCAATGCTTCATAGCTTATCATCAACTTCTTCCTTACATCCTCATTCATCACAGTATTTAACTTATATAGGACGTCTTCCCATGTCTTTTGGGATTTTCCGCGAAGTGTGGAACCTACAACATCGAGAGCCAATGGAAGTCCTCCAAGTGTACTGATTAGCTTATTTGCAATATCCATGTAAGCAGATGGAGGCTCGGCACATCCCAAGGCACGCTTACAAAAAAGTTGAAGAGCATCATGCGAATTCATCTCCAACATATTGTACAATGAAAATTGTCCACTATTAGAGGCTGGGACATTGTCATCCTCACCTTCGTTTACAAGGAATTCAATATTCCTAGTTGTTATGATGATTCTACTGCCCCCACCAAACCAATTGGGCTCGCCAGCAAGTCTCATGATTTGTTCTCGATTGTCAATGTCGTCAAGAATAATGAGAACTTTCTTGTCATGAAATCTCATCTTGATCATGTCAGCCCCTTCATCAATGAAGGATAGGTCTGTGAAACTCAAATGGAGAATGTCGGACAACAACTTCTTTTGTAAGTTTATTATATCATGAGTCCGAACATCCTTAAGAAAGCAGCAATATCTCTGAAATTGAGAGGAGATTTGTCTAAAGACAGTCTCAGCCAGTGTCGTCTTTCCGATGCCGCCCATACCATGAATCACAATAAACCGTACATCAAAAGCTTCTAGATCTAACTGCTTCATAATCTCATCCGTTCGATCCTTAATTCCCACCAAATGATCAGGCAAATCTGTCCTTGTCCATAACAAACTAGAAACCTCTTTGACTGTGAGATTCTTCAGTTCCTCTAGGCTACCACATGCGTGACATGCAATCATCTCAGATTGAAAAACCATATATATGGAAACTGTGCACACATTATGTGGCACTAGAAGGTTATCATCAAGTTCAAAATAATTTGCTTTAAAAGAAACCAACACAGAAAAGCAATCTTTCAAGCTGTGAGCCATTTGAAAACAAAAAAACCAGAGAGAGAGAGAGAGAGAGAGGAGGAGGGACTTTCTTCATGGTTGAAAGCTAATGCTATCAAGGTTCTTTGGTTTAGTCAATGACGGGAAAAGGTTATTTCATGACAAGGGTCTAATTGGGCTTCGACTAGAAGTCATTCCAGTAAATTGTGACTAACTAGTGTTGTGAACTGTTGCGTTGGAATAGGTTGTGGGCCTTTGTTCCATTTTATGGGAAAATTATGAAATCGGTGTTAAATTTATTGTGTGAATATCAATTCAGTTATGAACTTTTCAATTTTAATAATATTGTCCTAAACCTTCATACAAAATTTCATTGTAGTCCTTGCAGTCAATATCCACCGAAAATTGCTAAAGTGGCAATCTATGTAAGATGTCATTTCAAGTAAAATTGTCCACGTCAACTTGCCACGTTGGACAACGGCGATGAATGGACGTCATGTTAGTAATTTCTCGCTGCAATTGGGCAAATGATTACATTAAAATTTCACGCAAATACTTATGACCACATTGACAAAATTAAAATGTCTAGTACTCAAATGTCATGCACAATAAATTTAGAACTAATTTGATAATTACGCCTCCACTTCATTTATACTTTTTCACACTGGTTGGTTTCTTCTTGTCTCACACAGCTAATAGCAAGACCCCTAGAAGTTTGGTTAAATATCAAGTCCTCGGTAAACTTGGTCTTGATAATCTCTTCAAGCGATAGGGATGAGTTTGAAAGTTAACGGAAAAGAAAAAATCTCACTCGCAATTGCCTTGAATATAGGAAAGAAGAATACTATCTCAAAAGCATTTTTCTTAACGTACCCATGGAGTAGACTACTAACTGAAAATGAGGAAGATTTTCTGGAATATATATCAACCTTGATTCGAGTTACCAACAAACATTTCTCCAAATAAGTTAGAAATAATTTTAGGTTACCCATTCTTTTTATAAAATTGATAACTACAAACTAGTTGGTACTTTAATCAGAATAAATTGGTGAGTAACTCGACTTAGGATTGGTAATTTAACAACAGATTTCGTTGCCTAATAACGTTCGTAACCTGTGCAAATAAAAGTTGGTGCGTTATTAACGAAAGTTTTTATGAAGGTTGGTTGTTTTGAAACAAATAATAAATGTTAATAAGTAGCTCATATAAGAATGTGTAGCTTAAACTAGTTATTAACTTAATTAGAAATTAGTCTTAATTAGAAATTAGTTAATATGACAATCATATTAGAGTTAGTAATTCGGTACAAGATTTGGTAATTTTGAAATGTGGAGTAAACAATATGGTAAGTTGTACAAAAGTTATAAATCAGCAAACAATCTAATAAACTTAGTAAATGATTTACATAAAAGCCGGTAAGCTAAAACTAGTTTCTAAAACAATGGATAAAGAAGTTGGTAAGACACAAGTTAAAGTTGATAAATTCATATAAAAACCGATAACTTTAAAATTAGGGATGGGCATGGAGCATGGCAAATCTGCGCCCCGTGGTGGCCTACCTTGGATGAGGCAATTTTTTTGAGGAAAATTTTTCTCAAAACAATTGCCTCCCAGGGAATGTTGCACGACACAAGTTAGGCATGGGCAATAATAGGCTAGCCCTTCCCATTCTCGAGGATTGAAACTATTAACGCATTTAACGAAAGATAGAAACAGTAAGGTTTAATGAAGAAGGATGTAAGTAAGCAGAGAGTAACGGCTAGGGTTTATAGAAAAACTATCATAAACTAGGATAGAGGGTAGCTACATATCTCAAGGTAATTTACAATTGTTAAAGTAATCATCCATTTTCTAGAGGCTTTTAGATTTCTCCAACCATAACTACAACTACTTGGAAGTCCCTTAGGTGAATTTTTGGTTAATCAAGATATGAGGCCATGAATAGGTCCATGTTTAAAGCAACAGCAAGAACCAATTTTTATGTTTTAACATTCTACTATAAATCACTATAGAAGAATAGTCAGTTTAAGGTTGCACATCTTGTCTATGCACAACTGGCCACTAGAGGAGCCTATGACCCCTGCCCCACCACAGCGAAAACAAAAGTCCAAGATTGATAATACACCTGGACCTAAGTCACTCCTTCGCAAACTAATCAAGAATTATTCTAATAAAAATATACTAGAAGATTGAACCTCTAACACTTACAAAGATCCTTTTTTTTTCGGTTCTTTTGCATAATGGCACAAAGATCTTTAAAATGTTCGGATTTGTATACTCAAACCAAATAGAAAAACCATGAACTATAGTTTCCTCTTATGGGGTTATAAAACTATCATCATAAGAATCTCCGTTATTTTTGTGTAACTCGGTGGTGCGATCGTAATTAGCCGGTTATTTCAAGGGAAACAGCAGCAAAGCATATGAATTCCCTAGGGCTGAAACCAAAACCACAAGGATCGGTTTCTTCCTCTTGGCCTTAAGTTTTTGCATATTGCATAGACTGCGATAGACTAAGTCTATGCTATAATTTTCCTATGTTTCATTAATGTAACAAAAACAGAAAAATCTAACATCAAACTTAATCTAATTTTTCAGGAAAACATTAAAGGCATAGAGTCGAGGAAAATTACACCAAAAGTCCTTAAATTCATATACGCAATGCAATTGAAGTTGAGAAACTTAGATTTTTTATTTTTCACAAATATATGGTCTTACTATTTTATCACATCTTAGATCTTCATGGATATCTTGGTTTTTTGGCATTATAGATTAATTAATTAAGTTTCTATGCCTTAACTTTAATTGTTGTAAAAACTTGATATTAAAAGTGAAAAGTCAATTTGTGCAAGAAGCCTCGCCCTCCGAGCAAAATTTCTAGCACCCTCATTGCGTCAAATTGAAATATATGTTGCATAAGGTTGGACAGCAGCAATCGAAGAACTATTCTTTAAAGGAACAAGAAATCGAAAATTTCAACAAAGAAAAAAAAGTCAATGGATAAGCAAATAATACCCGTGATCTTTTAGATTCCTTCCTCTACTTCTGACAACCTCTCTTAAAGCCTTCTTCCACTTCTTTGCTAAATCTTTCCCATATTTGTTCTTGTGCTTCCGAAGGGCTTTCCGATATAACTTAGTCTTAAGCTTGACATCGTCCACGTCCACGTCGTAAAATATAGGGAGGATCACTTTCTCATCGTTACCTCTCGATAGCTCCACTATTCGTGCTAGTTCACGGAGGCACCACTTACTTGAAGCGTAGTCCTTGGAGAAAATCGGGATGTAAATTCTGGAGTTATTGATGGCTTGCAAGAGGCCACCTTCGATCTCTTCACCAAATCGGAGCTCTTCGTTGTCTTTGAAAACGCAGATCCCCGCACGGATCAGTTCATTGTAGAGACAATCAGCCATGGTTAAGCGGGTGTCGGGCCCTCTGAAACTTAGGAACACCTCGTAGCCACTCCCCGATCCATCATCTCGGCTACTACTATTTGAAGCTGCCGTCTCCGTCTCTTTTTCCTCCCTCTTTCTCTTCATTCTGGAAGGACGATGCAGAGATGAATCTCCGAATTGAGTCTGCCCAGTGACTTGGGAAGTCTTGAGTTTGATCCTTGTAACCACTTGATGACGCAACGGAGAGAGATGTCTCTCACTTTCGCTGCGTTCGCCTGGAAGATACCTGTGGCCTTCCTTCGCAAGTGAAAAAACCATTCAGATCGACAAAATAATTGATTCGAAGAGGAAACACGGAAGGGGGAGAGGGAGAGAGAGAGAGAGAGCTGTGCATCCGTTTTCACCTTCAAGCAATGAGTGGGGAGTGGAGGACCATGGCTTCCAATCTCGCCAAGCCCAGATCCGGCCTCGTCGGGTTCGGGCGACCTCAGATCTGGTGTTGGCCACGGCCGCGAATAGACGGAGCGAGGCTGCCTCGAGGAGAGAGAGTCGGGGACAGAGACGGTGGCTTGGCCGGGACGGGACGCGAAACGATCGGCGCAGGCGATGGCCGGGGGTGGCTCGACGAAGAGGGGTGACGGCAAGGGAAGGGGATACGACGTCGACGTCGACGGCGACGCAGCGGCGACGGCGAGGTGGCGGAGGCTTGCGGTGACCGATTGGTGGAGGGGAGAGACAGAGAAGAACAGGGGATTTTTCAGAGTCCGGATATTATTTTATGGAAATTCGTCAAGAAGTGAGGGCAGTTTGGTCATTTAGGAGGGGGTAACCGCACCATGGGGGAAAAGAGACTGCCGGAGTCGCGCGTTTGAAGTGCTTTGCGATAAGAAAGGATTAAAGCTAAAAGGAAACGGAGCGACGGTCAGCTAAGGATTGCACATCTAAGGTGGAAACCGAAGGACCGCAGATCTAAAGATGGAAATGGGTCGACTTTTTTGACCGGTTTCCATCTTCTACCTAATTTCTTCTTTTTTTAATTTTTATGTTTTCTTAAGGCGCGCATGAAATCATTTTTATTCCAAAAATAGTTTTAAACAGAAATAGATTTTTATTTCAGTTATGGATGAGTTTTTAGCGAAAATAACCTTAGTTTGATAATGACACAAAATTTCTATTCTAAAAATAGAAATTTGTTTGATAACGACATAAAATTTCTTTCTTTCGGACAACCGGCGGCGGCCGACCGACGACCAACCGGCGACCGGCAGCGGCGGCGGCAAGAAGTGGTGGAGGCGGGCGGCAACCGGTGGCGGCGCGGCGATGAACGATGAAACTTTTTTTTTTATTTTTCATTTATGTTCTAGAAATAGAAAAATAGAAAATTTTTATTTCGATTTCTAGTCAAACCTATTTACGGAACAAAAATCTATTTCGAAATAGAAAATTGGAATAATTTTACCAAATGGATTTATATTCCAGAATTGATTCGGAATAGAAAACTATTTCGAAATGAAATTGTGGGCAATCATGCGCGCCCTTAATCACCCCGTCAAAGATGGAGTAACGATCAGCTAAGCTGCACTCAAACTAAAACTAGGTACTTTGCCCAACTTTTACGTGGACATATATTGATAAATGTAATTTAATTATGTTTGTTTTCATTTTTATTTTTATTAATGTCATTAATTTGGGATTGTTCATGACACTCCATTAATTATCCATTAGGTATAAAATTACCAAGTAAAACCATTTGTCAAATCAAACATGAAAAATATGTTCTATAGTTAAGGGGTAATTTTACATCTTAAATTGTCTTCCTGGAGTAGTTGATACCATATTTAACATGTTAATAATGTCATAATGTCCTGAACATATTACTATGTCATATTCAAAGTGGGTACCGAGTTTGAGAATCTAATATTAAGAGATTGTATAGATATAAAGCAGACATATGTGAAATATTTTATCGATATTGATGATTAACTTCACGTAAAAAATTGGCTTCTCATACATAAACCTCAAGTCAGGAAACAAGAAGGGACAAGGAAGAGGCAAAGGAATCCATTGGGATTGTATTTAATTTTTTTTGGCATGGATTTGCATTGAATTAAATTATGCAAATCAGCCATTGCGTGAATCACGGAGTCCCCAATCTCAACCCTTTTCCTAGTGCCTCCCCCCCCCCAAAAAAAAAAAAAAAATGGCGTGTTAAATAATATGAACAGCCACATCATCTAATGGCGAAGGCAGAGTAAGCCCACATGCACCAGATGCATATTAGACCTTGCTCCGTCTACACGCGCAAGCTCCCCCGGATGATGCCTGGAAGAGAAAACAAAAGACCCACATGGAGCAATGAAGGGAATGATCATTCATCGGAGTTTATAATTCTACTTACATCAATTATATATGTTCGTAAGCCTATTTTATTTCTAAATGAAGAAATAGTGACTCCTTATAGGCAATAGAAAGAATAGGCCGGTTGTTAAGGCCATTAGGGAGCATACGTCGAGGACCACACGAAGGCAACGACTGAAGAATTCACAAAAGAGATTATTTTATTTGGCACCTTAGCTCCACACAAAGCCCAATCAGACTCGATTGCAATTTGTGCTCCCGCCATTCGTGGAAATGATTGTAGGCTTTTATCATAAATAGAACAAACATTCGAAAGGTTGCAATTATTTACATAAGAGATGAAAAAGATCCACAACCCTCACATTAATCTTGCGATGCGATTATTTTCATCCATTACATAGGCGGTAAAGTGAGTCTACACAATCATGTCAAAATACACAGTTTGTTATAGGTTTGTTATGTTTAAAAAGAAAAAGAAAGGCTATTAACTCGATTCAGTTACAACAAGCTGCATTTTAGGCGGCTAAACATTCAAACAGGCAGTGCTGCTCATTGCAAATGCTTCAAGGCAGCCCCCTTCTTCTCGCTCTGTCAAGTCTCTCTACCAGTAGGGTAGCCTCTCACTGATTTCGTTCTCTTTCTGTTGTCTTATTTTCTCTTGTACCTCCATGGAAACCTCCAGAGAACTGTAGTCTCATTGTTTTCTCCGTACTCTCCCATCCAGTGCAATTACCTGAGCGAATTGCTTACCCACAACTTCTCATCTTGTTGCATGTCACTATCTTTCTTCTTGGGGTCCTCCGCTCTGCTTGATTTACATAAAGCCCTGGGTTAGTCGGGCCATGCATGTTGTTTTCTCCCTCCGATCTTGAATCTTGGTGACGAAGGTGTTTTCTTCTAGCCTGGTGCGGCTATGGCACACGAGAATGATCCCGAAGCTTCAAAAGTAGCAGCTCTATGTCGGAAATTGGGAGATCGACTACGAGCATCAAATTGATGAATGGGTGGTCGAACCCTCACCTGAGGTTGTGGCAGAATGCAAAATGACATTGATTGGTAAGCTCATCTCTAATTCCTCGATAAATTTCCCCACTCTTCAGACTGCTCTAAAGAGAGCTTGGCGCATAGAAAATGTAGACATACTGCAGAGGGAAACCGGAATTTTGTTAGTAAAGTTTAAATCGCCAATTGATAAACAAAGAGTACTGGATAATGGCCCATGGCAGTTCTCTGGGCAGTTGATCATATTCAAGCCTTGGGTGGAAAACACACCTTTTCATTATTACGACTTTTCAACATGCACTTTCTAGGTCCAAATGTTGGGACTTCCCTTGGAGTGTTACATTGATGAAATGGTTCGGAGGGCTATCTCTACTGTCGGGAAGGTCTTGGAGGTAAAGTCTGATTATGTGCTCAGTTCTACTCTGCGGGCAGGAAGGGCAAAAGTGAAGTTAGCGATATCGGAACCTTTGAAATCAGGGCGTCTAATCAAATATAACAAAAGTACTTATGGCTAGATTTTCGCTATGAAAAGCTCCCCCATTACTGTTATTCTTGTGGGCGCCTGGGCCATTACAATGACTCCTACCGTTTTGTGCCTTACAATGTTGAAATGTTCTTTGGAGAGGAAAAAACACCATACGGACCCTGGCTTAAAGCTGAAACTCAGAAATTTAGTCCCTATTGGCAATTTTATTATGATAATTCTATTGGAGTGGATGAGTATGAGGAGATAGTACCTGAGACTCCTAGTAATGCAGCTCCGCCCCTGCCCCTTCCTCCTCCTCCTATTCAGATAGCAGAGGTTTCAACTCCTCCAAATAACTTGGCTGGTCGAAGGAGTGTTCCATTGCTCAGATTTAGCTCTTCAAAGCATAGTCATGGTATCACCACGGCTTTTATTCCGGCGGAGGTAAAGCGCGAAAGGGGTACAGATACAACTCCTAGTTCAGCAAGCGAAAAAAGAAAAAAATGTACTTCAGAGTGGAAGAATAGGCTCTGTTAAGAAGCAAGGGAGATATGCACCATATGAGTTACCTGCATCTCTATCCACATCCTATAATGAGGAGGCTCTTCTGGATGCACCAATTCTTAAGGCAGCACAGGTTGATTTACGGGCGTTGGTGGCTGGCCCTGAACAGCCACCAAGGCACAAATGAAGATTTTAAGTTGGAATTGTTAGGGGTTGGGCAATCCCCTGACAGTCCAAGCCTTAAAGGCCCTAGTGGCTAGAGAAAGGCATGAATTGCTCTTTTTGATGGAATCTAAGAATTCTGATGAGGTTATGCTTAGGCTTAAGCGTACCTTAGGCTTTTTTGATCATAGGATTTGGAGTCCGGTGGGTTCTGCTGGAGGTCTGGCCCTTTTCTGGAATGACAGCCTTCAGGTGTCTGACCTTACCTCTTCTTCCCACCATTTTGATTTCCTGTGTCAGATTCCCTCAGAAAATACCACGATGAGGGTGACTTGTCTTCATGCACCGGCTACCTTTCAAGCACGTCAAGTTTTTGGCGGAATCTGCGGCAAATTAGTAGCTTGAACTCATCTCCATGGATCCGCATTGGAGATTTTAACGAAATTTTGAATAGATGGGAAAAATTGGGATCTCGGCCGCCGAGATACTTACCGAATATCATCCTTTCGAGTCTTTGGATGGCTTGCTATTTCTTGGACTTGCCAGCACACGGCGTGCTTACACTTGGTCAAATAATTGTGATGGGGACGCCTTGGTAAGAGAACGTTTGGACAGGGCAGTCTGTAATATTGATTGGAGGGAGTTATTTCCGAATGCCCAGTTGAATGCCCTTCCTGCAATAGCATCAGACCACAGTCCTTTAGTGTTGGACACCTCAGGGAATGTGTTTAAAGGAAAAAGAATCTTCACATTTGAAGCTTTTTGGAACCAAGATGCTGAATGCTCTTCAATTGTGGCTGAGGCTTGGAAGGATAGCGGAGACAGGGCATCATCTTTATTGGCAAAAATCCAAGAGGTAACCAAGGCTTTATCACGTTGGAGTCATACAAAATTCTCGCACAGTAGACACATAATCATTGAGTTAGAGCAACAGTTGCAGCTTTTGATAAATAGGGCAGATAATTCAAGGGATCAAGCACTGATTACTAATCTTAAGGCGGAGATTCAACAATGCTGGCAACGAGAAGAACAATTTTGGGCGATGCGATCAAGGATAAACTGGCTGAAAGGGGGGGATCGTAACACCAGATTTTTTCATGCCACAGCTATTCAACGGCGTCAGAGGAATCGCATTTCTATGTTAAAAGATGAAAATGAGGAATGGATTCGGGATCCTGCCAAGCTACAAGACATGACTACTGCCTATTTTGCTCAACTTTACACTACCTCAGGCAACAGAAACTTTGACCAGGTACTAGACCAATGTCCTCATATAGTTACCAACATGATGAATGAAAATCTGTTAGCACCTGTGACAATGGATGAAGTGAAAGAGGCTACCTTTCAATTGGGGGCTTCAAAAGCTCCAGGGCTTGATGGATTAAATGGGTTATTTTATCAAACTTACTGGGAAATCATTAAATTTGATGTTTTTAAGGCTGTTCAGAATTTTTTCCATACAGGTATTTTACCACCAAATCTAAACAAAACTGCTATCACTTTAGTGCCTAAAATTCCAAATCCTGAGAACCTGGATCAGTATCGCCCTATAAGCCTGTGTAATTATGCATATAAGATCATTTCTAAGGTGCTTGCAAACAGATTAAAGCCTCATCTATCTACATTAATTTCTAAGGAACAGTGTGCATTTATGGGAGGCCGGCAGATTTAGGATAATATTTTAATTGTTCAAGAGGTCATTCATCAGCTCAAATCTAGAAGAAGGAGAAGGCATTTTCAAGCTGTGTTAAAACTTGATATGCGCAAAGCATATGACCGTGTTGAATGGGACTTCCTAAGGGCGTATTTATTAAGGTTAGGCTTTCATCCCCATTGGGTACATCTAATCTTACAATGCATCTCTTCCACATCTTTTTGTGTTAAACTGAATGGACAGTATTTGCAGCAATTTAACCCCACCAGAGGGCTACGGCAGGGAGATCCCCTATCCCCTTATCTTTTCATACTGGTTGCAAACTTATTATCTTATCTTATTAGAAGTGCTATTGATATGGGTTCCCTCAAGGGTATCAAGTTAAATCAATGGAGTCCCACTTTATCTCATTTATTCTTTGCCGATGATGCAATGTTTTTCCTGGAAGCTACTCTGATAGAATGTCAAAACCTTTCAAATCTGTTAAATCAGTACTATTTGGCTACAGGACAAGCTATTAACAGAAACAAATCAGGAGTATTTTTTAGCCCATCTTGTCCCTTTTCATTAAAGTTAAACTTAGCTAGTGAATTGCGTGTTCCACTACTAGATAAATGTGGCAAATACTTAGGGATTCCTACTGATTGGGGAAGATCAAAGAAGGATATGTTTTCTTGGATCACAAATAGAGTTCAGACAAGATTAGAGGGATGGAAGGAAAGAATGATTTCAAAAGGGGGGAAGGAAATTCTGCTAAAATCAGTTATTCAAGCCATTCCCTGTTATGCTATGTCTGTGTTTAAAATTCCAAATTCTCTTTGTAGAAATATTGAGCAGCGAATGGCAAGATTTTGGTGGAACAATGATTCCAGCAAATCTGGAATTCGTTGGTAAAGCTGGCAGAATTTACAGAAAAGGAAGAATATTGGAGGTATGGGATTTAGAAATTTAATCAATTTTAATAAGGCATGCTTGGTAAACAAGCATGGCGCCTCCTACAGCAACCAAGTTCTTTATGGGGTAAATTATTTAAAGCTTTATATTTCCATTCCTCTAATTTTCTGAAAGCAGATTATGGATCTCGACCCTCTTGGGGATGGAGAAGCCTATTAAGTGGGAGAGAAGCAATTGTAAATCATCTTTGCTGGTCTGTTGGGGATGGAACTCATATTAATATTAGACATGACAGGTGGCTCCCCATGAGCATTCTTGGTGGACCGAGAGCTCGGCAAGAACCCCGATTAGTAGCGAGATCTTATTGATCATTCTACTAACTCTTGGAAGACAGATCTTTTAACTCAGTTTTATGATGAGTTAATTATCAAGCAAATTACAGAAATCCAGCTACGCCCTACATACACCCCAGATCAAATTATTTGGACAGCAACATCACACGGTAACTTTACTGTCAAATCAGCACATCATGTAATTAATAGCACTAACACGGACCAAGTAAGTCGAAACCTTCTTCTTCTTACCAAGACCCCTTCAAGTCTCGGCGCATGATCCGGAAAATGCCCCTCGCCCCAAAACTTCGCACATTCTTGTGGTCGCCTGCATGAGTAATTCCCTTGCAACCGAGAGAGAATTTGTATGACCGTCATATTATATCTAACCCTTGCTGCATATTATGTTCTAAACAGACCCCGGAATCAGTTGAGCATACCTTCCTGCTCTGTCCTTGGGTGCAAAACGTGTGGTCTCACAACAAGATCTGCATTGAGATTAATCCCAGAAACGTCAGCAGATTAGATAGTTGGATTGTATCTACCATTGGCCAGCATAACCCCTTGACTAACTTGGCCTTTATCTCAAATGTGTTGTGGCAAGTTTGGAAAGCTCGGAACGGCTTCATATTTCGAAGAATCAACCCAAATCCTCATCGGGTTGCAGAGGCAGCAGTGATTCAATCAAGGGTGGATTGGCTATGCAATCTTTCCTTCAAATCGGGGAAAAAGGAGTCATCAGGCAAACCCATATTCTGGAAACCCCTAGATCCGGGTATTCTTAAAATCAATATTGATGGATCTTACGATCCAGGAGGAACGGCAGGTAGAATAGCCGTGATCTGTAGAGATTATAGAGGAAATCTTACCGAAGGATTTACTCAGAGTGTGGCCGCCTATTCAACTCTACAGGTTGAGACTCTTGCGTTCACTTCGGCACTCCGGCATTTGTTGAACAAGGGATGCCAGCATCAGCGGATTGAGGTGGAATCGGATAGTTTGAATCTGGTGGAGATTGTGAATCGACGGTCGCCTCCGCCATGGAAAGAACGAGCACTGCTCTTTGAAGCCGCTTTTCTTTTCTCTCTGTTCTCTAACCTTGCCCTAGGGTTTTGCCCGAGGGAAGCAAACTCAGTCGCTGATTGGGCTTGTAAGGCCCATCCGCTGAACTCTCCTCGTAGGAATTTGCTGCTGTCTTCTTCGTCCCATTTGAGAGACTTGCTTTGTGCTGATGCCCTTGTGGCTGTTTGTAAAACTCTCTCTAAGTAATATATTTTAGTCTTTTTCTGACCAAAAAAAACATTCAAACAGGCAAAATGCCAAATAAAGCACCTTTGACTTCAGCTTTTTGGCTCTTCATTATCATATCATCTCGGAAATTTCTTTGCACTCTCTACCTCCATTATTGAATTCCGTCTGGTGAAAGCTGAGAAAATTTACGAGAGCATACACCAAAGGATGTTTTCCTCAAGAAAAGCAAACGTCATGTCATTATCAACAAAGCTTGACTTGAATAACTACTACTGCCAATCCAACTCCCCTTTCCATCATCATATGATGTCTAAAAATAAAATTACAGATACATGGGGCATCAATTCATGTATTAGAATCCGTTTGTTTTGTGAAAAATAAACTATTTGAAAAATATTTTCCTAAACATGATTATTTACAAAAATGAACTAATGAAATACATGATGAAAATATCTGAACGTTAATTATTATCAATAGCAAAGATATTTTACACTGACTAATTATTTTAAGCAAGTCAAGCTATTATTTGCTTCAAGCATTTTGTAATATTTTGTTTATCTTCCATAAATTCAACATCATACAAATATATTGTTTCTCTTTTTTTGCCTCTCCTCCTTTTGCTCCCCAATCTAAGGTAAACACTAAGGCGATAGTACAGTTTTTTTTTTTTTTTCCTTTGGTCGAAAAGGCAAGAGCACAACTTGACATCAAATAATTTATGCGTTATGTAACGGTTAATATATCTTAATTTATTTGGGCCAAAATTACTTTATTTAGTCGGCCCATGAGCTTTGTGGGATATTGGACCTCACTAAATTTGTAATGGGTTTAAGGTTTCGGCTTTAACTAAAATACTTTTGGCGGTTGATAGAAATAGTGATTAAGTGGCCAAGTGATCCCTTCGGTTCAATTTCTTATAGTGCATTGACCACCAATGAAATCTACACTAATTGACCAGTTAAAAGAAATGGACAACTTTTCCCAATTATAAAAGATTAATACGATGAAATCAATAAAAAAAAGTGGTTTCTCCATTTCACGATGCCTCATTTTTAAGTCGGTCACCTATGCTATTGAGCCTTGATATATTCATGATTTATTTGAATTACTTCAATTAGACAATAGTTTCATAAAGACTCTTTCAAGCCAAGAGCAAGAAAAAAAAAGCATATTCACATGAAGACTCACTATAACAATACTTATGAATTGAGCCTTGAAATATCATATCAACAGGGAACAATGTAGCGTTATAGTGCAGATGATTACATTAGAATTTTTCTGATATGATGTTTTTCGAAAATAGATGGTGCACCATGCCATTGACCCACCGAAGAGATTGTTCCACCCGGCTAGGAGTACTCAGGCTCATGTCCTTCGCCAACGCCAAGATCTTGAGTCCACGATTTGTTACGCTTTTTGGTTTCTCAAATGAACAACATTTGGGTAGAGGCAGAAGCTTATTACAATTAGAGAAGAAACAATACAAAGATGGGGTTCCACAGCTTTCGTCGATTATTGCTAAGTGCTAAACATTGCCTCCTCACTTTGAATGCAATGCTCAAAGCCAAAGAAGCCGTGGAAATAGCGGCTGCTGTGAAAAGGCAATCTTTTCATCCTCATTTCTTCGATTTTCTAATGCAAAGGGATCGCCCCAGCAACTGCTCACTGTTTGAATTTTCAGACTGTAAACTGAAAAACCAACCTGAGTATGCCATCTTATTGATTTATTGGCCAAGACGAATATTATAGTGTTGAAAATCAGAATCGGATTTTCTGGTTATTTTGTTTCCAGATTTTTCAGATTTTCTAGATTTTCTAGATTTTATTTTTCCAAATTTTGTTTGTTAGCTTTTAGGAATTTTTTTTTTGGTCAGTAGCTTTTAGGAATTTGTTTATTACGTTTTAGAGTGGTGTAGCAGCTATAAAAAGATCAGATGCCTCATGTATATATTCATTCCTTGGAGAATAAAAAATCTCACAGCAATTTCACCTGAATTTCATGGTATCAGAGCACGATTTGGACCATTCTCTTCTACCTTATTTCTGAGAGTTTCCACCATGACAAAATACCCTAGAGTTGCCATGGCAAATGAGGTTGAGAGTGAAACCTCATATCCTAGAGCCTAGAACTCTCCTCACATTGCCCAACCTCTTAATATATCCGAAGGTGGAACTCTTCTCATCACCAGTCATAAACTTACCGGTCACAACTTCAATCAATGGTCCCATTTTGTCATGATTTTCGTTTGCAGAAAAGGTAAAGAAGATTACCTAACTGGAGCTGCTATACAACCTGAGGAGAGGAGCCCAAATTATTGAACATGGAAGGCGGAAAATAACCATGGTGATGACCACCCGCCGTGGTGGCTTCGCTGGGTAGGCGCTAGACTTCTATTGAAGAGGTCTAGTGTTCGAAGCTCCTCCAACGCAAGTTGCAGGAAGGCTGGTGTTGAGTCATTTGGTGACTTATTCGGTGGCATGTGTGTGGTGGCTAGCAGTGGTTTACCCCCGACTACCGGCTGTGCGAGGTTCCCTAGGTCACAAAAAAAAATAATAAAAAAAAATAACATGGTGATGTGCTGGCTGCTGAATTCAATGACAAATGAAACAGGGGAGAATTTCATGTACTACAAGACAGCAAAGAAGATTTTGGATGTTGTTCATGAAACCTATTCAAACAAAGACAACACCTAGCCATATTTGAGATTAAGGGCATTCTCCATGATCTAAGGCAAGGGGAATCTTCATCCGATTATTTTAATCAACTCATACGTCATTGGCAGCAATTTGACATCTTTGGAAGATATGATGTGGAGTTGTCCCGAGGATAGTAAGCGGTACAAGCGATTCAAGATCGAGAACGCATCTACAAATTTTTGTTAGGCTTGAATCAAGAGCTTGATGAGATACGTGGACGAATTCGAGCATAAAACCCCTACCTAGTGTACGAGAAGTTTTTCGAGGTCGGGAGAGAAGAGACTCGGCGAAAGGTGATGCTTGGTTGTTCAAGCAACCAGACCAATCCAGCAAATTCTGCTCTAATAGCTCGAGGATCTCAACCATCCTACAGTCGAGGTAGTCAGTCAAACAACAACAACCAACGCAGGGGTGGTCGTCCATGGTGTGATCATTGCAAACGAACGGGTCACACAAAAGACACATGCTGGAAAATTCATGGTCGACCAGATGATTGGAAGCCATCAGCCTCAAATCCTACTCAAAATTGAGAGAGCAGAAGCAACGTAGTCCAAACTGAAACAATTGCTTCAGTAGATTCGAGTCCCTTCAACAAAGAGCAACTGGAGATGCTAAAAAAGCTGCTACAAGAATCAGTTCAAAAGGCAACCTATCCAGAAGGGGTTAGTACAATAACGATAGCGCAACGAGGTAATTCTCTAAATGCCTTTAGTGCTAAATAGGAGAAGATCACCTCTTGGGTTGTAGACTCAGGAGTATCCGACCACATGACCGGAGATATCACGGTGTTCAACGAGTACAATCCATGTCAAAATGGCACTAGTGTTCGAATTGCTGATGGTTCTTGCTCAAAGGTGGCTGGTATTGGATCAGTGGTTATTTCAAAAGATATAACACTAAATTCAGTATTATTTATTCCCAAACTCAGCTATAATCTTATCTCCATCAGCAAGTTAACCAAAGATTTAGACTGCATTACTAAATTTTTCCCACACTCATGTGAATTTCAGGTTTTGAATTCGGGGATGACGATTGGTAGTGCTGAGATGGATGCGGGTCTCTATCTTCTGCGAGTTAATGCCTCAAGATGGAAAAACAAGAAGCTGTCATGTGTAGCATCTCGTGCTAAAGAAGAGAGTGACGTAAGATTGTGGCACTATAGGTTAGGTCATCCAAATTTCTCATACTTAAAAAGGTTGCTACCTTCGTTGTTCAATTCAATAAAACTTCAATGTGAGGTGTGTCAATTATCCAAACATACTCGTAGTTCATATCCTTTGCAACCTTATAAGTCTTCTCATCCATTTCACATGATTCATAGTGATATTTGGGGGCCTTCTCGTGTCAATAACATTTCTGGTTCTAGGTGGTTTGTTACTTTTATTGATGATCATACAAGACTCACTTGGCTCTTCCTGATGAAAAAAAAATCAGATATTGGCCAAATTTTCAAACCTTCAACCTAATGATCCAAACCTAATTCAACACAAAAATTCAAGTATTCAAAACAGATAATGAGAGAGAATACTTTCACTCATAGCTCAGGTCAAATCTAAACAGCCATGGTATTATACATATTAGCTCTTGTGTAGACACTCCATAACAAAATGGAGTAGTAGAGAGGAAGAATAGGCATCTTTTGGAAGTCGCTCGTTCTCTTATCTTAACCACCCATGTTCCTAAATACTTTTGGGGAGAAGCAGTGTTGACAGCCACATATCTCAGTAATCGTATGCCTTCCCGTGTCCTAGATTTCCAAACACCATTTCAGAGTCTACTTCGTAGCTACCCACATATTCGTTTTGCCTCACACATCCCACTCAAAGTATTTAGTTGCACAGCATTTGTTCATATAAATCAGCAACATCGTAGCAAGTTAGATCCTAAGTCCCTCAAATGTGTGTTTTTAGGATACGCTCCAAATCAAAGTGGATATAAGTGTTATAGCCCACAAACAAAGCATTTTTATACCACCATGGATGTTACTTTCTTTGAGCACCAGCTATTTCACTCCAAAAATATCATTCGGGGGAGAGTTGTGAGAAATATTATTTTTGGGACACATTTCATTCACTCGGGTCACAACAAACAAATACCAATTATGCTTGTCTTCCATGTCTACCCATTCCAACATTTGAGAGTCATCCAACATCTGAAAATCTTTCGTGTCGACCCATTCAAGATGCTACACAAGACAAAAGTAAAGAGGTAATTGTCTACTCTAGGTGGAAAAATCAAAAGGAGTTGGAGGACCGTATTACATCGAAGCCGGCTCAAGAGACAGACCTGAGTTCAAGACCCACAATAGATGAAGGTAATGCTCCTATAAGCTCAGAAAATTTTGCTGTACTTGATGATCTTGATCAGCCCATTGCTCTTAGGAAAGGGAAGAGACAATGCACTCAACATCCCATTAATAATTTTGTATCTTATGAAAAGTTGTCTCCTAAATACAAGGCATTTGTTTCAACGTTGAGCAACATTCAAATTCCAAGAATATCCAGGAGGCACTTGCTTAATCCGAGTGGAAAAAAGCGGTTCTTGAGGATTTTCATGCACTTAAGAAGAATAATACTTGGGAATATGCAGAATTGCCAGTTGGGAAGAAATTGGTGGGATATAAGTGGGTCTTTACAATTAAGCACAATGCTGATGGTAGTGTTGATCGTTTCAGGGCAAGGCTAGTTGCTAAGGGATTCATGCAATCATATGGTATAGACTACGAAGAAACCTTCGCTCTGGTGGCCAAACTAAACTCCATTCGGGTGTTGCTCTCCCTTGCAGCTAACTTGGACTGGCCTCTACATCAGTTAGACATAAAGAATGCCTTCTTGAATGGGGAATTGGAGGAAGAAGTCTTCATGGAGGTTCCACCGGGAATTGACACTAAAGAGAGCTTCAACAAGGTATGCAAACTCAAGAAATCCTTATATGGTCTAAAGTAATCATACTTGGTTGGAGAGGTTAACAAGGGTCGTTAAGAAGCTAAATTTCATTCAATGTCAAACAAACCATACAATGTTTGTCAAAAAGTCAATTGAAGGTAAAAGAGCAGTAATGATTGTATATGTCGATGATATAATCCTAACTGGTGACAATCTGGAGGAGATTGGAAAACTAAAGAGTATCTTGGCAAAGAATTTGAGGTTAAAGACCTAGGTCAACTCAAATACTTCCTAGGTATGGAGGTAGCTCGGTCACGGAAAGGAATTGCAATTTCCCAACGCAAATATACTCTTGATCTTTTGAAGGAAAGCTGGTATGCTTGGATCTAAACCGGTGACACACCCATGGATTCTACAAATAAAACCAAGATGGAAAAAGGACCATTAACAGACAAAGGGAGGTATCAAAGATTAGTTGGCAAACTAATCTATCTCTCGCATACTCGGCCAGACATTGGTTTTGCAGTAAGTATGGTTAGTAGATACATGAATTGACCAACAGAGAAACACATGCAGGCAGTTTTTCGAATCTTACAATACTTGAAGAAAAGTCCTGGAAGATAGCTCTACTTTAAGAAAACAAATGAAAGAAATGTGGAGATATTCACGGATGCAGATTGGGCTGGATCTCTCATGGACCGAAGGTCGACAACAGGGTATTGTACCTTCATGTGGAGCAACATGGTTACTTGGAGAAGCAAGAAGCAACTTGTTGTTGCTAGGAGCAGCGCTGAAGCGAAGTTTAGAGCAATGTGTCAAGGAATATGTGAAGGCATATGGCTGAGAAGAATCTTAAATGAACTAGGATTCACTAATACCAATCTTATGTCATTATTATGTGACAACAAAGCTACTATTGAGATTGCCAATAACCTGGTTCATCATGATAGAACAAAGCACGTGGAGATCGATCGACATTTCATCAAAGAAAAACTCAAGGAAGGAATCTTGAAGCTCTTGTATGTTCCGACCAATCATCAAACTGTGGACATACTGACCAAGGTTTTATCCAGAAATAGTTTTGAGACTCTAAGGTGCAAGCTGGGTATGATGGACATTCATAACCCAGCTTGAGGGAAAGTGTTGAAAATCAGAATCGGATTTTCTGGTTATTTTGTTTCTAGATTTTCTAGATTTTCCAGATCTTCCACATTTTCTAGATTTTCCAGATTCTATTTTTCCATATTTTGTTTGTTAGCTTTTATGAATTTGTTTATTACGTTTTAGGGTGGTATAGCAACTATAAAAATGTTAGATGCCTCATGCAAATATTCATTCCCTGGAGAATAAAAAATCTCAGAGCAATTTCTCCTGAATTTCTTCATATAGACATGAGGATGAAAATGTTGTTGGCAAGGATTAAGCTGTTTGACATCATTGGACTCACAAAAATTAATGGTCGAATAAACTACAAGGCTGGATAGACTATTCAGAGGAGGTATGCTGATCAATGATCTGCTGACGTACAAAGATGCGTTATAAGCAACTGTCAAATTTCCCAGTTGAATTTTTTGATTAGAGATGCACAATTTGTAGTTTTGGGTAGAGATGATAGAATTCAAAGAATGAAGAGAACTTTTGTGGAGTCTTCTCTTCTCGGCATCTGAGATTGATGAGCTCCCCTTTGAAGCAGCGAACTTCAGAAGAGAGTCCGTTATAACTGTCTTTCCTGCGCTTGAGAACTCTCTCCGCTTGCAGCTGTGCACTTGGAAGCAGAGCTTCAAGAACCGTTGATTATGATTAGATCGATTCGTGTAGCATCCAAGTCCACATCACTGGCCAAAGCAAGCTACCTAAGGGTATTGAAGCAGACAATTAGCAAAACTTCAGCAGCGCCCATTATTGCCATTTTAACTGCCTGATTATGCTGAACTAGTGTAATAGGATTAAATGAATTCGCACAACATCTTCCTAATTAGTCTCAAGAAAAGAAAAAGAGAGGGATGACAATGTCTTTGAAAGGTTTATACAAAATGATACTCAAAGGTAAGTCCTAGTCGTGTTTCATGGAATCAGCTGTGAAGGCCTTTTCATTTTTTCCTGAGCAACATCAGTAGTGTCAAATCTATCAGTTTCAAGGTCCGAGGTTGAAAGTGATTTACCATTGCACATCTAAACCTACCTAAGCCTCACCCAAATGGGTTGTCGATCCAACCCACAATGCTTTTTACAACGTTTTATTCTGAAAGTATTGTGTCAGATGCCTCGTGTTCTAAACACGATCTTCAGCTGCTCAAATTGACTCTGTTTCTAGCTCTCCCTATTTTTTTTTTTTTAACAATTCTCTGTTCATATGTAATATTTCCGATGCATCTTCTCGAAAAGTAATGCGGATATAAAGTTCTTTAACAAAGTAGTCTCATAAATTTCAATCTGTACAACCTATTTCAAGCCATGTCAGAGATGAAATAAACTAAAAGCAAGTGTTGACAGATGGATGGAAGCTAATTTTTTACCTTCCTTGATAAAACTTCAAGGATATCCAGCCTCTCCTGTATTGAAGAAAAATCACAGAATAGAAGTGTTCAAGCCTGCCAAGTCTCAGAAGTGCACCATCAAGTAAGTCCCGGTCTACTACTTCACACCAAAAGTAACTCGATTAGAACTAAAAGCACATAACTAGACAACTACAAAATAAAGAAACAGGATCCCAAGAAAGGAAAGTGAATTGGAGCTATTAAGAGATAGATGAACTCATGACTCCTAAGGAAAACAAAAGGCCACCTCATGCCACAAAGATGTCATGACAGATATGAGAAATCGCCTATGCTTCATGTCACAAGACTATCAAAATCCATTGATGGTGCTGTAGAGGCACAAGTCTAGCTTAATACACTTCTTGCATGCTACTTTAGCAACTGAAAATTTATGCAATCCCATCTTTGTTACCTTCTTTGATACATATGTGGTTTATCCAATACCGTGTATCTGAAGTCAAACAGCTATAAATCAAGTAAAAGTCAAGTCTAGCATTTTATAGTCCGCCTTAAAGGTTAATAACATAGTCTCCATGGTAGATGCTTGGTGGAAAATGTTTGTCAAAGCATTCATAATGGCTGTGCAACTTCAAATAGTAGTTTACAGGTAGTGTGCTATTGGAAGAGTGTACTTTTTGTTACCATTTAAGATGAAATCATTACCTTGGTTGCTCAAACGGCAATGGACCAGTTAAAACTTCGACAACATCTAATATAGTAAAAAACTGCACCAATCAATAACAAACCATTAGTGAGTCATACCATTGAATATATTTCACTTGACCACCTTATAAGTGCTATGAATGCAAGAAACTGACTTGATTGATGACATGGTCAGTGAAACCCTTATTATCCCTCTTTGGAGCAATGGAATCAATTTCGTCGAAAAAGAGATGGCAAGAAACTGTAGCTGCTACATTCAGAGTGTGGCATCCTCAAATTTTGAAAATCATTGAAGATGTGAGGACTATGGAAGATCCAATTGTGGGATTGCAACTCTTTGGCTAGTTGATATGTCACTTTCAAATTGGACACCATTTTTGGAAATGTGACAATTGTGGCTAACAAAATTTATAAGACTTTAGTCATTGAGTTTTTGAACTACAATTAGCTCTATGTGATGGACTTAGTGATTTTACCCCACGGCCACGAGTAACAATTGAAATTTATTGAATTAATGCCCACATCATCACCTACGGCTATCACGGCTTTGGAGGGATTGAGGTATGTTTAATTGGATCAATTTGGCCCAATTAAGTGAGGATTATTGGAGAAAATAATGGGCTGGCCAAATGGGAATTGAATCAGCCCATGAAGCCCCCATTTTGCACGGTCTTGGAGGAGAGGAGGTGGCCGAATGAGTGGCACCATGAGGCCTTGTCCTCTTGCCACATGTCTCCTTGCATGGGAGTCTAGGAGTAGCCTTGCTGAATGGGAGTGTGAGCTGGGGGAGAGAGAGAGAACTTCCGTCGAGAGAGGTGAGGAAGTCGGCAAGAGAGAGAGAAGAAGGAAAACCAAAGAGAAAAGAGGAGGAGAAGGAGCCGCTCGGCCGAGGGAGAAGCGCAGCCTAATCCAGGAGATTTCTTGCTGTTTTTCTGCAAATTCAAAGGCAAGAGCTGTCCTTCTTACTCCCTGTACGTGTGTGGTGTTCCATTATGACTGAAAATCGTGATTTACATGGTTAGATTTGGCCGTTTTTAGAGAAACATCAAACCGGGTTGAATCGGGTGTTGAAGGAACTGGGCTACACCCGAGTCTTGTAGAGCTGTTTTTATGGATTTAGAGATGGATTCTGAGCTTGAGGTCTTCTGTGAAGTTGTTTTACACATCTTAAGCTGTAACCTGGTCGATTTTGAGAGGATTTGAGTGAGAATTGAGGGGTGAAAAGGGTTTAGCAAGGAACCGGATGGGTATTGAAACTGGCCGAGGGACCTTGGATGCTTGTTTGCTTTGTTTCATGCGTTTTTAGTTGGAATTTTTGCTTGATTTCTTCTGATGAATTGTTAAGGGCATCTTGATGCATCTCATATTAAAATTTGAGCCAATTCCGTTGAGATTTACCTGGTGTATCGAATTTTCTTTCTAGCCCTGCATTCTGGAAATTTAACGAATTAAGGACAGTAACTTGTGGAGCTTATAACCCAACTTTTGCTTGATAATTTGACTTCGACTTCTGAAGGAGAGTTGTAGGAAATATACTGAGCTACAACATATCCAAAAATGGGAGAAAAATAGTGAGTTTAGGTGGGTCATTTTGAATTGTTTCGCAAATGATGTATTCTGCACGTTTTTGAAAATAAGCTGGAAGTTGGTGATTTTTATACTATCCTTTGTGGGCCGAATTTGAAGATGATATCTTCTAGTGAAATGTTCTTCTACCTCTTGGGTATAACATAGTAATTTTTGATAATTTTTGAAGGTGAATCAGTGCCTCAATTTCAGGAATTTTATGGACAGTGTAATCTGGAGAATTTCTGGGCATAGGCCGAATATGGCCGAGAATAAGTATTTTATAAATACATAGTCTAAACTTGTTTTCTTTAGTGTAAATGATATCTTTGCCTTTTATTTCAATCATGTACATGGATTATTTTTGATTGACTTATATGCTGATTTTATGGGAATTCATTGAAAAAGTTCTAAGCCGATTGATGCGTTATTTATTTGAGTGTGCTATGCATGTCAAGTTCATAATATACATGCTGTATGGGTTAGATACCATCTTGAGGTATACATATATATGTCATATGAGATTGAAAGATGGATAATTAGTCTTATATTCACTTTGTTCCTCATGATATGCATGCTGTATCAGTGATGAAACAATGGACTGAGCATGTTGAATGAAAGATCATGTCATATGATTGAGAATAAATGAATGCATTTGCTGTCATGCTTGTGTGCTCCATGGACATGCTTGTGGATCATGCATGGGAAAGAGATTGTTGCATGACATGCATTGATTATGCCTCGGGAGTATCGAGATGCCCGGCCAGGGAGTGAAAATGCCGGATGCCCAGTAGTCCTGTGTGCATGAATCTGGATGGCCTTGGAGTTGAGATGCTCGGAGAGTTGGGGGTGCCGGAAGCACGGAGTGTGTGAGCCGTGGTTACCTCGTGATGCCAGTTGGGGTGCGAGATGCCCGGCCAGGAAGTGTAAATACCGGAAGCACGGATGGTGAGTGCCATGAATTCCTCACGACACCAGGTTGGGTGTGAGATGCCCGGGAAGTGGGGTTGCCGGAAGCCGGGTGATGTATATCGGAGCATACATCTAAAATTGCAAGTATTTGATGTGTGCATATGCCTGATGCATTGTTATTATGTGGAAAAGCATGTGATTGTCATTAAGGTATGTGTGCACCAACTAATGGTTGTGTGGGTGATATTTGAAGTAAGAAACACATGCATTCATGCTTGCTGGAATTGTATAAGGTCTTTGATACTTCCATTTGATGCCGTTATGCAAGGTATAGGTATGTGGTGTGATATACCTGTATAGGCATATAGGAGGGCTGTTTGAAAGTAATGCATGTGATGATTTATGTACAAATGGATAGTGTTTGTTGGATGACGGTATATGCTAGTTAAATCTATGGCTGATTGCATGAGTGCAATAATGTATGTCTGGATTATTCATAGTATGATGATATGAAATTGTGTTTGATTGTGCGGTATGGGTAGTTTTAAGGACTTTGCTTTTATCTTTGAGTGGTTGTACTCACCCCTTTGGGGATTAACATTTTCAGCTTAGACGATGTCGGTTCCTCCACTTGCACCGGGTATCTTTTATGGGATCCCTTGTGATCTCGAGGTACGAGTGGCGCAGTTTCCCAGTCCGGCGATCCCCGGACGCATATACTTCCGAGTCTCGTCCCGGTGCGTTTTGAGGTGGGCTTGAGTAACGGCCCGGTTTTCCGGGAGTATGTCTCCATATTTCCCTGTCGGGACGGGGAGATGGGCAGCATTCTACCCCACCACCTAGCGCTCCGGCTGGCGGTAGACGCGATATGTAGTTTGGGGAGGTTGGTGGGATTTTTGGACAAGGCCGGAGGGCGACGGAATGGATGGCTTTTGGGTTAGCCGTGTGTATAGGCTATTTTTGCTTATCTTGATAAAGGGTAGTGGTTAGAGCTCCTTTTGATGTTATTATCTTGATGTACTCTACCCCTAAAAGATAAAGGAACTGTCCATTCAATAGCAAATAATATCAGAGCCGGTTTCTTGGTATACTATTGTGTTTAGTGTGTGCATTGCCCCTCATATGTTGTGTGAGAGAGTTTTAAATTTTGCTTCCGCTATATGTGATGCGCAGGGACCATTGAATACTTAAGTTAAAAAAAAAATAAAAAATTGGGAGCTTAAAAGACACGGCTCTCTTAGTAGTGAGAGTGATGGTTAGCATAACTGTAATCACCTCAAGGGTGTTTGGGGTGTTACACAGAGCCTGTATTTTCTAATTGCTATTACTGTCAAATGTTCAAAATTTCACCCTTTTGCTGACAAAATCAATGCCATCAATGTGCAAAATAGAAAATCCAGTCGACATTTGATCACCAATTCCAAATATTTAGTAGAGAAAATCTCCAAATATTTCACATCTTTAATCTTTCTCTTAATCAAATGGTCATAAATGATCCTCTCATTCATGCATTAGAAACTCATCAACTGTTTTAACTTGGCCTCTTTAGTGGTTATGGGAGGATCCTCATTGTTGCTGCTAGTTATCCTATTTCAATTGCTAGCATACCTAAAGAGACTCTATTACATACATACAAAAGCAGCAGAAGAAAGCACAAAAATGTAAAATGTCCGGAAATAACAAAGTATGATACAAGATTGCACAATGGAATTCAATCAGCATCAGTGTAGTTGAAAAGAAGCCTCTTATAGCCTGCTTAGCAGTACCAATGTACTTATTCAACAGCTTAGCCTTTCACTGATATGGAGTGAAGAGAACAAGCTGCTGCTGCAGCACTAGCAATCTATGTCTTGCCAAAGCGCAGATGTCCATTTCAAAGAACATTTGACCATGGCCTTAGAAGAGCTTGCCCAAAAACATTTTATCAGCAAATATAAGAATGATCGACACGAAGATGAAATAGGTTTATTTAACAAGTTAACAATGACCACATTTTAGCAGAGAGAGAGAGAGAGAGAGAGAGAGAGAGAGAGAGAGAGAGAGAGAGAGAGAGATGAGGAAAGGTGTAATGATTCACCAGAAAGAATAAACAAAAGCTACAGTTGAGACACAACCAATGTAGTTATACAAGCTTTCTTGAACAAAATCCATGCATAATTTAGCTTACTCACAAGGATGCATCGGGGAAACAATGTTAGGTAGTTAAGCCCCACAATCTCAGGTAATCCCATCATCTCAGTGAAGATTCTATAGAGCCTGACCATGAGCTCCCTTCACTAGATTGTCAATCTACCAAAAGAGGTTTAGACAACTTATCATCAAAAGATGACTTTGACGTTACACGGAAAGTCAAGCACTTAATGGAAAACTGACACTTGAGAACCTACACATAGATTAGTATTGCTCATCTTAATACTCGATCGGGAAAGACACTCATAAAACAATAATAGTATCCTCGCACATGTTGAGTATGAGGAACAACTCCTTTTTCTAACAAAATAACAAATTCCTCATCCAGCAAGATAAAGTGGATTAAGCGATCAAATAGCATTAAGCATGCGGGAAGCACACTCAAGAATGTAGAGTGTGACAGTCTGATTTTTCCACTTCTGTTTTCAATGAAATGAATCGGGCTTTTCATCGATGTGCCTATAGCGTTATTCTCTGAGCTGATCACTCATGAGATAATTAGACTAATCAGGAAAGTTATTAAAGAATTTTGATGCAACCGACTTGAGAATTCGACCACGGGTCAGTGCACCAAAAATTCCCAAAAACTAACAAACAGTTTAAGTTATGCTAAAATCACATTTGACTGAAATTAACCGAGGAAATGATGTCGATTACAGAAATTAAGAATTTTCACATGTCACAATTAATCCCGGGGAATGTTGTTGCATCTTTCCAAATTTTATGGACGACGGGAATTATTAACGGAAAAGAGGCAAGAATAACAAATTAAAAGAATAAAAAGGAAATGCCACTTTTTAAATAGGTTTTGGGCATTTATTATGAAACAATTGGAAAAAGAGTTATAGAAGTTTAAAAGAGGTATTATAAGTTGTTACTAAGGGACTTGACCCTATTGATTTAGATGTTAGATTGGTAATTAAAAAAAAAAAAAGAGAAGTCTCCTCAAAATGAAACTCGTAGGAATCCCTCTCTCCTACAATTTCACCTCAATTTCCTTGGTGTTTAATGGAGATAGACTTGGAAAAGATAGGGGGACCTAAGGTAGTAATGGAGAGCCATTTTCCATGGAAAATTAGGCCAAATGCTGAGCAAATGGCTGAGTAAAGGCTGAATAACTTCTCTGCAATTACTTCTCCTTTTCCCTCACCTCTTCTTGCCGTAGGAAACCGAAATGCAGCAGCAAATGGCTGAGTGAATGCTAAGTAATGTATCTGCAATTACTTCTCCTTTTCCCTCTCCTCTTCTTTCCGTAGGAAACCGAAATGCAGCAGCAAATGGCTGAGTGAATGCTGAGTAATTTATTTGCAATTACTTCTGCTTTACCCTCTTTTCTTCTGCACTCATTTCTTCTCCCCTGCTGCCGTGCACTTGTCTCTCTCTCTCCCTTATCTAGCCTTACAACAATTTCCTTTCCCTTTCACAGCCATAAAAAGCCTTGTCTTCTTCTCCTTTAAGTTAGTTTATTCAGCCATTCTTGCTCCCCCTTTGGACGACAAAACAGCAACTGAACAGCAAGGTCTCGAGCATTCCTCCCTCCTCAAGAAAATCCAGGACTTTGTGTGCTGCTGTGGTGGTCGCTCAACGACACCTCCGGCCGTTGTGCCGGGTCCAAATCATCGTCAAAACACCTCCAGGGCTGTCCTTGTGTTGCCGTCCGGCCACAAGTGAGGATCGCCATTAGATTTAACGGTAAGTCGTCTCCTAAACGTAGATTAGGGGCTGAGTACATTCTTTAGGGATTTTTATGTGGAGGAACTATGTAGATGAAGTTATATGTGGATGAATATTACTTAGGGATGTTATAATGGCCATAGAAAAGTTTAGATAGGATTTATGGAGCAAAATAAAAGTCGTGGAGAGAAATTCGGAATAGAACAGAGGCTGTTTTCTGAAACAGTTTCCAGGACATGTATGTTTTGCTAATTTCATGGACAACTTTGTGATGTGAATTTGAAGAAATTTCCTTCTGAAGAAATGTTTTGGACATGCTAAATAATAACATATATTTTTCTCAGAATTTTTAGAAATTAAATAGGTGACGATTTTAATGACGTCATCCTCGGAACAGTATTTCGGACAGTCCAGTAACCCGTGACCTGCCATGATTCCAGGGTTGTTACCTACCTTTAGAGGTCGAATTTCCAATCGGTTCCTTCATGAAAGTTGTTCCTTACAACTTCTAATATAACATACTCAAATTTCAAATTAAATGAATAATATTTCGACCCAAAAACGAACTGGTTTTAATGAGTTAGACTCTCTGGAACTGGACCCGATTTTTGTGCTGGATAGAAGAAATTTTTGGGCCGAATCCAGAGGGATCTGGATCTCGGTGTCTTCATGAAAAATGTTTTTTTATATGTTTTCTAGCACGTATCTGAATTTGAGAATTTTTCGAGATCATTTGAGTGAATTTCTGAATGTGACACTGGAAGAACGTTATTGGACAGTTTTCTGTAAATTTGGGTGAATAAGAGTATATGCTTGTTTTGAAGAATTTTTGCTATGAAATTGCTCAATTGATGCTGTGGATGCTGTGCATAATTGATTATTGAAATGTGACATCGATCATACGCATTCACGACATGATTCCGTCATGTGCCTTTGGGGCGGACGATGCTCCTTCGGGAATGCCCCACGTCAACGGATGCCGGTCGCAGTGGATCTTTGGGCCGATGCTCCTTAATTGGAATGCCGTCTAGATGTAGACGTTGCCGCGCTCAATGGTGTGAGGCGAAGCCCGGTTATACCGGATGACTGTTATCTGTTAAAAATTGGCCACGGTCAATGATCGACATCGCATCCTATACGTATTTGCATTGAAGTATTCAACTGCTAGGTGATGTCAATGTGATATTGTATAATTGAATGCCACTAACGTGCAGGAAAATGCAAGTGATGAGAAAGAGTAAGAATGGTGACTAGATTGCATGTTATATTTACCCTTCTCCTAATCTGGGTTTAGTAGATTGACTTGCTGAGATGTGATCTCACCCCTTAGTGGGCTAACATTTTCAGGTCCCTAGACGAAGAAAGGCCAGGTCGTGTACAATGGTTTGCAGGGAAGGAAAAATAGAAGTCTCTCTACCTTCACCTAGGTGATGATGGGTCTTCCATCGAGGCTGGGAATGGGTGACAGTTCACCCTAGAAGGGTTGAGGAGTATGATAATATATTAATAAACCTCGGTTTTGTAAATAGAAGCTTAACTTATAAGAAATCAAATAGCTTCACTTTTTGTATTAGACCTTGGAGTGTTAAATTGGTTTGTCTTTAAGTACTACTTTATTGTAGGTGTGGTTGTGAAAATACTATCCTACGTTTCTATCCTTTGTTATGTTGTATGGAGATTGTTTTACGTTTCCACATGTGCATAATAATCAATGGGTCGGCGACACTCCCTGGGACGTCGCAAAATTATATCGACCACGGAGGGATGTGCATGTACTCGGAGTTCGGGTCGTGACATAGAGGAAGTCACGGACCTCCTAAGTTTCAGTCCCCCAAATGTCTACTACTTGACTGACTTACCAAGGTCTATCAAATAAATTATGTACTTTGATTAACCTAATTATGAATACAGAGAATAAGTACTTCAGCAAACAAAAGCTATGGTTAATACTCAGTACATTAAGCCATTGAATGCCTAAGCAGAATGGGACTGTTAGCCTGAAAAAGTTTGGCCAGCAAAACTAAGAATACTGTCCTACAACCACCTTCGAATTTTTTCAAGTTCACATAAGTGCGATATTACTACCCTCCAAGCTGTCACAAATTAACATGTCTTCCCAATATATAGCCTCAAGCTAGTGACAAAAACCACAGCAACAGTAGTTCAACAACAATGGACCTACCCCAAACTTACATAGTAAACAGCTTGAAACAAACGGGGACCTCCAAGTTCCCAAAAAATTCCAACTTACCTGCGTGATCGTTACTTGGTCCCTTAAGAATTGTAGATCAGCAACAAGAACTTCTAAACTTTGCTTTAGCATTTTCTAGGTCCTTTTGTAAAAGAGTTGTAACCTCCAACATGAATTAATGCAATTAATAAGATATCTGACATCATTATTGGAGATAAAGGGACGTTGCTTCAACCCGAGTAACACTTTGCATGAATACTCCAGCATAACATTTGCTCCAAGCCATAAACATACCGAATCAGTATGTTCGATGTGAGCTCGTGAATATATGCCTTTAGAGACTTCAAAATCAGCAAGCAGTGCTTGCATCCACAATAAAGAGCCATAAAAACCAGTTAGTTTGGCTCCTATTATCTTTCTTTTGTGTCTTAGAAGTTTTGATGGTCTTAGGTTTTAAAGCCCAATACAGTAATCCCACCCCATTTTGCTTTTTAATAGGATGTTCAGACATCAAAGCATAATATTACTGGCGATATTCAGGTGTCCAAATCTAAAACCACCGTACAATTATTGAGATCAACATGGGTTCTTCAAAGCACTAACCCAGATTCTTAGGAATATTGCTTCCAAAAGTGCATTTGCAAAGGAAAAAAGACGATCAAATATTCCATATTAAGTCAAGTGCATCAAAAGTAGTTCCTAGTATAGCAAGAATAAGACTACCATATCCTCTACCTGCTTTGTTAAGATAAAAAGGACTGATATGATCAGCTAAGAGAACATAGAGGAGCAAGAAGACATTTTAACATGCAAATTTTCTAGCATGATAAGATTATGACAAAATTTTAGTTCACATCACACATGAAAGATGATTGATAGAGTGTTAAGGATTCCAGATGAAAAAGAACTTGTAGAGTAAAAAATTGGTGTTTTAATGATAGTAAAAAGAAGGGATAAGTGCATTGGAAGTCCTAAAATTTGTCATGAAAATGCAATTAAGTCCTAAAACTTTCAAAAAGTGCAATTAAGTCCCAAAACTTGTCACAAAGTGCAACTAAGTCCTAAAACTTTCAAAAAGTGCAATCAAGTCCTAAAACTTATCAAAATGATTTAATCAAAGTCCTTCCATGGAATGCACTTTTTGAAAATCTTAGGACTTAGTTGCACTTTCAAGACAAGTTTTAGGACTTTATTGAACCTTTTGAAAGTTTTAGGACTTGATTGAACTTTCATGATAAGTTTTAGGACTTAATTACACTTTTTGAAAGTTTTAGGACTCAATTGCATTTTCATGATAAGTTTTAGGACTTCTAATGCACATATTCCTAAAAAAACTTAAAGGGATAAAACGAGGAAGAACTCCACATTGGAAAAACACTCGGTTAAAATACATGCACCGAGAAGCTTTCAACTTAAATTTCAATCTTAAAATTCCAACTGTGAGGCTATGGTTCAATCTTTCAGTAGTATATGTGACATCCAGAATTTTCAATAATGTTTTCTATTAAATTAAGCAGGCATTTCATTGACGCGTCTATAGGGTTGTTCTCAGAACTGATCACTCTTGAGATAACTAGACTAGCTGGGTAAGCCATTAAAGACTTTTAGGGTAATAGACTTGAGAATTCGACTAAGAATCGGCTTCTCGACCGTGTTCATTTGTAGAGGTCATTGCAGCACTGTTAAAAATCGAGTTGAGATCAAAAATAGGTCGGTTCGACTGAGATGTAAGGCCAATCGTGGGTGACTCCACTAAATTGAAAAATTCTCATCAACCTGTACTAATTTGATTTTTATATCGTTTTGGTACCCTGTGTCTGTAATTGAGTCCTCGAGATTTTCACGACAATCGAAAGTCGCCAATGTGTCGAGTGGGTTCATTGTGGCTCGAAGAAAATCGGCCACGAGTCAATTGCCCTGAAAAGTTCTGAAAACTATCCAGTAGTCTAGGTTACACTAAAAGCGCGCCGGAATGAAATTAACTGCCAATTTGAGTCAAATTTCAGAAATTGAAAGTTCTGTGGTGTCATGAGCTATTTTAGGATCATCAACTCAGTCTCAGAAGATTTTTCAGAGGTCCCGAGATTTTTACGGAAAACCGGGTCGGACAATTCGGAAAATGAACGGAAACTCAGATTGGCCATTTTGAAGAGACTGTTGACATCTGGGGTATGTGATTAGACAGATAAAAGTTGTTTGGACTTTTTCTGACTTCAATTTGGACCCCAACGGAATTTATTTGTTCGGAAAATCGGATACCAAAGAAAAAGAAAGGAAATTCGGAATTTGATTTTGGACAGCAGATTTTTGACCTCAATTTAAATTAGTTATGGAAATTAAGTTGATGGAAAGTATTTGGGGCTAAAGGATAAGGTTGAGAGCAAAAGTGGAGACCAAGCATTAAACGTTAGAGATTTTTGGGCTTGATCTTTTCTTCCCCATCAAGTTGCGGTGGATCACTTCTCCACGACTTCCTTCCCCTTTTCGCGCAGCACGTCTCCCAGCCGAAGTCACTCTTTGTACGGGTGTCCTTGCCGTGAAACCCAAAGAAAGGAAAATCCTCATAACTCTCAAACCACCGAAACCCTAAGCTCAAGTATTAATTCCTCCCATTATTTCTCTCTCTCACGGGGAAAACCACGGATTCCACTAAGAAGAATTTCTGCCGCAGCTTTCTCGGTCAAAGAAAATCTCCCTCAAAACCGGTTTGTTGACTGAGGAATTCTACTGCCCACACCCACTCAAGATTGTCGCCCCACCGAAGCTCTCTCTCTTCTTCACGCCACCTGGTCGCATCTGCTGGGTGTTTATTCAGCAAATAGCGTTGAAGTCTCGAAGAAGCTGACCGTCTCAGCTCTCCCTCTCTGCCCACGCGTCCACTGACGGTCTTCAAGCAACCGTGTTCCACCCCCACGAAGTTACTTCTCCACCGCAGCTGCTGAAGATGCCACGTTGAAGCCCCCATTTCCACCAGCTTTGTTCGGCCATTTTCAAGTCCACGAAAAACTGCTTGGACTGGCCGATTGTTCAGTCCAATTGGGGCCGCAGGTTGGGCCAGCGAATTGGCGAGTCCACGGTCCAAATTTATAGCCCTTCAAGCCCATAGAATTGACTCAATTGAAGCCCAATTTCCAGCACTTGAAGCCCAGCCCACAATTTAGTGTTTTGAAGCCCAAGAAATCATAATTTCAGCCCAAGATTAAATCTCAGTTGGGCTGAGATTTGTTAGGCCAAGGTTGAGGCCCGGTCCAAGCCCGTGGGTGTCGTCGCAAGCCCGTTTTCGACCGCCGTTGCGTCGTCGTCGAGGTGTCCCGGTCATCGTGCTGTGCAAGTGAGTTTTACTTACTAAAGCTTTCTTAGTGATCTAATTATACCTAAGGATTGGTTAGATTTATTTAATTGCAATTAGGTAGTTAGTTTAGATTACAAAGATTAAATTAGAGACTTGTTAGTGCTTCTTAATTAAATTGATTGAACACGCGGACCCCTAGAGTGCCATAAGTTGGCACAAATGGACACTTAAGTGCCAAAAGTTACGAAAGGTATACTTAAGTGCCAAAATCGGAGCAAAATGGTACACTTGAGTGCTAATCTGGCCAAAACACTGGCATGGCGATTTTCCGGCGAGGCAAAGGCAAAACGGCGTCGTTTTAGTGTTGACGTGGCAAAAAATAATATATGAAAAATAATTAAATTAAAATTAAAATTAAAATTATTTAAAACATTTAAAAATAACAAATTTTAATATTAAAAAACTAAAAAATTTAAAAAAAGTTGCCACGTCAATGAAAAAATTAAAATAATATAAAAATTAATTAAATTAAAATTAAAATTAAAATTATTTAAAACATTTAAGAATAACAAAATTTAATTTTAATAAACTAAAAAAATTTAAAAAACAAGTTGCCATGTCAATGCAAAAATTAAAATAATATAAAAATTAACTAAATTAAAATTAAAGTTAAAAAAAAAATTTTAAAATTTTAAAATTTTAAAAATTTTAAAAATTTTAAAGTTTTAAATTTTTAAATTTTTCTAATATTTTTAAAATTTTTTTAATTTTTAAAATTTTTAAAATTTTAAAATTTTAAAATTTTAAATTTTGAATTTTTTTGAATTTTTTAATATTTGTATTTGTATTTTTAAATATTTTAAGTAAATTTAGTTTTAAATTAAATTAAATTAATTTTTACATTTATTTATTGCCACGTCAATGCAAAAACGACGTCGTTTTGCATTTATTTGGCCACGTCGGTGTGCAAAACGGCGTCATTTTGCGCTTATTTCGCCGGAATTTGCACACGTCAGCATTTTGATCGGATTTTGGCCGGAGTGGCACTTAAGTGTCCCTTTCTTTTTCAAATGTGGCACTTAAGTGTACCTTTCGTAACTTTTGGTACTTAAGTGTCCGTTTGTGCCAACTTTTGGCACTTGAAGCGTTCTTTTGCCAATTGATTGTGCATTTAATTAGTAGACATACCCTAGTAATTATTGGATGCTTCTTGGGATTTTTCCGTCCCTTATCGGGTGTCAATTTAATAATTCGGGCCTAAAATGAATTTTTAGGAATTTATTATTAATTATCGAAATTAATTTAATTAATTAATTATTCCCCGAAATTTCAATAAGGTTGACCGGGGATCGGAATTTTATGCTGATGATGGGTGGCGCAGACCGTTTATTTAATTGAGCTTTATATTGTGCTAAATTGAATTTATTCATTTATCTATTTATTTAAATTTCGAAATTAATTATTTAATTATTTATTTTTCGGAAATTCAACCGGGATGGTCGGTGACCGGAATTTCGTGCTGATCGTTGTGGTGTAGTCCGTTTATTTAATTGAGCTTTATTTCATACCGATTTGATCATTGAATTTGAAAAAGTCGAGTGGGACCGTAAAGCCATTGAATTTGAAAAGGTCGAGTGGGACCATAAAGCCATTGAATTTGAAAAGGTCGAGTGGGACCATAAAACCATTGAATCTTAAAAAGGTCGAGTGGGACCATAAAGGCATTGAATTTGAGAAAGGTCGAGTGGGACCATAAAGCCATTGAATTTGAAAAGGTCGAGTAGGACCATAAAGCCATTGAATTTGAAAAGGTCGAGTGGGACCATAAAGCCATTGAATCTTGAAAGTGGTCGAGTGGGATCGTAAAGCCATTGGGTACTGAGATATGCTTGGTGGAGTTGTGATTCCCACCTGTTATACGCTATGTCCTAAGGACCGTGGTTTATATGTGTGAATTGATTGCTGTTTGTGCAACATGTGAAGCATGTGTGCTTAACCTTGAGTTGCAGGTTGGGACTGATACCCAGGTACATCTTCTGACTCATGTTGTGCTCTTAGGCAATCTTGTGGTGTATTGGTTCCCTAATCGAGACTTAGGGGGTAGAACTCGCTGAGACATAGTCTTATTAGTTGATATAAACCATTTCAGGCCCTTAGATGGTAGCACCAGGACCTCCTCCTATCCCTCCTCTTGAAGAATCCGGTATCCCAGAAAACATCATCGAGAAGACCTCTCACTTTCACATTCACCCTGACCCTGAGGAACTAGAGTATGTGTTGGTTGAGACTACTGTTTGGGTTGACAAGTGCGAGAGATGATGCGGTACCCTATGAGTATAGAGCTTGGTATCGCCATTATTCGATGGGAGGCGGTAGGTCCCATACCGAAGAGGAGGTACCGTTCATCGTCCTTGAGGAAGCCTTTGGGGCGGGGCTGCGATCCCGAGGGCGGTGGTGTGATTGACGTTTATGACCCTGCATCGGCGGGTGAGCATACCTCTTCTGTGCGCTCTGGAGGTGATGCCAATCATAATGGAGGAGAACCAATGATTCCAGATCAAGAGGCAGAAGGTCCAACGGGAGATGAAGACTGGGGAGTGGATGAGGAGTGGGAGGAGATGGAGGAGGTGCCTGCCGAGGAGGAACCGGTGGAAGAGGAGCCGGTGGATGAGAATTTTGATGAGGATGAGACAGACGATGAAGAACCAGAAGAGGATTAGGACGACCCTGATTATGACCCTGATGAGGATTGAGTGTTTATCCTCCTTTTTGTGAACCTCATCTAGATGTAAATAGAGTGAGACCTGGAGAATGTAAATAGTTATGAATGACTTGGTTTGTGCTATGTATAAAAGTTTGGTTGTGTGTTTTCAGTATGAAAATATGGCCTTGCTTTTTTATCCCATTGTTTTATTGTCTGGGGATTTTATAATTACTTCCGCATGTGCTTAATTAATGAATGGGTCGGCGATACTTAGTCCTGAGATATCGCATTCTAAAATCGACCAAGTGAAAGGATGTGTGCATGCCCGAGGATCGGGGCGTGACATCCCCTTTTGTGGTATCAGAGCAATGATTAGAAATTGGAGTGATAAGGAGCGTTGACCATGGGATAGTTGGTAGGAAAGGCCTTTAAATTCACAGCTGATGCATGTTTGTGGTAGCTGAGTGCTAAAATTGCTTGTTGTTTGAGTCGCTCAGTTTCTAATTCATTGCGAATTGGGGGCAGGTCAGTTGTAAGCTGAGCCATGAGTGACCAGGAGCCGAGGACTCCTGTAAAGAGGACTAGTAGGGCCGTTATTCGAGGTACAGCTCCGACTCGTGTCGAGACCCGAGGCGGACGTGGTCGAGCGCCAGTACAGACTAGCGCGAGTGGAGTGAATCCACCTGTCGTAGATGTCGGGGTAGCAGCCCCTAATGATCCCAGAGTGGATGGGATCTTGCGTGTCTTGGAAGTTTTGGGTGCCAGAATGGATCAGCATGTTCAAGATCGGGCTGCTACAGTTCAAGACGCCGCTCAGGCCGCCGCTACTGCCGCAGTTGCCACCGCTGCTCAGGCCGCACCTGCTGTTGCACTTGTTGGAGCCGCACCTGCCGGGGTTGCACCTGCCATAGTTCCACCTGCAGTGAATGTTGAAGGACAGCCAGGGATCGTGGTCGCGGAAAGACCAATGCATAAACTGGTGGAGCAGTTCTTGAAGTTAAACCCACCGTTGTTTACCGGGATAGGAGATCCCGAAGCTCCATCTTCATGGGTTCAGAAGCTCGAGAAAGCATTTACACTGCTGATGTGCAGCGAGACTGAGAAGGTAGTATTAGCAACTTACCAGCTGGAAGGAGTTGCAAATACTTGGTGGATGACCACCCGGGAGACGATCTTTCCGGAAGGCACTGTTCAGAATTGGAATACTTTCCTTGAAGCCTTCAATGATAAGTACTTCTTAGAGACTGCAAGAGAGATAAAAATGGCTGAATTCCAACGCCTTCGCCAGGGTTCGTTGATCGTTGATGAGTATGAGGCAAAATTCGCTGAACTTTCACGGTATCCTCCTGAATTAATTGAAAACCCAGTAAACAGAGTCAGAAGGTTTAGGGATGGGTTCAGGCCAGACCTGAGGAGTATATTGGTCTCTCTAGATTTGAAGACTTATAACGACATATACCGGAGAGCCCAGAAAATTGAGAAAGACCAAAACGACAGAGCTGCCTCATCTAGATCGAGGTTTAGCTCTCGTAGGGAAAATATCCATTAAGGGAAAAGACCCATGTCTGGAGGTAAACCCCGTGCTCCGCCATTCAAGAGAGGTGGATTTAATAGGTAGGCGCCTAATAACATGGGAGTGTGTCGCTTGTGTGGAAGGCGACACGGGTCAGCCCCATGCCCACCAAGGTCAGGGGCATGTTTCGAATGTGGCCAACATGGTCACCTTGCAAGAAATTGTCCAAAGAAACAGAGAGGACAACCTCAGTTGCCGCCACCACCACCAATGAGGCAGATAGGAGGGCATGCCCCTCAGAATGCACCCCCAAGGAGAACAGCCGAGACCTCTAGCTCAAGGTACCATCAATGCAATCACACAAGGTCAGGCGGAGGCTGCGCCTGGCGTAATTACAGGTATGGTTTCGCTCAACGACCAACCTGCCTATGCTTTATTTGATTCAGGAGCAAGTTATTCTTTCATTGCCGAGCAGTATGTTAAGATGTTAGGATTGAAACCTATATTGTTGGAATCGACAATTTGCATATCTACACCATTGAAAGATAAAGTTATTGCTGCTTTGGGATGCTCGGGGTGCAAGTTAGAGATTGGTGAGCGAGTGGGGAAAATTGACTTGTTAGTCCTAGCCATGTATGACTTTGATTTAATTATTAGCATGGACTGGCTCTCCAATCAAAGAGCTAAAATGGACTACTATCGCAAGGCGATTCAGTTCGACCCATTAGGGGACAAAAGTTTTGAATTTGTCGGGAATCGAGGAGGACCCACGATTTCCTTAATCTCGTCACTCGAGGCAACTCGTCTGTTAGACGAGGGTTGTCAAGGTTACCTGGCAACTGTCGTGGATACGACAGTTGAGGAGTTGAAAGTGGAAGACATTCCGGTAGTTCAAGAGTTTCCAGATGTCTTTCCAAAGGAATTGCTAGGTCTACCGCCAGAAAGAGAGATTAAATTTGTGATTGAACTAGCACCAGGGACAGAGCCGATCTCAAAAGCACCGTAGAGAATGGCATTGACAGAATTGAAAGAACTGAAAGTACAGATGCAGGAATTGTTGGACAAATGATTTATTCGTCCCAGTGCGTCACCTTGGGGAGCGCCAGTTTTATTTGTAAAGAAAAAGGATGGATCATTACGTCTATGCATCGATTATAGACAACTCAATCAGGTGACAATTAAAAATAAGTATCCACTCCCAAGAATTGATGACTTGTTCGATCAATTACAAGGAGCATCAATATTCTCAAAGATTGATTTAAGGACAGGATATCACCAGTTGAGAATTAGGAAGGAGGACATTCTTAAGTCAGCATTTCGTACTCGATATGGTCATTACGAGTTCACAGTGATGCCATTCGGGTTGACAAATGCCCCAGCCGCTTTCATGGATTTGATGAACAGAGTATTTAAGGAATTTTTGGATCAGTTTGTGATCGTGTTCATCGCTGATATCTTGGTCTATTCGAGAAGTGATGAAGAGCATGAGAATCATTTAAGATTAGTGCTCCAAACCTTAAGAGCTCATCAATTGTATGCCAAGTTTAGCAAATGCGAGTTTTGGTTGGCTCGTGTTGCTTTCTTAGGTCATGTGATTTATGGAGAAGGAATCTCTGTCGACCCAAGCAAGATAGAAGCCGTGATCAAATGGCCAAGACCATCTACAGTGATAGAGATCAGAAGTTTTCTGGGATTAGCTGGGTATTACAGACGGTTTGTAGAAGGTTTCTCATCATTAGCTTCGCCTTTGACTAGACTCTTAAAGAAAGAAGAAAAATTTGTATGGTCAGACAAGTGCGAGAGTAGTTTTCAAGAGTTGAAGGAAAGGCGACTCTCGCACCTTTTTGTATTGACAATTCCATCCGGACTGGAGGATTCGAGATCTACAGTGATGCGTCATTCAAGGGGTTGGGTTGCGTGTTGATGCAACATGGTAAGGTTGTTGCATACGCTTCCCGTCAGTTGAGACCTTATGAGCAAAATTATCCGACTCATGACTTAGAGCTCGAAGCCATTATCTTCGCCCCGAAGATTTGGAGACACTACCTATGTGGAGAAAAGTTCCAAATCTTCACAGACCATCAGAGCCTCAAGTATTTGTTCTCTCAGAAGGAATTGAACATGAGACAGCACAGATGGATGGAATTGCTGAAAGACTACGACTGTGATATTCTATATCACCCAGGAAAGGCGAATAAGGTCGTCAACACTTTGAGTCGAAAGTCTTCAGTAGCTCAAATATTGATAAAGGAATGGAACCTCATCGAAAAAGCACGAGATTCGGTATTCAAATTTGAGTTAGGCCCCCTTTCAAGTCTTATGGCCACCCTTAGAATTGAACCGGATATTCAGGTCAGAATCAAGAATCTCCAAGCAACAGACCCTGATGTGCAGAGAATTCTTCAAGAGGACATCGAGAAAAGAAAGGTCGACTTTCAAGTTTCTGATGATGGAATATTAAGATTCCAAGGGCGTTTGGTGGTACCTGACGATGTCGAGCTTAGAGAAGAAATTCTATCTGAAGCACATCGTAGTAATTACAGCGTTCACCCTGGAAGTACTAGAATGTATCAGAATCTACGTCAACATTATTGGTGGTCAGGTATGAAGGCGAACATCGCCAAGCATGTGGCCAAGTGTTTGACTTGTCAACAAGTAAAAGCTCAGCATTGCAAGCCAGGAGCACTTTTACAATCTCTAGCATCCCATAGTGGAAATGGGAACATATCACGATGGACTTCGTGACCGGACTACCGAGGAGTCAAAGAGGAAATGATTCAATTTGAGTGATAGTCGACAGACTGACAAAGTTGGCTCACTTCATTACAGTTCGAAAGGACCTTAGTTTGGATAGGCACGCAGACTTATATGTGCGCCATGTGGTTCAAATGCATGGAGTGCCGGTTACGATAACATTTGATAGAGACCCAAGATTTACTACTGCTTTTTGGAAGAGCTTGCAGAGTGCTCTTGGTACTAAGCTTCAATACTGAGACATGCTTATCATCCTCAGACAGATGGTTAGTTTGAAAGGACAATTCAAACTCTCGAGGACATGCTGAGAGAATGTGTTATCGACTTCAAAGGAAGTTGGGAGGATCAACTCCATTTGGTAGAGTTTGCCTACAATAACAGTTATCAGCAGAGTATTCAGATGGCTCCTTTTGAAGCCTTGTATGGCAGAGCATGCAGAACTCCAGTATGTTGGGATGAAGTCGGGGAAAGAAAAATTTAAAGGCCCAGAGTTGGTTCAGCAGTCAGTAGATGCCATGGCAGTGATCAGAAACAGATTGAAAACAGCACAGAGCAGGCAGAAAAGTTATGCAGATAAGCGTCGGAGATTGCTAGAATTCCAAATTGGTGATCATGTATTTTTGAAAGTGTCGCCAATGAGAGGAACTTCGCGCTTTGGCAAAAAGGGCAAGCTAAGTCCGAGGTATGTAAGTCCCTTTGAAATTTTGGAAAGAATAGGGACTCTAGCGTATCGTCTTGCACTGCCGCCGAGGTTGGCACAGGTGCATGACGTCTTTCACATGTCGATGTTGAGGAAGTATGAACCTGACCCGACCCACGTGCTCAATTTTGAGGAATTGGACGTGGACGACCGTGTGTCGTACGTTGAAAGCCCGGTTCAGATATTGGATCGCAAAGAGCAAGTTCTGAGGACAAAGACTATTCCATTAGTCAAAGTGGTCTCGCAAAACCACGGTACAGAAGGAGCAACGGGGAGGCGAGGAGTCGATGAGACGGTTGTACCCCTACCTTTTTGAGCAGAGTGCGTAGGTTTAAATTTCGAGGACGAAATTTTTATAAGAGGGGAAGAGTTGTGACATCCAGAATTTTCAATAATGTTTTCTATTAAATTAAGCGGGCATTTCATTGACGCGTCTATAGGGTTGTTCTCAAAATTGATCACTCTTGAGATAACTAGACTAGCTGGGTAAGCCATTAAAGACTTTTAGGGCAATAGACTTGAGAATTCGACCAAGAATCGGCTTCTCGACCGTGTTCATCTGTAGAGGTCATTGCAGCACATTTAACAATCGAGTTGAGATCAAAAGTCACCAATGTGTCAAGTGGGTTCATTGTGGCTCGAAGAAAATCGGCCACGAGTCAATTGCCCTGAAAAGTTTTGAAAACTACCCAATAGTCTAGGTTACGCTAAAAGCACGCCGGAATGAAATTAACTGCCAATTTAAGTCAGATTTCAGAAATTGAAAGTTCTGTGGTGTCATGAGCTATTTTAGGATCATCAACTTAGTCTTAGAAGATTTTTCAGAGGTTCCGAGATTTTTACGGAAAATCGGGTCGGACAATTCGGAAAATGAACGGAAACTCAGATTGGCCATTTTGAAGAGACTGTTGACATCTGGGGTATGTGATTAGACAGATGAAAGTTGTTTGGACTTTTTCGACTTCAATTTGGACCCCAACGGAATTTATTTGTTCGGAAAATCGGATACCGAAGAAAAGAAAGGAAATTCGGAATTTGATTTTGGACAGCAGATTTTTGACCTCAATTTAAATTAGTTATGGAAATTAAGTTGATGGAAAGTATTTGGGGCTAAAGGATAAGGTTGAGAGCAAGAGTGGAGACCAAGCATTAAATGTTAGAGATTTTTGGGCTTGATCTTTTCTTCCCCATCAAGTTGCGGTGGATCACTTCTCCACGACTTCCTTCCCCTTTTCGCGCAGCACGTCTCCCAGCCGAAGTCACTCTTTGTACGGGTGTCTTTGCCGTGAAACCCAAAGAAAGGAAAATCCTCATAACTCTCAAACCACCGAAACCCTCAGCTCAAGTATTAATTCCTCCCATTATTTCTCTCTCTCACGGGGAAAACCACGAATTCCACTAACAAGAATTTCTGCCGCAGCTTTCTCGGTCAAAGAAAATATCCCTCAAAACCGGTTTGTTGACTGAGGAATTCTGCCGCCCACACCCACTCAAGATTGTCGCCCCACCGAAGCTCTCTCTCTTCTTCACGCCACCTGGTCGCATCTGTTGGGTGTTTATTCAGCAAATAGCTTTGAAGTCTCGAAGAAGCTGACCGTCTCAGCTCTCCCTCTCTGCCCACGCGTCCACTGACGGTCTTCAAGCAACCGTGTTCCACCCCCACGAAGTTACTTCTCCACCGCAACTACTGAAGATGCCACGTTGAAGCCCCCATTTCCACTAGCTTTGTTCGGCCATTTTCAAGTCCACGAAAAACTGCTTGGACTGGCCGATTGTTCAGTCCAATTGGGGCTGCAAGTTGGGCAGCGAATTGGCGAGTCCACGGTCCAAATCTATAGCCCTTCAAGCCCATAGAATTGACTCGATTGAAGCCCAATTTCCAACACTTGAAGCCCAGCCCACAATACAGTGTTTTGAAGCCCAAGTTTCAGCCCAAGATTAAATCTCAGTTGGGCTGAGATTTGTTAGGCCAAGGTTGAGGCCCGGTCCAAGCCCGTGGGTGTCGTCGCAAGCCCATTTTCGGCCGCTGTTGCGTCGTCGTCGAGGTGTCCCGATCGTCATGCTGTGCAAGTGAGTTTTACTCACTAAAGCTTTCTTAGTGATCTAATTATGCCTAAGGGTTGGTTAGATTTATTTAATTGCAATTAGGTGGTTAGTTTAGATTACAAAGATTAAATTAGAGACTTGTTAGTGCTTATTAATTAAATTGATTGTGCATTTAAGTAGTAGACATACCCTAGTAATTATTGGATGCTTCTTGGGATTTTTCCGTCCCTTATCGGGTGTCAATTTAATAATTCAGGCCTAAAATGAATTTTTAGGAATTTATTATTAATTATCGAAATTAATTTAATTAATTAATTATTTCCCGAAATTTCAATAAGGTTGGCCAGGGACCGGAATTTTATGCTGATGATGGTGGCGCAGACCGTTTATTTAATTGAGCTTTATATTGTGCTAAAATGAATTTATTGCATTTATCTATTTATTTAAATTTCGAAATTATTTATTTATTTTCCGGAAATTTAACCGGGATGGCCGGTGACCGAAATTTTGTGCTGATCGTTGTGGTGTAGTCCGTTTATTTAATTGAGCTTTATTTCATACTGATTTGATCATTGAATTTGAAAAGGTCGAGTGGGACCATAAAGCCATTGAATTTGAAAAGGTCGAGTGGAACTATAAAGCCATTAAATTTGAAAAGGTCGAGCGGGACCATAAAGCCATTGAATCTTGAAAAGGTCGAGTGGGACCATAAAGCCATTGAATTTGAGAAAGGTCGAGTGGGACCATAAAGCCATTGAATTTGGAAAGGTCGAGTGGGTCCATAAAGCCATTGAATCTTGAAAGTGGTCGAGTGGGACCATAAAGCCATTGGGTACTGAGATATGCTTGGTGAAGTTGTGATTCGCACTTGTTATACGCTATGTCCTAAGGCCGTGGTTTATATGTGTGAATTGATTGCTGTTTGTGCAACATGTGAAGCATGTGTGCTTAACCTTGTGTTGCAGGTTGGGACTGATGCCCAGGTACATCTTCTAACTCATGTTGTGCTCTTAGGCAATCTTGTGGCGTATTGGTTCCCTAATCGAGACTTAGGGGGTAGAACTCGCTGAGACATAGTCTCATTAGTTGATATAAACCATTCCAGGCCCTTAGATGGCAGCACCAGGACCTTCTCCTATCCCTCCTCCTGAAGAATCCGGTATCCCAGAAAACATCATCGAGAAGACCTCTCACTTTCAGATTCACCCTGACCTTGAGGAACTAGAGTATGTGTTGGTTGAGACTACTGTTTGGGTTGACAAGTGCAGAGATGATCTGGTACCCTATGAGTATAGAGCTTGGTATTGCCATTATTCTGATGGGAGGCAGGTAGGTCCCATACCAGAAGAGGAGGTACCGTTCATCGTCCTTGAGGAAGCCTTTGGGGCTAGGACTGCTGATCCCGAGGGCGGTGGTGTGATTGACGTTTATGACCCTGCATCGGCGGGTGAGCATACCTCTTCTGTGCGCTCTGGAGGTAATGCCAATCATAATGGAGGAGAACCAGTGATTCCAGATCAAGAGGCAGAAGGTCCAGCGGCAGATGAAGACTGGGGAGTGGATGAGGAGTGGGAGGAGATTGAGGAGGTGCCTGCCGAGGAGGAACCGGTGGAAGAGGAGCCGGTGGATGAGGATTTTGATGAGGATGAGACAGACGATGAAGAACCAGAAGATGATCAGGACGACCCTGATTATGACCCTGATAAGGATTGAGTGTTTATCCTCCTTTTTGTGAACCTCATCTAGATGTAAATAGAGTGAGACCTGGAGAATGTAAATAGTTATGAATGACTTGGTTTGTGCTATGTATAAAAGTTTGGTTGTGTGTTTTCAGTATGAAAATATGGCCTTGCTTTTCTATCCCATTGTTTTATTGTTTGGGGTTTTTATAATTACTTCCGCATGTGCTTAATTAATGAATAGGTCGGCGATACTTAGTCCTGGGATATCGCATTCTAAAATCGATCAAGTGAAAGGATGTGTGCATGCCCGAGGATCGGGGCGTGATAGTATAGACGCATGCTCGCTGCACACAGATAATCACATGCTCCATCATAGGTCACTTTGCTATAGCACATCTAACCATTCCTCTGGGGCTCCAAGAAAATTTTGAATCCAACCAATGAGCTATCTGAGTACAGACTTGCAGATTGGAGAAGTGAACGTCGGAATCTAGGAGGGTCACCTTGGTATAAAGCACCCTTTCCAATCAGCCAGTTTGCTTCAGTCATTATGCAAGTTCCTAGTTTAGTATAAAAAAAAAAAAATAGAGCCTAAAAAAGAGGACATCTTTGTGGCGGAATGGAGTGGTGAGGTGAAGTAATTGTTGCATCAAGGTGGCCCAATTTGAAATTATTGATCAATTCAAATCTTGGATCTTCATATTGAGAGAGATAGCACACCTTATTTATGTAATATTAGAGAGTTAGGGGTTGTAGCTTATTTGAGATAGAAAACCTCAGTGCAGAGACGGAGGCAGGACATAGTACTAGTTGTGTGCTTTGTCTGCATTTTGGTAGAGAGGCTGAGATGCCTGGCTACCTCGTAGTTGATTTTTTTGAAGGACTAATGGTGCGGAATAAATCTAGCAGATTCTTGTGCACTACAGAGATATGCAAAATAACAGCACGCAAGCAAGAAACTTTGTTAATGGCAAAAAGTACTAGAATATACGATTTACCCCTATAGAGATATGCAAAATAACAGGACTATCCAAAGAAGGCAAGGGCTATTAGCTGCTTACAAGATGAAAACCACATGGGACCATTCAACACCGCAGGTTTTCCACGAGTGATTGCCCTAAGAGTGTTTAAAAGTAGCTGATATACAAAAAGAAAAAAGAATGACGCATACAAATTGATACTAGCTATAGCAAAGTCAATGAGAATCCTCAGGTCACCTACTTATTATGTTGCCATTGGACTAAATCTCCTTGGGACATGGATCTGTCAAAGAGCCGAAGATAAGATGGTGACCACGGAATTGAGTCATATCCAATCCAAATCTTGACATTTTTGTTACTTGAGAGATAGAAGTAAGAAAGCCTTTCAATCTTGCATTGAGGGAAGATGGCTTTAGACTTCACATTATGATTTACTCTTTGTACGATTAGTTTCTTACCTCAAATTTGTTAGATTCACTCTGGTTTAAATAACTCGGCTAAAAGGTTTGCTTCCACTTGGTGTGTTAGCAATTAAAATATTGCTTTCCAAAGAATATTACGGTAGCAAAGAAGCATTGTCCTTTGCGAATGAGGGGACACATGAAAGTTGGTACCACCAGCTCTAAGCTCCCTTAAGTATTTAGCGAAAAATTGAAAACAACCAATATGAAACGGTTTTAAAAGAAGAGAAAACAAAAGAACTCCTGAACTAGACACATTTCCACCTTTCTTTTGTCACTTTTTTGAAACAAAAGAACTCCTTAACTCCACAAGAATGCATCAGGGAAACAATGGTAGGCAATTAAACCCCACAATCTCAAGTAATCCCATCATCTCACTGAAATTCTGCAAAGTCTAACCATAAGCTTCCTTCACTACATTGTCAATTGCAAAAAGGTTTAGACAGCTCACCACCATAAGATGACTCTGATGGTACATGAAAAGTAAAGCACTTAGTGGAAAACAAACACTTAGGAACCTACGACAGAGATTAGTATTGCTTGTCAAGATATTCAATCAGGAAAGACACTCATAAAACAATAATAAGATCCTTGCACGTGTTGAGTATGAGGAACTACTCCTTTTTCCAACAAAATAATGAATTCCTCATCCACCAAGAAAAAGTGAATTAAGCAATCAAACAACGTGAAGTATGTGGGAAGTACACTTGAGAATATGAGAGGAAGTCGTGGATCTTTCAAGGTTTAGTCCCCCAAGGTGTCCACTATTGACTGACTTACCAAGATCTATGAAATAAAATATGTCCTTTGATTAAGCTAATTATGAATACTGAAAAATACTTTCGTAAACAAAAGCTAAGGTTAATGCTCAATACATTAAGCCATTGAATGCCTAAGCGGAATAGGACTATTAGCCATATAAAGTTTGGCTAAAGTTTGGCTGGCAAACAACTTTAAGTTGCTCAAATAGATCCTCACCATTACACCCGAAGACATTTTAGCAAGAACAATTGACTGCGTTCCAGGACTTTCCATAAATAGATGAAAAAAGTTAATAATTATGGCTAGAGAAGCAGAACTTCTAGTTTAAGAATGGGAATGCTTGAAAATTGCAACTCTAACCATCGGCATCGGATGTGGAGCAAAGCTAACAGTGATCTTTGATTGTGCAACATCAAACAATCCCAATTCAATCTATGGAACCGTAGGAAACAAAAATTATACAAAAGGGAGCAACCGAGATTATTGCATTTGCATTATTTAATTCATTAATGAGTCAGAGTTATCAAATTCCTAGACCCAACTCAAAACAGCTAAGGATTTAGAAGTCTTCGGCACAACAAATAAGAACTCAAGAACGTAAATGCCTTATTGGGTGAATTGCAACATCTTCCTCAACTATGTTTGGTAATTTAAGATGGGAGGAAATGAATGAATAGCAAACAAACAAACAAACAAACAAAATATAAGTTCAGGAGTAAGTAGAAAAGCACCTTTAATTCTTAATGAAGGAAGTAACTAAATCACTCATACTACATAAAAGGTATCAACAATTCACTCTTTTGCTAACCAGGTGTTAATTCCTTTATCTCATTCCTCACAAATCATGATTGTACTACAATAAAATTGAAAAAACATTCCATAAGGTATGACCAACACTCTCAACCACCTTTGCCTTTCAACAAAACCTAGCATTTGTTAGCATCTTCATTGTGCTTACTACCCAAGCAAGTTACAAAGCATGTCAACCCCACATTATGTTGATGCACAACATAAACCAGCTAAGCACCACCACTATGGAGGCAAGTGAAGGTATCGCATGTTCATGACATGCGAAAAAGGAATTTTGCTCAGAGATAACAGGATGAATGAATACAAGTGGTGGTTCCAGTACTAAGATGAAAGCTTAGCTAAAAGAAAATTTACAAAACAGGACGCAAAAAAATGAACTCTAGTTTTATGGACTTGTAGCAATCAACTATCTTTGCTAATCAAATTATACATACCTTATCTATCTTTATTGAGCTTCGGGCAGTCAATGATGATGAGTTCACAAGATTTTGGCACACCCAAAACTGAAATGACAATGTCCGTTGATGCTGTTGAAAAGGCTCAAGACCAATTTAATACACTTCTTGTAAGCTACTTCAGCAACTGAAAAGTAATTCAAGCAATCATGCCATTTGTTACCTTCTTTGATACATATGTAGTTTATCCAATACTATGTATCCACGGTTAAACAATTCTAAATCAAGGAAAAGTGATGTCTACCATTTAATAGTCTACCTTGAAGGTTATTACATAGTCCCCATATTAAATGCTTCATAGACAATTTTTTGGCAAAGCATTCATAATGGCCATGCAATTTCCAATGGCGGTTTATAGTTAGTGTGCTATGGAAAGAGAGTACTTTCTGTTACCATGTAAGATGATTATTACCTTGTCCCCGCTGACACAAACACACCACTTAAAACTTCAACACCATCTAATTCAGTAAAAAAGCTGCACCAATGAATAACATACCATTAGTAAGTCATACCATCAACTATATTTCACATGACCACTTTATAAGTGCCATTGAATGCAAGAAACTAACTGATTGATGACATGGTCAATGACCCCCGCATTATCATGCCCCCCTCTTCAGCACAATGGAATCAAATTCATGAAAAAAGAGAAGGCAAGGCTGTGACATCCAGAATTTTTAGTAACGTTTTCTATTAAATTAAGTGGGCATTTCATCGATGCGAATATAGGGTTGTTCTCAGAGCTAATCACTCTTGAGATAACTAGATTAACTGGGTAAGCCATTAAAGACTTTTAAGGCAATAGACTTGAGAATGCGACCAGGAATCGGCTTCTCGACCGCGTTCATCTTTAGAGGTCATTGCGGCACTATTAAAAAACAAATTGAGATCAAAAATAGGTTGATTCGACTGAGATGTGTGACCAATCGTGGGTGACTCCACTAAATTGGAAAATTCTCGTCGACCGACACTAATTTGATTTTTCTATCATTTTGGTACCCTGTGTTTATAATTGAGCCCTCGAGATTTTCATGACAATCGAGAGTCACCAATGTGTCGAGTGGGTTCATTATGGCTCGAAGAAAATCGACTACGAGTCAATTGCCTTGAAAAGTTCTGAGAATTACCCGGTAGTCTAGGTCACGCTAAAAGCGCACCGGAATGAAATTAACCGCCAATTTGAGTCAGATTTCAGAAATTGAAAGTCCTGTGGTGTCACAAGCTATTTTAGGAATGTCGACTCAGTCTTAGAATATTTTTCAGAGGTCCTGAGATTTATGGAAATTGGGTGCTAACGTCGCGGAATTTTGGTAGAAATTCAGATTTGCTAGATTGATGGGGAATTGGACTTCTAGGCCGAGCCTTTGTGTGTCAAGGATTCATAGAAAATCATTTTGGATTTTTCTACGCCGAAATTGGACCTCAATTTGGGAAATTGAGTGAGGAATTGGAATTAAATTAAGTGAAATTCGGAATTGTACATGGGCAGCAAATTTTTGGCTTCAATTTAAATTAATTGTGGAAATTAAATTAGTATATTTGTTGGAAAGTAATTGGGAGACAAAGCATTGAATGGAGGAGATGAGGATTGAGGAGATGGGGCCCATGGATTGTTTTTCACGTCCAAGCTTCCTCCGTCCCTATCCACATCGTGAACTCTCTCTCATTGAAGAAGCCACGAAATTTCACTGAAGTGTTTCTCTATTGAGTTCATCCCCCTGCCCCACGGTCACGCGATTTTTTCAACAAAAGAATTGCTGGTCTTCGACACTAAAAACCCACCTAAGGAGTCCAGCAATTGAAGCCCGCCATCTCCACTATCTCCTGCCACCAGCACGCCTCTTCCGTCAACGGCAGCACACGTCCAAGACAACCCCACGAAGCTGTCTTCATCTTCGCCCCTTCAGCATCAGGAGTTGTCGGCCACCCACGCCTCACCATCAAAGGAGCCACGGGATTGAAGACAGCCGTTTGCCATCTTCACGAGCAGCTCAACTCCATGCCAACGTCTACAACAGTCCACATTTCAGCAAGAACCGAAGCTGCCCAACTCCACGCCAACATCCACAACTCCACGCGCCCAAGAACCGTCCACCATGGGTCAACAAAACCAGCAATTCCCCCATTTTGTTGACCGAATCCATCAAAGCCAAAGTCTTGAGTGATCTTCAGCCCCTTCACCCTCTCCACGCGGTAGTGAGTTCAACCACCTCACCCTCCAGCGAAGACCGAAGCAGCCCACGAAATTTTCTTCTCGTGGAATTGCAGCTCAACGGCACCCTAACTGTCTCTCTTGTCGGTCCAGCTCACTCAATTCAATTGAGGCCCAGCAGTCCTTAAGCCCAGCAAAGCCAGCAATTTGGCCAAGAAACCAGCCCATTAAGTTAGTTCTTGGAACCCAATCAGTGAAGTCCAGCAGCAATTCTAACCAAGCCCAGCCCAACAGCACTTCAAGACAGCCCATTTCAGCAAAGTCAGGCCCAAGCTCAGTTGTTTTCAGCTCAAGGTTCCTTCGGGCTTGCGGAGCTCTTGGCTCGGCCCAAGTTTGGCCGCCGTTGCGTCGTCGTCGTGGTGTCTCAGTCGTCATTTAGTGCAAGTGAGTTTTACTCACTAAAGCTTTCTTAGTGATCTAATTATGCCTAAGGGTTGATTAGATTTATTTAATTGCAATCAAGTGGTTAGATTATATTATAATAATTAAATTAGAGACTTGTTAGTGCATGTTAGTTAAATTGAATGTGCATTTAGCAAGTAGACTTGTCCTATTAATTATTGGATATTTCTAGGAATTTGAAAAAGTCGAGCGGGACCATAAAGCCATTGAATTTGAAAAGGTCGAGTAGGACCATAAAGCCATTGAATTTGAAAAGGTCAAGTGGGACCATAAAGCCATTGAATCGTGAAAAGGTCGAGTGGGACCATAAAGCCATTGAATTTGAAAAGGTCGAGTGGGACCATAAAGCCATTTGAGTATTAAAAAGGTCGAGTGGGACCATAAAACCATTGAATCTTGAAAGTGGTCGAGTGGGACCGTAAAGCCATTGAGTACTGAGATATGCTTGGTGGAGTTGTGATTCCCACCTGTTATACGCTATGTCCAAAGGATCGTGGTTTATATATGTGAATTGATTGTTGTTTGTTGCAATATATGAGACATATGTATTTAACCTTGAGTTGCAGGTTGGGACTGATGCCCAGGTACGTCTTTTGACTCATGTTGTGCTTTAGGCAACCTCGTGGCGTATTGGTTCCCTAATCGAGTCTTAGGGGGTAGAACTCGCTGAGACATAGTCTCATTAGTTGATATAAACCATTTTAGGCCCTTAGATGGCAGCACTAGGACCTCCTCCTATCCCTCCTCCTGATGAGTACGGTTTTCCAGAAAACATCACTAAGGGATCAGAGTATGTGTTGGTCGAGACTACTGTTTGGGTTGATAAGGGCAGGGATGATCTGGTGCCTTATGAGTATAGAGCTTGGTATCGCTACTATTTTGATGGGAGACAGATAGGTCCCATACCAAAAGAGGAGGTACCATTCATCGTCCTTTAGGAGGCCTTTGGGGGTGGGACTGCTGATCCCGAGGGCGATGGTGTGGTTGACGCTAGTGATCCTGCATCAACGGGTGAGCATACCTCTTCTGTGCATTCTAGGGGTGGTGCCAATTGGAATGGAGGGGAACCGGTGATTCTAGATCAAGAGGCAGAAGGTCCAGCGGGAGATGAAGACTGGGGAGTGGATGAGGAATGGGAGGAGAATGAGGAGGTGCCTGCTGAGGAAGAACCGGTGGAAGAGGAGCCGGTAGATGAGGATTTTGATGAGGATGAGCCAGACGAGGAAGAACCAGAAGGGGATCAGGATGACCCTGATTATGACCCTGATGAGGATTTAGAGTTTATCCTCTTTGTTTTGTGAACCTCATCTAGATGTAAATAGAGTGAGACCTGGAGAATATAAATAGTTGTGAAGTACTTGACTTTTGCTATGTATAAAAGTTTGGTTATGTGTTTCAATATGAAAATATGGCCTTGCTTTTCTATCCAATTGTTTTATTGTCTGGGGATTTTATAATTACTTCCGCATGTGCTTAATTAATAAATGGGTCGGTGACATTTAGTCCTGGGATATCGCATTTTAAAATCGACCAAGTGGAGGGATGTGTGTGTGCCCGAGGATCGGGGCGTGACATCCCTTTTTTGTGGTATCAAGGTAATGGTTAGAGATTGGAGTGATAAGGAGCGTTGACCATGGGATAGTTGGTAGGAAAGGCCTTTAAATTCACAACCGATGCATGTCTGTGGTAGCTGAGTGCTAGAATTGCTTGATGTTTGGGTCACTTAGTTTTTAATTCATTGCGAATTAGGAGCAGGTCAGTTGTAAGCTGAGCCATGAGTGACCAGGAGCCGAGGACTCCTGTAAAGAGGACCAGTAGGGCCGTTATTTGGGGTAGAGCTCCGACTCGTGTTGGGACCCGGGGCGGACGTGGCCGAGCGCTGGCAAAAGCTAGCGCGAGTGGAGTGAATCCACCTGTCGTAGTTGTCGGGGTAGCAGCCCCTAATGATCCCATAGTGGATGGGATCTTGCGTGTCTTGGAAGTTATGGGTGCCAGAATGGATCAACAAGTTCAGGATCGGGCCGCTACTGTTCAAGACGTCGCTCAGGCCGTTGCTACTACTGTAGTTGCCGCCGCTGCTCAAGCCGCACCTGTTGTTGCACTGCTAGGGCCGCACCTACCGGGGTCGCACCTGCCATAGTTCCACCTGCAGTGAATGTTGAAGGACAACCAAGGATTGTGGTCGCGGAAAGACCAATGCATAAACTGGTAGAGCAGTTCCTGAAATTAAACCCACCGCTGTTCACTGGGACAGGAGATCCCGAAGCTGCATCTTCATGGGTTCAAAAACTGGAGAAAGCATTTGCACTGCTAATGTGCAACGAGGCTGAGAAGGTAGTGTTAGCAACTTACCAGCTGGAAGGAGTTGCAAATACTTGGTGGATGACCACCCGAGAGACGATCTTTCCAAAAGGCACTGTTCAGAATTGGAATACTTTCCTTGAAGCCTTCAATGATAAGTGCTTCTTAGAGACTGCAAGAGAGATAAAGATGGCTAAATTCCAACGCCTTCACCAGGGTTCATTGACCGTTGATGAGTATGAAGCGAAATTTGCTGAACTTTCGCGATATGCTCCTGAGTTAATTGAAAACCCAGTAAACCGAGTCAGAAGGTTTAGGGATGGGTTCAGACCAGACCTGAGGAGTATATTGGTCTCTCTAGATCTGAAGACTTATAACGACATATACCGGAGAGCCCAGAAAATTGAGAAAGACCAGAACGACAGAGCTGCCTCATCTGGATCGAGGTTTAGCTCTCGTAGGGAAAACATCCGTCAAGGAAAAAGACCCATGCCTGGAAGTAAATCTCGTGCTCCGCCATTCAAGAGAGGTGGATTTAATAGGCAGGCGCCTAATAGCATGGGAATATGTCGCTTGTGTGGGAGGCGACATGGGTCAGCTCCATGCCCACCAAGGTCTGGGGCATGTTTTGAATGTGGCCAACATGGTCACCTTGCAAGAAATTGTCCAACGAAGCTAAGAGGACAACCTCAGTTGCCGCCACCACCACCGATAAGACAAATAAGAGGGTATGCCCCTCAGAATGCACCCCAGGGAGGACAGCCGAGGCCTCCAGTTCAGGGTACCATCTATGCAATCACATAAGGTCAGGTGGAAGCTGTGCCTAACGTAATTACAGGTATGGTTTCACTCAACGACCAACCTGCCTATGCTTTATTTGATTCAGGAGCAAGTTATTCTTTCATTGCCGAGCAGTATGTTAAGATGTTAGGATTGAAACCTATATCGTTGGAATCAACAATTTGCATATCTACACCATTGAAAGATAAAGTTATTGCTGCTTTGGGATGCTCGGGGTGCAAGTTAGAGATTGGTGAGCGAGTGGGGAAAATTGACTTGTTAGTCCTAGCCATGTATGACTTTGATTTAATTATTGGCATGAACTGGCTCACCAAGCAAAGAGCTAAAATGGACTGCTATCGCAAAGCGATTCAGTTCGCAAGAGTTTTGAATTTGTCGGGAATCGTGGAGGACCCACGATTTCCTTAATCTCACCACTCGAGGCAACTCGTCTGTTAGACGAGGGTTGTCAAGGTTACCTGGCAACTGTCATGGATACGACAGTTGAGGAGCTGAAAGTGGAAGACATTCCAGTAGTTCAAGAATTTCTAGATGTCTTTCCAAAGGAATTGCCAGGTCTACCGCCTGAAAGAGAGATTGAATTCGTGATTGAACTAGCACCGGGGACAGAGTCGATCTCAAAAGCACCATACAGAATGGCATTGACAGAATTGAAAGAACTGAAAGTACAGATGCAAGAATTATTGGATAAAGGATTTATCCGTCCTAGTCCGACACCTTGGGGAGCGCCAGTTTTATTTGTAAAGAAAAAGGATGGATCGTTGCGCCTATGCATAGATTATAGACAACTCAATCAGGTGACAATTAAAAATAAGTATCCACTTCCGAGGATTGATGACTTGTTCGATCAATTACAAGGAGCATCAATATTCTCAAAGATTTATTTAAGGACAGGATATCATTAGTTGAGAATTAAGAAGGAGGACATTCCTAAGTCAGCATTTCGTACTCGATATGGTCATTATGAGTTTACAGTGATGCCATTCGGGTTGACGAATGCCCCCAGCTGCCTTCATGGATTTGATGAACAGAGTGTTTAAGGAATTTTTTGATCAGTTTGTGATCGTGTTCATCGATGATATCTTGGTCTGTTCCAGAAGTGATGAAGAGCATGAGAATCATTTAAGATTAGTGCTCCAAACCTTAAGAGCTCATCGATTGTATGCCAAGTTTAGCAAATGCGAGTTTTGGTTGACTTGTGTTACTTTCTTAGGTCATGTGATTTCCGGAGAAGGAATCTCTGTCGACCCAAGCAAGATAGAAGCCGTGATCAAATGGCCAAGACCAACTACAGTGACAGAGATCATAAGTTTTCTGGGATTGGCTAGTTACTACAGACGATTTGTAGAAGGTTTCTCATCATTGGCTTCACCTTTGACTAAACTCTTGAAGAAAGAATAAAAATTTGTATTGTCAGACAAGTGCGAGAGTAGTTTTCAAGAGCTGAAGGAAAGGCTGACTACTGCACCTGTACTGACAATTCCATCTGGACTTGGAGGATTCGAGATCTATAGTGATGCACCATTCAAAGGTTTAGGTTGCGTGTTGATGCAACATGGTAGGGTTGTTGCATACGCTTCCCGTCAGTTGAGACCTCATGAGCAAAATTATCCGACGCATGATTTAGAGCTCGCAGCCATTATCTTCGCCCTGAAGATTTGGAGACACTACCTATGTGGAGAATAGTTTCAAATCTTCACAGACCATCAGAGCCTCAAGTATTTGTTCTCTCAGAAGGAATTGAATATGAGACAGGGTAGATGGATGGAATTGCTGAAAGACTACGACTGTGATATTCTATATCACCCAGGAAAGGCGAATAAGGTCGCCGATGCTTTGAGTTGAAAATCTTCAGTAGCTCATTTATTGATAAAAGAGTGGAACCTCATTGAAAGAGCGCGAGATTCGGTATTCAAGTTTGAGGTAGGCCACCTTTCAAGTCTTATGACCACCCTCAGAATTGAACCGGATATTCAGGTCAGAATAAAGAATCTCCAAGCAACAGACCCTGATGTGCAGAGGATTCTTCAGGAGGACATTGAGAAAAGAAAAGTCGACTTTCAGGTTTCTGATGATGGAATATTAAGATTCCAAGGGCGTTTGGTTGTACCCGACGATGTCGAGCTTAGAGAAGAAATTCTATCTGAAACACATCGTAGTAGTTACAGCATTCACCCTGGAAGCACTAAACTGTATCAGAATATACGTCAACACTATTGGTGGTCAGGTATGAAGGCGAACATCGCCAAGCATGTGGCCAAGTGTTTGACATGTTAGCAAGTAAAAGCTCAGCACTGCAAGCCAGGAGGACTTCTGCAACCTCTAGCGATCCCAGAGTGGAAATGGGAACGTATCACGATGGACTTTGTGACCGGACTACCAAGGAGTCAAAGAGGAAATGATTCAATTTGGGTAATAGTCGACAGACTAATAAAGTCGGCTCACTTCATTACAGTTCGAAAAGACCTCAGTTTGGATAGGCACGCAGACCTATATGTGCGCCATGTGGTTCGAATGCATGGAGTGCCAGTGACAATAACATCTTATAGAGATCCGAGATTTACTGCTGCTTTTTGGAAGAGCTTGTAGAGTGCTCTTGGTACTAAACTTCAGTACAGTATGGCATATCATCCTCAGACAGATGGCCAGTCCGAGAGGACAATTCAAACTCTTGAGGACATGCTAAGAGCGTGTGTTATAGACTTTAAAGGAAGTTGGGAGGATTAGCTCCATCTGGTAGAATTTGCCTACAATAACAGTTATCAGCAGAGTATTCAGATGGCTCCTTTTGAAGCACTGTATGGCAGAGCGTGTAGAACTCCAGTATGTTGGGATGAAGTTGGGGAAAGAAAGATTACAGGTCCAGAGTTGGTTTAGCAGTCAGTAGATGCCGTGGCAGTGATGATAAACAGATTGAAAACAGCACAAACCAGGCAGAAAAGTTATGCAGACAAGCGTCAGAGATTGCTGGAATTCCAAGTTGGTGATCATGTCTTTCTAAAAGTATCACCAATGAGAGGAACTTCACGCTTTGGCAAGAAAGGCAAACTGAGTCCGAGGTACGTAGGTCCCTTTGAAATTTTGGAAAGAATAGGGACTCTAACGAATCGTCTTGCACTGCCGCCGAGGTTGGCACAGGTGTGTGACGTCTTTCACATGTCGATGTTGAGGAAGTATGAGCCTAACCCGACCCACGTGCTCAATTTTGAGGAATTGGACGTGGACGACCGTGTGTCGTACGTTGAAAGCCCGGTTCAGATAGTGGATCGCAAAGAGCAAGTTCTGAGGACAAAGACTATTCCATTAGTCAAAGTGGTCTGGCAACACCACAGTACAGAAGGAGCAACTTGGGAGACAGAGGAGTCGATGAGACAGTTGTATCCCCACCTTTTTTAGCATAGTGTGTAAGGTTTAAATTTCGAGGACGAAATTTTTATAAGAGGGGAAGAATTGTGACATCTAGAATTTTCAGTAATGTTTTCTATTAAATTAAGTGGGCATTTCATCGACGCGACTATAGGGTTGTTCTCAGAGCCGATCACTCTTGAGATAACTAGATTAATTAGGTAAGCCATTAAAGACTTTTAAGGCAATAGACTTGAGAATTCGACCAGGAATCGACTTCTCGACCGCGTTCATCTTTAGAGGTCATTGCGGCATAGTTAAAAATTGAATTGAGATCAAAAATAGGTTCGTTCGACTAAGATGTATGACCGATCGTGGGTGACTCCACTAAATTGGAAAATTCTCGTCGATCGACACTAATTTGATTTTTCTATCATTTTGGTACCCTGTGTCTGTAATTGAGCCCTCGAGATTTTCACGACAATCGAGAGTCACCAATGTGTCGAGTGGGTTCATTGTGGCTCGAAGAAAATCGACCACAAGTCAATTGCCTTGAAAAGTTCTGAAAACTACCTAATAGTCTAGATCACGCTAAAAGCGCGTTGGAATGAAATTAACCGCCAATTTGAGTCAGATTTCAGAAATTGAAAGTCCTGTGGTGTCCCGAGCTATTTTAGGAACGTCGACTCAGTCTCAGAATACTTTTCAGAGGTCTTGAGATTTTTATGGAAATTGGGTGCTAACGTCGCGGAATTTTGGTAGAAATTCAGATTTGCTAGATTGATGGGGAATTGGACTTCCAGGCCGAGCCTTTGTGTGTCAAGGATTCATAGAAAATCATTTGTGATTTTTCTACGTTGAAATTGGACCTCAATTTGGGAAATTGAGTGAGGAATTGGAATTAAATTAAGTGAAATTCGGAAGTGTACATCGGCAGCAAATTTTTGGCTTCAATTTAAATTAATTGTATAAATTAAATTAGTATATTTCTTGGAAAGTAATTGGGAGACAAAGCATTGAATGGAGGAGATGAGGATTGAGGAGATGGGGCCCATGGATTGTTTTTCACGTGCAAGCTTCCTCCGTCCCTATTCACACCGTGAACTCTCTCTCTCACCGAAGAAGCCACGAAATTTCACTAAAGTGTTTCTCTATTTAGTTCATCCCCCTGCCCCACGGTCACGCAATTTTTTCAACAAAAGAATTGCTGGTCTTCGACACTAAAAACCCATCTGAGGAGTCCAGCAATTGAAGCCCGCCATCTCCACTATCTCCTGCCGCCAGCACGCCTCTTCCGTCAACGGCAGCACATGTCCAAGACAACCCCACGAAGCTGTCTTCATCTTCGCCCCTTCAGCATCAGGAGTTGTCAGCCACCCACCCCTCACCATCAGAGGAGCGATGGGATTGAAGACAGCCATTTGCCATCTTCACGAGCAGCTCAACTCCACACCAACATCTACAACAGTCCACGTTTCAGCAAGAACCGAAGCTGCCCAACTCCACGCCAACATCCACAACTCCATGCCTCCAAGAACCGTCCACCATGGGTTAACAAAACCAGCAATTCCCCCATTTTGTTGACCGAATCCATCAAAGTTGAAGTCTTGAGTGATCTTCAGCTCCTTCACCCTCTCCACGCAGTAGTGAGTTCAACCACCTCACCCTCCAGCGAAGACCGAAGCAGCCCACGAAATTTTCTTCTCATGGAATTGTAGCTCAACGGCGCCCTAGTTGTCTCGCTTGTCGGTCCAGCTCACTCAATTCAATTGAGGCCTAGCAGTCCTTAAGCCCAGCAAAGCCAGCAATTTGGCCAAGAAACCAGCCCATTAAGTTAGTTCTTGGAACCCAATCAGTGAAGTCCAGCAACAATTCTAACCAAGCCCAGCCTAGCAGCACTTCAAGACAACCCATTTCAGCAAAGTCAGGCCCAAGCTCAGTTGTTTTCAGCTCAAGGTTCCTTCGGGCTTGCGGAGCTCTTGGCCCGGCCCAAGTTCGGCCGCCGTTGCGTCGTCGTCGTGGTGTCTCAGTCGTCATTTAGTGCAAGTGAGTTTTACTCACTAAAGCTTTCTTAGTGATCTAATTATGCCTAAGGGTTGATTAGATTTATTTACTTGCAATTAGGTGGTTAGATTATATTATAATAATTAAATTAGAGATTTGTTAGTGCATGTTAGTTAAATTGAATGTGAATTTAGCAAGTAGACTTGTCCTATTAATTATTGGATGTTTCTAGGGATTTTTCCCGTCCCTTATCGGGTTTCAATTTAATAATTCGGGCCTAAAATGAATTTTTAGGATTTAATTATTAATTTTCGAAATTAAATTAATTAATTAATTAATTATTTCCCGAAAATTCAACTAGGATGGCCAAGGACCGGAATTTTATGTGATGATCGTGGTGCAGCCCGTTTATTTAATTGAGCTTTATATTGTGCTAACTTGAATTTATTGTGTTTATTTATTTATTTTTAGAAATTAATTATTTAACTATTTATTTTTCGGAAATTCACCCGAGATGGCCGGTGATCGGAATTTCGTGCTGATTGTCGTGGTGCAGTCCGTTTATTTAATTGAGCTTTATTTTATGCTGATTTGAATTTTTAAAAGGTCGAGTGGGACCATAAAGCCATTGAATTTAAAAAGGTCAAGTGGGACCATAAAGCCATTGAATTTAAAAAGGTCGAGTGGGACCATAAAGCCATTGAATCGTGAAAAGGTCGAGTGAGACCATAAAGCCATTGAATTTGAAAAGGCCGAGTGGGACCATAAAGCCATTGAATTGTGAAAAGGTCGAGTGGGACCATAAAGCCATTGAATTTGAAAAGGTCGAGTGGGACCATAAAGTCATTAAATCGTGAAAAGGTCGAGTGGGACCATAAAGCCATTTGAGTATTGAAAAGGTCGAGTGGGACCATAAAGCCATTGAATCTTGAAAGTGGTCGAGTGGGACCGTAAAGCCATTGAGTACTGAGATATGCTTGGTGGAGTTGTGATTCCCACCTGTTATATGCTATGTCCTAAGGATCGTGGTTTATATATATGAATTGATTGCTGTTTGTTGCAATATATGAGACATATGTACTTAACCTTGAGTTGCAAGTTGGGACTGATGCCCAGGTACGTATTTTGACTCATGTTGTGCTTTAGGCAACCTCGTGGCGTATTGGTTCCCTAATCGAGTCTTATGTGACATCCAGATTTTCAGGTTCAAATTTCGACTAGATAAATCGGGCCGTTTCTATGCAATTGGAGCCGGGATTAAAATTGAATACAAAATTGAGATGCAAGGTGGGTTATTGGATGATGAAAAATAGCAATTGAGGCGTTGAGGTGTTGATTTATTTTATGAGAGACAATTGGGAATGTCATGAAGAAAATAGGAGCCAAAAATTAAGGACATTCGGCATTGGACTAAGGGCTACACTTTGGCTTTAATTTGGAATAAATTGTGAAATTCGGAATAGGCAAGGGCAGCATGATTTTGGCATGGATTTGGATAATATTATGGAAATTTCTTGTTGGAAAGTAAGGGGGACAATGCATTCAATTAAATGGATTAGCTTTGTTGACTTCTTTTCCCCCCAACGTGGCTTCCTCAACAATCCTTGCCAGCTGCTCCACGTCGCTTTCACCTTTTCATTGAAGTTTATCCCATCTCCTCCTTCACGTGCAGCAAAGTCCACCAAAAGAATTCCTCCACTGGCCATACCCCGCAACCGAACAACTCTCTCTCCCTTCTCATTTCTTTGTGCGGCAACCCCCATTCTACCAAGAATTACTGCCGCTTGAGGACCGAGAGACCAACAGAAGCAAGACCCAGTAACCGAAGCTGCAGCTGCCACGTCCAGTCAATTATTCATCATCGAAGACTTACTCTCCCACTGAAGCTCTCATCTTCACTCAATTGAAGTCCAGCGTCCACCGAAGGCCCACGCGTCCAGCAGCAAGCGTCCACGAAGCCACACGGAGTCAAACCTTCCTTCTTCATTTCAATTGTTGACTGGAGAAGCCCCAGGTGGCGACCAAAGCAGCTCTCTTTCATGTTGCCACTTGGCCACAGCTGCGCCTTGGCTAGTCAATAAATTGGCGTGGGAGACCATCGAGCGAGCTTCGCTCCTCGCGTCTTCAATTTTGGTCCCAAAGCCAGCGAAGACCCCAGCGAAATCCCACCATCATTCCTCTCTTCTCTGCCGCGTGCGCCAGTGTCCACTAGCCCCTGTCCCCTTCGGTCAAGCTTCTTCATCCAGCAAATCGAGTCAATGATCTCCTCTCATGTTAACTGCTAGGCGTCTTGCAAAGTCCACGTCTTCAGGCCTCGGCACCAGCAGCTGCTTCTCGTCTCTCAGCCCTGCCGCGTTCAGCCACCAGCAGAGTCACCGAAGCTCTCTCCTCTTGCTCGTGTCTGCGGCCCAACAAGTCCAGCAAATTGGACGGTCCATCATCAATAGCAACCCATCTTCGGTCTTCATTCAGCCCATGGTTCGGCCCATCTTCAGCTACGAAGGCCCAACTTTTCAGTTCACTTGAAGCCCAGTCACAGCAAGCTCAAGTGTTCAACCCATAGAGTTCAGTGAGGCCCATCTTCACAGCAGCATTTAGGCCCAGCTTTGGCAAATTAGTTAAGATCTCTCGGCCCATTTAAGTGTAGCTTGGCCCATGCAAATCCAGCAGGCCTCCATCCAGCATCTTCGGCCCAACCTAGTTTTCTCTGTGGGCCTATAAGGCTTGTAGGCCCGGCCCGAGTGTTCTTTGACGCCACCGAAATTTTGGAATTCGGCCGCCGTTGCGTTATCATCGCAGTGCCTCGGTCTTTGCATTTATCAAGTGAGTTTTACTCACTGGTGCCTTCATAGTTTGCTAATGATGCCTAAGAGTTGATTAGATTTATTTAATTGCAATTAGGTGGTTAGATTATATTACAATAATTAAATTAGTGACTTATTAGTGCTTGTTAGTTAAATTGAAGGTGCATTTAGCAAGTAGACTAGTCCTATTAATTATTGGATGCTCCTTGGGATTTTTCCCGTCCCTTATCGGGTGTTAATTTAATAATTCGGGCCTAAAATGAATTTTTAGGAATTAATCATTAATTTTCGAAATTAATTTAATTGATTAATTATTTCCGAAATTTCAATTAGGATGGCTAGTGACCGAGATTTTATGCTGATGATCGTGGTGTAGCCCGTTTATTTAATCAAGCTTTATATCGTGCTAAATTGAATTTATTGTATTTATTTATTTAAATTCCGAAATTAATTATTTAATTATTTATTTTCTGGAAATTCAACCGGGATGGCCGGTGACTGGAATTTCGTACTGATTGTCGTGGCGCAGTCCGTTTATTTAATTGAGCTTCAATTTGTATGGAATTGATTTAATTATGTATTTTTATGATTTACTCCTAAATAATTTGAATTGTGGTAATTGATTGGTAATTACCGAGCGTCGGTTCATAGCGCCAAAAATGTGTTTTATGGGCTGTTGAAAATGGTGGGAGGTTCTAAAAGAAAAATATGATATTTTGGCTAAGACCAATCGTGTACCCACACACGGCTATTTTATCGAGAATGATAAAAGAGGGAATTGATTGAATGATCAGAATAGTATACTATATCATCCTACGGGCTTTGATATGCCAGCTTAGTGAGAGCAGTATACTGGTGTACTATATAGGCCTACGAGCGATATGTCAGCTTAGTGCAAGTAGTACACTTTATCAGCTTAGAGTGAGCATCGGGGGTATACTATATCGGCCTGCGGGTGATATGTTAGCTTAGTGAGAGCAGTATACCGGTATACTATATCAGCCTACGGGCGATATGTTAGCTTAGCGAGAGCAGTATACCTTAATCCTATCAGCTTAGTGCGAGCTATACTATCTATTTATCAGCTTAGAGTGAGCAATCCTGGACTATGGTCGGACTTATGGATAATATATTACGAGCCGACCAAGAAAGGGTCGAGATGACACGTAATCGACTAGGTCGATTGATCATTGCTTTGATATGATGTTATGAATTGATTGATTGAATGGAAATGACCGTGAGTGGTCTTGTTGGTGTGTAATCGACTAGGTCGATTTGATCGATGCTTCAATCTGTGATGTGATTGCTTGGGTGCCTATTTGATATGTGCTAACATGCAGGTGGAATTTGAGGCCAAGGTAAGTCCTCTGACTCCTGTTGTGCTTAGGCAGCCCTAAGGTGTATTAGTTTACTAATAGAATCTTAGGGGGTAGAACTCGCTGAGACGTAGTCTCATCCCGGTTGTGGAATTATATTATAGGCCCCTAGATTTCCCGAAGGTTGGCCGGCATTTGAAGTTGAGGATGAGCGAGAAGAAGGAGATGAAGAGTTTGAAGAAAATGAGCTTAGTGGTGAAAGATCTGAGGAGGACTGGGATGATGATCCCGAGCATGGTCCTATCCTCTTTGTGAACCCTGTAATTGTGAAGTTGTGAATTTCAATAAATGAAAATTGTGGCCTGCTTTTCTATCCCATTGTTTTATTGTCCGGGGATTTTTAAATACTTCCGCATGTGCATATATATAAATGAAAGGGTCGGCGATACATAATCCTGGGATATCGCATTTTAAAATCGACCAAAGATAAGGGATGTGCACGTGCCTGAGGATCGGGGCGTGACATCTTAGGGGGTAGAACTCGCTAAGACATAGTCTCATTAATTGATATAAACCATTTCAAGCCTTAGATGGCAGCACCAGGACCTCATCCTATCCCTCCTCCTGATGAGTACGGTATTCCAGAAAACATCACCGAGAGGACCTCTCATTTTCATATTCACCCTGACCCTGAGGGATTAAAGTATGTGTTGGTCGAGACTACTGTTTGGGTTGATAAGGGCAGGGATGATCTGGTGCCTTATGAGTATAGAGCTTGGTATCGCTACTATTTTGATGGGAGACAGATAGGTCCCATACCAGAAGAGGAGGTACCATTCATCGTCCTTGAGGAGGCCTTTGGGGCTGGGACTGCTGATCCCAAGGGCGGTGGTGTGGTTGACGCTAGTGATCCTGCATCAGTGGGTGAGCATACCTCTTCTGTGCATTCTGGGGGTGGTGCCAATTGGAATGGAGGGGAACCGGTGATTCCAGATCAAGAGGCAAAAGGTCCAACGGGAGATGAAGACAGGGGAGTGGATGAGGAGTGGGAGGAGAATGAGGAGGTGCCTGCTGAGGAAGAACCGGTGGAAGAGGAGACGGTAGATGAGGTTTTTGATGAGGATGAGCCAAACGAGGAAGAACTAGAAAGGGATCGGGATGACCCTGATTATGACCCTGATGAGGATTGAGAGTTTATCCTCTTTGTTTTGTGAACCTCATCTAGATGTAAATAGAGTGAGACCTGGAGAATATAAATAGTTGTGAAGTACTTGACTTCTACTATGTACAAAAGTTTGGTTATGTGTTTCAATATGAAAATATGGCATTGCTTTTCTATCACATTGTTTTATTGTCTGGGGATTTTATAATTACTTCTGCATGTGCTTAATTAATGAATGGGTTGGCAACACTTAGTCCTAGGATATCGCATTTTAAAATCGACCAAGTGGAGGGATGTGTGCGTGCCCGAGGATCGGGGCGTGACAAAGGCGCTATAGTGGTTGCCTTCGAGAATATATCCAAACCTGTTATTTTAAAATTGCCACTACTCTCAAATATTCAAAATCTCTCTAGTTTGTTCACAAAATCAATGCTGTCAATGTGCAGAATAGATGATCCAGTAGACATTTGATCACAAATTTCAAATTTCTAGTAGATAAAAACTTCAAACATCATACATCTTAATCTTTCTCTTAATCTTCATAGAGGATTATCTCTGTAACACCCCACAATCCCCGTGAGGCTATTACTTTATTATAGCCATACTCATCTATTCTTTGAGAGCTACAGTCTTAGGCTCTTTTTTTTTTTTTTTTTTTTAACGAATGAATGGTCCCAGCGCGCCTCAAATGGCGGAAGCGGAATCACGACTCTCCAAATCCTCCCTCCAAACATATAGAAAGATCAATGCACACAACTAAATGATATAAGATAATAGGAGCCGGTTCTTTTATTCACATCATAAGAGGATGGATTTTTCCTTGTTCCTTTCAGGGTAAATGATACATCAAAAAGCAAAACTACAACCAAGAGCAGACCTCAAAATATCATTACCCCTCATCAAAGAAAACCTATACATCAACTATCCATCCAATCTAAACCGGTCCTATCTAAAAACCCACCAGCCTCCTCCAGTCTAAGCTCCTCGTCTAACTCCAGCCAGGCGCTCCAGGGGGCGATGGCGGCGGCATCATCCCCATCATCACTCCATCTCGACATGTATAGGCAGAGACAAATTCCTGGTATACTGGGCCGCTCTCCAAGCCCACGTCAAACTTAACCCTCACGTTCACCCGGAAATAGGACAACTCGGGGATAGTAGGGCTGTCCAGGTGGAACACCCTCACGTCCACATCAGAGGGTATGCCGTAGAATGCGCCGGGAGCAACCGGAGGCAGCGACATGACTAAGCTGAAATGTTAGTCCCCAAAAGGGGTGAATACAACCACTCAGCAGAATGTGATCTCTATAACTACCCATACAACAATCAAACACATCATAAGATCACATGGCAATCAAACAGCATTAAAACATTGTATAGTCACTATAAGTGAACAATTCAGCCGCATGCTTTAACATTCTTCACGGATCATACACCTATCAAACGTGTGCACTCATAAATCAAGCATTACTCATATTCACATAGCTCATCATATACATCTCCCACAAAACAGCCATTGTTCATGCATATACATGTATATCTCATCGTATATACTCTTTGCACATCGGCATCTTTTTGGGAATATGAGCACATTACATAATTCAGCAAGCGCAAATGCCCATGTTTCACGTCACGTGCACAACTTACATGATTAACTCGATTCATGCACATATATTTCAATAGTATCACATGCCTTTTCTCATATTAACAATGCTCACGCATATATATATATATATATATATATATATATATATCGAATGCTTGCAATTTCAAATGCATAATCCGGTACACACCACCCAGCTTTCGGCCACCCCACTTTTCGGGCATCTCACACCCAAACCTGGCATCGTGAGGAATTCACGGCACACACCATCCGTGCTTCCAGCATTTACACTCCCTGGCCGGGCATCTCGCACCTCATCTATCGTCGCGAGGTATCCACGGCACACACCATCCGTGCTTCCGGCACCCCCAACGCTCCGGGCATCTCAACTCTGAGGCCATCCAGATTTACGCTCATAGGGCTACTGGGCATCCGGCATTTTCACTCCCTAGCCGGGCATCCCGATACTCCCGGGGTATTATCAGCACATATCATTTAATAATCTTTTTCATATGCATAATTTCATGACATGTCACATGATGTCCATATGCGTAACAGCAAGTAATATCATGTGTCTCTACTTATATGGCATGAAATTCATCCATTATGTTGCATCCAACTAATTCCCAACAATTCAGCATGCATCAATTTGAGAAAACATCTCATTTTAAACCTCAATTGCTCTTTTTCACCATTTCAAAGCACGAACATACAATTACCAGAGCAATACAACATGTAATTCATGAAGATAGCATGCTTTTTAATGTCATGGCACCAATAAGTATAGTCGGCTATATCAATTCAACAAGGTTCAATGCAAAACGGCTTGTATGGTGATAGAAAATTATCCCAATGTACCACTCCATTGACTTTCAAAGACAATGACTCTTCACCACATTGATAATAGGACATAGAAGTGTCATTCTTGCTAAGAAACCATGCTCAAACAATGTTTACACAAGAACACATAGGTTCGGCCAAAACAGTTTCAATTTCAAGAAATTCCAGTTTACACCATTCACAAAATTCACTAGTTTAAAATACTAATTCACCTTCAAAAACTACCAAATTTCAGTATGTCTTAGCCAAGAGTTCAAAAATCATTTCTCATGAAGAAATCACTGTCAAATTCGCCCCACAAAACGTAATACAAAAACCACAAACTTCTAACCTAATTCTTGGACCGCACAGAACACACCATCGGCAAAGTCATTTTAATTGAACCACTTATACCCTTTATTTTCCTCTCATCTTTGGATATGTTGTAGCTAAACAAGTTTCCTACAACTTTTCTTCAGAAGTCGAAGCTGAATTCTCAAGTAAAAGTCGTTTTACAAGCTTAACTACCCACTGACATTTCACCGATAAACTCCAGAATCTATAATTCACTAAGTTAAACCGAACGAAATCAACTCAATTTTCAGTATGTTATACATCAAGATGTCTTTTACATTTTCCAAGAAGAGGTCAAGCAAAAATTCCCACGAAAAAGACATGATCAAGGGCTAACAAGCATCAAAGGTCAATCGGTACCCTCAGTAGATGCCCGATTACAAAGGAACCCCATTTCACCCTTCAAATCTCACTCAAATGACCTCATTTTTGACTATGTTTTAGCTCAAGATGTGTACTACAACTTCCATGAAGACATCAAGATCAGATTTCAACTCTAAATGCACTTTCCAGCCCATGCAAACTTCTGGCGCAACATGGTTTCTCAAGACCCGATTGTACCCGCCTTGAGTTTTCTCCAAAAATACCAAATTCCAACCATTCAATTCACAATTTTCGGCCATCACACACTACCACACATGCATAGGTAGTTAAAGAGATCATTCTTGCCTTTCAATTTGGTAGAAACGGCGAAGAACTCCACGGAACAGCTTCGATCTCTCTCTCGAACGAAGCCTTCTTCTTCTTCTCTTCGGTTTTTCTTCACTCTCTCTCTCTCTCTCTCTCTCTCTTCAGTCGACTAAACAGCTTAAATGGCTGGCAAACCCTTCTTTTATACCTCCATCAAGTAATGATTAGGTCTAAAAGCTAGCCCTCCATGCATGGTGACACGTGGCGCCTTGGTGGAAAGCTTGGTGCCACCTCACCCGTCCACTCTCCTCCCCCTTGGCGTGTGTGGCATGGCTGACGTGGCTGGCTTAGGTGGACAGCTTGGCCGGCCCAAAAATCATTCCATTAAGCCTAATTAAGTTCAATTCCAATCATGCCTCAATCTCTCAAAGTCTTGTCCTTAACCGTATGTTATATGTACACCAATATGCATTCAATTACAAATGCCAACTTGGTCATATGGTATAGTTACCATGTCCATCAAGATAGTCCAATCGTAGCTCAATAGTCCAATGGCTAGAATTCTATGGATTATATTGGCCACAATCGTCACATGTTCATGGATTGTCAAAATTGAGGATGCCATAATCTCATTCTTGCGTGAGAATACTCAAGAACCATTTTAACTTGGCCTCTTCATTGGTTATGGGAGTATCCTCATTGCTGTTGTTTGGAATAATATAATTAGAACATCTTGGCTACAGTGGTAGGATCCTCATTGCTGCTGCTAGTTATCCTATTTCGACTGCTGGCATAGATGAAGGGACCTCTATTGAATGCATACAAAAGCAAAAGAAGAAAGCACAAAATTGTGAAATGTATGGAAATAACAAAGTTCAATAGAAGATTGCATAATGGAACTCAATAAACATCCATCTAGTTCAAAAGAAGCCTCTTACAGCTTGCTAAAATGTACCAATGTACTTATCCATAGCCCGCCCTTTTAATGATATGGACTGAAGAAAACAAGTCATTACTGTAGCACCAACAGTATGTCTTGCCAAAGCCTGGACGTCCATGTAAAAGAACATTTCACCATAGTCTTGAAGGAGCTTGCACAAAAACGTTTTATCAACAAATGTAAAAATGATAAACACAAAGATCAAACAGGTTTATTTAACAAGTTAACAATGACCACATTATTATCACAGAAAGAGAGAGAGATGAGGAAATGTGCAATAAGTCAGCTAAAAGAATAAACAAAATGTATTCTTCAACGACACAAAGGTGCTCTTTCCCAACACCAGAAATTGCAGAATGCACAACTCAATGCAGCTAAACCTAGTCTTAAATGAAATGGTGGCTTGACCATATCGACAAGTTTACTCCAATATCAATTGTCTCCCAACACGAATTTCACACATAAATGGCTAAATACTAGAATGAAGGAAGATAGTTCACAAATTACACCGTGACTCAACACTTGAAGCTTCTCCACTTCAGTTCAGAAGTAACCAGAAAAAAACCTCCAATTCTTCGTGAAGTAAATAACTAAATCACTCATATTGCATAACAGGTATCAACGATTCACTCTTCCACTAACCAAGTGTTAATTCCTTTATTTCAGTCCTCACAAATCATGATTGTTCTCTACTGGTATTAAAAACATTCCATAAGGTGAGACCAGTACTCTCAAGTCTCAACCACCTCAGCCTTACAACAAAACCCAGCATTTGTTAGCATCTTTAGTGTGGTTACTATCTAAAAGTTCCCTTCCACTTTATCCATTTTTTCTAAGCAAAACAGGTGCCGCGGAGCATGTCAATCCCGATGTTATGCTGGTGCACAACATAAACCAGCTAGGTATCACCATCGTCAAGTAGGCAAGTCAAAGTATCACACGTTTATGATACATGAAAGAGGATTTTCCCTTAGAGACAACAAGATGAATGAATGCAAGAAGTGGTTCCAAAACCAAGATGAAAGATTAGCTGAAGGAAAACTCACAAAATAGCACACAACAAAAAATGAACTTTAGTTCTATGGACGTACCATCATCAACTATCTTTGCCAATCAAATGATACATATCTTATCCATCTCTATTGAACCTTGGGCAATAATAAACCTTGAGTTCACAAGATTTTGGCACACCCAGCACCCTCTCCAACGATTCACATCGATCAAACATCAAAATTTTCAGATTCTGTAGATTAGAAAGATCAAATTCATTTAAGCTTTTGATGGAATCGCAGAACTTGATATGCAAATTATGCAATGATTTCAATTCTCCCAAACCTTGAATCTCAGTTAGCAGAGGCAATTGCCTCAGGGACAAATACCGGATCCCCTTCAGACCAGGCAGAACAGGCAGCGTCTTGAGCAATGGACAATCGACCATAGACAAGTAATTGAATTTCCGTAGCTCTCCAAGCACCTCAAATCGAATCTCTCTCAGCGAATATTTATAAATTCCCAGGTTCAACAAATTCTCCAAGTTGGAAAAGATTGACCAATCTATCAGTGACTGGATATTGGATAGTCCCAAACCTTCAAGGCTGGATGGGAGCCTGATAAGAGATTGGGCCTCAGCAAAACTTATGGAGAGGGTTTTTAGCCGAGAGTGGGAACTGAGATCGGTTGGAGGCAAGGCTAATTTTCCAACGCGGAGGACCATTTGTTCCTGAGCAGGTAGTCTCACAATCCCCTCTGTGTTGGGTTCTTCAATTGAATTTCGAATTATCTCAAGGTGAACTAAATTGGTTAGGTTTGAGCAGTCAGGGATTGTGGTCAGTGAATCCGATTCAAGGACTAAAAACATTAGACTCTTCGGAAGCTCCGGCAACTGTTGGATTGAATTACAGTGCAATAAAATAAGTTCTCGGAGATTTGTAAGCTGATTGATCGTGGGCAATCCACTAAAGCGACCGTGGGATAAGCCTAGATATTTCAATGAGGATAATGCCCCGATTTCACTTGGAATTTCCCCCACCAGATGTTTAGAGGAGACACTTAACTCTTCTAGATTTTCCAACATTCCTATGGTTTTCGGAAGTTCACTTATGCAACTATCATAAAGACTTAGTACCTTCAACTTTTTGAGATTTCCAATACAATCAGGTAAGCTCCCAATTCTTGAATAGCTCAAATCCAACTTGACCAATGATTGGAGCCTCCCAATCGAGTCCGGTAGCTTTTCTAGATAGGAGTGCCGAATGCGTAAAACTTCCAACCTTTCAAGATTTCCAATAGAATGAGGTAATTCACTAATTTTTAAATTTTGGACATCTAGCCGAAGTAGTGACTCCAATTGTCCGATGGAGTCAGGAAGCTTTTGAAGTTCCTTGCATGGCAAGATTAGAGACTTCCCCTTTGCTAAATTGCCAATCGAGTGAGGCTTCGTTGAGGGTGTCCGTTCTATTCTTAGCACTTTCAAAGATTTTAGACCGACGACGGACTCCAGTGGCAACTCAGTAGCTTCACTCTCTATCTCTAGGTAATCAAGACGTTGTAGATTGGCGATGGACTTGTCAATCTTTCTTAGTCGAACGCTTCTAAGAATCAATATCTCTAGTTGCGAGAATGTGGAGAACTTGGGCATCTTTCTAAGGAATGGACAGTCCTTGAGCTGTAGGATTTTCAATTGTTTTGCTTCCTATAAAGTAATTGAGTAAACACTTAGAAAAGAGGAAGAGTAAATATAATGCAAAAGGATGTTGTGAGATCATACCATGATTTGACACCATCCTCCCCAATCTTCAGTAACGTTATTCCCAGATAACATGAGAATCGTTAAGTTCTTCAACCCAAAGTTGGTAGCTCGGAATTTTGAAGGGCAATTGCTCCAAGAGAGCCATGTCAGTTTAAAGAAAACATTCTTAAAGTCTCCTTCAAAATTTCCATAGTCCAATTGAAGGAACCTAAGGTTGACCAAGTGCACAAATTGCTTGCGCTTAAATTTGTACGTCTTAGTCGGGCTAGGTGTACCAAGATTGAGCATCACTATGTCTCTGGTTCCCTGGAAAATAAAAATAGCAACCAATGAGTACATATGTAAGTTTGACTTGAAATTAGATAAAAAGGTGATGACGCTAATGGATGCACTGGAAAACATGTAGAGGTAAAGATTACCGTTTTTGTCTGCACTACATGAAAGGCATCCTTTGGAGACCACAATCTACTACCCTTCATACGGATTTCGCCACTTTCTGGATGGACGATACTCCTTCCAAGGTCTCTAAGTTGGTCGTGCATCCGTAGTTTATTATCGTAGGATATTTTTATCAGAGACATACGTTTGAGGATATTGACCTCGATTTCAGTCGGATAACCAAAAATCGAGTCCCAATATTTAATTACAGTTGTCTTCTCTTCGTTGATGAAGATACACGCGATATCAAGATAAATTTGTTGTTGATTAGGTTCCAATGCTTCGTAGCTTATCATCAGCTTCTTCTTGACATCCTCATTCATCACATTCTTTAACTTACATAGGGTGTCTTCCCATGTTCTTCGGCATTTTCCACGGAGCACAGAACCTACGACATTGAGAGCCAACGGAAGTCCTCCAAGTGTATTGATTAGCTTATTTGCAATATCCATGTAATCAATTGGAGGCTTGGCACATCCCAAGGCATGCTCACAGAAAAGTTGAGAAGCATCATGCGAATTCATCTCTGGCATTTTGTAGAATGAAAATTGTCTGCTAATAGAGGCTAGGCCATTGGCATCCTCACCTTCCTTTACTAGGTATTCAATATTCCTAGTTGTTATGATGATTCTACTACCCCCACCAAACCAGTTGGGCTCACCGATAAGTCTCATGATTTGGTCTCGATTGTTGACGTCATCAAGAACAATGAGAACTTTCTTGTCATGAAATCTCATCTTGATCATGTGAGCCCCTTCATCAATGAAGGATAGGTTTGTGCAACACAAATGGAAAATGTCTGACAACAATTTCTTTTGTAAGTTTATTATATCATGAGTCCGAACATCCTTAAGAAAGCAACAATGTCTTTGAAACTGAGGGGAGATTTGTCTGAAGACAGCCTCAGCCAGTGTTGTCTTTCCGATGCCACCCATACCATAAATCACAATAAATCGTACATCAAAAGCTTCTAGATCTAACCGCTTCATAATATCATCCATTCGATCTTTAATTCCTACCAAATGATCAAGCGCATCTGTCCTTCTTGTCCATAACAAACTAGAAACCTCTTTGACTGTGAGATTCATAAGTTCATATAGGCTGCCACATGCATGACATGCAATCATATCAGATTGATAAACCATATATATGGAAACTGTGCACACATTACATGGCACTAGAAGGTTATCATCAAGTTCAAAATAATTTGCTTTAAAAGAAACCAACACAGAAAAGCGATCTTTCAAGCTGTGAGCCTTTGAAAACATAAAACCAAAAAAAAAAAAAAACAGATGTTTTTCAAGAGAGGAGGAGGAGAGGGGACTTTATTCATGGTTAAAAGCTAATGCTATCAAGTTCCTTTGGTTTAGTCAATGATGGGAAAAGGTTATTTTGTGACAAGGGTCTAATTGGGCTTCAACTAGAAGTCACTCTGGCAAATTGTGACTAACTAGTGCTATCAGCCATTGTGTTGGAATAGGTTGTGGGCTTTGTTCCATTTTATGGGAAAATTATGAAATCAATCTTAAATTTATTATACGAATGTCAGTTCAGTCATAAACATTTTAATTTCAATAATATTATCCTAAATCTTTATACAAACTTTCAATGTCATCCTTGCAGTCAATGTCCACCGAAAATTGCTGAAGTGGCAATCTATGTAGGATGTCATTTCAAGTAAAATTGTCCACATCAACTAGCCACGTACGACAATGGCGATGAATGGACGTCATCTTAGTAATTTCTCGCGGCAATTGGGCGGAAAGATTACATTAAAATTTTACGCAAATACTTCTGACCACATTGACAAAATTAAAATGTCTAGTACTCAAATGTCATGCACAATAAATTTAGAACTAATTTGATAATTATGCCTCCACTTCATTTTATACTTTTTCACAACGGTTGGTTTCTTCTCATCGCACAAAGCTAATAGCGAGACCTCTAGAAGTTTGGTTAAATATCAAGTCCTCGGTAATCTCGATCTTGATAGTCTCTTCAAGCAATAGGGATGAGTTTGAAGGTTAACGGAAAAGAAAAAATCTCACTCGCAGTTGCCTTGAATATCGGAAACAAGAATACTATCTCAAAAGCATTTTTCTTAACGTACCGATGGAGTAGAATACTAATCGAAAATGAGGAAGAATTTCTCGAATATATATCAACCTTGATTCGAGTTACCAACAGACATTTCTCCAAATAAGTTAGAAATAATTTTAGGTTACCCATTCTTTTTATAATATTGATAACGGCAAACTAGTTGATATTTTAATCAGAATAAATTGGTGAGTAACTCAACTTAGGATTGGTAATTTAACAACAGATTTTGTTGCCTAATAATGTTCGTAACCAGTGCAAATAAAAGTTTGTGCATTATTAACGAAAGTTTTTATGAAAGTTGGTAGTTTTGAAACAAATAATAAATACTGATAAGTAGCTCAAATAAGAATGGGTAGCTTAAACTAGTTATTAACTTAATTAGAGATTAGTTAATATGACAATCATATTAGAGTTAGTAATTCGGTACAAGATTTGGTAATTTTGAAAAGTGGAGTAGACAATATGGTAAGTTGTACAGAAGTTGTAAATCGGCAAACAATCCAATAAACTTAGTAATGATTCACATAAAAGCCGGTAAGCTAAAAATAGTTTGTAAAACAATGGAAAAAGAAGTTGGTAAGACACAAATTAAAGTTGATAACTTCATATAAAAACCGATAACTTTAAAATTATGGATGGGCATGGAGCATGGGAAATCTGCGCCCAGCAGTGGCCTAACTTGATGAGGCAATTTTTTTGAGGAAAATTTTTCTCAAAACAATTGCCTCCCTGGGAATGTTGCACGACACAAGTTGGGCATGGGCAGTAATAGGCTAGCCCTTACCCTTCCCGTTCTCGAGGATTGAAACTATTAATGCGTTTAACGAAAGATAGAAACGGTAAGGTTTAGTGAAGAAGAATGTAAGTAAGCAGAGAGTAACGGCTAAGGTTTATAGAAAAACTATCACAAACTAGGATAGAGGGTAGCTCCATATCTCAAGGTAATTTACAACTGTTAAAGTACTTATCCATTTTCTAGAGGCTTTTAGATTTCTCCAACCATAACTACAACTACTTGGAAGTCCCTTAGGTGAATTTATGGTTAATCAAGATATGAGGCCATGAATAGTCCATGTTTAAAGCAACAGCAAGAACCAAGTTTTATGTTTTAACATTCTACTATAAATCTCTATAGAAGAATATTCAGTTTAAGGTTGCAGATCTTATATATGCACAACTGGCCACTATAGGAGCCTGTGACCCCGCCCCACCACAATGAAAACAAAAGCCCAAGATTGATAACACACTTGAACCTAAGTCAGTCCTTTGCAAACTAATCAAGAATTACTCTAATCAGAAATATACTGGAAGATTGAACCTCTAACACTTACAGAGATCCTTTTTTTTTTTTTTTTTTTTTTTTGGTTCTTTTGGATAATGACATACAAAGATCTTTGCAATGTTCGGTCCTGTATACTCAAACCAAATAGAAAAACCATGACCTATAGTATCCTCTTATGGGGTTATAAAACTATCATCATAAAAATCTCAGTTATTTTTGTGTAACTCTGGCGCGACCGTAATTAGCCGGTTATTTCAAGGAAAACAGCAGCAAAGCATATGAATTCCCTAGGGCTGAAACCAAACCCACAAGGATCGGTTTTTTCCTCTTGGCTGTAAGTTTTTGGATATCGTATAGACTGCAATAGACTAATTCTATGCTATAATTTCTCTATGTTTCCTTAACGTAACAAAAACAGAAAGATCTAACATCACACTCAATCTAATTTTTCAGGAAAGCATTATAGGCACAGGATCAAGGAAAATTACACCAAAAGTCCTTAAATTCATATACGCAATGCAATTGAAGTTAAGAAACTTAGATTTTTTATTTCTCACAAATATATAGTCTTACTATTTTATCACATCTTAGATCTTCATGGATATCTTGGTTTTTTGGCATTATAGATTAATTAATTAAGGTTCTATGCCTTAACTGTAATTGCTATAAAAACTTGATATTAAAAGTGAAAAGTCAATTTGTGCAAGAAGCCTCGCCCTCCGAGCAAAATTTCTAGCTCCCTCATTGCGTCAAATCCAACCATATGTTGCATAAGGTTGGACAGCAGCAAATCAAAGAACTATTCTTTAAAGGAACGAGAAATTGAAAATTTAACAAAGAAAATAAAGTTAATGGATAAGCAAATAATACCCGTGATCTTTTAGATTCCTTCCTCTAATTCTGGCAACCTCTCTTAAAGCCTTCTTCCACTCCTTTGCTAAATCTTTCCCATATTCACTCTTGTGCTTTCGAAGGGCTTTCCTATATAATTTAGTCTTAAGCTTGACATCATCCACGTCCACATCATAAAATATAGGGAGGATCACTTTCTCATCGTTATCTCTCGATAGCTCTACTATGCGTGCCAGCTCACGGAGGCACCACTTACTTGAAGCGTAGTTTTTGGAGAAAATCAGGATGTAAATTCTGGAATCATTGATCGCTCACAAGAGGCCACCTTCGATCTCTTCACCAAATCGGAGCTCTTCGTTGTCTTTGAAAACGCGGATCCCAGCATGGATCAGGTCATTATAGAGACAATCAGCCATGGTTAAACGGGTGTCGGGACCTCTAAAACTCAGGAACACCTCGTAGCCACTCCCCGATCCGTCATCACAGCTCCTGCTTGTTGGAGCTGCCGTCTCCATCACTTTTTCCTCCCTCTTTCTCTTCATTCTGGAAGAACGATGCAGAGATGGATCTCCGAATTGGGTCTGTCCGAGGTGACTAGGGAAGTCCGAGTCTGATCTTTGTAGCGACTTGACAAAGCAACGGAGAGAGACCTCTCACTTTCGCTGCGTTTGCCTAGAAGTTACCTGCGGCCTTCGTTCGTAAGTGAAAAAACCATTCAGGCTGACCAAATAGTTGACGAAAGTCTGCGAAGAGGAAAACGCGGAGAGAGAGAGAGAGAGAGAGAGAGAGCGCTCTGTATCACTTTCCACCGCACGATTTACTTGTACTTCAAGCAATGAGTGGGGAGTGGGGACAATCGCTTCCCCTTAAAAAGTACCTGATTAGCCTATAATAATAGCCTCTTCATTTTTTATATCGGGCTAATTTACTTTTCAACTATTGGATGCTTTTTAATATTCCACTTGAAAATATCCGATTTCACCGTAAGTATGGACAGCACAATTTTGTTAGTATATAGAAAGGTCAAGTTGTTCCTTAAATTAATCCACATTTGTTCAGGGCTATTAGTTTTTTATGCATATATAATGGTTAAAATATTCAATAGTGGCATATATATGTCCGTATCAAACATGATTATGCATTATGGAAAAGTGAGTTGATTCTGGATGCAAATCAAGCGGCTAACTTAGAGCTAGGCTCAATCTTTACAGTTTTGAATAGTTTGGGTATCAAAACAAGGAGATTTTGTTCTTCTCTTCTGATTCAAAATCCATATAGATGCGAAATTATCAAACATGATTGAATACTTCCCGAGTACCTCGTTGAGTAAATTCTAAAAGATATGGATGTTAGAGAAATCACTCTTCCGAAAAATTTAAATAGTTAGGAATCAAAGCAATAATAATATACATCATATTAACTAAACGGGTACGTCAATTTTTGCATGCATGACACATGATGTGAATAAAAACATACAAAATAGACAACTTACAATATTTCCACGTTAAAAAATTCATCCGATAAATGTGGTGTCAAAAAGCCATTGTTAGGTCAATTGCTAACCCTATTGCAAGCATAATCAAATCCATTAACCTTATATTTTCGTTTCCGCATTATTTTCAAGACGCTTGTCCTTAAATTTTTAGTTGACCTCCCCTTTAGAAAATTTAAAAAAGTGCAAAAAATTACACTGTTTGTATCCGTTAGAGCTATGCCAAATAGAAAAGGCTACTAATTTATGTAAAAATATATCAACAGAGGAGGATGAAGACGATTAATGCAGGATTTACAATCAATTTTAATACATAAAACACACATCTCTATTCTATTCTTTGTTTAATCCAATAATTTGCCTAAGTTTAAATAAATTTTTTTTACTAAATACCAGATAAAATATTTTTGTAGCATCTAAATAAATTTAATTTTTTACTTTATCTATTTTTAGCCATTGAAAATAACATTTAGTGATGCAGAGTGACACGTAAATAATTGATAATGTTACCATATGACCACGTGGCAACACAATGCTAAGGCAAGCACAAGAGCAAATAATCTTTTAGTTCCGGCTTTAACGACATATAATAGTATGGGTAATTTTGATTGGGCACCTTCTTTGACATGTCTTTTCTTTAAATCGACTTTACTATTCGAAAAGCCCAAAGATGTTTCTTGAAGTGCTGTATATTCATTAATTTCAGGTCCGCGCTAATTTTAATCTTTACGCAATTTTTTTACTTGTTCTGTATACCACATTTACATAATAGATAGCTAATTTTTGTTATGGAAATTGCGTAGAAAATGTGGTTCCCCGTCACAATGATTCCAACAAAGTTGAGATTTTTTAAACATTTTATTGTTGAATGCATATCTTTATGCTTTTTTGATGATATCAACCTAAATTTCCTGGTATTTTTCAGGAGCTAATCGCAAAACATGTTGTGGGTATGTGAATGCTTGAACACACAGAGTCTATTCTGGGAGGACGATGGAGTGATTGATCTCTTAATCTAGTCCGCTGGGTGACTCGGAAGTCTGAGTCTGATCCTTGAAACAACTTGATAAAGCTGTGGACGTCTTGATCAAATCTCCACAAAATGCTGGACTTCTCTAAGATTCAAGTCTCTAGTTGGTAGTTGTAGTTGGTCCTCTCTAGCTTGAGTTGCGATAGTTAAAAATAATGTTCAGCATGCAAAAAGAACAAGCAGAGATAATATTCAGAGAAATTAACTGAAGAACGGCAGTGAAATCGAGCCTATGAAGAGGCAAGTCTGTTTGGTCTCGGAAACAAAGTATAACAGACCAACTAAAAAATGAAGCTCTTCCCCTCTATCCTTTGTAATACACGAACATCTAATGAAACTTCCCTTACCTTGTCCAGTTTGCTCCTTCGCCTAAAAGCCCCCACGCAAACAGAGTGAGATCGCTCGGTTGAGGAAATAATCCTTTGCCTGGAAGTCACTTGCAGCCTTCCTTCATAAGCTTAAAAGAAGGGCCATACGGATCGCACTAAATAGGAGGCTAAGTTGAAGAAAGAATTGATGGAAGTCGTCGGGGGTGATCTCGGAAATATATTTTATTATTACATTGTTACTAAGCTCCATTTGCCAGGAAGTTTCCTGCGGCCTTCCTTCATGTATATAAAAGAAGAAGAGGAAAAAAAAAAATCAGACTCGCACCAACTAATTGAAGAAATAATTGATGAAAGTCTTTAGAGGAACCGTTACTTGCTACCCTTGCCATTACTTTGTTACTATGTCCAGAACACTAATTCAAGTTGTTTGACATAAAATAAGTAATTTTTCGGATTGAATTTTTATACAACTAGCTGTAGTTGTGTAAGGCTTCCCTAAGTTAGACTTCCAAAATCCCCTATAACGATCTTATGAGCACACACACTTGTCTTGAAAATTTTGGGTTGTTATAAAATCATATGCTGACTAGAGATTGCATGTTAACTGCAAAATTATTTGCTATTGCGATAAAGTTACATGAAACTGAATATAGACTAAGATTGCACGTTATGATTGCACTACGATACTAGATTGAATGATGACAAAATGAAATTTTTTCGCCGATTGAAATTACTCACTAAATAAAATTGCATGCTGATACTATAATCAAATGTAGATTCTATTGGGATTTGATTCATCCATGTCGCTTGTTTATTAATTGATTTCGCATTGAATTCATGTCTGCTTAATTAGATGTTTTATATGGAAAATGCGAAGAAAATGTGGCTGCTCTTTCACAATGATTCCAACAAAGTTGAAATTTTTCAAACATTTTAATCTCGAAGGTGTGACTTTTATGATTTTTTGATAATATCAACCCAAGCTTGCTGGTTTCTAAACACGCTTTGCCGTTCTTGCTAGTGGGTTGCCATTCTCCAAATATGTTTCGTGGAAAACATATTTCTGATATTATATTTTCTGATTTTTCTGGTGTTTAGATTGTTAAGGAAAACGAATCAACAAACACAAGTCTACTTGATGTGGAATTTGGCTATATGTAGACCAACGCATACTAAGTGAATTCACTAGATGAACACACTTTAGTGCTTTTTCTTTGCCTTCACGGTAGGGTCAGACAAAGACTTGATGATGGACCTACTTATGTTCTAAGCAAAGACGAAAGGCCACATATTTGTTTCCAATTCGAACTATGCAATTCAATCATGGCATGAATCATGGGCTGCCAATTGAGATGCTTTTGCTAGTGCATTTTCAGTTACACATTCATAAGATTATAATAACATAAGATGATTTATGCTGGTATGATTCATAAAAGAGATGATTTCAATTGGCCCGTTAGGTCCACTCAAATTTGGCGTGACCACAAAGGAAGCATAATCGATGATCCCCTTTGATCTTTTTGTCTATTTTGTTTTTGGAATGAGGAATCTCTTCCTTTATTTCTATGCTAGAAAAAGCAGATTTCAATTGCTTTTGTTATGCTAATTAAATTAAAAAAGGATTAACTTTTCTCAGCTGGAGCCAAACTTCCATTTTGCTAAGCCAAACAAAGCATATTTTCTTACGTTCGATCTAGATTCGCACTAATTGGCATGATCAATTAATTCTTGCTTTTATTCCACCTACTAGCATGATGTATCAGTAAAAAGCCAATTTTTTGTGCTTCGTGTTAGCACAATCTTAAATATTTCAATTAGAATTTTATTCATGAACAGAAAGAAAATCGAGCTCATTTATACTCTGCTTAAGAGGCTCGGGATATTAATCAAGTTTTTATTTTTATTTTTTGGCCAGAAGGTTCCTCTTATTTTGTTCAGTTAGATGTTGGACGTATTGGACAACTTAGTATATATTTTCCACTTGCCATTACTTTGTTATCGTGTGCCACTTCCCTGGAAGTTACCTGGGGCCTTCCTTCATCAGTTAATTTAAAAAAAAAAAAAAAAAACACCATTCAGACTCAGCACCAAATAGAAAGCTAAGTTTGAGGCAATAATTGGTGTAAGTCTTCGAAGACGAAGTGGTCGTCTCGGAATTATATTATATGATTGCATGTTCTTTGAATGTTTGGACGCATCCCACTTTGCCATTACTAGGATATTTTGTTCCATTTGTCTGGAAGTTACCGGCGGCCTTCCTCGATGAGTTAAAAAGACCCTTTCAGATTCGGACCAAATGGGCGGCTAAGGCAAATAGTCCAAGACGAGTCCTCAAACATCATCGATGTGTGGACTGAGGCTCTATGTGATAATTTTCGAATAATTATTCTCAAATATTATAAAGAAACGACTTTTAGATAATACTGACTCCATTTTTTTGTTTGAAAAATTTGACATCCAGTGATTGAATGTCATTGATTGAATTTTTGAATGTTGACTTACGATATGAAATTTGATGATTGCACATCTTTGCATTGTGAACGAAATATCACATTTGAATCAAGCATTTCATGAATCACCAAGAGAGTTTAGCCTATGGCTAGGCAGACACATGTAACCCTATTATGAGGTGGTGCTTACATTTCGTATTGGCTCTCTCCAACTCTATCCAAAAAAATCCACGGGTTACGACTAAGTCTTGAAGAGAAAATTTGTCTTAACCGATAACCTTTATTATCAGGACAAGGATTTTGATTTTTTAATTTGATTTTATGGAAGGCGAACAATTAAAGAACATTATATTCTCAATCCCAGAGCTAAGCGGCATACTAGAGAAGTAGTTGAGCGGGATGCTTTGGAAAACATATTTTAAGAGACCAGCCAATATGCTTTGCTATCTTATAGTTTTACAATTTGGATATAGATCATAAGATCCCGACCACAAGTGAGGGTCCCAGCCCTCACTGCCATAGGCAAGGGGTGTATTTGAGTATCCAGAGCACGAAATAGATCACAAAATATTAACTATGATTCATACTTAATATTCAGGCCCATGAACGGACTCCAAAAAAATTTCCAAAATGTGCCCTTCCTAGATTTTTTACTTTGCAATTTTAGTTGACCAACCTACTTAGAAGTTTCCACACTTTAAATGGACTTAATTATTCGAAAATTTAGAAGACATTGTTCAAGTTTTCTATATTCTTTAATTTCAAGTTGATGCTTATTTTAATCTTTCATGCCATTTGAGTTTCCCTTTGCAAACTATGTTTACAAAATAAATCACTTTCAATGAGCAAAAGAGTCCTCACTGAACTTTAGCTGATTCTTAATGGAAAGTGCGAAGATAATATGGTTCCTCCTTGACAATGATGCGAACGAAGTTGAGATTTTTGAAACATTTTATTCTCGAATGAGTGTCCTTATGCTTTTCTTTTTCTTTTCTTTTTTTAATGATATCGACTCACGTTTCCTGGTATTTTCCCTGGGCCAAACACGTTGTGCCGGTCTTGTCAGTGAGTTGCCAAGTCTATTTGATGTGAAATTCGGATGTGTGCATACCAGCGCATGCTAAGCGAATTGACTAGATAAACGTCCCTTAGTGCTTTTTCATTGCCTTAACAAGCAGGTTGGACAATCACTGGGGTTTGTTCCAATGGTCACTTTTCCAATATGGAAGGGAGAGGTGGGGGGTTCGAATCCCCACCTTCTCGGGGGGTTGAGGTGGGGGCGATTTAATTTCAATGTGGGTTTCGACTCCCACGCCTTGCCACAAGGTAGGGCAAAAATCTAAGAGTTAGAGTATGAATAGAGTAGGACAGACAAAAAAAAAAAAAAAAATACAAGCAGATTGGACAAAGTCTTGACGATGAACTTGCGCATGTTCTAAGCAAAGACAAAAGCTCCTGGATTTGTTTCTAATTCGAACTAGGCAATTCAATCATGGTGTAAATCATTGGATCCCAATCAAGATGCTTTTCTTAGTGAATTATTATTTAGACATACATTGAATTGTAACAACATTAGATGATTTATGTAGTATGATTTATAAAAGAGATGATTTCAATTGGTTTGTGAGGTCCACTCAAATTTGGTGTGACCGCAAAGGAAGCATAATAAATCCCCTTCATTCTTTTTTGTCTGTTTTGTTTTCTGGAAAGAGGAAATTTTTCATTTATTTCTAGGATAGAAAAAGCATATTTCAATTGCTTTTGTTCTGCTAATCATATATATATATATATATATATATATATATATATATATATATATATATTAAAAAGGATTAGTTTTTCTCTGCTGGAGGCAAACTTCCATTTTGCTTTCCTTAAGCCAAACAAATCTTAATCTATCAACGAGAATTTTATTCACAACCAAAAAAAAAAAAAAAAAAATCGAGCTCATTATATTCTGTTTGAGAGACTCGCCATATTAATCAACTTTCTATTATTTTGTTCAGTTAAATATTTGATAGCTATGGAAAATAAAGGGCAAGATATTTAAAAGTTGTGATATACATATATAATTACATAAATAAAAAGGATAATATTTGAACATATTGAGCTCGAGCTTGAACTTATTTTATAACGTGATTGTGTCGAGTCTACTTGAGCTTGATATCTCTATTTTTTTTTTCTGGTCAAGCTCAAGCTGGAAATTGAATACTCCATGGTTCGAGTGGAGTTCCGAGCATCTAATGTCTAATAGGAGTTAAGCTCGAGCTTCGCACTACCGTAATTTATACATTTGAACATTGGTGGGTAAATCTTTTAGTAGAGTGAAAAGGAATGCCACAGAAAAGAGTGTCAGTAATCATTAAAACCATGAACATGCCAGCGACTCTTTATTATTTGTAGTTAATTGTTTCTTCAACTGAAAAAACATCACAGGCAAAAAAAAAAAAAAAAAAAAAAAAATCGACTCAGAATCTACAAGAAGGATAATTATTGCATGAAAACTGGTTACCAAAACAGAGGAACTTATATCATCTCATTAAGAGGAAATCCACTGACATATTGCAACTTAGAATCCACAATGTTAATTTCTTATGAATTGAACCACTTAACTGTCTTAGAACATTGACTTTTAACTTAAGCTCCGTTTGTTTCGCGAAAAATGGATGATATGAAAATTATTTTTTTTTTCTAAAAATGACCACTTATATCACTTATAAAAAGTAATAAACGAAAAATATTTTTATCCTTTACGAAAATATTTAGATATAAATTATTGTCGGTAATGAAAATATTTTTCATTGACTAATTATATTGAGCGATATAAACAATCTTTTTTACAAAAATATTTTTTAAATTATTTATTTTTTCATAAAATAAACGCACCCATAATCCAACTTTATCAATCGCATGCTGCCTTATACCTGCAATACCAATCGAAAGTGTAATTGGTTGTTCACAAAGTAGAGACCGGGCGAGTTGTGTCTAGAGTAACAGGCAAGGTAATGCACCAGCGACCTTCCTTCATAAGCAAACAAAAGCATTCAGGCTAAGTTGATGAAAGTCGTCGAAGGGGAAGAGGTGGATGTATCTGGACAAGTTAAAATGAGTTCCGCTTGCTATTACTTGCGTACTATGCGCCATTTGCCTGGAAGCCACCTGCAGCCTTCCTTCATAAAGCCATTCATACTCAATATTATTTGCTATTCCCATAAAGTTACATGAAGTTGAAAATAGACTAGGATTGCATGTCATGATTGCACTTCAATGCTAGATTGAGCGATGACAAAATGAAATTGCTCGCCAATTGAAATTGTACACCGACGCTCATATTCAAATCAAGTGTTGATTTTATCTGATTCGTCTCTATTGTTTGTTTACTGGTTGATTTGGCATTGGATTCATGTCTGCTTAATTTGACGTTGTTTTTTAATGGAAATCGCAAAGAAAATGTGGTTCCTCCTTCTCGATGATTCCGACAAAGTTGAGATTTTTTAAATATTATATTCTCAAAGGTGTGACCTGTATGATTTTTTTAATAATATCAACCTGAGTTTCCTGGTACTTTCCAGGGCCGAAATTTCAAAACGCGCTTTGCTGGTCTTGCGAGTGGGTTGCCAATTTCCAAACGGACTTGTAAATGTTGACATCTTTGTGTATACCTGTGTGAACACACGAATTACTAGCCTATTTGCCGTGCAATTTGACCATGTGCAGACCAATGCATAACGAGTCAATTGACTAGACAAGACATACTTCGGTGCTTTCTCCTTTGCCTTCACAAGAGGGTTGGACAAAGACTAGAAGATTGACTTGTGTACATCATAAACAAAGAGAAAAGGCAGGTTCATTTCTGTTTCTTACGGAAGTTCATTCTCTCTCCTAACTCAAATAGGCTTCATTAGATTAGACTTGGCAATACTCAGGTCGCATAAATCAGGTCTATTAAAATCATTAGTTATATAAATTACAAAAATCAATGGATGTGATTGCATATGGTCCATAGACCATGAACCATGCAACTATTTCCCTTCTATGGTTCCTGTTAGAAGATATGATCCTGTAAATCCTTAATTGATTTGTAATTGATAGGAAATCACTTATTTTAGGATAGAAAGGATAGAAGAAGATAAGGGAATTCTAGACTTCCTTTATTACTCTATACATTGTAAATTAAATACATTGTAATGTACAGATGCGATCAATGTCAGAAAACAGAGGTTCAATTCCCTCTACAATTTCTCTCAAGAATTTCTCCAATAATTCTGACATGGTATCAGAGCAGCCGATCCTGGCATAGCTTTTTTTTTCTTCGAAACATTTGCATTCCTCAAACTGTTGTCTATTGTTGCCCTGCAAAACAGAAACAGAAATCAGCAAAGTTTTTTTTTTCCCTTCTCTTTTATCACTTACCTGCAACCTTGAAGAAATTCTCTCATCTTTTCAATCATCTGTGAAGCTCCATCTGCAAGATTAGAGTTATCACAGGAACTGTCATTACCAGAAAAACAGTTCGATCATGGCTAAGACAGATGAGCATACCTCAGTCCAGGAATCACCAGAGGAGCAGGGGATCCAAGAATCATCCGTCACCAACCCAGCTGCCCAATCTAATCAGCCACAGCCAACCAACGTGCCATGGCAACAATTCCCGACTCAGTTCAACCTGGGGCAGCCCTTCACAGGCCATCCATTCCGGTGGATACCATATCCATGGTTCCATTCATCACTGCCGGGAAGCTACCAAGGCAGCGTTGGGACTAATGGAGGTTCGCCGGCCATTGAAGGGGCAAATCCTGCCATCAGACCGGAACAGACGGGCGGATCAACAGGGATCGGGATGGGAAATCCATACCCAACCTTTTCAAATACGGGGCAACCGAATCAGAGCACCGGACCCGATGGTTCGAGAATTCCAGGAAATCATTACCCGAACCTCAGTCCCGGATTTTTCCCGTATCAATTCTTTGGTACCGGCAACAGACCGGAACCCGGCGACCCACTCCATACAACCAACGCCGATGGCCCGGGTGAAGCTCATCGGCGAGAGAATTGATCGCGCGAAAACTACTCAAATTGGGCGCGCGAGTTCCGTCGCGCACTAGTAACCAAGGATAAAGAGGGCTTTCTAGATGGATCAATCCAGATTCCGACCGACGAGAGGATGGCACGACTGTGGAGAAAATGCAATCGACTCGTCAGGACTTGGATCGGGAACTGCATCTCGTCCGAAGTCGCGGCCGCTCTCCCCCCGACGGAAGATCCGAGGCAAATGTGGGAAAATATTAGAGAAATGTTCGGGAAACTTGATCAAGTGAAAATTTTCACACTAACACAGCAAATTTCCGAACTAAAACAGGGGAATATGAGCATAGCAACCGTCTACAACAAACTCGCGGCCCTGTGGAATGAACTTGAAGCAGCCGAGGAGAGATTTGAGTGGCCGGAGCCAATTTTGCAACAATACAGAGCCATGCGAGAAAGGAAGAAGGCAATCAGATTTCTGCTCATACTCAACGAGGTTTACCTCTCGTTTCAATCCTAAATCCTCACGATGGAACCCATGCCGAGCCTCAACCGAATCTACCAACTTGCCATCCAAGAGGAGAGTCAACAACGAATGGCAGATCTGAGGATTTCAGGGGGAGACAGCGTCGCTCTGGCTGCAAGAGGGCAGATCCGATCGAGGAGCAGAGGAGGAGAGCTAGGGTTTCTCGACGGATCGAGACGAGAGGAGGAGAGCTAGGGTTCCTCGATGGAAACCCTAACTCCTCGAGGAACCCTAGCCGCGTGAATCAAGCCCCACCTTTTATAGGTGGATCGGACGACTAGTTTTTCTCCAGCGGATCTAACGGTCCACGGGGTCAGGGGGCTTATGGGCCAAACAGGCCGCGCGAGAATTATTCAGACGGGCCCGGTTTTTTGTCTGAAGTGGAAAATAACCTTGGGCCGACCCTGGCCCAAGTCCACCAGCCCATGAATAAGCCCAATTTTGCTGGAAAAAATTTTGTTCCCAAAGGTAAAGGGAAACTTTACTGTGAATATTGCAGGCGTCCACATCATACAAAGGAAAATTGCTGGAAGCTACATGGGAAACCGGAGAGAAGGAAAAGGGAAAATTGTCTTCAATTTTTCAGGTGTCGGGACAATCCTCAGGGAATGCAATAACTCAAGATCAATATCAAGAGATGATGGAGGCTATTAGGAAACTCGACACTTCCGACAAAATTGGGGGTTTCACAGGTACATCCCACTGTCTGGTAAATTCAATTTCCAGAAATGCAGGGATTATTAATTCGGGTGCAAGCGATCACATTGCTTGTGATAAGAGTTCACTTTCCAATATTAGAAAATTATCCTCTACCATATCAGTGCAACTCCCTAATGGAAACTTCACACGAGTTGAAATGATTGGCACAGTAACTCTAAGTCCACTTATTGTGCTTAAGGACGTATTCTATGTCCCCAACTTCCATTTTAATCTTATCTCAGTATCCCAAGCCTGCAAAGAAAATTATTGTTGAGTCTTATTCAATTCTGATAAATGTTTCTTTCAGGACCTTTCGACTGGGAAACTAATGGGCTTGGGTAGAGTATTCCAAGGACTTTATTTCTGGATGGATATTTCAAAGAGCCTTAATTTTCTTTCCAATAAGTTCTTGTGTAATTCTGCTTTCAATAAAGAGACTCTTCTTAAACATCGTAGACCGGGCCATTCTCGCTTTATTTCCTTGTCCTCAATGTCCCATTTGTCCATTGGCAAAACAAACGCGTCCCTCTTTTCATCAAAGTACTTCTCAAGTTGATGAGATTTTTCCTTGATTCATGTTGATGTTTGGGGACCTTATCATACTTTGAATCATGATGGCTCGTTTTTTCCTTACCATTGTGGATGATTTTCACGAGCCACATGGACATTCTTGATGCAGTCCAAAAATCAAGTCCTCTCTCATATGAAAACCTTCCTTGCCATATCTAAAACTCAGTTTGGGAAATCCATTAAACGTATTCGCACTGATAATGGTAGGGAATTTTTCAATAGTGAATGCACATCCTTGTTTGCATTGAATGGGATCCTGCATGAAAGCACCTGCACTTACACACCACAGCAGAATGGAGTTGTTGAACGGAAACATCAGCATCTACTTGAAGTAGCACGAGCTCTCAAGTTCCAGGCAGCTATACCTGAGAAATTTTGGGGAGATTGTGTACTTACAGCTGCTTATTTGATTAATCGTATGCCATCACGCACTCTCAAAGGAAAGACTCCTTTTGAGATCTTGTATGGAAAGAAGCCGGATCCGAGTCATCTCAGAATCTTTGGTTGCCTATGCTATGCAACCATAGTGGGACACAGAGATAAATTGGGACCCCGTGCTCGACAGTGCATATTCATGGGATACCCAACTCTGAAACGATGATATAGAGTATATGAGTCATCCACAGGAGAATTCTTCATCAGCAGGGATGTAGTATTTCATGAGGATATTTTCCCCTTCCAAGATGCAAATCTCTTGCCCCAGGATGAGGGGACAACTAATAAACATTTTTTAGAGGATGATCTCTCTCCACAAGAATCTTATGTTGTCATTCCTCCTCAACATCCTCAAGAATTATGTGCCACACCGGAGTTCACTTCCACTGAGAATACTCTGGCATCTTTGCCAATTGAAGACATTCCGGACAACTCACCAGTGACAAGCCAAGTCCCTTCTGTGGAAGTGCCTCCAGAATCAAGTCATCATGAAGAACCTCGATGATCTAGCCGAATTAGCCGTCCACCAATATGGACAAAAGATTTTGTCTGCAACCTTTTTGGGACAAAAGGTACACGTTATCCTATCTCTTCCTATGTTTCTTATGGAAGATTATCATTAGGACATTCACGTTGCATGAGTAGCATTTCTGATGAACATGAGCCAACTAGCTATGATGAGGCAAAAAATGATCCTCGTTGGCAGAAGGCCATGGAATCTGAGTTGCATGCTTTAATGGACAATCATACTTGGGATGTCGTATCACTGCCTGACCATCGGAAATCCATTGGCTATAAATGGGTATATGAAATAAAATACAAGGCAGATGGCTCTGTTGAAAGATACAAGGCCCGATTAGTGGCAAAGGGTTTCACACAGCGCGAGGGTTTCGACTATCATGAGACTTTTTGCTCGTAGCAAAAGATGTCACGATTCGAGCTTTTCGTCCATTGCTTTGCCTTCCGTGATCGGCCACTACACCAGATGGATGTTCACAATGCATTCCTACATGGTGATCTAGATGAAGAAATATACATGGAGCTTCCACTAGGATTACGGAGACAGGGGAGTCGAAGGTATGTCGTCTCCGCAAATCTCTCTATGGATTAAAACAGAGGCCTCTAGGCGGTGGTATGCTAAGTTCACCGGTGCACTCACAGCCGCTGGATTCAAACAATCCAAATATGACTATGCCTTGTTTTCTTGGACAAGAGGTACGTCTTCGATTTATTTGATGATATATGTAGATGACATCCTGATTATGGGAAATAATGGCGCCGATGTGAGGAAACTGAAGGAATATCTACATTCGACTTTCCATATCAAAGACTTAGGGCCACCTAAGTGCTTTCTCGGGATTGAGATAGCTCGCTCTGCACATGGAATCTCATTAAGTCAGCGGAAGTTTGTACTCGAAATAATATCGGAAGCAGGATTATCAGGGTGCAAACCATCAGTTATTCCTATTGAGCAGAATGCTAAGCTGACTTCCATTGAGTATGACCATGGCACATCCTCTTTCTCTAATGATCCACTGTTACAAGATCCTTCAGGATATCAGAGACTCGTAGGAAAATTGATATATCTCACCATGACCAGACCAGACATTTGTTATGCAGTGCAGACTCTCAGCCAGTTTATGCATAGCCCAAAACAATCTCACATGAATGCAGCTCTGAAGATTGTGAGATACTTAAAGAATTGTCCGGGTCTTGGAATACTCCTTTCCCGGAATTGCAACATGGAAATGACGGCCTACTGTGATGCGGATTATGCTACATGTCCCATGAGCAGGAGGTCCATCACTGGTTTCTGCATCAAGTTCGGGGAATCACTGCTTTCATGGAAGACCAAGAAGCAGTCCATAGTATCGTTGTCTTCAGCTGAAGCTGAATACCAGTCCATGGCCAAGACAGTCTGCGAAATTGTATGGTTAAGAGGCCTACTCCTGGATCTTGGAGCTCCCGTCAAAGGATCAACCTTACTTTTTTGTGATAATGATTCAGCATTAAAGCTTGCAGCAAATCCTGTGTTGCATGAGCGGACGAAACATATTGAAGTTGATTGCCATTTTACTCGAGAAAAAATCCAAGAAGGAGTAATCGAGACAAGAGGGATCAGGACGCTGGAGCAACCTGCTGACATATTTACTAAGCCTCTTTGTCAAAGACAACACACATATCTTCTGGGCAAGTTAGGTGTCTTAGACATCTATAAGCCACCAGCTTGAGGGGGAGTGTTAGAAGATATGATCCTGTAAATCCTTAATTGATTTGTAATTGATAGGAAATCACTTATTTTAGGATAGAAAGGATAGAAGAAGATAAGGGAATTCTAGACTTCCTTTATTACTCTATACATTGTAAATTAAATACATTGTAATGTACAGATGCGATCAATGTCAGAAAACAGAGGTTCAATTTCCTCTACAATTTCTCTCAAGAATTTCTCCAATAATTCTGACAGTTCCTTGGGGTGTGCATGGTAACTTGCTAATTTCTCTAGTCTTTTGTTCTTTTGTTTTCCGGAACAAAATAATAACAGAATTCTGTTTGGTAACGTCAACTAATTTTTCTATCTCTCAAAATAGAAAAGTAGCCAGAGAGTACATTTGAAATATAAATAAGAAATAGAAAAAAAAAATAACTTCTTATTTCAGGAAACAATTTTTACAAATAAGTTATTTTCTTTCTTTTCTTTTTTTTCCTTTTATTCTTCTTCCTCATACCCCCCGGCTATCCGCCAATTGCTGCCGCCAATCGTGTGGCCGTTGCCACGGGTCGCCAATTGCTGCCACTCGTCAAATGCCGCCACTACCGGCTAGAGGAGGAGCAAGAAGAAGAAGAGAGGGAAAAAAAATAAAAAATCTAAAAAAATTATAAAAAAATTAAAAGAAATTCTACGTTACAAAAAAATTCGTAAATTGCACCAAACGTATTTTTATTTTTTTTCTATTTCAAGAATAGAAATTTTGTATAGTTATCAAACGTAATCTTTTACCCAAAAATTATTTTAGAAAATAGAAATATATAAAAAGAAATTATTCTTCTAAACAGAAATATTACCAAACACACACTTGACTGATCAGTTTCAATCATAGCTCATCGTAATTATTGTGATCATATTATACTTTTTTAATGCAGACCGTGGCATTAAAGGATTAACTAGGTTCGTTAGATGTCAATTCGGCTCGAATTAGCACAAGCCACCGAGGGATTTACCTCAGCTCACTCTTCTCATCGCCCAGTAAATCAAACCAAAGATACGAAAGATTGCCTACGCATCTGAGATCAAGTTGACCGGACAAAAATTAAAAAGCCGTCAAAAAATTGAATCCCCCGACAGACCAAATTGCAAATTTTTCAAGTGCCCGAGCACTCTTCTTTATAAAAGAAAAGTTAACGACTCCAAGTTTGCCACGTGGATTCCACCCATTCAAAAAAGTGAGCAAAAAAGGGTGGTGCATAGCTGTTCCGCGGGAACTTTGGTGCGAGACCCGATGATTTTTGCCCCCATCTCTTAGCAACTTTCGGGAGTTCATGCTTGGTAGATGAAGTTGCGTGAAGGTTAAGTTCAAATTGAGTTTAAATTTTATCAAGTTTTGAGCTCAAATTCATCTTGCTTTCAAGGAATCATTCTCATGGTCCTTGTGGGCAATGGTGCTTCCTATAATGAGGATTCTTCTGTTACAAAGTGTTTTTTATCAAGTTGGTTAATCTTAAATCAAGACTTAATAACAATCGTTTTTGCAAGTACACAAGATCATCATGTTGGGATGGTTCGAGGAAACTACACCTTTAAACTAAAGACAACTTGTTCAAAATAACTTTGGCAGAATTGTTCTATTGATTCCACTCATTTCATGGTTTCCGGCAAATGTCCAGTAGTTTTGTTGTGGCTTCGACCTGGTCATGATATTGAATAAAGTGTGGAGTCATATTCCGGTACTTGGCATTCATATCAACAATTCGAGAGATGAAAAACTATAGGACTCTGGCTTTACAAGCACACGGACCACAAGGTTAAAGAACTCAACAAATTGAAATTTGATGGCATGTTTCCCTTTTTAAAGATTTCATGAATCATGTACTCGCCGCCTTCCTTGAGCTAGAAAGCTGCCAAAGGCTGTCAAAGCTTGCACTAAAGCGATGTCGACGGAGTAGGAGAAGGGGCCAAGGGAGGAGAGAAGAACATGAAAAAACGATGGTTTGTTTCATTAAGGAAATTTCTCAGATTATTGATTTCTATTCTCAACTATTAAAAAGAAATTATTTGTTAGGACTTTAAAAAGCCGTCCTTTTCACTTTAATGCTTTCAAATTGAAACATCGAAATCAGTAAATAATTTTCATGATTAGATAACTTCAAGATCCATCGAAAGAGAGATTATCATATCATAATGGGTTGTAACTTCTTATACTATGTTAAGCATCATAATTCATTTGGATTTTATTGTGCAATTAATTCTTTAGCTATATCCCTGATGCCCATATGGGTTAAGAAATAGTTGCTACTCGGCCAGACAACCCTGTGCTAAAATTGTGATGTTTTGAATTTTGAAATTGGATCATTGCTTTCACATGACCAAAGCACCCTGCTTCTTGTACTTCTTCGCATCGAGTGGGATGTAACGGAGGCTCACTGTGTTGATAACCCATCAAGACCAATTTGGTCAAGATGTTCAAATATAATCAGTTGACATGGGACTTACATTTCTAAAATGCTTGTTTTCCCCCTTCTCTGTTCATCCATACATATATATATATATATATAAGGCTCTTAATATTTCCCATTTCCTGCGTGCGGGGGGTAATTTTGGACTTTCACGTCCCGACGTGGGATAGGTACGCTTGTGGGTCCCAAATAATTTGAGCCTTTGTATTCCACGTGTCAGAAACGGGGTCATTACGTAGGCTCTTTACCTTTTGCTTTTGCTATACAAGCATGAAAAGAAATGAGCGTTTTAGCGGCTTCGAAATGAGAGGGAACCTTTGTTCCTAGCTAGATCTTGACGACGGAGTGTCCCTTTGAACCCGAGAAAGGGCGCACGCTCGTTGAGGATGAATTCAAGCGTCGTAGCTCATTCCACTGGTCTGACTGATCAAGAACGTTCGACCAATTTAATGCCTTACTTAGTTACGAACTTACGGTACATAGCTCTGTGCCAAGTGAGAGATAAGATAGGGGAAGACATGGCTATAAAAAAAAAATGTAAAGTCCATGCAGTTGAGAAAGAATGAGATTAATTAATAATCTTTTGTTGCCCCCACTAATGTGCTCGGAGAGCTCAAAGGCGCTCTTTCATTTGTGCATATTAGGTATCAAATGGTTGTGGATAGTCTGCTAGATGAGGTTGGCATCTTTGTCCATGGCCAATTCCTCATCATATCAAGGAAAATATGTACCATACAGATTATGTAGCCAAGTCCTCACTATCACCAAGATTTCTTGAACGTAACACAATTCATCAAGGCCAAAGTTTTCATAATATGTTAGAAGCAGAAGTCCGAGCTCTTTCACATTCAGTTTGGATCCAACATAGTAAAGACCAAAAGAACAGTATAACTCCAGAATACATTATTTCGGCTATGACAAATGGACCGTAAAATGGCCATACTCGTTGTTGGCTAACTCCATCAAATAAGGAATAGAAATGGCGAAGCTCGATTGCTTGATAGATAATCACTGGTGGACGGAGCCTCCATTGTGTCGTTGAACATGTGCGAAAGGTTACTAAAGACACGAGCGACCCTCCAATGCCATAGCAAAGTTGACCAAGAGGCAAGCCTCATTAAAAGTTCAATTAAAAGTTTAGTGAAAGGGTATGATTGAGTTGTACTTGTCAAAAGCTTTTTCAAGATACCCAATTTGCCCAAATTGAACGACTGGATCTTAAGACATCAAGTTTTTTCAAACACAGCTGTCCGATCATGAGGTGTTGGAAACTTTATGATTTTATCCAATAGATTAATTTCATCTTAAAAGGTAAATAATAAGCTTTCCAACACCATAAAAATAAGGAAAAATTTCAATTAAGGGCTCGAAGTGGAACTGTTTTCTCAAAAAAGGGCTTAAAGTGGACATTGTATCAAATAAGAGCCTGAAGTGACTAATTTAGTCTCGAATAAGGATTTCAACTTAAAAGCCAGTCAAATCTTATTTGCAGCTAGGGGTATTTTCGTCTAAAGATTTTTTTTCTTTTTCCTTTTTGTTTTTCTTTTCTTTCTTTTTTCATCTTGCTCACCTCTTTCTTGATAAATGCATCAGACTCCTCATGCACGAGCTTGCACAGGTGCAAAACAATTTGAACAATTTAGGAAAAGAAGAAAATGAAAAGATATTCAAGAAGTTATGCAGTTTTGTAAAACTGTAAATTGCGTGCTTCAGTTCTGCAGCCTCCGCATTAGCAAACTTCAAAGCTCATGCTCTACATTATGCAATTTTGCATTCTCACCCAAGAACTCATTGATTTCAGCATAAGCCGGTTTTTAAGTTATTTGTCACCACTCACCTTCTCCAATGACGATAATGAACTTGAGAATCAAGAAATATCCATAAGTGGGTTTTGTTTTTATTCAATTTGCTTGTAAAAACTTATTATGGCAATTAAAGTAATAGTTTCATGCTCTTCCCCCTAATGAAATTGCCTATGCCACGATAACTTTCACTTGTAGCTTCTTGGGAATGTTTTGTTAGGTCCAAGTTGGATTATTCATAAAATTCATAGACGCAGCTTGCATTGAGGTGAAATATATGGCTTTTTGAGAGGGTCCAATTGAGTCGTGCATGCTAGTTATTTTCAAAGGCTGCTGAATCATTCCAACTCGTGATTGAAGATACTTGCCTTTGGTGGCGATTCGAATCAGACAACACTCAATCTAAAAATCGAATGACTCTAGTCTACACATGTTCAAACAAATTTGCTTCTCTAACTTTGAAATTTTATCTATACAAATTTAAGAGAAAATAACGAGATGAAAAAAGTGCAAAATCGCTCAGAAATTTCCAAAACCACGTATTTCATTGAACAAATCAATACACATGAGTATCACAGAGATTCCTCAAAAATCTCTAATAAATTTGGCTTAGGCACTTCAATCTGGCTTCTTCTCGCTAAGATCAATCATAGCCTATGTGAGCACCAATTTGAATTCAAGCATCAACGACGAGGGCAGCAAGCTAATGGCTTACACCTCATCATACTTCATGCTTGACCACGACCACAAGATGTGGGGATCGAATCAAGCTGAGCGTCACATCTTGGTCCACTCGTGCTCGATCTAGGGCTTGAATTGACCTCCATTTTTAAACAAAAGTACTGGAATTGCTGTTGAGGGCAATGACGAATGAGGTTGAGGGCGTTGATGGCTAATTCGGCAAGGAAGATAGAGATGGATTTTGGAGGACGTGATCTAAAGAGTGAAAAAGGCGAAAGCACGATGATGATGAAGAAAAGAAAGAGAAGGAGAAAATAAATTTAAAAAAGAAGGAAAAAAAGTTTTTAGACGAAAATACCCCTATATGCAAATAAGATTTGGTTGGTTTTTAAGTTGAGGCCCTTATTTGAAATTAAGTTGGTCACTTCAGATTCTTGTTTGAGACAATGTCCATTTTGGGTCTTTTTTTGAGAGAACGGTTCCACTTTAGGCCCTTAATTGAAAATTTCCCTAAAAATCACAATGATCAGAATTTTTATAACAAAAATATCATCATTTTTTGCCAAGTTCATCCATCCGATCTAACCACCCAAAAGCCACAATCTGAGGTGAATTGCATTTTAGCAAAATTGAAGTCACTACCTTCCGTGGGGGAAAAATGGGTTTGATTGTCTTTTGTACAGAAAAGGTATGCTAGACCAAGTTCGATCAAATTTAGTTAAAAAAAGTGCAACATTAATTTTCAAGATTTCTGAAAAAAAAAAAAATGTTGATGCTCCATGGAAGATGACAGTTACTGGAGTATGTACTACTTATAAAACACATATCCATTCTATTCATTGTTTAATTCAATCACTTCGGCTAAGTTCAAATCTATTGTTTTGCCTAAGCCTACCTCTAGATATAATCAGTTTTTCTAGTATTTGAAGATGATTAAATGTTGATGTTAGCAGAAGACAAAAATAATTTGTAAGGTCATTGGACCACATGGCAACACAATGCTAAGTGTTATGTCACCTCATAAGTATAGAGCTATAGAGAAGTGTGGCGTGACCAGTATAGGAGCAACCACTCTTTCAGCTTCAGTTTAACTCTACATAATAGATTGGGCAATTTTATTTGGCTGACCTTCTTTGAAGTCTATGCACTTCAACTTCACCTAATGGTTCAAAAATTTGAAAGATATTGATTAAAGTTTTCTATATTCTTTAATTTTAGGTCCATGCTAATGTTAATCTTTTACGCAATTTGAGTTTTGCTTTGCAAATTATATGTACAAAATAAATCCCTTTCGTTGAGCTAAGAGGGTCCTAAGAGGGAGACTTTAGCTGATTCTTTTGTGGAAATTGCGAAGAAAGTACAGTTTCTCCTCCACAAGGAGATCAACAAAGTCGAGATTTTCGAAATATTTTAATCTTGAATGAGGGTCTTTATGCTTTTTGATGATATCAACCTGAGTTTCTTGGTATTTTCCAAGAAAATAACTGAAGAACGGCAGTCGAAACGAGCCTACATATAGGCAAGTCTCTTTGGTCTTGGAAACGATAGACCAACTGAAAAATGAAGCTCTTCCCCACGCAAACATCTAATGAAACTTTCCTTACCTTTTCCCGTTTGTTACTTTGCCTAAAAGCCCCCATGCAAACAGAGTGAAATCCCTCAGTTGAGGATCGCACTAAATAGGAGGCTAAGTTGAGGAAAGAATTGATGGAAGTCGTCGTCGTCGGACGTGGTCTCAGAAATATATTTTATTATTACATTGTTACTAAGCTCCATTTGCCTGGAAGTCACCTATTCTCGCCATTACTTTGTTACTATGTCCAGAACAGTAATTCAAGTTGTTTGACATCAAATAAGTAATTTATTGGACTGAATTTTTATACAACTAGTTGTAGTTGTGTAAGGCTCCCCTCAATTAGACTTCCAAAATCCCCTATAAAGATCTTATGAACATACACGCTAGTCTTGAAAATTTTCTTGCTGCTATAAAATCAAATGCTCACTGCATGTTAACTTCAAACTTATTGGCTAACGTGATGAAGTTACATAAAAGTGAATAAGATCACGTGTTAAGATTGCACTTCGATAGTAGATTGAACGATGACAAAATGAAATTCCTCGCCAATTGAAATTACTCATTGAATAAAATTGCACGTTGATATTGAAATCTAATGCAGATTCTGTCGGGATTTGATTCGTCTCTATTGTTTGTCTATTAATTGATTTCGCATTGGATTCATGTCCGCTTAATTGGACTATTTTTTTTTTGTGGAAATTGCAAAAAAAGAAAAAATACGGCTCCTCTTTCACAATGATTCCAAGAAAGTTGAGATTTTCAAACATTTTAATCTCGAAGGTGTGAGTTTTATGATTTTTTTTTTTTTTTATAACATCAACCGAGCTTCCTGATATTCCCTAGGGGCCAAAATTTCAAAATGCGATTTGTTGTTCTTACTAGTGGGTTGCCATTCTCCAAATATGTTTCGCAGAAAACATATTTTTGATATTATATTTTCTTCATTTTCTGACGTTTATATCATTAAGGTAAACAAGTCAACGGACACACGAGTCTACTCGACATGGATTTTGGCTATATGCAGATCAACACATACCAAATGGATTGACTAGACAAACATACTTTAATGCTTTTTCTTTGCCTTCACAACAGGATCGGACAAAGACTTGACGATGGACTTGCGTGTGTTCTAAGCAAAGAAAGGCCACAGATTTATTTCTAATTGAAACTATTCAATTCAATCATGGTGTGAATCACGGGATGCTTTTCTTAGTGCATTTCCAGTTAGACATTCATAAGATTATAATAATATAAAATGAATTATGTAGCATGATTCTTAAAAGGGATAATTTCAATTGGTGCGGTAGGTCCACTCAAATTTGGCATGATCATAAAGGAAGCATAATGGATGATCCCCTTTGATCTTTTTGTCTATTTTGTTTTTGGGATGAGAAATCTCTTCCTTTATTTCTAGGCTAGAAAAAGAAGATTTGCTTTCATTCTGCTAATTAAATTAAAAAAGGATTAGCTTTTCTCAGCGGAGCCAAACTTCCATTTTGCTAAGCCAAACAAAGCGAATTTTCTTACTTTCAATCTCGATTCAAGCAAATTAGCATGATCAGTTGAGTCTTGCCTTTATTCCACTTACCACGCATGATGTACTAGTAAAAAGCCAATTGTTTGTCCTTGGTGTTAGCATAATCTGAAGTCTTTCAATTAGAATTTTATTCATAACAAAAAAAAAAAAAAAAATCAAAATCAAGCTCATCAATACTCTGCTTGAGAGACTCACTATATTAATCATATTTCTATTATTTTGTTCAGTTAGATGTTAGACGTATTGGACAACTTAATATATTCTCCACTTGTCATCATTTTGTTATCATGTTCTTGCCTAGAAGTTACCAGAGGCCTTTTTCATCAATAAATAAATACCATTCAGACTAAGCGCGAAAGAGGAGGCTAAGTTGAGGAAATAATTGGCGAAAGTTTTTGAAGACCCCGATGTGGTCTCGAAGATATATTAGATTATTGCTTGTTAGTTAGATGTTTGACGTATTGGACAACTTTTTATATTTTCCACCGGCCATTACTTCCTTATCGTCTTCCACTTGCCTGGAAGTTACCCGGGGCCCTTGCTTCATCGGGGGAAAAAAAAAACAAAAACAAAAACAAAAAAAACGAAAACAAAACAAATCAGACTGAGCACCAAAGAGGAGGCTACGTTGAGGAAATAAATGGCGAAAGTCTTCGAAGACGAGGAGGTCGTTTCGGAAATATATCATATGATTGCATGTTCTTTAGATGTTGGACGTATTGGACAACCTGACATCTGTTTCACTTTCCATTACTTTGTTATCATGTTCCATTTGCCTGGAAGTAGCCTGCGGCCTTCCTTCATAAGTTAAAAAATAAACTTAAAAAAAAACATTCAGACTCGCACCAAATAGGAGACTAAATTGAGGAAATAATTGACAAAAGTCTTCAAAGAGCAGGAGGTCGTCTCGGAAATATATTTTATTACTACATGTTGGACGTTTTGGACTGCTGCATTATATTATTGCATGTTAGTTAGATGTTGGACTTATTGGAGAACTTAATATATTATATTACATGTTAGTCAGATTTATGTTGGACGTATTGGACAAGTTAATACATGTCCCACTTGGCATTACTCTGTTGTTATGTTGCATTTGCCTGGAAGTCACCTGCGGCCTTCCTTCGTAAATTCAAAAAACTAATTGAGATTCGCACCAATTGGGCAGCTAAGGGTAATGGCGGATAAGTAGAGTCCTCGAATGTCGTTAGTTCATGAACTTATGCTCTGTGCATGATACTGGAAAAAACATGACTTTTTTTGAATGTTGATCTGCAATATGAAATTTTATAATTGCATGTCTATGCATTATGAATGGAAAATTACATTTGAACTACATCAGTATGCACATTATCACGATCTTGCCGAGATGAACTTTGAAAGAATTTAATGAATCGTTAGGCGGAGACATATAACTCTCTTACAATGTGGTGCTTACGCAATGTACAGTTCTTCCAAACCTAGCCAACCACAACTTGATTTCTCTTTTATTAAATGGTCGAATTTTAATCAAAATTGCCACTAACCTATTATAGACCAGTTGTGAGACAAGTAAGGCATAGGAGCTCGCCCCACTTTGGTGAACCAGAGGTTTTGGATGCAAGAACTTGGTTAAGCTAGCTTTGCCTAGCACCTATCACTGGTAACTTTTTTCTTTTAATAAAAATTACTTCTTCCAATATATTTTCATTTCTTTTATTTCTTAAACATGTAAATCTATATTGTCATGCATAGATACTCATACAATAAATTTGAACAATTAATGATGAATATAAAGACGGAACAGAATAAAAGCAATTTCAGCCGTATCAAACAAAATTAATACAATGCTTTGTTATTAACTCCTAAAACAGGACTTGTGAGCTATTCATGAGAAGAGACATGCACTAGTCTAATAAATGAAAATTTTTTAATCTTTGTAATGAGAAATTAATCCTAAATGCATTATGATGCAACTAACAATAGTCAAAATTAATCTCATCCTATATTGTACTGCGAAAAAGCCGACACGTATTAAAAATACTTTATCTATGTGTGTATATTAATACGAAGAGATTATCTATACATGAGAAAAAAATAAAACTAAATTTAAATGCTGGACTATAATAAGAAAGAGACGTCATCTAAACTCTGAGTCGGAAGATGGCATTGGCGAGACTGATACCTATTCGACATCTCCATTTTCATCTGTCTACGAAAAATACACATTCGGCCTATCCCCGAGCTTAAAAAGGGGACCCAAAGCATGCCTCGACAATCTTAGAGTGATTACTGAGCAAAGGGACCATGGAGGACCGACCTGGAGAGTCTCAAATGGACCAAAAGTGGGCTGGATGCCCACGGTCTGAACAATGGGCATCCGATCCATTCCCGATCATCGACACCTAATTTTGGCTAATGGATTAGTCATTCATTAAATGAGAAATTAGGGATCAGATCAGACTTTAAACAAATATATCAATGTTGCATAATTTGCATTAGCATTATTTTTATTACACTTCAGTACTAACACATATCCAGGGAATTATAGGCGACCTCAAGAAGTGACTTGGCATGAGATAGAACTTCAAAATCCAACTTGCCATGAGAGAAGTGAGCTAAAATGGGCAATCATGGTGAAGAAATGTGCTTAATTGACATTCGCAAGATTTTTGGAGCTCCAGCATAGAAATTAAGCTAGAACGTAAATTTCCAACCTTTTTAGTGCTCAAACCCGAGTTTGAGAGGCAATGTGGGCCTAGAATCAAATTGCTAACGGCCACAAGGTCAAGTTTACTTCAATGAGCCATGGAACATCCTCTCCAAGATTGTTGAAATTTTAGGGTCCAAACAGTGAGTTAAACGATAATCCCAATGTTTCGAGAAATCAGCCATAATTCCAAATTGTGAGAAATCATCCAAATTTAGATCGAGTGGATAACGTAGCATTTTGTTTCAATAGCTGTTATCGCATCAAACGCTTACCGCTTAATCCAATTGCCAACCACCCTTCTTCATCTCTCCTCACCCCATCTACGTCGTCCATTTTGAAGTCATTTTAGTCTCGTTGTTTAACCGATTGTAAGCTCCATCCCGTCCAGCCCTAATGCTAACCCATTTAGGACCTGTAGAGGCTTCATAAACCTCCTGTGGCCAGCCATAATGGAGACACAACTTATTCAGGAGCTCTCAAATTGTGAACCTCTCTAGGCTCTTCTTGGCCTTGCTCAGCGGTGTCCTCTCCTCTTGGTGTCCAACTGGTGGCTCCTCCATCCTTAGGCATTCTTCACCGGCATTCAAGTTCGGTAGCCACCACTTCTAGCTGTTTTGATCCTCTTTATATAGGCGTTCCCCCTCCAATCCAACCGTTGGAGATGCTCTGAAGAGTTAAAGAGGCGGTGGGAGTTGGCTGTAGCAAATGTCAGCGTTCAGGCTGCCCATACAGTTTGCTCCTGCCGGCAAAAGAAAGGTTTCCTGAAATTAAGTTTGTTATACTATTCCATCAAATATATAGTCTAACACACTGACCAAAAGTGCCAAAGATGTCCTCACTTGTTTTTAGTCCTTTGGCCACGGATTCCCGACTTGTTAACAACCAATTTCTTCCAATTCAACGGTCAACCTAGGATGGATTATTGAACAATGCCTTGTAGGAATTAATATTTGCACCATCAATTGCTCGTCATCACTTGTTATTAACACATGCCCTTGCTAATATTCTGTTGATGATATCGATTGTATTCTTTGCGGAACAACTTGCAATTCATTATCCAGTGGTCTTCCTGAGCATACCAGTATCCAAAGGCTTTAGGCTGATGATCACCTTATCTTGGTCCCTCCAAGTCCTTATGAACCGCTCGTCATATCTAACTTGTTCTCCTTTTGTCAAGGCCTACATCTTTGTGCATGTCCATCACTAAGCTTTACAGACACCATTGATATGATCAGTTCGTCCTAAAATTATCATCAATTTATCATGATGAACATATACAATCATGCAGTAGATATTAAACCAATGATAGTTTTGAAATCATCAAAATATCATCGGAAGTTTTCCCAACACTTATTATTGTACCCTATCGATTTTTAATGTCCGCCAAAGAATGGATGATCTTCACCTCGTTGCGCAACATTGATTGTAGTTTGTTGATCTTTGAGGTTGAGGTAGGGGTTTGCACGACATGAATTTTGAATCATCCAGTTTTTCTATCATGCCGTCAGTGTCCTACGTTTGTTGCTGTTTCTTGGGTGAACCAGGCACATAGGGAGTGTTGCATCTCGGGATTAGTGTAGGAATCGAAGTGCCACCTCAAGCTCGGAGATTCTTAATCGCCATTTGAGAAGCGGTTGGGATCCATTACGAGATTGAATGAAGTAAATCATATATAGAAAGTGCAAATTTGCAAGAAATTACAAATTTGTAAAAGAATGAGAATTTGGGAGAGAGTGATGAATGGTGAAAATGAGAGAATGGGACCCTAGTTTATGGAGAATTTGTGAAGTTTTTTTTCCCAGTGGAGGCCCACTGTTGGGCCGAAAGCAATCACTAATTAAATTTGTCAAATGGGTGGATCGGGTCATGTCGAGTCAGATTTGGGTCAAGCCGAGTCAAAAATGGTCCTATGTAAATTGATAAATTTAACCTTTTTAGCTCATTTTCATACAACACAAATATAGTGATCCATACTCAACCCATAATGTTAAAATACTTATATATTTAACTCAAATTAGGAAAATTCATACCCAAACTAAAGTGAAAGCATAGAATAAATAAACGTGAGATCAAGTGAAGGTAAGAGAGAGTGAAGAGAGAGTCGTAGGAGTAAGTTTAGTCTAAGTGAGTTGTGAACCCATTTAATATCCACATTAAACCCATTTAGGATCCATAGAGTTAGGTCTAAACCCATTTAGTGAACATAAATATAACTAACACATATAATAACTCTGTCCATCAAGTATGGTTAAGAAATTAGTTGAAGACCTATTTTGATAGATCTATCACTGACCAACAAACCCTTTTGAGAAGTAGATTGGCCACGTGTGGCCCAAAGCCCACTGAGCCCAACCAAATGCTGACTTCATTCAAAAGAACTAGGCCTAGGCCACTCTACTAGGTCCAATGTATGGCATGCGCCGAGGGTGAGCTGATATATTGAGATACCGATGACATAGTCACCAGAGCGTACAACTATTGATGCATGTTAGACAAATTGAATTATAAGTCAACATTAAAAAATGGACATTGAGGAAAAATACGGCTACCTTGCCTTTTTTTAATAGCCACAGGATGGTATATCTCGAGATACTTGTCCGTAATTATCTTAAATTTGGGTAGTTACAGTTAAAATTCTAAACACTAAGTGAGGTAACTAGCATCTGTCTTGCATTGAATTTGCGTGCAACTAAGTTATGCTAAAAGTATGTTCAGTTCCTGAAATTGTCAAAATTCAAACTTACTATGCTTTAGGCGTTTATAGAACATCCATTTGATCTCGTCCGTAGTCTTGTTCGAGGTGCTTTCATATATTTTTTAAACAGTTGAATTTTCCGTTTAATTTAATCTTTCCCTTTCTTATGACCCTCCACGTGTACTTTTTTTTTTTTTTTTTTTTTTTTTTTTTTTTGGGTCAGAATATACACATGTACTTAATTTATGACTTTATCTGCAACATCAATTTAAGGTGTAATTTCCATTATTTATCTTAACATATTCATTGCGTTTTTGGCAATTTCTCAAAGTAGGGGAAAAACAACTGATACTTCCATCTCGATCAATCAAATTATATCTTACGCAAAGCTTCCATTTGAAGCCCAAAAGTTTAGCAATCGCATTAGTTTCCAACATTGAGTATTGCTATGCGTATGCTCCTCTTCTTCTTCTTCTTCTTCTTCTATCGGAAAAGAGTCACTTTTCCTTTAGGGAGAAGCCTGACGGCAAGGCAAACAGGTCACTCTCGTATATCTCGGTTCGAAGGTGGATGGACAGAGATCCCAAACAATGGAGCAAAGCGATGAGGAGATTCTGAACACGTAATCGACTCTAAAGGTCGATCGGAATAGAAACGACCTGGGAGGGGTAGTGCCGATTCCTTATCCTCCTTGGTTCCCTTCAGCCGAGCTCTTCAATGGCCAAATCCTTTTTCAAGCGAGCGTCCAGCATCCTCTCCTTCTCGCTCTCGGCTGACTCTCTTTCCCCCCCGTGAATCTCTCTTCAGCCTATCTCTCTGCAACTTGCCTCTTCAACGGCCGCCCTCTCCGAAAACCGGCGGCGTCTCTCCTCCTACTGCTATGCGAACAGGATACCTCTTGAGGCGAGCATCCTTTCCGGCGAAGATGTTCCTCAGCGAGCCAGCTCCTATCTCATCATTTCCTCTCGGATCAGCACGCTCCCCTCGCCTCAACGATCGAATCTTTCTGTTATTTCTCTCGCATGCCAGCTAGCACGGCTCTAGATGGTGCTGGCTCGGCTCTCGTCACGGCTTGTCGCGCCTCCTTCGCTCACAGACGCACGCGCGCTTGGCCTGTCTTTCTTCCTTGCGTCACAGACGCTGTGCTCGCTGGGGAAGTTGAAGGGGAAGCGCGCGTGAGGGAAGAGGGAGGCTGAGGCTGAGGCTGGGGCTGGGCTTTCTTTTTGTTTGGTTCTATGATGGGCCAAGGAAATACAAAAGGAGATGGGCTAAAAAGGAAATGAACAGATTGGCCTAAGGAATTATAAGAAATGGGTTGGACTAATGGAGGGAGGGGAGGGGGCTTAGAAGGCTGAAAACTTTGCTAAGGGGCCGGCCCACACGACTTTATTTCGCTTTTTTTATATCTTTTTTATTTTTTGTTATTATCTTTTTAATAAATTTTCAGACTTTTGTAATATAAATGGATACCTAAAACGTTGATAAAAATTTGAGTATCAACAGAAATGACCAAAGCAGATAATATCGTGTTTACCCTCCAATGAGGCTACCTATAGTGGTGTCATAGGCCTTGGTGGCGATGCTAGGTTTCCATTATTTAATTGTTCCCACTTACCTCCATATGGGCTATTGTGCTTGTAGGTAAATCTTGCACGACTTTAAGAGTGGGAATGTTGGCTTTTATTTATGTCTCTGATTCCATATTTGCCTAAATACGACCTATAGTACTTAAAGTAAGCATGGGTGAGTTGTGACCAAAGCAAGTAATATCATGCTCAAGTCTGGATAGGGAAGCCTGGGACACTAAGGCGAAACTTCAAGAGTAAGACAGTGGTCAAGTTGAGCTCAATTCAATGAGACCACTCATTGAAGAAGAGTCGTTAAAGAGCTTACACATCTAGTATGCTGGTTTCAAGAAGGGGTTTTAACCCTTCCAATTGCCGAACTAGGTAAACTACTTAATCATCTCATCCATCATCAACAGCTTATCAAAATTCTATAGATACAAAAAGATGATTTGATCCGTAGACACCCTTATACTCACCTAGCAAGATGTGATAGTTATTTCCTTGTAATTAATCATCTTATTTCTTCCCTTGATTTTTTCCTCTTAAGCCTACAGAGCCAAACAAGCTAATTCCAAAAGTGGTTAATCTCTTAGGACTGATTCATTATTAATGATATCTCAAAATTCAATAAGGGAAAAAAAAAGATACTTGAAATTTAGACACTCCAATACTCACCCGGCTAAATATAATATTTTCATTTGCTACATATTTTGCATTCACCGATAATATGTGAAACTTGAAGTGTGAAATTGAGAAACATACGAAGAATGAATCCTCACAACCGTACTTCAAGATATGACCCACCAACCCACGCACGACATACCCGCCTGCTTGGGCTTCAAGTCCCGAACTGGATCTCTTGTTACTACAATTCGATCGCCGGCTTTGTCTTCAAGAGACTCGCATGATTCTAGCTCTAACATTTTCCTCAATGCACATCTTTTAAGCGATTTCATCACATCCTACATGGTGCTAGACAATTGGTGATTTGGAATCTCCGAAGATATTTATAGAAGAGACATCCTCTCCGTCGTCTATTGTGCATGCAACGGCGGCGTCTTTTGGTCTATCTTAATTGTGTGCTTTGTTTGGGTAATTCACTTTCGATTTTTTGTTCTGTATAACTAATGCATTTACCCATACTTCGTATAGGTTGTCTATCAAACTTTACTGAGAAATTTGTGTCTACTAAAATTTCGACGAAGATAAAATAGTAATAATGATCATCGTGAAGTTTGGTAAAGACAATGAATGAAGAAGAAAATAGAAATATCCAGGGAAAAACAATTTAAATCACGATTGAAAGTACCATGACCTAATTATCTTACATATATTATAAATATGTCTCCATCACCAAAGACATTTTGCGCAGTATATTTATTAATATTGACAACTGCAAAAATTCTCCCCACTACATGACATTGAAAAAGATCACTGATGAGCTCAATCTTTCAATGTAAAATTATCAATTCCATCCTCTTTGTGAGAGCAAGAGCAGCACCCGCGCCTATAGCCAATGTTAAAAGACCAATTGCGTTAAGGTTTCTGTTTCGCTGACTCATCAGAGGATCCAGAAATAAGTGGAGAACCATTTTTTCTATATGTGCTGGTTAACTCGGGTTCGTCATATCCTACATCTATGCCTTATTATAACACATGCAGATAATTCAATTAAATTCAATGAAAAACTTTAAAAGAGAATCGTGGATGCAATTTCATAGAATACCTTTCGATTGTGTTAATGACATAATGCTATGTACAAAGAAGGGAAATTTAACAAAAGAAAGAGGAAAGTGTAATTATCTCTATCATTTGATAATAATTTAATTTTAAAGAAAATCTGACTTAGTAATGTACTTACATTAAGAACGCGAAAAAAATTGATTTTAGAAATAATTATACATACTTCGTGGCACGGACTTTATAACCAAACTATACTGCATTGCTTTAATATAATAGAAATCCCCAAGATCTGACAACAAGAGACCCACCAAATTACAGCACTAATAAGTCACTTGATCCAAAATGACTCTTGCCGACATGTATTCCAAAATAGACCTCAAGCAGGCCCATGTTTTTCCCCGCATTCAAATTTAAATTGGTTCTTCCTAAACATACATAGTCAAGGTGAAAACGACATAAAATAGATGGACCCAATATTAATTCAAAACTAGCGCACCGCACACAAAAAGTGAATAATCAAGCCCAAGAGGTTCTCAATCAAAACCGTTTACATGACAAGCTCTGCATAATGCAGTAAATCTAACTTAACCTAACCAAAATCACTCGTCAGAGTCTTAACCACTACGATAGCAGAGCAATACATAATTCATTCACCTGATTGAAAATGGGGAGATCAAAGTCGTACTCTCATGTAGGATTACAAATTCTGCTACCATGATTCGACTTGAAAAAATCCCTTTAAAGAGTATCTGGCAGGAGCACCGGCTTGACGGATTCTCTTTTGGTGAATATCCCAATTATATACACGAGCCATCGTAAACTGCCAAATAAAGATTGACCTCTCAAGGGCTGTTTCACCCCCAAAAGGAAAAGAAAATTTCCAGGTGCCACCAACATAATTGCCGTGATATAAACTAAAGAGTATGGTCCTCCAACAAGTTTCGAATTTTTTCAATTTCACTCAAGTGCAGTATCACCACACTCCAGGTTGTCACAAATCAGCATGTCCTTGCAATTTATAGCCTCACGCCAGTTACAAAAATCACGGCGGTAGTAATTCAACAACAACAAACCTACCCAAAAATGACATAATAAACAGCTTGAAACTAAAATGGACGTCCAAGCTCCAAAAAATTCTAACTTACCTGCGTGATTGTTACTTGGTCCAGTAAGAATTGTAGATCAGCAACAAGAACTTCTAAACTTGCTTTAACGTTTTCTAGGTTCTTTTATAGAAGAGTTGTGGCCTGCAACATGAATGGATGCAACAAAGATACTTGACATCATTATTGAAGATAAAGAGACATTGCTTCAATTTGAGTACCTCTTCAAATGAATACCCCAACATAACATTTGCACCCCGTCATAAACATACTGAATCAGCGTGTTCGATGCGAGCTCGGGAATATATGCCTTCAGAGACTTCAAAATCAGTAAGCTGTGCCTGCATCCACGATAAAGAGCCATAAAAACTAGTCAGTTTGGCAACTATTATTATATTTTGCGACTTAGAAGTTTTGATGTCTTAGGTTTTAAAGCCCGATACAGTAATCCCACCCCATTTTGCTTTCTAATAGGACCTTCATACATGAAAGCATAATATTACTGGTGATATTCAGGTGTCCAAATCTAAAACCACTTGAGATTAACATGGGTTCTTCAAAGCACTAATCAAGATTCTTAGGAACATTGCTTCTAGAAGTGCATTGGCGAAGGAAAAGAATATTCCATATTTAGTCAAGTGCACCAAAAGTAGTTCCTAGTATGGCAAGAATAAGACTACCGTATCCTCCACTTGCTTTGTTAAGATAAAAAGGATGATTAGCTAAGAGATCATCGAGGAGCAAGAAGATATTTGAACAAGCAAAGTTTCTAGCATAAGATATGAGAATATTTTAGTTCACATCACATATGTCAAGGATTCCAGATTAAAAAGTGAAACTGTCAAGTGAAAAACTGGTGGTTTAATGACCGCATAAAGAACTTCAGGCGATAAAATGAGAAAGAACTCTATATTGGATAAATATGATCTGTTTATGAGTAACAAGTTTACTTCGTAAAAAAGCCTCAACAGCCAATAGCATGAGTTCGACAAATATCCAATAAGTATACTCAGTTACAACACATGCACCGAGAAGCATTCAGCTTGAATTTCAATCTTAAATTCCAGTTTTGAGGCTACGGTTCAATCTTTCAGTAATATAAACACATGCTCGTTGCACACATATAATGGCATGCTTGGTCGGAGGACACTTTGCTATAGCACCTCTAAACATTCCTCTTGGGTCAAAAAAAATTTGGGATCCAACAATTGAGCTATCCAAGTACAAACTTGCAGGTTGGAAAGGTGAATGTCGAAAAATGGGAGTTTTCCAATCAGCCGGTTTGCTTCAGTCATTATGCAGGTTCCTAGTTTAGTATCAAATAAACTAGATCGATCAATTCAAATCCTAGATTTTTGCATTGAGAGAGATAGCACACCTTATTTATGCAACATCGCCCCGCTAGAGGGGGGGTGGGGTTGGGGTTAAAGGTTGTAACCTATTTGAGGGAGAAAACCTTAGTGTAGAGACAGATGGAGGCAGGACAGATGAAGGGAGGACATAGTACTTCTTGCATGCTCTGTGTTTTGGCAGAGAGGCTGAAATGCCCGGCTACCTCATAATTGGTTTTTTTGAAGGACTGGTGTGAGATAAATCTAGCAGATTCTTGTTCACTATAGAGATATGCAAATGACAGCACACGAGCAGGAAACTTTGTTGATGGTAGAAAGTATTGGGATGTACAATTCACCACTTGCATAGAGACTGGTGACTAGACGAGAACAAGATTGTCAAACTACAATTCTTGCACACTAGTTCGCTAGTATGAAAGAGATGGGGAAGGACTCTATCCAAAGGAGGTAAGGGATATTAGCTGCTTACAAGATGAAACCACGTGGAAACATATGGCACCACTAGCGATTGCCTTGGGAGTGATTTAAAATAGCTAATATACAAAAAAAAAAAAAAAAAAAAAAAAAAAAAAAAAAAAAAAAAAAAAAAGAAGGATGCAGACAAATCAATACTAGCTATAGCAAAGTCAATGAGAATCATTAGGTCACCCACTTATTATGTTGCCGTTGGACTAAATCTCCTCAAGACATGGATCTGTCAAAGGGCCGCAAATAAGATGGTGACCATGGAATTGAACAATACCCAATCCAAATCTTGACTATAGTTTACACAGTCAGAAGAAAAAGTGGCACGAGACAACAAACCTCACCAAAAATCTTCTTGGCCTGCAGAGAAGCAACTATGTCTAACCACTTCTCAAAATCAATTATTTTTGCCTGGCATTTGATATAGACATGGAGTTAATAACAAATTTAGACGTGAGATTGCACAATGAAATTCAATCAACATCGTCGTAGTTGAAAAGAAGCCTCTTACAACTTGCTCAGAAGTTCCAATGTACTTATCCAACAGCTCAGCCCTTTCACTGATATGGATTGAAGAGAACAAGCTGCTATTGCTGCACCAACAATGAAATAGGCTAGTGAATCAACCTAGAAGGGGGTGAATAGGTTATTGCGGAATTCTTTTGGAATCTTTTGCGGTAGAATACGTTAATATCAAAGATATATCAATAACAAATAAAGCACGTATTCATAAAGTAAATAGAGTAGGGTAAAAGAGAATTGACACAAGGATTATAGTGGTTTGGCTTATTCTAAGCCTACGTCCACTCTCCACGCTGGCAGCCAACTGGCTGTAATCACTATGTAGCAATTGAGAGTCATTACAGTTCACGAACTAGACTTCTTCAATAGACAGTCTCTCCTACAGCTTCTTGTTGTTTTCGCACTATATGTAACTCTCTTTGATACACAATTTGAACATGAAAGATTTTAGAAATCAAGTGATTTCAGAGATTCTAACATCGAGATTTTTCTACCCAGTCTCTCCTTATTTCCGAGCAACACCGATCCACCTTAAATAGCCTCCGTGCCTCCATACCCGTTGGCACTTTCCAAAAATTCATCCAATCAACCCATTGGACTGAATCAATTTAAGTGATCTCCTTGTCGCCAAAAATGTAAGTAGACAGCAGCTCGTCAATCCTATTCGCCCATACAATCAGGATCTTGAGTTCCCAAAATTAGATTCTTCCAAAAATAAACTTGATCTTCAACGGATAAAATCCGAAGAATAAATCTTCCAAGCTCACGATCACAGCCAGAGATATTCCACGGTTAAGATTAGGAAATATAGAATCCAATATCTTACTTTCCTTAACCATAAAAATAACTTGTGACCAGCCTGTCAAAATCGCGAACTGTCTTTAGACTTAGATTTGGGTCTTGAAGGTCTTCAGACTGAGATTTGGGTCTTGAAGGTCGTTAGACTGAAACTGATTCTTGACTGTCTTCAGACGGAAAAACTTTAGACCGAACTTTTGGGTCTGATTGTCTTCAGACGGAAAACCTTTAGACTTTGAAATCTTCAGACGTAACTGACTGGGTCTTGGAATCTTCAAACCGTACTGTAGAGGCTGTTTTGTCAACTTCAAAACTTCAAGGGATTTTTCTTCAACAATCTCCCCCTTTTTGATGGTGACAAAACCCTCGACAGATTTGCGAATTAAAAACCTGCAAGAAAAACTCATATGTACTTTGAGGATTATTTCTACAAAACAGAGTGTTAGTCCAATAACAATTATCCTCACAAATATAATGATCCTGCAATGCAAATTCATAAGTCTAGATCCAAACATCAAATCAGCATAGAGTCATAGAAGTTCAAATAAACAATCCATCCAAAATCCAAAATGAAAACAGTCTAAACAATCAAATAAAATAAACTTCAAAGAAAAACTCTCAAAGCTTCAAATCAAAAAAAAAAAAAAAAAAAAAAAAAAAAACTTCTCAAAGCTTCAAAAAGCTTCAAATCTTCAAATCTGCAATCAAATCTACAACTCTCCCCCTTTTTGTCCCATCAAAGAGGTAGAGTGAATGTGGGAAGGTTTTGAAAAGATTTAAGGACCTGTAGGGAAATGAACAAGTTGAAACTTGCTGAGCTCCTAAACTGACTTCTCGAGTTTGGCAAGATTTTCCTTCACTGAAGCTAACTCTGCACTGGTCTGATTCGATTCCATTTGAACTCTCAGTGCGTTGATCTGGTCTTGCCTGTTCACTGAAGTACTCAGCAGCGCCTTTTTCAAATCCCTCAGCTCGAACTCCATCCCAAAACCTGCTTTTTCAGGTCCAACATGATCTCCAACAACTGTGTAAAGGCTGTCGAATTAGCTTTACTTCCACTTGGACCAGCAGATTGAGTTTGGAAACTAGGAGCTTCCCTCTCAGCCCTTTCCTTCTCGATAGGTGAGGATTCTTCATGTTCTTGGGAAATGAGATGCATAGACCTCCTCGGGGTCGCACCGAGACCTACTCACATCACTAAAGTGTAGTGGCGATATAGTCCCCTGTTTTGCAGCAACTCCCCCTGTGTTGATGCCAGTGGGTGGAGTAGAATATTCATCGCCAACATCCATATCAGCACTAGGATGTTTCTCGGTCTCTTCCCTAGCAAATGATGGCTCTAATCCCGCAGCCATATCCTCCCGCAACCGCTTTCTTCCTCATCCTTCTTCATTCTTTCTTCTTCTTCTCTTCTCAATTCTTCCTCTTCTTCTTTCCTTCTTGCTTCTTCTTCTTCACTTTCCTCTGTGTCTCTCTTCTTCTTCCTCTCGTTCCTCTTCTCTTCTTCTCTCCTCCTCTTCTCTTCTTTTTCTTTTTCCTCTCTTCTCTTCCTTTCCTCTTCTCTTTTCCTCTGTTTTTCTTCCTCTTTCCTCTTTTTCTCGGCTTCCTTCTCCTCTGCTTCTCTTCTTGCTCTCTCTTCAGCCTCTGTTCTCAAAATAACAAGGCTCCTCAACCTAGAGAGAGTGAACATAGTCATGGCATCTTCTTCATCCTCCTCATCTTGCAGGATGATTTTCCGTCGCTTCTTTTCAGCCATGGGCTCTTTGCCCTTTCTTTTTGAAGAAGCAGTGGGGATCTCATTTGAAGGTGTTTCCCTCTTCAACCTTTCCAGTGCGACAGTCAACTCTGGAAATTTCATCTTCATCACCATCTTTCCACCAACAAGCATCAAATTCAACTTGGTCAGGCATAAGGATGCAGCGACTTGAATATCGAAATGCCTAAACAGCTTGGTGATGATTGATGAATAAGACAATTGACCCTTATCCTTAACCACAGTTCTATACATATGGAAAAGAATGACATGTGGGAGAGAGAAGGGTCTGCCTTGGTTGATGGCAAACATTAGCTTTGCTTCTGTTTTGGAAACGTTGGTCTTCGAAGTTGTCTTTGGCCGGATGCAGTTGATGACTATTTTGTGCAACAATACATTTGTGGCATTCATCCTAGTATATGATATCTTGCCTTCAACTGTTCTGTCACGCACAATTTCTAAAGTTACATAGGCTGTTGAGACTTTGATTGGTTGGAAACTCCTTCTCTCCACACCAATAATGTCAGCTAGCAAGTCAACATCAACTATATAGTCCTTGTCCATAAAGGAAAAGGACAACCGATTTGCATCCAAAAAAGACAAGTTCGAGTAAAAGTAAGCCATGAGTTCAGAGTGGACCTCAGTCATATCCGTGCAGAATCTCTCCAGCTGCAACCTAGTAAACTTCCCTCTTAAGTTAATCTTCAACGAATCTAGGAAGTCAAAATCCACACTCCTCGGATTGACCACACCTCTCTTTAACAGCTTCACATATACTCGCTCATGCTCCTTCGACCGAAACAGACTTCCCGAAGGACAAACAGAATTTGCAGCCACACCAAATCACGGCTCAAAGTGAGAGAAAAGTCTCTCATCATCATCTAGGGTCTCAGCAAGAGTATTCTCAAGTGAATTACTTGAAATATTCTCCAGCGCCCTTTGTGCAGTTCTTTTCACAACAACATTCAGCCTCTCCATCTCCATCAAAAACAAATACTCGCTCTTAAACCCTCTCTCCTTCAAATATTCCTCAATCGTCTTAAGGCTTACCCTTCCATCCTTAAGCCTTTTATAAAGATCGTAAGCAACATTCGATTTGAGTGTTCTTACCGGTTCTGCTTCTGTAACCACTTCGTCAAAGTGCTGACTCTCTGCTTCTCGTTGAGGAGAATCTTCTTCCGTGAGGTCCACCCTTGTAGGACCCTTTGGTTGTCTTTGTGGTCTCCTGCTGGCGATCCTAGAAGACTTGTGAGACGACATTCTTGGAGAGCAAGCAAAGATTCAACTTGATCGTGAAGAAAAATGGAATCTTTGTGACAAGAAAGGGATGAAACAGGAACGGCAAATGGAACCTTTTTAGGGTTTTGAAAGCAAAAGAGTATGAGGATGAATTGCAAAAGAGTAGTTGCGAGTGAAAAGTGACGATTTGAGAGTATAAATAGTGAGAGAGAATAACATGGGAATATGAATCGTCACCAAAAAGTAAAGGTAAAAACTGCCAAAAATAAACCGTAATTTCGAAAAAGAAAACTGCCTTTTTGAAAATATAAACTGCCATAATTACGTGTCAGAAAATGAGTAAGAAGAGATTTTGAAATATCGAAAAGTAATTACCAAAAATAAAATAAAGTAGAGAATACGAGGAAATTAAAATACGTAAAGAGACTAAAAATACAGAGTCTGATAGTTGTTCAAACTTTACCTCTGAGTCTGAACCCTTTTCAGACTTTACCTTTGCGTCTGAGCACCATCAGACTTTACGTAGAGTCTGAAACACTTTCAGACCTTGCTCTGAGTCTGAACCGCCTTCAGACCTAGTGTTGAGTTTGAACCGCCTTCAGACCTAGCAATGAGTCTGAACTGCCTTCAGACTTTAATTTTGAGTTTGATCATCTTCAAATTTCACGATACTCAGTCTTGAGCATATTGATTCAAAGTGAGCCTTTTCTAGGGGCTTTGTGAATATATCTGCCAATTGATTCTTTGAATCTACATGTTGAATCACAACTTCACCATTTTGAACATGGTCTCGAATGAAATGATGCTTGATTTCAATGTGCTTTGCTCTTGAATGAAGTATTGGATTCTTTGTGAGGTTGATTGCGCTTGTGTTGTCACATTTGATTTCCGCATTTGATTCATCAACTCCAAAGTCTCTCAATTGTTGTTGCATCCATAGGATTTGAGAGCAGCAACTTCCAAGAGCTATGTACTCTGCTTCAGCGGTTGAAAGAGCCACGGTACCCTATTTTCTTGAGAACCAAGAGACCATCCTGTTTCCCAATAGTTGACATGTACCTGTAGTGTTTTTCTTACCTGTAGTGTTTTTTCTATCCACTCTACAACCAGCAAGGTCAGCATCAGAATATCCAAGGAGAGTAAAATCTCCTTGTTTGGAATACCACAAACCTAGCTTAGATGTAGTTGCAACATATTTGATAACACGTTTAACAGCAGTCATATGAGATTCTTTAGGATTAGATTGAAATCTAACACATATGCAAACACTAAATAGAATATCAGGTCTAGATGCTGTAAGGTAAAGAAGTGACCTGATTATACTTCTGTATAGTTTTTGGTCTACACTCTTTCCTTCTTCATCTTTATCCAGCTTTGATGAGCTTGACATAGGAGTTTCTGTTTTCTTGCAATTCTCCATTCCAAACTTCTTGAGAAGGTCTTTTGCATACTTCTCCTGGTGAATAAAAGTTCCTTCACTTGATTGTTTGACTTGAAGTCTCAAAAAGAAGTTCAATTCTCCCATCATACTCATCTCAAATTCATTCTGCATACATTTTGAAAAATTCTTGCAAAGCTTTTCATTAGAAGAACCAAATATGATATCATCAACATAAATTTAAACAAGTATGAAATCCTTCCCTTCTCTTTTGATAAATAAAGTAGTATCTACTTTACCTTTAAAGAAATCATTTTGAAGTAAGAAATTACTTAGCATTTCATACCATGCTCGGGGTGCTTGTTTTAAGCCATATAAGGCTTTCTTCAGCTTGAAAACAAAGTTTGGTCTTTTAGGATCTTCAAATCTTGGTGGTTGTTCCACATAGACTTCTTCTTGGATAATTCCATTTAGGAAAGCACTTTTCATGTCCATTTGGAATAACCTGAAATTTTTAAAGCAAGCAAGAGCAAGAAGTAATCTTATAGCTTCTAACCTTGCCACCGGAGCATAGGTTTCGTCATAGTCGATGCCTTCTTCTTGTGTGTAGCCTTTTGCCACAAGTCTTGCTTTGTTCCTTACCACTTTTCCTTGTTGATCAAGCTTGTTCTTGAAAACCCATTTGATACCAATAATTGATTTACCTTTTGGTTTAGGAACTAGCTCCCAAACATTGTTGATTTTGAATTGTTTCAATTCTTCTTGCATTGCTTCAATCCAGCTTTCATCTTTCAAAGCATCTTCTATGTTTTTCAGTTCGATCTCAGAAATGAGTGCAAGAGCACTAGAAGCTTCACGCCTTTTAGATCTTGTACGAACCACTTCATCAATATTGCCAATGATGAGGTCTGGAGGGTGACTTGATTTGTGCTTCCAATTTGTAGTTGGTTTGTCAATTTGATGAATCTCTTCTTCAGCTAGAACTACTGAATTGGTTTGTGGCTGAGTGTCTGCGGCTTTATTTTCTTCAAGAGAGTTTGTAGACACTTGGCCAGACTCAAAATCTTCAGGTTGAGTCTGATTTTGTACTGAGTCTTCAAACTTCACATTCATGGATTCTTCCACAGTCCGAGTTCATTTGTTGAAGACTCTAAAGGCTTTGCTTGTCATAAAGTAACCAAGGAAGATTCCTTCATCTGATTTTTCTTCAAACTTACTAATTCGATCACTGGAATTCTTTAAGATAAAACATTTACAACCAAATACATGAAAATATGAAACAATTGGTTTCTTACCTTTGAGCAGTTCATAGGGTGTCTTTTCTAATATAGGTCTTAGAAAGATTCTATTTATAATATAGCAAGTAGTAGAAGTAGCTTCAGCCCAAAAATGCGGCGAAATATTACTTTCAATCAAAAGAGTTCTTGCCATTTCTTGCAAAGAACAATTTTTCCTTTCTACAACTCCATTTTGTTATGGAGTGTATGGGGATGAAAAATTATGTTGAATACCATAGTCATCACAATGTTTAGCAAAATCATGATTCTCAAATTCTCCACTATAGTCAGTTCTAATACTTGAAATTGCATAACCTTTCTCAATTTGGATTTTCTTTGCAAACTTAGTAAAATAAGATAATGCATCAGATTTATTTACGAGAAAGAATACCCAAGTAAAACGAGAATAATCATCTACTATAACCAAACAATATCTTTTACCTCCAATACTTTGAATTCTTGTTGGCCCGAACAAATCCATGTGTAATAGCTGCAAAACACGATTAGTGGATACCTGATTTATAGATTTATAGGAATTTCTAACCTGTTTTCCAAGTACACAAGGAGTGCATAATTCATGCTTTTGATACTTGAGGTTAGGAAGTCTTCTAACAAGCTTTTTGGATGACACTTTTGCGATTTGCTTCAGGTTGACATGTTCAAGCTTCCTATGCCAGAGAATGACTTCATCTTGAATCGATATCAAGCATTGTGGACTGTCAAACCTTACATCTAGCAAATAAATATTTCCATGTCTTCGTCCAGTAAAGAATTGTGAGAGATCTTTGCTTGTTCCAGAACATGTATCTTCTTGAAAGTTGATTTTGTATCCAGAATCGCATAGTTGACTAATACTCAATAGATTGTAGTTCAATCCTTCAACAAGAGAGACATTGTTGATTGTGAGATTTCCAATCTTCACAGTTCTTTGACCAACAATTTTTCCCTTGTTGTTACCACCAAAAGAAACATTTCCTTCTTTTACATAAGAGAGTTTTGTAAAATAATTTGAGTCTCCCCGTCATGTGTCTTGAACATCCACTATCCAAATACCATTTGATTTTATTCTTGAAGGTGACCTGCATTTAAAAAAAAGACTCATGTCTTCTTTGGTACCCAAATTTTCTTAGGTCCATCATTGTTAGTAGCATAAACAGTCTTTGCCCAGCTCTTCTTAACAGGTCTCCAAACTTTGGGACATTCCTTTTCAAAATGTTCTACACTTTTACATTTTGAACATGTAAGAGCATTTCTACCAACAGGCTTTACAAAAACCTTTTGGAAATGATTTTTATAAAAAGTTTTTGTTGGCCTACTCCTAATTCTTTCCTTTACCTTTGGAAAATCAATCAAATGAACGGTTTCATGTGTCATTCCTAGACCAGATTTATTAAAGTAAGGTCTTTTAACTTTCAACAAATCTTCATTCAAACAACTATTTTGTTTTGAAAGTTTATTCTCATTTTCTTTTGAAATAGCAAGAGACTTGTCTAGACTTTCAACTTTTTCAATTAAAATCTTTTCTTGTTGTTTCAGTTTAGAATTCTCCCTTTTCGGCCCGAAATCCTTTTAAGAGAGCCTTTAAGGCGAGACAAAGTTCATCAATGTATTTTGATACTTTGGTAGGAATTTTTAAATTTCTAACCTTGATACCGTTGTTTGAGTTTGAGTTTGAGTCTGAGTCTGAGTCTGAGTCTGAGTCTGAGTTTGCCATAAGACATATGTTTGCATACTCTTCATCACTCTCCTCACATTCAGTGTCACTCCATGTTTTAGCTTTGAGTGCTTTCTTGAACTTTTCAGGTTTCCCTTTCTTTTTCTTCAATAAGGGACAATTGGGTCTAATGTGTCCCTTTTTCTTACATTCAAAGCAAACAACTTCTTTGCTGGTATCTTCTTCTTCATTTGATCTCTTTTGAAATCTTTGATTGTTTTGTCTCTTTCCATTGAACCTTCTGCCTGTTCTATTTAACCTTCTAAATTTTCTAATTAGAAGTGCCAATTCTTCATCATCCAAGTCTTCTTCTGAATCTGTAACATCAGAATCATAATTAGATTTTAAAGCAATTGACTTCTTACCTTTTGTGTCAAATTCCTCATTGAATTGCTCGACTTCATAAGATTGAAGTGTGCCGACCAATTCATCTACTGAAAGAGGCATGATCCTTTGTGTTTCTCTTATAGATGTCTTAACGTGATTCCAATCTTTGAAGAGTCCTCTCAACAGTTTATTGACATTCATAGGTCCTAAGATTGGCTGTCCCTAGTATGCCAAGCCATTTACAATTCTGTAAATCAACTGAATATATCCGAGATGGGTTCTGCTGGCTTCATTTTGAAGGCTTCATATTGTCCGAGAAGGATGTTGATCTTGGTTTCATTGACTCGATCTGTTCCTTCATAGGTGACATGCAATCTGTCCCAAACTTCTTTGGCTGTTTCACAATATGAAATTCTATTATACTCAGTAGGAGATAAAGCATAATAGAGAGAATAAATAGCCTTAGCATCAAGGGCTTGTCTTTTTGGAATATTAGTTCGAGACATTCCCACTCCTTCAAGTAATTCTTTCCCTGTAATTGATGCAACTTTAGGAGCAATTCCATTTTCCACAACATCCCATTCCAGAGGATCTTTGGATCTTAGGAATGCCTTCATCTCGTTTTTCCATACGTTGTACTCCTTGCCATCGAAGTAGGGAGGTCTGGTATTGCTTTGCCCTTCAATTAAACCTGGAGCCAAAACACTAGCCATAGATCTTTTGTTTTAGAAATAATAACACTTCTAATAAATAAGCAGCCAAGCTCCGATACCAATTGAAATAGGCTAGTGAATCAACCTAGAGGGGGGTGAATAGGTTATTGCGGAATTCTTTTGAAATCTTTTGCGGTAGAATACGTTAATATCAAAGATATATCAATAACAAATAAAGCACGTATTCATAAAGTAAATAGAGTAGGGGAAAAGAGAATTGACACAAGGATTATAGTGGTTCAGCTTATTCCAAGCCTACGTCCACTCTCCACGCTGGCAACCAACTAGCTGTAATCACTATGTAGCAATTGAGAGCTGTTACAGTTCACGAACTAGACTTCTTCAATAGACAGTCTCTCCTACAGCTTCTTGCTGTTTTCGCACTATATGTAACTCTCTTTGATACACAATTTGAACATGAAAGATTTTAGAGATCAAGTGATTTCAGAGATTCTAACATCGAGATTTTTCTACCCAGTCTCTCCTTATTTCCGAGCAACATCGATCCACCTTAAATAGCCTCCGTGCCTCCATACCTGTTGGCACTTTCCAAAAATTCAACCAATCAACCCGTTGGACTGAATCAATTTAAGTGATCTCCTTGTCGCCGAAAATGTAAGTAGATAGCAGCTCGTCAATCTTGTTCGCCCATACAATCAGAATCTTGAGTTCCCAAAATTATATTCTTCCAAAAATAAGCTTGATCTTCAACGGATAAAATCCAAAGAATAAATCTTCCAAGCTCACGATCACAGCCAGAGATATTCCATGGTTAAGATTAGGAAATATATAATCCAATATCTTACTTTCCTTAACCATAAAAATAACTTGTGGCCAGCCTGTCAAAATCGCGAACTGTCTTCAGACTTAGATTTGGGTCTTGAAGGTCTTCAGACTGAGATTTGGGTCTTGAAGGTCGTCAGACTGAAACTAAGTCTTGACTATCTTCAGACAGAAAAACTTCAGACCGAACTTTTGGGTCCGACTGTCTTCAGACGGAAAACCTTTAGACTTTGAAATCTTCAGACGTAACTGACTGGGTCTTGGAATCTTCAGACCGTACTGTAAAGGCTGTTTTGTCAACTTCAAAACTCTAAGGGATTTTTCTTCAACAAACAATGCATGTCTTCCCAAGGGCCATACGTCCATGTAAAAGACCATTTGACCATGGTCTTACAGGAGCTTGCACAAAAACACTTCATCAGCAAATGTAAGAATGATAGATATAAAGATAAAATAATTTTATTTAAGAAGTTAACATTAACCACATTATTAGCATAGAGAGAGAGAGAGAGAGAGAGAGAGAGAGAGAGAGAGCTCAAACTGTGACATCCAGAATTTTCAGTAATATTTTCTATTAAATTGAACGGGCATTTCATTGACGCGACTATAGGGTTGTTCTCAGAGCTGATCACTCTTGAGATAACTAGACTGGCTGGGTAAGCCATTAAATACTTTTAAGGCAATAGACTTGAGAATTCGACCAGGAATCGGCTTCTCGACCGTGTTCATCTTTAGAGGTCATTACAGCATAGTTAAAAATCGAATTGAGATCAAAAATAGGTTGGTTCGACTGAGATGTATGGCCGATCGTGGGTGACTCCACTAAATTGGAAAATTCTCGTCGACCGACACTAATTTGATTTTTTTATCGTTTTGTTACCCTGTGTTTGTAATTGAGCCCTCGAGATTTTCACGACAATCGAGAGTCGCCAATGTGTCGAGTGGGTTCATTGTGGCTAGAAGAAAATCGACCACGAGTCAATTGCCTTGAAAAGTTCTGAAAACTACCCGGTAGTTTAGGTTACGCTGAAAGCGCGTCGGAATGAAATTAACCGCCAATTTGAGCTAGATTTCAGAAATTGAAGGTTCTGTGATGTCACGAGCTATTTTGGAAACATCAGCTCAGTCTCAGAAGATTTTTCAGAGGTCCAGAAATGTTTACGGAAAACTAGGTCGGACAATTCGGAAAATGAACGGAAACTCAGATTGGCCATTTTGAAGAGACTGTTGACATCTGGGGTATGTGATTCGGCGAATGAAAGTTGTTTGGGCTTTTTTTGACTTCAATTTGGACCCCGACGGAATTTATTTGTTCGGAAAATCGGATACCGAAAAAAAAAGAAATGAAATTCGGACCAAGGGAAGGGAGGCTTGCATTTTGGCATCATTTTGGTTTAAATTGTGGAATTCCAAGCAAGAAAGTAATAGGGGACAATGTGATAAAATTGTAGACCAAGAGGGGGACCAAGCCTTAAATAATCAAGATATTTTTCTTGACTTTTGCTCTCTCCCTTTCAATTTCCACGGTGCTACTTCCTCCACGCCGCGAAGACCGCATCCTCGGTTCCTTTTCATTTGGCCTTCGAGATTGAAGAAAAGGGCGTCCTCTTGAAGTTACAAAAAGACCACAAAAAGAAAAGAAAGAAAACCCCAGCTCAAGTCTTGATTTCCCCCACCAATTCTCTCTCTTTTCACTTGGCCAGCTCCACCGAAGGATTTCCCTTCCACGCATCTGTAGCCCCACCGAAATTTCTTTCCCTCTCTCTGCCCACGCCTTGGCCTCCTTCGACCAACATACTTGAGTTGGAGATTGAAGGGAAGCCGCACGTTCCACCAAGAGTTGTCGGCCACCCATGCGTCCAAGAAGCTACCCCAAAGTCAGCTTCTCTTGTTTTTGTTGACCCCACGGCGCCAACGAGGAGGCTCAACAACCGTCTTCTTCTCTACACGCGTCCACCCACGTTGAAGACCGGAGAGAAGCTGCACGAGTCCACCGGTCGGCCATCCACCGAAAGCCAATCGTGTCCACTCTCTCGCCGTCAGTGAATTCGTGGACGTAAGCTAGCTACCGGTGTAATCTTCTTCGGCCAAATTGAAGACCCAGCGACACCAACGAGCTTGTCGGTAGCATCTTTAGCTACGGCGCACGAAGCCCTATGAGCACCAGCCCACCGATCCTTTAGCAAGTTTCATGCACTCCAGTCCACCTTCACCTCAGTTGGATTTGGCCCAAATTCCAGCAAATCAATTGAAGTCCAGCCCACAACTTAAAACCCAGTTCAGCTTTATTTCAAGCCCAAGATTAATTCTCGGTTGGGCTGAGAATTTTAGGCCAAGGTTGAGGCCCGGTCCAAGCCCGTGAGTGTCGTCGCAAGCCCGGTTTCGGGCCGCCGTTGCGTTGTCGTCGAGGTGTCCCGGTCGTCGAGTTGTGCAAGTGAGTTTTACTCACTAATGCTTTATTAGTGATCTAATTATGCCTAAGGGTTAATTAGATTTATTTAATTGCAATTAGGTGGTTAGATTAAATTACAATAATTAAATTAGAGACTTGTTAGTGCTTATTAATTAAATTGATTGTGCATTTAATTAGTAGACATGTCCTAGTAATTATTGGATACTTCTTGGGATTTTTCCGTCCCTTATCGGGTGTCAATTTAATAATTCGGGCCTAAAATGAATTTTTAGGAATTAATTTTATTTTCGAAATTAATTTAATTATTTATTTATTTCCTGAAATTTCAATAAGGTTGGCCGGGGACCGAAATTTTATGTTGATGATGGTGACGCAGACCGTTTATTTAATTGAGCTTTATATTGTGCTAATTTGAATTTATTGCATTTATCTATTTATTTAATTTTCAAAATTAATTATTTAATTATTTATTTTCCGAAAATTCACCCGGGATGGCCGGTGACCGGAATTTCGTGCTGATTGTTGTGGTGTAGTCTGTATATTTATTTGAGCTCTACATTGTGTGAAATTGAATCGATTATGCAAATTAGGGATTTGTCCCAAATTGAAAGAATTTGAGTGATGGGTTGGTTGATGGCCGAGTATGACTACTTAGCACTGATAAGCTGTAAAGCAGAGAGAACTGTGAAAGGGAATTGGGGAAATTCTCGGTCGAAACCAATCAGAAATGATGTAATGAGACATACGTGGTTCGGTGATTAAAGGATATCACTGGTGAAAACGGCGCCTTAAAGAACGCACGAGTGCTGTCTATTACATGCAGCAGTATGGACATACGTGGTTCGGTGATGGAGGATATCACTGGTGAAAACGGTGCCTTAAAGAACGCACGAGTGCTGTCCATTATACGCGTCACCTTGGCTAAAACAGTGCCCGAGAGCATTAATGAGGCTTTGTGACTAAGTGTACTGCTGGCAGTGTGATGATGGGAAGTGAAGTGACCCAGAGATGGTCTGACTAACTTGTGAATCGACTAGGTCGATTGATCAATGAGTTGATCTAGTGGTTGTGAGTAGATTGATTGTTCTAATGCAATATATGTGCATAACCTTAAATGCAGGTTGGAAACTGATGCCAAGGTAAGTCATCTAATTCGTCTTTGTGCTAGGTAACCTGATGGTGTATTGGTTCCCTAATCGAGTCTTAGGGGTAGAACTCGGCGAGACATAGTCTCATTGGTTCTTTGTAAAAACCAATTTCAGGCCCTTAGGTGGAAGATCTTCAAGAGGAGGATTCCAGGAAAAGCCTAGCAAGGAAATCAGAGGAGGGTGAAGAGGATGATTTTGAGTACGACCTGCAGAAGGATTTAGACCTCCCTCATTTTGAAAATCTTGTGAATATATGTAGATATGTTAAATCTTACCTTGGAGAACAAGATCTTGTGAAGTTCAATGAAAGTCTGTTATGCTATGTATAAAAGTGTGGTTATGAGTTTTCAATATGAAAATGTGGCCTTGCTTTTCTATCCCATTGTTTTATTGTCTGGGGATTTATAACTATTTCCACATGTGCTTAATTAATGAATGGGTCGGCGATACTTAGTCCTGGGATATCGCATTCTAAAATCGACCAAGATGAAGGATGTGTACGTGCCTGAGGATCAGGGCGTGATATCCCCTTTTTGTGGTATCAGATCAATGGTTAGAAATTGGAGTGATAAGGAGCGTTGACCATGGGATAGTTGGTAGGAAAGGCCTTTAAATTCACAGCTGATGCATGTTTGTGGTAGCTAAGTGCTAGAATTGCTTGTTGTTTGAGTCACTCAATTTCTAATTCATTGTGAATTGGGAGTAGGTCAGTTATAAGCTGAGCCATGAGTGACCAGGAGCCGAGAACTCCTGTGAAGAGGACCAGTAGGGCTGTTATTCAGGGTAGAGCTCCGACTCGTGTCGGGACTCGAGGCAGACGTGGTCGAGCGCCAGCACAGGCTAGCGCGAGTGGAGTGAATCCACCTGTCGTAGATGTCGGTGTAGCAGCCCTTAATGATCCCAGAGTGGATGGGATCTTGTGTGTCTTGGAAGTTATGGGTGCCAGAATGGATCAGCATGTTCAGGATCGAGCCGCTACAGTTCAAGATACTGCTTAGGCCGCCGCTACTGTCGCAGTTACCGCCGCTGCTCAGGCCGCACCTGCTGTTGCCGCACCTGCCGAGGTTGCACCTGCCATAGTTCCACCTGCAGTGAACGTTGAAGGTCAGCCAAGGATAGTGGTCGCAGAAAGACCAATAGGTAAGTTAGTGGGACACTTTCGAAGGCTCGATCCACCAAGGTTTAGGGGTACTGGAGACCCTGAGGCTGCATCACAGTGGGTACAAGATATGGAGAAAGCATTCGCAGTCTTGATGTGTAATGAAGAAGAGAAGGTGATACTAGCTGTGTATCAACTTCAAGATAATGCCAACATTTGGTGGAAGGCCACAAAGGACACTATATTCTCGGAAGGAGTACCAAGGGTGTGGGACACCTTCCTCAGAGCTTTTAATGACCAATATTTTTCGAGTACTGCCCGAGAGTTGAAGATGGAGGAGTTCCAACGCCTTCGTCAAGGATCGATGACTATCGATCAGTATGGGGTTAAGTTCGCTGAACTATCTCAGTATGCCCCAAGATTGATCGAGGATCCCGAGGAGAAAGCTCGAAGATTTAGGAATGGTCTTCGTACGGGCGAAGCAACCTCTACTGCCATTAGATTTGGCAGATTATTGTGAAGTCTACCGTTGGGCTCAGATGATAGAGAGAGGCATAGCGGAGCAAGCAGCCTCAGCTGGATCGAGGTTCAACCTACATAGAGAAAATATTCATCAAGGGAAAAGACCCATGCCTGGGGGTAAGTCCCGTGCTCCGCCTTTCAAGAGAAGTGGATTTAATAGGCAGATGCCTAACAGTATGGGTGTGTGTTGCTTGTGTGGAAGGCGACACGGGTCAGCTCCATGCTCGGCAAGGTCAGGGGCATGTTACGAATGTGGCCAGCAGGGTCACATTGCAAGATTTTGTCCTAGGAAGTAGAGAGGACAACCTCAGTTGTCGTCACCACCACAGATGAGACAGATAAGAGGGCATGTCCCTCAGAATGCACCACAAGGAGGACAGCCAAGGCCACCAGCTCAGGGTACCATCTATGCAATCACACAAGGCAGGCGGAGGCTGCGCCTGGCGTAATTACAGGTATGGTTTCGCTCAACGACCAACCTGCCTATGCTTTATTTGATTCAGGAGCAAGTTATTCTTTCATTGCCAAGCAGTATGTTAAGATGTTAGGTTTGAAACCTATATTGTTGGAATAGACAATTTGCATATCTACACCGTTGAAAGATAAAGTTATTGCTGCTTTGGTATGCTCGGGGTGCAAGTTAGAGATTGGTGAGCAAGTGGGGAAAATTGACTTGTTAGTCCTAGCCATGTATGACTTTGATTTAATTATTGGCATGGACTGGCTCGCCAATCAAAGAGCTAAAATGGACTGCTATCGCAAGGCGATTCAGTTCGACCCATTAGGGGGCAAAAGTTTTGAATTTGTCTGGAATCGAGGAGGACCCACGATTTCCTTAATCTCGTCACCCGAGGTAACCCGTCTGTTAGACGAGGGTTGTCAAGGTTACCTGGCAACTGTTGTGGATACGACAGTTGAGGAGTTGAAAGTGGAAGACATTCCTGTAGTTCAAGAGTTTCCAGATGTCTTTCCAAAGGAGTTGCTAGGTTTACCGCCAGAAAGAGAGATTGAATTCGTGATTGAACTAGCACCGGGGACAGAGCCGATCTCAAAAGCACCGTACAGAATGGCATTGACAGAATTGAAAGAGTTGAAAGTACAGATGCAGGAATTGTTGGACAAAGGATTTATTCGTCCTAGTGCTTCGCCTTGGGGAGCGCCAGTTTTATTTGTAAAGAAAAAGGATGGATCATTGCGTTTATGCATCGATTATAGATAACTCAATCAGGTGACAATTAAGAATAAGTATCCCCTCCCAAGAATTGATGACTTGTTCGATCAACTACAAGGAGCATCAATATTCTCAAAGATTGATTTAAGGACAGGATATCATCAAGTGAGGATTAGGAAGGAGGACATTCCTAAGTCAGCATTTTGTACTCGATATGGTCATTACGAGTTCACAGTGATGCCATTCGGGTTGACGAATGCCCCAGCTGCCTTCATGGATTTGATGAACAGAGTGTTCAAGGAATTTTTGGATCAGTTTGTGATCGTGTTCATAGATGATATCTTGGTCTATTCAAGAAGTGATGAAGAGCACGAGAATCATTTAAGATTAGTGCTCTAGACCTTAAGAACTCATCAATTGTATGCTAAGTTTAGCAAATGCGAGTTTTGGTTGACTCGTGTTGCTTTCTTAGGTCATGTAATTTCCGGAGAAGGAATCTCTGTCGACCCAAGCAAGATAGAAGCCGTGATCAAATGGCCAAGACCAACTACAGTGACAGAGATCAGGAGTTTTCTGGGATTGGTTGGGTATTACAGACGGTTTGTAGAAGGTTTCTCATCATTGGCCTCGCCTTTGACTAGACTCTTAAAGAAAAAAGAAAGATTTTTATGGTCAGACCAGTGCGAGAATAGCTTTCAAGAGTTAAAGGAAAGGCTAACTACCGCACCTGTATTGATAATTCCATCTGGACCTGGAGGATTCGAGATCTACAGTGATGCGTCATTTAAGGGGTTAGGTTGCGTGTTGATGCAACATGGAAGGGTTGTTGCATACGCTTCCCGTCAGTTGAGACCTCATGAACAGAATTATCCGACGCATGACTTAGAACTTGCAGCCATTATCTTTGCCCTGAAGATTTGGAGACACTACCTATGTGGAGAAAGGTTCCAGATCTTCACAGACCATCAGAGTCTCAAGTATTTGTTCTCTCAAAAGGAATTGAACATGAGACAGCGCAGATGGATGGAATTGCTGAAAGACTACGACTGTGATATTCTATATCACCCAGGAAAGGCGAATAAGGTTGCCGATGCTTTGAGTCGAAAGTCTTCAGTAGCTCAAATTTTGATAAAAGAGTGGAACCTCATTGAAAGAGCGTGAGATTCGGTATTCAAGTTTGAGGTAGGCCACTTTTCAAGTCTTATGGCCACCCTCAGAATTGAACCAAATATTCAGGTCAGAATCAAGAATCTCCAAGCAACAGACCCTGATGTGCAGAGAATTCTTCAAGAGGACATCGAGAAAAGAAAGGTCGACTTTCAAGTTTCGATGATGGAATATTAAGATTCCAAGGGCGTTTGGTGGTACGACGATGTCGAGCTTAGAGAAGAAATTCTATCTCGAAGCACATCGTAGTAATTACAGCGTTCACCTGGAAGTACTAAAATGTATCGAATCTACGTCAACATTATTGGTGGTCGGGTATGAAGGCGAACATCGCCAAGCATGTGGCCAGTGTTTGACTTGTCAGCAAGTAAAAGCTCAGCATTGCAAGCCAGGAGGACTTTTGCAACCTCTAGCGATCCCAGAGTGGAAATGGGAACATATCACGATGGACTTTGTGACCGGACTACCGAGGAGTCAAAGAGGAAATGATTCAATTTGGGTGATAGTCGACAGATTGACAAAGTCGGCTCACTTCATTGCAGTTAGAAAGGACCTTAGTTTGGATAGGCACGCAGACCTATATGTGCGCCATGTGGTCCGAATGCACGGAGTGCCGGTTACAATAACATCTGATAGAGACCCGAGATTTACTGCCGCTTTTTGGAAGAGCTTGCAGAGTGCTCTTGGTACAAGCTTCAATACAGTACAGCTTATCATCCTCAGACAGATGGTCAGTCTGAAAGGACAATTCAGACTCTCGAGGACATGCTGAGAACGTGTGTTATAGACTTTAAAGGAAGTTGGGAAGATCAGCTCCATCTAGTAGAGTTTGCCTACAATAACAGTTATCAGCAGAGTATTCAAATGGCTCCTTTTGAAGCACTGTATGGCAGAGCATGCAGAACTCCAGTATGTTAGGATGAAGTCGGGGAAAGAAAGATTACAGGTCCGAGTTAGTTCAGCGGTCGGTAGATGCCATGGCAAAGTGATCGAAAAGATTGAAAGCGCATACAGAAGCGGGTAGAAAAGTTATGCGAGATAAGCGACGGAGATTGTTAGAATTTCAAGTTGGTGATCATGTATTTTTGAAAGTGTCGCCAATGAGAGGAACTTCGCGTTTTGGCAAAAAGGGCAAACTGAGTCCGAGGTACGTAGGTCCCTTTGAAATTTTGGAAAGAATAGGGACTCTAGCGTATCGTCTTGCATTGCCGCCGAGGTTGGCACAGGTGCATGACGTCTTTCACGTGTCGATGTTGAGCAAGTATGAACCTGACCCGACCCACGTGCTCAATTTTGAGGAATTGGACGTGGACGACCGTGTGTCGTACGTTGAAAGCCCGGTTCAAATAGTGGATCGCAAAGAGCAAGTTCTAAGGACAAAGACTATTCCATTAGTAAAAGTGGTTTGGCAATACCACGGTACAGAAGGAGCAACTTGGGAGACTGAGTAGTTGATGAGACAGTTGTACCCCCACCTTTTTTAGCAGAGTGTGTAAGGTTTAAATTTCGAGGACGAAATTTTTATAAGAGGGGAAGAGTTGTGACATCCAGAATTTTCAGTAATGTTTTCTATTAAATTGAACGGGCATTTCATTGACGCGACTATAGGGTTGTTCTCAGAGCTGATCACTCTTGAGATAACTAGACTGGCTGGGTAAGCCATTAAAGACTTTCAAGGCAATAAACTTGAGAATTCGACCAGGAATCGGCTTCTCGACCGTGTTCATCTTTTTAGGTCATTACAGCATAGTTAAAAATTGAATTGAGATCAAAAATAGGTTGGTTCGACTGAGATGTATGGCCGATCATGGGTGACTCCACTAAATTGGAAAATTCTCGTCGACCGACACTAATTTGATTTTTCTATCGTTTTGGTACCCTGCGTTTGTAATTGAGCCCTCGAGATTTTCACGACAATCGAGAGTCGCCAATGTGTCGAGTGGGTTCATTGTGGCTCGAAGAAAATCGACCACGAGTCAATTGCCTTGAAAAGTTCTGAAAACTACCCGGTAGTCTAGGTTACGCTGAAAGCGCACCGGAATGAAATTAACCACCAATTTGAGCTAGATTTCAGAAATTGAAGGTTCTGTGATGTCACGAGCTATTTTGGGAATATCAGCTCAGTCTCAGAAGATTTTTCAAAGGTCCAGAAATTTTTTTCGGAAAACCGGGTCGGACAATTCGGAAAATGAACGGAAACTCAGATTGGCCATTTTGAAGAGACTGTTGACATCTGGGGTATGTGATTCGGCGAATGAAAGTTGTTTGGGCTTTTTTTGACTTCAATTTGGACCCCGACGGAATTTATTTGTTCGGAAAATCGGATACCGAAGAAAAAGAAATGAAATTCGGACCAAGGAAGGGAGGCTTGCATTTTGGCATCATTTTGGTTTAAATTGTGGAATTCCAAGCAAGAAAGTAATAGGGGACAATGTGATAAACTTGTAGACCAAGAGGGGGACCAAGCCTTAAATAATCAAGATATTTTTCTTGACTTTTGCTCTCTCCCTTTCAATTTCCACGGTGCTGCTTCCTCCACGCCGCGAAGACCGCATCCTCGGTTCCTTTTCATTTGGCCTTCTGAGATTGAAGAAAAGGGGCATCCTCTTGAAGTTGCAAAAAGACCACAAAAAGAAAAGAAAGAAAACCCCAGCTCAAGTCTTGATTTCCCCCCACCAATTCTCTCTCTTTTTCACTTGGCCAGCTCCACCGAAGGATTTCCCTTCCACGCATCTGCAGCCCCACCGAAATTTCTTTCCCTCTCTCTGCCCACGCCTTGGCCTCCTTCGGCCAACATACTTGAGTTGAAGATTGAAGGGAAGCTGCACATTCCACCAGGAGTTGTCGGCCACCCATGCGTCCAAGAAGCTACCCCGAAGTCAGCTTCTCTTGTTTTTGTTGACCCCACGGCGCCAACGAGGAGGCTCAACAACCGTCTTCTTCTCTACACGCATCCACCCACATTGAAGACCGGAGAGAAGCTGCACGAGTCCACCGAATTCGGCCATCCACCGAAAGCCAATCGTGTCCACTCTCTACCGTCAACGAATTCGTGGACGTAAGCTAGCTACCCGTGTAATCTTCTTCGGCCAAATTGAAGACCCAACGACACCAACGAGCTTGTCGGTAGCATCTTCAGCTATGGCGCACGAAGCCCTATGAGCGCCATCCCACCGATCCTTTAGCAAGTTTCATGCACTCCAGTCCACCTTCACCTCAGTTGGATTCGGCCCAAATTCCAGCAAATCAATTGAAGTCCAGCCCACAACTTAAAACCCAGTTCAGCTTTATTTCAAGCCCAAGATTAATTCTAGTTGGGCTGAGAATTGTTAGGCCAAGGTTGAGGCCTAGTCCAAGCCCGTGAGTGTCGTCGCAAGCCCGGTTTCGGCCGTCGTTGCGTTGTCGTCGAGGTGTCCCAGTCGTCGAGTTGTGCAAGTGAGTTTTACTCACTAATGCTTTATTAGTGATCTAATTATGCCTAAGGGTTAATTAGATTTATTTAATTGCAATTAGGTGGTTAGATTAAATTACAATAATTAAATTAGAGACTTGTTAGTGCTTATTAATTAAATTGATTGTGCATTTAATTAGTATACATGTCCTAGTAATTATTGGATACTTCTTGGGATTTTTCCTGTCCCTCATCGGGTGTCAATTTAATAATTCGGGCCTAAAATGAATTTTTAGGAATTAATTATTAATTTTCGAAATTAATTTAATTAATTATTTATTTCCTGAAATTTCAATAAGGTTGGCCAGGGACCGAAATTTTATGCTGATGATGGTGGCGTAGACCGTTTATTGAATTGAGCTTTATATTGTGCTAATTTGAATTTATTGCATTTATCTATTTATTTAATTTTCAAAATTAATTATTTAATTATTTATTTTCCAGAAATTCACCCGGGATGGTCGGTGACCGGAATTTCATGCTGATTGTCGTGGTGCAGTCCGTATATTTATTTGAGCTCTACATTGTGTGAAATTGAATCGACTATGCAAATTAGGGATTTGTCCCAAATTGAAAGAATTTGAGTGATGGGTTGGTTGATGGCCGAGTATGACTACTTAGCAATGATGAGCTGTAAATCAGAGAGAACTGTGAAAGGGAATTGGGGAAATTCTCGGCCGAAACCAATCAGAAATGATGTAATGAGACATACGTGGTTCAGTGATTAAAAGATATCACTGGTGAAAACGACGCCTTAAAGAACGCACGAGTGCTGTCTATTACATGCAGCAGTATGGACATACGTGGTTCGGTGATGGAGGATATCACTGGTGAAAACGGCACCTTAAAGAACGCACGAGTGCTGTCCATTATACGCGTCACCTTGGCTGAAACAGTGCCCGAGAGCATTAATGAGGCTTTGTGACTAAGTGTACTGCTGGCAATGTGATGATGGGAAGTGAAGTGACCCAGAGATGGTCTGACTAACTTGTGAATCGACTAGGTCGATTGATCAATGAGTTGATCTAGTGGTTGTGAGTAGATTGATTGTTCTAATGCAATATATGTGCATAACCTTAAATGTAGGTTGGAAACTGATGCCAAGGTAAGTCATCTGATTCGTGCTGTGCTAGGTAACCTGATGGTGTATTGGTTCCCTAATCGAGTCTTAGGGGGTAGAACTTGCTGAGATATAGTCTCATTGGTTGTTGTAAAAACCAATTTCAGGCCCTTAGGTGGAAGATCTTCAAGAGGAGGATTCCAGGAAAAGCCTAGTGAAGAAATCAGAGGAGGGTGAAGAGGATGATTTTGAGTACGACCTGCAGAAGGATTTAGACCTCCCTCATTTTGAAAATCTTGTGAATATATGTAGATATGTTAAATCTTACCTTGGAGAACAGTACTGTGAAGTTCAATGAAAGTCTGTTATGCTATGTATAAAAGTGTGGTTATGAGTTTTCAATATGAAAATGTGGCATTGCTTTTCTATCCCATTGTTTTATTGTCTGGGGATTTATAATTGTTTCCGCATGTGCTTAATTAATGAATGGGTCGGCAATACTTAGTCTTGGGATATCGCATTCTAAAATCGACCAAGATGAAGGATGTGTGCGTGCCCGAGGATCGGGGCGTGACACAAACACAATCAATGCAGTTATAGAGGCTTTCTTGAATAAAATCCATGCATAATTTAGCGCGCTCACAAGAATGCATCAGGGAAACAATGTTAGGTAGTTAAACCCCACAATCTCAGGTAATCCCATCATCTCATTGAAATTCTGTAGAGTCTAACCATAAGCTCCCTTCACTATATTGTCGATTAGCAAAGAGAGGATTAGACAACTTATCACCATAAGATGACTTTGATGTTACACGAAAAGTAAAGCACTCAATGGGAAACAAACACTTAGGAACCTATGAGAGAGATTAGTACTGCTCCTCTAGATACTCAATCGGGGAAGACACTCATAAAACAATAACAGGATCCTCGCACGTGTTGAGTACAAGGAGCTACTCCTTTTTCCAGCAAAATAACGAGTTCCTCATCCACCAAGAAAAAGTGAATTAAATGATCAAACAACATGAAGTATGTGGGAAGCACACTCGAGAATATGAAAGGAAGTTAAAGATCTTTCAAGTTTTTGTTGCCCAACATGTCCACTACTTGATTGACTTACCAAGGTCTATGAAATAAATTATGTACTTTGATTAAGCTAATTATGAGTATTGAAAAATAAGTACTTCAGCAAATAAAAGCTAAGGTTAATGCTTAGTACATTAAGCCATTGAATGCCTAAGCATAATAAGACTATTAACCATACAAAGTTTGGCCGGAAAACAACTTTAAGTTGCTCATGTAGATCCCCACCATTACATCTGAAGACATTTCAGTTGTAACGACTCGGGTCTCACTGTGTAATATTGTTCGCTTTGGACACTAAGTTCTCACGGCTTTAAAACACATTATACATATTAAAGGGACCCAAGCCTTTATAAGTGATGTGGGATGGAAGACATGCCTTTAATCTCACCCACGTACTGCCAAGGAGATTTCAATCCATCCCTCCATACTGCCCCGGGTTTGAGTCGTCACATTCTTCTCTCTTAATGCACAGTGCCCTCGTTGTGGCCCCACACGCGGTCGGGAGTCAGCTCTGATATCATTTGTAACGACCTAGATCCAACTGTATAGTATTGTCCGCTTTGGACACTGAGTCCTCACGGCTTTAGAACTCGTTATACAAATTAAAGGGACCAAGCCTTTATAAACTAGCCCCCCCTTTAACGATGTGGGATGGGAGACATGCCTTTAACCTCACCCGCGTACTGCCATAGTTTTGTCCTTCTTGAGGCGGCCTATACTACCCGAGAAAACACGTATTGTAGGGCAGAGGTGCGGACGCACTGCCATCCCTATCCCAAGCCAATATATTGTCCTCTTTAACTGTACACACGCTCACATCAGAGTGCGCAGTGATGCCTCGGCCTCAAGGCTTTGTTTCCTACACCAACAGGCTCAGAATGCGTATGTATAGTTAGATTGCCCATTGCTTTATAAGCTAGCCTAGGAGTCCCTCCCTAGGTGATGTGGGACAAGAGACATGCCTTTAACCTCACCCGCGTACTGCCAAGGCAATTTCAGTCTATCCCTCCGTACTGCCCCCGGTCTAGGTCATCACATCAATAGGAATAGTTGACTGCATTGCAAGACTCTAAATAAATAGGATGAAAAAAGCTAATAATTATGGCTAGAGAAGCATAACTTCTACTTTAAGAATGGGAGTACTTGAAAATTGCAACTATAAACATTGGCATCAGATGTGGAGTAAAGTTGACAATCCCGGTTCATCTTTGATTGTGAAGAATCAGATAATCCCAGTTCAATCTCTAGAACTGCAGGAAACAAAAATCATGCAAAAGGGAGCAACTGAGGTTATTGCATTTGCCTTATTTAATTCGTGAATGAGTCAGGGTTATCAAATTCCCAGACCTAGCTCAAAATAGCAAAGGATTCAGAAAAAAGACATGTCATTTGCACATCGAATGATAGTTCAAGAACGTAAATTCCTTATCAGCTGAATTGCAACATCTTCCCCAACTATGTTTGGTAATTTAAGAGGAAGGGAATGAACAAATAGCAAACAAACAAACAAACAAAATGTAAGTTAAGAAGTAACTAGAAAAGCACCTTCAATTCTTCATGAAGGAAGTAACTAAGTCACTCATACAGCATAAAAAGTATCAACAATTCACTCTTTCACTAAGCAGGTGTTAATTCCTTTGTTCTTTTTTCTTCACAAATCATGATTGTTCTTTAGTGAAATTGAAAAATCACCACATAAGGTATGACCAGCATTCTCAACCATCTCTGCCTTTCAAGAAAACCTAACATTTGTTAGCATCTTCAGTGTGATTACTATTTAGACAAGTTACGTGCTGCGAAGCATGTCAACCCCAACATTATGTTGATGTGGAACATAAACCAGCTAAGCATGACCACTGTGGAGGCAAGTGAAAGTACTGCATGTTCATGACATGCGATAAAGAAATTTTGCTTAGAGATAATAGGATGAACGAGGTTCCAGAACTAAGATGAAAGCTTAGCTGAAAAAAAAAAAAAAAACTCACAAAACAGGACGCGGCAAAAAATGAACTTTAGTTCTATGGACTTACCATCATTGACTATCTTTGCCAATCAAATGATACATATCTTATCCATCTCTATTAAACCTTGGCAACCATAAACCCTAAGTTCACAAGATTTTGGCACACCCAGCACCCTCTCCAATGATTCACATTCAGAGAAACCCAAATATTTCAGATTCCGTAAATTAGATAGATCAGATTCATTTAAGCTTTTGATGGAACTGCATTTCCAGATATCCAAAAACTGCAACGATTTCAATTCTCCCAAACCCTGAATCTCAGGTAGTAGAGGCAATAAATACAGGAACAAACATTGGATCTCCTTCAGACTAGGATGAACGGGCAGCGTCTTAAGCAATGGACAGTCGTACATAATCAATTGATTGAATTTCCATAGCTCTTTAAGCACGTCAAATCGAATCTCTCCCGGCGAATATCCATTAATACACAGCTTCGACAAATTCTCCAAGTTGGAAAAGACTAACCAATCTATCGATGATTGGACATACCATAACGTCAACTCTCGAAGGCTAGATGGGAGCCTGATAAGAGATTGGGGCTCAGCACCCCTTATGCGGAGGTGTTGTAGCTGAGAGAGGGAACTGAAATCGGTTGGAGGCAAGAGCATGTTTTCAATGAATAGGGTCATTCATCTCAAAGCAGGTAGTCTCACGATCCCCTTTATGTTGGGTTCTTGTAGTGAATTGCTGACTATCACAAGGTCAACTAAATTGGTTAGGTTTGAGTAGTCGGGGATCGGGCTCAGCGAATTTGAATAAAGGCTTAAAAATGTTAAGGCTCTTGGGAAGCTCCGGCAGCGGTTGGGTTGAATTACAGCCCCTTAAATTAAGTTTTTGGAGATTTGTAAGCTGATTGATGGTTGTCGGCAATCCACTAAAGCGGCCAAGGGTTAAGTCTAGAATTTTCAATGAGAACATTGCCCCGATTTCACTTGGAATTTCCCTCACCAAATGTTTAGAGCAGGCATGTAACTTTTCCAGATTTTCCAACATTCCTATGGTTTTTGGAAGTTCACTTATGTGGCTATCATTGAGATTTAGTACCTTCAACTTTTTTAAATATCCAATACAATCAGGTAAGAACTTAAATACTTGATTCTCTCAAATCTAACTCAATCAATGATTTGAGCCTCCCAATCGAGTCTGGTAGCTTTTCTAGGGGGCAATGTGAGATGCGTAAAACTTTCAACCTTTCAAGATTTCCAATAGAATGAGGTAATTCACTTATTTTTAAAAATTGGACATCTAGCTCAAGTAGTGACTCCAATTGTCCAATAGAGTGGGGAAGCTTTTGAAGTTCCCTACGTGGTGAGATTAGAGACCTCACCTTTGCTAAATTATCAATCGATTGAGGCATCATTGAGCGTGTTCGATCTATTCTTAGCACTGTCAAAGATTTTAGACCACCGATGGACTCTGGTAGTGACTCAATAGCTTCACTCGCTACCTCTAGGTAATCAAGATGTTTTAGATTGCCAATGGACTTGTCAATCTTTCTTAGTCGAAGGCATCCAAGCATCAATTTCTCCAATTGCAAGATTGCAAAGAAGTTGGGCGTCTTTTTAAGGAATGGACAATCCTCGAGCTGTAAGATTTTCAACTGTTTTGCTACCTATAAAGTAATTGAGTTGAAACTCAGGAAGGAGGAAGAGTAAATATAATGCAAAAGGATGTCGTGAGATCATACCACAATTTGACACCATCCTCCCCAGTCTTCAGTCACGTTATTCCCAGATAGCATGAGAATCGTTAAGTTCTTCAACCCAAAGTTGGTAGCTCGGAATTTTGAAGGGCAATTGCTCCAAGAGAGCCATCTCAAATCAAAGAAAACATTCTTAAAGTCTCCTTCAAAGTTTCCATGGTCCAATTGAAGGAACCTAAGGTTGACCAAGCCCACAAATTGCTTGTGCTTAAATCTATACGTCTTATTGGGGTTAGGTGTACCAAGATTGAGCGCCACTATGTCTTTGGTTCCCTGGAAAACAAAAGTAGCAACCAATGAGGACATATGTCACTTTGACTTGAAATTAGTTAAAAAGGTGATGACGCTAATCGATGCACTGGATAACATTTAAAGGTAAAGATTACCATTTTTGTCTGCACTACACGGAAGGCATCCTTGGGAGACCACAATCTGCCCTTCATATGGATTTCGCCACTTTCTAGATGGACGATACTCCTTCCAAGGTCTCTAAGTTGGTCGTGCATCCATAGTTTATTATCGTTGGATATTTTTATCAGAGACATACGTTTGAGGATATTGACCTCGATTTCGGTTGGATACCCAAAAATCGCGTCCCAATATTTAATTGCAATTGCTTTCTCTTTGTTGAAGCAGAAACATGCGATATCAAGATAAATTTGCCGTTGATTAGTCCCCAACGCTTCGTAGCTTATCATTAGTTTCTTCTTTACATCCTCATTCATCACCTTCTTTAACTTACGTAGGGTGTCTTCCCATGTTCTTCGGCATTTTCCACGGAGAGTGGAACCTACGACATTTAGAGCCAATGGAAGTCCTCCTAGCGCATTGATTAGCTTTTTTGTGATATCCATATAACCAGGTGGAGGCTTGGCATGTCCCAAGGCACACTTACAGAAAAGTTGAAGAGCATCATGTGAATTCATCTCCGGCATATCGTAGAATGAAAATTGTCTACTATTAGAGACTAGGAGATTGTCATCCTCAACTTCATTTACTAGGAATTCAATATTCCTTGTTGTTATGATGATTTTACTACCCCCACCAAACCAATTGGGTTCGCCTGTAAGTCTCATGATTTGGTCCTAGTTGTCAATGTCATCAAGAACAAGGAGGACTTTCTTGCCAAGAAACCTTGTCTTGATCACTTCATCAATGAAGAAGGGGTTTGTGCAACTAAGATTGAGAATGTCAAACAACAATTTCTTTTGTAAGTCTATTATATCATAAGTTTGAACATCTTTAAGAAAACAGTAATGATCCTGAAATTGAGGGTAGATTTGCTTGAAGACGGCCTCGGCTAGTGTCGTTTTTCCGATACCACCCATACCATGAATCACAATAAACCGTACATCAAAAGTGCCTACATCTAATAGCTTCATAATGTGATCCATTTGATCCTTAATTCCCACCAAATGATTAGACATGTCCGTCTGTCTTGTCAATAGCAAATTTGAAACTTCTTCCACCATGAGGATTGTAAGTTTATATAGGCTGCCACATACATAACATGCAATCATCTCAGATTAAAAAAAAAAAAAAAATCACATATGGAATCTTTCCCTGCATAACGTGTCACTGGAAGGTTATCATCAAATTCAAAGTGATTGACTTTGAAAGCAACCAGCATGAAAAGAGTGATCATTCATGCTGCGAGCCGTTTGCCAAAAATAAAAGAAAATGAAAGCTGCCACTGTCAGGATTCTTTGGTCCGGTAAATGGTGGGGAAATGGTTATTTCATGACGAAGGTCTAATTGGACTTTGACTGAAATTCCTCGGTGAACCCGGTCTTTTTCATCTCTTCAGTCACTAAGGATGAGTTTGAAGATTGACATAAAAGAAAAAGATTTTCTCACCAGGCAGTTACCTGGAATTTAGGAAACAAGAATAAAAACTCAAAAGCATTTTTCTTAATGTACCCGAGTAATAGGGTAGTAACCGAAAGTGAGGAACACTTTCAGAGTATTTATAAGCCTTCATTTGAGTTGCCAACGATCATTCTCCCAAATAAGCTACCGACTAGTCTAACTTAGCAATTTCATCAGTCACATTAAATTTGTTGGTAATTTAATCAAAATAAGTTGGTAAGTAACTCAAATTATGCTTGGTAATTTGATAATTGAGTTCCTAACCTCAGAATGTTTGTGAACAATGCTAATAAAAGTGGGTCCGCTCATAACAAAAGTTTGTTACAAAAGGGGGAATTTTCAACAAAAAAAATAAAAATTGATGAGTGGCTCACGTAGGAATGGGTAACTTAAATTAGTCAGTAACTTAATCAGAGATTAGTTAGTACAAAACTCATATTAGGGTTATTAATTTGTTTCAAATATTGTTAATTTTGAAATGTGGAGTAAACAATTCAAATAAGAGATGGTAGGTTTTATAGAATTTGTAAATTGGCAAACAATCAATTAAACTTAGTAAATGACTCAAATAAACGCTGGTAATCTAAAATTAGTTTGTAAAATAATTAAAAAAGAAGTTGGTAAGACGCAAATTAAGGTTGGTAGTTTCATATAAAAGTTGACAACTTTAAAACTAGGATGGTCACAAGGCAAAGGAAATCCGCACCCTGTGGTGTCCTAAATAGGATCTGGGGTTGTGAATAGGTCAAAGCAAGAGAAATGACCAAAGTTTTTTCAAAAGCATTTGGCTAGCAGAAAAGTGAGATGCGAAATTAAGAGATTTAAATTTTTACCTTTCACACATGTTGTCTTATTATTTCATCAACTCTTAGGATTTCATAAGTATTTTTTTGCATTAATGATTAATTAATTAAGTTGATATGCCTTGAGACTATTGTTACCAAAACTTGGGATCAAAAGGTGAAAACTCAATTTGTGCAAGAAACCTTGCTTCCAGAGCAAAATTTCTGCCTCCCTCACTGCGGCCGATCCAACCATACATCACATAAGATTCGACAGCAGCAAACTGAAAGTTATTATTCTGGAAAAAGTATCATAGAATATAATCTTGAAATTGACGAAATGAAAATTAGCTTAACGGAAGAAGTTAACAATACCCGTAATCTTTTAGATTCCATCCTTTAATTCTTGCAACCTCTCTTAAAGCCTCCTCCCACTGCCTTGTCATATCCTTCCCAAAGTCACTCTCGTGATTTTGGAGGGCTGTCCTATATAACTCGGTCTTAAGCTTAACATCATCTGCATCCACGTCATAGAATATAGGGAGTATCACTTTCTCAGTGTTGTCTCTCGATAACTTCACTATGTGCACGAGCTCACGGAGGCACCACTTGCTTGAAGCGTAGTTTTTGGAGAAAATTGGGATGTAAATTCTGGATTCATTGATTGCTTGCATAAGATTGCCTCCAATCTCTTTACCAACTCGAAGCTCTTCGTCGTCTTTGAAAACACGGATCGCTGCACGTTCAATGGCTTTGTAGAGAGAATCTACAATGGTTAAACGGGTGTCAGGCCCTCTAAAACTCAGGAATACCTCATGGGTCCTCCCCAATCCGCCATCATGGCTATTGCTCGTCAGAGCTGCCATCGCCACAGCCATCAGCCCCCTCTCCAATCCACCATCATTACTGCCGCTTGCCGGAGCTGCCGTCGCCACCTCCATCACCGTTGCCGCGGGTGCCGCCGTCTCACTATTTCTGTTCATTCCGAGAGGACGATGGAGTTATTGATCTCAGAATCGAGTCTGCGGGGTGACTAGGGAAGTCTTGAGTCTGATCCTTGAAACAGCTTGATAAAGCTGTGGACGTCTTGATCAAATTTCTAGAAACTGCTAGACTTCTGTAAGATTCAAGGCTCTAGTTGGTAGTTGAAGTTGGCGATCTCTAGCTTAATTTGTGATAGTTAAAAATAATGGCTAATAAAATGTTCAGCATGCAAAATAGGCAATGTTCAGAGAAATTAACTGAAGAACGGCAGTCGAAACGAGCCTACAAATAGGCAAGTCTCTTTGGTCTTGGAAACAACAGACCAACTGAAAAATGAAGCTCTTCCCCACGCAAACATCTAATGAAACCTTCCTTACCTTCTCCCGTTTGCTCCTTTGCCTAAAAGCCCCCACACAAACAGAGTGAAATCGCTCAGTTGAGGAAAAAATCCTTTGCCTGGAAGTCACTTGCAGCCTTCCTTCATAAGCTTAAAAGAAGGGCCACACGGATCGCCTTCCTTCATAAGTTGACGAAAGAATTGATGGAAGTCATCGTCGTCGGACGTGGTCTCAGAAATATATTTTATTATTACATTGTTACTAAGCTCCATTTGCCTGGAAGTCACCTGTGGCCTTCCTTCGTGTATATATAAATAAATAAATAAATATATATATATATATATATATATATATATATAAGGAATTTTTTTTCAGACTCACACCAACTAGTTGAAGAAATAATTAATGAAAGTCTTGGCAGGAAAAGTCACGTGCTACTCTCGCCATTACTTTGTTACTATGTCCAGAACACTAATTCAAGTTGTTTGACATAAAAGAAGTAATTTATTGATTGAATTTTTATACAACTAGTTGTAGTTGTGTAAGGCTCCCCTCAATTAGACTTCCAAAATCCCCTATAAAGATCTTATGAACATATACGCTAGTCTTGAAAATTTTCTTGCTGCTATAAAATCAAATGCTCACTGCATGTTAACTTCAAACTAATTGGCTAACGTGATGAGGTTACATAAAACTGAATATAATCACGCATTAAGATTGCACTTCGATAATAGATTGAATGATGTCAAATTGAAATTCCTTGCCAATTAAAATTACTCATTGAATAAAATTGCACGTTGATATTGAAATCAAATGCAGATTCTGTCAGGATTTGATTCGTCTATGTTGTTTGTCTATTAATTGATTTGCATTGGATTCATGTCCGCTTAATTGGACTTTTTTTTTTTTGGGTGGAAATTGCAAAGAAAATGTGGCTCCTCTTTCACAATGATTCCAATAAAGTTGAGATTTTCAAACATTTTAATCTCCAAGGAGTGACTTTTATGATTTTTTTTTTTATAACATCAACTGAGCTTCCTGATATTCTCTATGGGCCAAATTTCAAAACGCGATTTGCTGTTCTTACTAGTGGGTTGCCATACTCCAAATATGTTTCGCGGAAAACATATTTTTGATATTATATTTTCTTCATTTTTTGATGTTTATATCATTAAGATAAACAAGTCAACGGACACACGAGTCTACTTGACATGGATGTTGGCTATATGCAAATCAACACATACCAAACGGATTGACTAGACAAACATACTTTAGTGCCTTTTCTTTGCCTTCACAAGAGGGTTGGACCAAGACTTGATAATTGCGTGTGTTCTAAGAAAAGACGAAAGGCCACAGATTTTTTTCTAATTGAAACTATTCAAGCCATGATTCTAATTGAAACTATTCAATTCAATCATGGCGTGAATCACAGGATGCTAATTAAGACGCTTTTCCTAATGCATTTCTAGTTAGACATTCATAAGATTGTAATAATATAAAATGAATTATGTAGCATGATTCTTAAAAGAGAATTTCAATTGGCATGGTAGGTCCACTCAAATTGGGCGTGACCACAGGCATAATGGATGATCCCCTTTAATCTTTTTGTCTATTTTGTTTTTGGGATGAGAAATCTTTTCCTTTATTTCTAGGCTAGAAAAAGAAGATTTGCTTTCGTTCTGCTAATTAAATTAAAAACAAATTATCTTTTCTCAGTTGGAGCCAAACTTCCATTTTGCTAAGCAAAACAAAGCGAATCTTCTTACTTTCAATCACGAATCAAGCAAATCGGCATGATCAGTTTTTTTTTTTTTTTTTTTTTTTTTTTTTTCGGTCAGTCCTACTCTATACCCAGTCTACACTCACTCTCAGACTTTTGCCATGCCTCTTGCAGGGCGTGGGCGTCGAAACCCACTTCTGAAACTTGCGCGTCCCCACCCCATCCCTCCCTGAGAAGATGGGGGTTTGAACCCCTCACCTCCCCCTTCCATGTTGGAAGGGTGGCCACTGGGGCGAATCCCAGTGGTTGGCATGATCAGTTGATTCTTGCCTTTATTGCATTTACCGCGCATGATGTACTGGTAGAAAGCCAATTGTTTGTGCTTGGTGTTAGCATAATCTAAAATCAAGTTGGTAATTTTTCTTACATCTCCCCCTCCCGGAGCCTTGAATACTAGAAGAAAAGCACCTATACCTAACAAGATTAAGTGAATACCCAAAATTGTGGTCATTTTATTTCTATATTTCCATACATAACCAAAGATGGAAAAGATTCTTCAAGAGTCTCGGGGCCCAGAAGTACATGATAAATACCGCCAAAGTCTAATACTGCAGACGAAATTAAGTGAAGTACTCCAGATACAAAATATGGAAAGGTGTCTATAACTTCCCCACCCGGTATTTTGTTCAATTAGATGTTAGACGTATTGGACAACTTAATATATTTTCCACTTGTCATTATTTTGATATCATGTTCTTGCCTGGAAGTTACCAGGGGCCTTTTTCATCAATAAATAAATACCATTCAGACTAAGCGCCGAAGAGGAGGCTAAGTTGAGGAAATAATTGGCGAAAGTTTTTGAAGACCACGAGTTGGTCTGAAAGATATATTAGATTATTGCATGTTAGTTAGATGTTTGACATATTGGACAACTTTTTATATTTTCCACCTGCCATTACTTTCTTATAGTCTCCCACTTGCCTAGAAGTTACCCGGGGGCCTTACTTCATCGGGGGAAAAAAAAAACAAATCAGACTGAGCACCAAAGAGGAGGCTACGTTGAGGAAATAAATGGCGAAAGTCTTCGAAGACGAGGAGGTCGTTTCGGAAATATATCATATGATTGCATGTTGTTTAGATTTCGGACGTATTGGACAACCTAACATCTGTTCCACTTTCCATTACTTTTTAATCATGTTCCATTTGCCTGGAAGTAGCCTGCGGCCTTCTTTCATAAGTTAAAAAAATAAACTTAAAAAAACATTCAGACTCGCACCAAATGGGAGGCAAAATTGAGGAAATAATTGACAAAAGTCTTCAAAGAGCAGGAGGTCGTCTCGGAAATATATTTTATTACTACATGTTGGACGTTTTGGACTGTTGCATTACATTATTGCACGTTAGTTAGATGTTGGACTTATTGGAGAACTTAATATATTATATTACATGTTGGTCAGATTTATGTTGGACGTATTGGACAAGTTAATACATGTCCCAATTGGCATTACTCTGTTGTTATGTTCCATTTGCCTGGAAGTCACCTGCGGCCTTCCTTCGTAAATTCAAAAAACTAATTGAGATTCGCACCAATTGGGCAGCTAAGGGTAATGGCGGATAAGTAGAGTCCTCGAATGTCGTTAGTTCATGAACTTATGCTCCGTGTATGATACTATAGAAAAGCATGACTTTTTCGAATGTTGATCTGCAATATGAAATTTTATAATTACATGTCTATGCATTATGAATGGAAAATTACATTTGAACTACATCAATATGCACATTATCACGATCTTGCCGAGATGAACTTTGAAAGAATTTAATGAATCGTTAGGCAGAGACATATAACTCTCTTACAACGTGGTGCTTACGCAATGTACAATTCTTCCGAACCTAGCCAACCACAACTTGATTTCTCTTTTATTAAATGGTCGAATTTTAATCAGAGTTGCCACTAACCTATTATAAATCAGTTGTGAGCTACGTAAGGCATAGCAGCTCACCCCACTTTGGTGAACCAGAGGTTTTGGATGCAAGAACTTGGTTAAGCTAGTTTTGCCTAGCACCTATCACTGGTAACTTTTTTCTTTTAATAAAAATTACTTCTTCCAATATATTTTCATTTTTTATTTCTTAAACATGTAAATCTATATTATCATGCATATATACTCATACAATAAATTTGAACAATCAATGATAAATATAAAGATGGAACAGAATAAAAGCAATTTCGGCCGTATCAAACAAAATTAATACAATGCTTTGTTATAAGCTCCTAAAACAGGACCTGTGAGTTATTCATAAGAAGAGACATGCACTAGTCTAATAAATGAAAATTTTTTAATCTTTGTAATGAGAAATTAATCCTAAATGCATTATCATGCAACTAACAATAGTCAAAATCAATCTCATCCTATATTGTAGTGCGAAAAAGCCGATGCGCATTAAAAATGCTTCTTTTATACTTTATATATGTGTGTGTATATTAATACGAAGAGATTATTTAAACATGAGAAAAAAAAAAAAAAAAAAAAACTAAATTTAGATGCTGGACTATAATAAGAAAGAGACATCATCTAAACTCTGAGTCGAAAGATGGCATTGGCGAGACTGATACCTATTCGACATCTCCGTTTTCATCTGTCTACGAAAAATACACATTCGGCCTATCCCCGAGCTTAAAAAAGGGGACCCAAAGCATGCCTCGACAATCCTAGAATGACCACATAGCAAAGGGACCATGGAGGACCGACCTGGAGAGTCTCAAATGGACCAAAAGTGGGCTGGATGCCCACGGTCTGAACAATGGGCATCCGATCCATTCCCAATCATCAACACCTAATTTTGGCTAATGGATTAGTCATTCATTAAACGAGAAATTAGGGATCAAATCAGACTTTAAACAAATATATCAATGTTGCATAATTTATTTATTTTTTTGGTCAGAAAACGTAACTTATATTGCAGGATTAAAACGAAAACAACCAGCAGCTATCGCATTAGTGTATACAAGATCTAACAAGTGAGGAAGGGGAAAGACAGCCCAAGAATGTCAATACTGACACATATTCAAGGAATTAGAGGCAATCTTGAGAAGTGACCTGGCATGAGATAGAACTTCAAAATCCAACTTGCCATGAGGGAAGTGAGCTTAAATGGGCAATCACGGTGAAGAAATGTGCTTAAATTGACATTCGCAAGATTTTTGGAGCTCAAGCATAGAAATTAAGCTAGAACGTAAATTTCCAACCTTTTTAGTGCTCAAACACGAGTTTGAGAGGCAATGTGGGCCTAGAATCAAATTGCTAATGGCCACAAGGTCAAGTTTAGTTCAATGAGCAATGGAACATCCTCTCCAAGATTGTTGAAATTTTAGGGTCCAAACAGTGAGTTAAATGATAATCCCAAAGTTTTGAGAAATCAGCCATAATTCCAAATTATGAGAAATCATCCAAATTTAGATCGAGCGGATAACGTAGCATTTTGTTTCAATAGCTGTTATCGCATCAAACGCTTACCGCTTCATCCAACTGCCAACCACTCGTCTTCATCTCCTCACCCCATCTACGCCGTCAATTTTGAAGTCATTTTAGTCTCGTTGTTTAACCGATTGTAAGCTCCATCCCGTCCAGTCCTAATGCTAACCCAATTAGGACCTGTAGAGGCTTCATAAACCTACTATGGCCAGCCGTAATGGAGACACAACTCATTCAGGAGCTCTCAAATTGTGAACCTCTCTAGGCTCTTCTTGGCCCTTCTCAGCGGTGTCCTCTCCTCTTGGTGTCCAACCGGTGGCTCCTCCATCCTTAGGCATTCTTCACCAGCATTCAAGGTTCGGTAGCCACCACTTCTAGCTGTTTTGATCCTCTTTATATAGGCGTTCCCCCTCCAATCCAACCATTGAAGATGCTTCTGAAGAGTTAAAGAGGCGTTGGGAGTTGGTTGTAGCAAATGTCAGCGTTCAGGCTGCCCATATAGTTCGCTCCTGCCGGCAAAAGAAAGGTTTCCTGAAATGAAGTTTGTTATACTATTCCATCAAATATTTAGTCTAACACACTGACCAAAAGTGCCAAAGATGTCCTCACTTGTTTTTAGTCCTTTGGCCATGGATTCTCGACTTGTTAACAACAATTTTCTTCCAATTCAACGGTCAACCTAGGATGGATTATTGAACAATGCCTTCTAGGAATTAATATTTGCACCATCAATTGCTTGTCATCATTTGTTATTAGGGAAAAGTACCAAAAAAGTCCTAAACCTATTGCATTGGTATCAATTCAGTCCTAAATTTTTCAATTAGACCAATTCAGTCCTAAACCTTTTAATATTAGTACCAATTCAGTCTATCCAGCCAATTTTGGCCGGCCGACCGGCGCCGACGTGGCAATTTTAATATTTTTTTTTATTTTTTCGAATTTTTTATTAATTTTTATTGATTATTTATTAATTTTTTTCTTTTTTATTATTTTTTATTAATTTTTTTCTTTTTTTTTCTGGCTTCTTCTTCCTGGGGTGGCCGGCGAGCGAATTAATAAAAAATTTGAAAAAATAATAAAAAAATCATTAAAATTGCCACGTCGCATCCGACCACCAGCCGACGTGCCGGCCGGCCAAAATTAGCCGGATGGACTGAATTGGTACTAATATTAAAAGGTTTAGGACTGAATTGGTCTAATTGAAAAGTTTAGGACTGAATTGGTATCAATGCAATAGGTTTAGGACTTTTTTTGTACTTTTCCCCTTGTTATTAACACATGCCCTTGCTAATATTCTATTGATGATATCGATTGTATTCTTTGCGGAACAACTCGCAATTCATTATCCAATGGTCTTCCTGAGCATACCAGTATCCAAAGACTTTAGGGTGATGAATACCTTATCTTGGTCCCTCCAAGTCCTTATGAACCGCTCGTCATATCTAACTTGTTCTCCTTATGTCAAGGCCTACATCTTTGTGCATGTCCATCATTAAGCTTTACAGACACCATTGATATGATCGGTTTGTCCTAAAATTATCATCAATTTATCACGATGAACATCTATAATCGTGCAGTAGATATTAAACCAATGATAGTTTTGAAATCATCAAAATATCATTGGAAGTTTTCCCAACACTTATCATTGTACCCTATTGATTTTTAATGTCCACCAAAGAATGGATGATCTTCACCTCGTTGCGCGACATTGATTGTAGTTTGTTGATCTTTGAGGTTGAGGTAGGGGTTTGCACGACATGAATTTTAAATCATCTAGTTTTTCTATCATGCCGTCAGTGTCCTGCATTTGTTGCTGTTTCTTGGGTGAACCAGGCACATAGGGAGTGTGTTGCATCTCGGGATTAGTGTAGGAATCAAAGTGCCACCTCAAGCTTGGAGATTCTTAATCGCCATGTGAGAAGCGGTTGGGATCCATTACGAGATTGAATGGAGTAAATCATATATAGAAAGTGCAAATTTGCAAGAAATTACAAATTTGTAAAAGAATGAGAATTTGGGAGAAAGTGATGAATGGTGAAAATGAGAGAATGGGGCTCTAGTTTATAGAGAATTTGTGAAGTTTTCTTTTCCTAGTGGAGGCCCACTGTTGGGCCGAAAGCAGTCACTAATTAAATTTGTCAAATGAGTGGATCGGGTCACATCAGGTCAGATTTGGGTCAAGCCTAGTCAAAAATGGTCCTATGTAAATTGATCAATTTAACCTTTTTAGCTCATTTTCATACAACACAAATATAGTGATCCATATCTAACCCATAATGTTAAAACACTTATATATTTAACTCAAATTAGAAAAATTCATACCCAAACTAAAGTGAAAGCATGGAATAAATGAACGTGAGATCAAGTGAAGGTGAGAGAGAGTGAAGAGAGAGTCGTAGGAGTAAATTTAGTCTAAGTAAGTTAATAACCCATTTAACACCCACATTAAACCCATTTATGATCCATAGAGTTAGGTCTAAACCCATTTACTGAACATAAATATAACTAACTCATATAATAACTCTATTCATCAAGTAAGGGTTAAGAAATTAGTTGAAGACCTATATTGATAGATCTATCACTGACCAACGAACCCTTGGAGAAATAGATTGGCCACGTGTGGCCCAAAAGCTCACTGAGCCCAACCAAATGCCGACTTCGTTTAAAAGAACTGGGCCTAGGCCACCCACTCCACTGAGTCCAATGCATGGCATGAGCCCAGGGTGAGCTGATATTTTGAGATACTGATGACATAGTCCCGGAGCGTGCAACTAATGATGCATGTTAGAAAAATTAAATGTACAGGTCAACATTGAAAAACGGACATCGAGGAAAAATAGGGTGAACCTTGCCTTTTTTAATAGCCACGGAATGGTATATCTCGAGATACTCATACATAATTATCTTAAAATTAGGTAGTTACAATTAAAATCCCTAACACTAAGCAAGGTAGCTAGCATCTTTTTTGCATTGAATTTGCGTGTATCTAAGTTATGCTAAAAGTATGTTCAATTCCTGAAATTGCGAAAATTCAAACTTGCTATGCTTTAGACGTTTATAGAACATCCATTTTATCTCGTCCGTAGTCTTCCTCAAGGTGCTTTCATATATTTTTTAAACAGTTGAATTTTCTGTTTAACTTAATCTTTCCCTTTCTTATGACTCTCTTGGATACGTATGAATATGGAATTAAGTAAATCCAAAGAACAAAAACATCGTAAGAGGTCAGCAATGCTCGCGACAAGCCGAGGGAAACAAATATAACAATTCAACTAAAAATTTGCAATATAATGTATTGATGATATAGTTCATAAATTGTTATTATTTCTGTAGTTGCTTTATGCAATTTTTTTTTTATTTCGTGTTAGCTCAATCATAAAAGAAATGCTCCGAAAAACAAAAATCTTCCACCAATCCTTTTATTTACTTGTATAATAAAATTTGTTCAAAAAAATTAAATTAACATATTCTTTATTTAAATATAGTAAAATAGTTCAAAATACAATACGGAATGTGTCCTATTTAAATTTACTTGTATTTTTTTTTTTTTTGAGTGTTGAAGATATAACTTGCAATAAATTAATTAAGTTAGAATTGAAACACACGAATGTCCCTTAAATCGTATTTTACTTTTGCTCGTGTTCTCGTCATTAAATGTAAAATTTTTGAACCAATACATATTTCATGCAAAAAATCTAATATATCCCGTTCATAAACTACTACAGCTGTTTTTTTTTTTTTTTTTTTTTTTTTTTTTGGTCCAGGAACTACTACAGCTGTTAACGGTTTGAATTTTTTCTTTTTGCAGAAATGACTAAGGAGATTAAAATTGATGTCAAAGAATATCTCCAGATAATTAAAAAAAAAATTCAATATGCCACAGCTTGTGGAGTCAGTATTAACATTAATCTATCGCGTAATTTGAAGTTTACAGATATATATATATATATATATATATATATATATATATATATACACAAAATAGAACCATCGTAGTGGGATATTTTCGGAATCAATTTCAGATTATTTTGAAATTTTAGTAGACATGCGTACTCTTTTTTTTTTTTTTTTTTTTGGGTCACAGTACACACGTGTACTTAATTTATGACTTTATCTGCAACATCAATTTAGGTGCAATTTCCACTATTTATTTTTAAAAAAACTGATACTTCCATCTCGATCAATCAAATTATATCTTATGCAAAGCTTCCATTTGAAGCCCAGAAGTTTAGCAATCGCATTAGTTTCCAACATTGATTATTGCTATGCGTATGCTTTTCTTCTTCTTTTTATCGGAAAAGAGTCCATTTTCCTTTAGGGAGAAGCCTGACGACGAGGCAAAAGGGCTTCTTAACATAATAATAACTAGACTCACACTAAAATGCTCACAGATTGACCAGTAATAAGAACAAATCAACGTTGAAGACATCTAGACAAAACATCAAACAGGTCACGAAGGACTCTCGGCTAGACTGATTTTTTAACTTCAACCAATCGAGATCAATAAAATCCCAAGGATTCTCCCTTCGACTGAAACGAAACTCACGAACCCGCTTCAGCCAGCTTCACTCTCCTATATCTGGGTTCGGAGGTGGATGGACACAGATCCCGAACAATGGAGCAGAGCGATCAGGAGATTCTGAACACGTAATCGTCTCTAGAGGTCGATCGGAATAGAAACGACCTGGTATGGGTAGTGCCGATTCCTATCCTCCTTGGTTCCCTTCAGCCGAGCTCTTCGATGGCCAAATCCTTTTTTCAAGCGAGCGTCCAGCATCCTCTCCTTCTCGCTCTCGGCTGGCTCTCTTTCTCCCCCGTGAATCTCTCTTCAGCCTATCTCTCTGCAGCTTGCCTCTTCAACGGCCGCCCTCTCCGAAAACCGACGGCCTCTCTCCTCCTCCTGTTATGCGATCAGGATCCCTCTTGAGGCGAGCATCCTTTCCGGCGAAGATGTTGCTCGGCGAGCAGCTCCTATCTCATCATTTCCTCTCGGATCAGCACGCTCCCCTCGCCTCACCCATCGAATCTTTCTGTTATTTCTCTCGCACGCCAGCTGGCACGGCTCTAGAAGAAGGTGCTGGCTCAGCTCTCGTCACGGCTCGTCGCGCCTCCTTCGCTCACTGACGCGCACACGCTTGGCCTGTCTTTCTTCCTTGCGTCACAGACGCTGTGCTCGCTGGGGAAGTTGGGGGGGGAAGCGCGTGTGAGGGAAGAGGTAGGAGTGTCAACCGAAATCTCAGTTCGGTTCGGTTCGATTTTTCGGTTTTTTAATTTTTTAACTTTTGATTTTTGGTTTTTTTTTTTTTTTTTGGGATGGGGACGGGAGGCGGGAGCAGTTTTCGGTTTGTGCCTTTGTGGTTCGGTTTTCGGTTCGGTTAACCGATAAAAAAATTTCGGTTTTTTACGATAACTGAACCGAAAACCGAACCGAACCGAAAAAATCGAATTTTTCGATTCGGTTCGGTTCGCGGTTCGCTTCGGTTTTCGGTTCAGGTCTTAACACCCCTAACGAAGATGTGTTGTTGAGGGTTTCAATACTTGATCCCGTCTCCTAATACAAATCCAAACCTTTTAGGTGGGTGCATTAAAATCCAAACCACCTGTTAGCACCCACTCTATCTCTCTCCCATTTAACGTTTCTTATTCTTATCGACACTCATTTCGACGCCAAGGGGGCGGTTTGACTGGTCAAGTAACGTTCAATTTGGTTGACATTTCCATTAATTTCCTTTTGTACTACACGAAAGGAAATTCAAAAAAAATAAAAAATAAGAGTCTTGCATTACCCGGATAGCATTGGCCGACCATAACTCAAGGACGTTTTCACATTAATCTTAAAAGAAAGAAAAAAGAGAAATTTCTATTTTTTCTCTATCGATCTCTCGAAAACATCAACACACATTTGATCAATTCAAAAATGTTCAAAGTTTGCTGTCCTTACGATATAAATGGCTGCGAAAGGTCATTATCACCATCATACATCACTCGATGTAGCTATTGCTTAATGTTCTGTAATTGCTCCACTAATCAAACACATGATGATTGAAGTTGGTAACGTTCAAGGTTTGCCGTTCTTTCCGTGTGATCGACCACAAAGACGTCGACCGCAAGACGTCAAACCCACAGGTGATCAAATTTAATAGTGCTTTGAGCTTCATGTTCTCACCACGTAAATGGTCGCCAGAGGTCGCTGTTGTCATCATACATCGGTGCGTGCGACGCACACGCGCAGTACTGACGCTTGCACGTGCGATGCACGTGGGACGCACGTGCGTTGCCGCCTGAGGTTGCGCGAACCTCAGGCGGCGTCGCCTGAGGTCCGCGCGACCTCAGGCCACCAGATCTGGCAGTCCGGCGGCCAAATTTGGCGGTCTGGAGGCCAGATCTGGCCGTCCGGCACCGCCGGCCGCCGGATTTGATTTTTAGAATTTTTTTTTTTTGAAAATTAAAAGCAAAAACCCATTTGTAATAAGTTTTGCCAAACGGTATTTTTACACAAGTCACTTTTCAATGCATAATTTGCCAAACGCCCGAGCATTCCCGAAAGATATTTGCATTTGGCCAAAGGTATTCCCCCAAAGTTGAACCAAACGGGCCCTTATACATATAGACCATTTTTTTTTCTGGGCACTTTCATTAAATAGCGCCAGAGTGGAATGAAGTAGATGCTCAAGGTTGATGCACCCACCTTTGTATTTTTAGAAACTCAATTGAATGGAGCGGTTGACTGACGCGTTAGAAAAGGGGGATAGGAGCGGGATGAAGCCATGAAATTAGTAGACTTGGATTGAGTTAATTACAAATTGACACCTGCAAAGAAATACGAAAGTCACTGGAGGTGATGACTGAAGTAGATGCTCAAGATTGATGCACCCACCTTTGTATTTTTAGAAACTCAATTGAATGGAGCGGTTGACTGACGCGTTAGAAAAGGGGGATAGGAGACGGGATGAAGCCATGAAACCCTCATCTTCGCTCAGACGCAGAAGATCATACTCCGACCTCGCCTCCACCAACTCCGTCCTGTTGGGATACGGTGAGTCTTGAAAGGTTCCCGGCATTGATCTCCTCTTTGAGAATCGTCTGAAAGAGCAAGTAGAAGGAAGAGAGAACCCTTTTCTTTTTGCTCGATTTGCGAAGTTGGGTTGGCCATTAAATTGGGTTTTGGGTTTTCTTTTGATGCGAATTCACTGAATGAACGCATGTGTGTTTGCTGGTTCGGTTTCTGCAGGTGATAATAATTTTTTTTTTCCTCTACAGATGTCGACGCCGGCCGTCAACGTCCAAACTGTGATCTGCGACCCGGGGGAACAGAAAAGGGAGCAAGAAGTGTAGCACGAATGCATTGAGTTCTGTAAGACTAGTAAAAGGCAGGAAATTCAGTAGTATTACCGTGAGCTACTCAAAAAGGTCTGGGGGTTTTGCTATTTGATCTAATGATCTAATACAGTTTGGCAAAACTTATTACAAATGGGCTTTTGCTTTTAATTTAAAAAAAAATCTAAAAATCAAATCCGGCGGCCTGCGGTGCCGGACGGCCAGATCTGGCCATCTGGCGGCCGATCTGGCCTCTAGATCGCCAGATCTGGCCACCACACCGCCAGACTCGGCGGCCCGAGGTCGCGCAGACCTCGGGCGACGCCGCTTGAGGTCACGAACCAGGCAACGCCGCCCGAGGTTCGCGCGACCTCGGGCGGCAATGCACGTGTGTCCCACGTGCGTCGCACGTGCGTCCCACGTGCGTGTGCATCGCACGTGCATCGCACGTGCAAGCGCATGCTGCGCGTGTGCGTCGCACGTGCCTTGGGCCTGAATCGGCACGTGCATTGCACGTTCCAATGATGCCGATTCATTCTGGCCACGCGTGGCGGAGGGAAGACGGTGTCCGGCTAGGTCGCGCGAACCTCAGGCGGCGTCGCCTGGTTCGCACGCCGCCTGAGGTCCACGTTGCCTGGGTCATGCGTCGTCGCCTGAGGCCACGCGAACCTCAGGCGACATTGCCTGGGTTGCGTGTCGCGCCACCCCCAGACGGTGGTCACCGGCGACGCACGACCCTCAGGCGGCGGCGGCGGCGGCTGCTGGAGAAGCCCGGTGGCCAGGAAGAAGAAGAAGAAGACGATGGGGGAAGAGAGATGAACAGTAGGCGTGGCATTTCCCAAATGCTAAATGCTCAATGCTCCCCCTTCCCAGCTTTGAGCATTGAGCATTCAGAATGCTCATACTTGAGCAAAGGAGCTTTCAAAAATATTGCAAAACACCAAAATTTTCTCCCAAGGGGCTTTGGGGGCCCAAAGCCCCTTGGGAATGCTCAACCAAACGGTCCCATAATCCCTTCTAAGTTCTCATTTGATTTTCTCTCGAAACCGCATACATAAATAACAGGGCCACTCAAGTCTATGGTCATATTTGCATTAAATAAATAAATAAATTGATTAAATTAAGATTATACGATGAATAGATTTATGTCTTGTTCCAGCTCTTCTCATGCCCCATCGCTCTTTTGATACGTGACATTTGGAGTAACCTAAGGGGAATTTCTGGCCTTAAAGTCCTCGACAGTCGCTTGAAGTCAAGAGATTTGATAATTATATTATATAATTTTTTCCATGGTTTAATCAATTATAAATTCAGTCATTTTTTGGATAATCCATGTCCAACTTTGCTTTGTATGGAAAATTACGTGTGCGGACAAAATAACATCTCTTTCCATGAAACTGTCTGCTTATTAGCATGGTGTGACCCAACATAAAAAAAGAATTAAATTGACAGATTCGAATATGGATTGGGATCTAATGCTTCTCATAGATTAGATTGATTCCAAATTGTGTTCGGTTTGTGTAATGTCAACAGAAAAATATCTTGGTGGTGCATAGAAACAAAATGTGTATTTTTAAAATTACGAAATTAGAGCACGACACCAGCTAGTAACCATAAAGACAAAAGGATTTAGACCGCCCGAAGGATTTCTTCTAAATTTCATACTATGTGTACTTTTAAAATAACCTACAAGTTTAATTTCTGCACATTATCAGAGGACCATTGATGCAACCATGGTTGGCAGGCTTGTATGGTTCTGTGATCCAGATCAGGCTGAGCAATCCGGATCGCTGGTATAATCGTTGGCTGTTGGGATCGGCGTGGGATCGCCATCCAGATTGCGTAGAATCGTGATCCCACATCTAATCCCGATGGTCCCGCGTTGCAAAGAAAATTGAAAGGTTCAGCCAAAGTAAAGAAAGAAAGTTGGACTCCATTTGACCTACTCGAAGACCCTCTTTTATGTGAGAACATGTTATGCAAGTAGCAATCGGGCATCGCATTTTTAAGAAAAATGCAGGAGAGCTTCATTTTAGAAGATTGAAGCCAACAAATGGAGAGGCAAGCTCTAGTGTGTTTGTCTTGCGAAAAACTCCATGATTTGGAAAATACTTTCCAAAAAATATTCATCCCTATTGCTTAAAATATTAGTAGATTGAAATAAAAATGAAATAATTGCATATAACAATGCGACTTAAGACCGGGGAAGTTGACGGATCTAATAAGAAGGGCGGCTGAAAAATTTGAATATTCTATAGGGGTGGCTAAAAATATAATTCATTCTCTTAAAATGGTATGCATGACACAACACATCATGATGACTCACGAAGATTTTAAGCTGTTCAGGACGGCCAATTTTGTAAATTAAAAACCCTTGTTAGAAAACCAAGCCACAAATTTTGGCTTAGAAAGGGTAAACAGATGATATAAGAAACAATGGAAAAACTGCAAAAATTTCTCGCCCTTAGATTGTTGACTCCAGGTTGGCAGTTTTCTTAAATAACGACAACGATGGATTGCATCACATCTCGGTGCTTCTTGACGTGATTTCAAGTACCAATTTTAATTTAATTTCTATAGTTATCCAAATTATTTACAAAAACAATAAATTATTCAGATGGTGCTTCTTGACGTGATTTCAAGTACACAAATGCCGTTTAGCCCTCGTTTCCAAAGATTGATATGTCATTAGTATGAATTCACTTTTTCAATTAAATTTTTTTCTATTGTTAATTATCTTTTTTTTCTCTCTCTTCTTGGCGGCAAATGGGTTGTTCTCAAAAATAATATCAAGATCCATGAATTAGTGCCTAGTAAACGGGGTGGAGACCCTGATAACAAATAAAAAATTAATAAAAGATATCATTGTTCGAGCTTTTTTTAATGTTAATCGCAATTACTTGTAGTTATAATTATCAGCATGCCATCAATCGAATATCTTTCAGAATGTCTCTACCATTAATTCTTTTTTTCCAATATAATGTTTCTTATTTTCATCAACTCTCGTTTCAACGCAAGGAAGAGTTTCAAAGAGGAGAGGGGGGAGGCGGAGAGTTTGATTTGTCAAATCATCGTTCAATTTGGTTGACATTTCGATTAATTTGATTTCTTCTTCGTATGGTTGTTATTTCTAGTCATAGAACGAATCACAGGCATATTATATATAACATTTCCAGGTAAAAAATTGGCATAACACAATCAAAGGATCTTTTTACATTAATCGTAATGACTATACATAAAGAAACAAGAAATTTTTTTCTTGGTCTATCTAAAATGTTAACACATATTGATAAAACTAGTAGTATTCAAAGTTTCCCGTTCTTACCGTATAAATAATTGCAAAATTAGACCAGAAAAAAAAAATGGTCGCAAAAGGTCACTAGTACAATCATACGTCATTCATGTAACTATTGCCAAACATTTTAGCCTTGCTCTGTATTGGCTTGAATTGAAAATTTGACTTAGTATTGTACTTACACTGAATACTTATAGGTTGCAGAAAGTTGAGTTTAGTAATATATATACATATTGTCATGGCACGGACTTTGTAACCAGACCATACCTGCATTGCTCTAATATAATAGATATCTCCAAGATCTGACAAGAAGAGACCCACCAAGCTACAGCACCAAGTCACTTGATCCAAAAACACTCTTGCTGACATGTATTCCAAAGTAAACCTTAGGCAGGCCCATGTTTTTCCCCTGAATTCAAATTTAAATTGGCTCTTACTAAACATACATGGTCAAAGGTGAAATGACAGAAAATAGAAGGACCCAACATTAACTCAAAACTAGCGCACCGCACACAGAAAGTGAATACTCAAGCCCAAGAGGTTCTCAATCAAAATCGTTTACATGACAAGCTTTGTTTAATGCAGTAAATCTTCCGAAGAGGGAGGCTGGGGCTGGGCTTTCTTTGTGTTTGGTTCTATGATGGGCCAAGGAAATACAAAAGAAGATGGGCCGAAAAAAGAAATAAAGAGGTGGGCCGAACGAATTAAAAGAAATGGGTTGGACTAATGGAGGGAGGGGGCTTAGAAGGCTGAAGAGTGAAAACTTTGCTAACATTATTTCATTTTATTTTATTTATTTCCTTCTTTTATTTTTTTCTTACTATCTTTTTTTATAAATTTTCACATTTTTGTAAAATAAATGGATACCTAAAATTTTGACAAAAATTTGGGTGTCAACGGCCATGACCAGAGCCGATAATATTATGTTTACCCTCCAACGAGGCTACCTATAGTGGTATTAGAGATCAAAATTATGATATTTGGTTTTAGATATTTAACTGTTCCCGTATTGCCTAAATATGGGCTGTTGTGCTCATAAATAAATCTCGCATGGCTTTAAGCAATGGGATGCTGGTTTTTGTTTATGTCTCCAACTCCATAGTGCCTAAATATGACCTATAACACTTAAAGTAAGCGCGAGTGAGCTATGACCAAAGCAAGCAATGTCGTGCTCAAGCCTAGACGGGGATGTCTGCGACATTAATGCAAAACTTCAAAGAGTAAGATAGTGGTCAAGTTAAGCTCGATGCAATGAGACTACTCATTAAAAAAAAAATTATTAGAAAGCTTACACATCTAGTATGCTAGTTTCAAGAAGGGGTTTTAATTCTTACGACTGCTGAACTTGGTAAACTATTTAATCATCCCATCCATCATTGACAACTTGTCCAAATTCTATAGATACAAAAAGATGATTTGATATGTAGACACTCACCTAACGAGATGCCATAGTTATTTCCGAGTAATTGATCATCTTATTTCTTCCCTCGATTTTTTCCTCTTAAGCTTACAGAGCCAAAAAAGCTAATTCCAAAAGTGGTTAATCTCTCAGGACCGAATCATCATAAGGACATCCCAAAATTCAGAAGAAAAAAAGATACCCAAGGAATTAACCCTCTTATCTCTCTCTCTCTCTCTCTCTCTCTCTCTCTCTCTCTCTCTCAACACTATTAAACAGTACAAGTTGCCTTCCTTTGGCAGCAACTTTGCTTCATACAATTCCATGACTATCATTATCTCCAGATCTCCTCCCAGTTGACTTTACCGCAAGTAACATCATCAAATTTCAGAATCTTCAACAATCCTCTCCCTAGTTTTTATCTTTCATGATCGATCTTCAAGATTCAAGCACCAAGAAACTCATGGAGTACGTGGTCATCATGTCGGTGCCAATGGTGATCTTCCTGGTCGTCTTGAGCTTCGGCTGCTACTAAATGGGAGGCAAAAGGGCCGAGAGAAGGCGCAAGCCCTTGCCACATAGGAGCTCGTGGCAGTTAACGACATCCCACCCCCGCCTCTGCCGGCCGGGGTGGCCATGCCTCTGTCACCGCTTGGTGTCGCTATGCCGCCGCCTCAGTTCTTCCCTTCTCCATCTCCTTATAATCCAAATCTTGCCTTTGTCAAGCAAGAAAGTGCTCAATGATTTTTATTATTATTATTATTTTTTAAGCATCATGAGTACCAGTTGCTTCATGCTATCAATGAGTTCGATGAGATTCGTTATGATTCATGCAACAAAAAACACAATTTTCATTTGCTATGTATTTTGCATTCACTGATAATTTTTGAATCTTGAAGAGTGAAATTGACTAACACAAGAAAAATAAATTCTGACAATCGTACTTCAAAATATGACCCACCACCACATACGACATACCCACTGGCTTCGCCTTCAAGTCCCAGACCGGATCTCTTATTACTACACATGCGATCGCCAGACTTCAAGAGAAGCCGATGTTTTGTCGCCTAGGATGTTTCTAGCTCATTATTTTCCTAAATGCGCTTCTTTTGGGCGATTTCTGTCACGTCCTACTTCGTGCTCGGACAACTGGTGACTTTGACTCTCCGAAGAAATCTACAGAAGAGACATCCCCTCCAATGTCAATTGCGCATGCAGTGACGGAGGCTTTTGGTCCATCTTAATTACGTGCTTTGTCTTGGTAATTCATTTTCGAGTTTTTGTTCCATATAACTAATGCATTTACCCATACTTCGTATAGGTTTTGTCTATGAAACTTTACTAAGACATTTGTGTTGACTAAAATTTCAACGGAGATATAATAGTAATAATGATTGTTGTGAAGTTTAGTAAATGAGACCATGATTGAAGAAAGAAATAGAAATATCATTGGAAAAACAATATAAATCGCGATCAAAGTACCACAGCTTAATTGTTTTACATATATTACACGTATGTCTCAATCACCGGAGACATTTTGCATAGTAAGATTATATTCATTAATATTGACAATTGCACATATTCTCCACATTACATGACATTGGACAAGATCACTGATGAACTCAATCTTTTAAGGGCAAAATTATCAATTTCAGCTTTTTGTGACGGCAAGAGTAGCACCTACGCCTATAGCAAAGGTGAAAAGACCACTTACGTTGAGGTTTATGTTTCGCTGATGCTCTCTATCGGAGGAACGAGATATAAGTGGAAAACCATTTTTTCTACACGTGCGAGTTAACTCGGGTCCATCATATCCTACATCTACGCACTCAATTAAATTCAATGAAAAAAATTTGAAAAAGAATTATGGCTGCGATTAAACAGAACGCCTTTCGATTGTGTGAATGACATAATGCTACGTACAAAGAAGGGAAATTTAACAAAAAAAAATAAAGAAAGTATAATAATATTTATCCTCTGATAATAATTTAATTTAAAAGAAAATTTCACTTAGTAATGTAATTACATTAAATACTTGAAAGTTGCAAAAAGTTGACTTTATATATACATATTGTCATGGCACGGACCTCGTAACTAGCTGCATTGCTCTAATATAATAAAAATCTCCAAGATCCGTGAGCCTTTTCAGACAAGATAAGGTCTGACAACAACACCAAAGTCACTTGATCCAAAAACACGCTTGCCGACATGTATTCCACAGTGGACCTCAGGCAGGCCCATGTTTTTCTCCCAAATTCAAATTTAAATTGGTTCTTACTAACTATACATAGTCAAAGGTGACACGACGCAAAATATATGGACCCAACATTGACTCACAACTAGCGCCATGAACACAAGCAGTGAAAACTCAAGCCCAAGAGGTTCTCAATCAAAATTGTTTACACCACAAGCTTTGTGTAATGCAGTAAATCTAACTAAACCTGACCAAAATCACTCGTTGTTGGTCTTACCCATTGCGATCATAGTGCCGTACGTAATTTATTCACCTAATCGAACATGGGGAGATCAAAGTCGTACTCTCATCCAAGAGTACACATTCTGCTACGATGATCCGAGTTGAAAAGATTCCTTTGAGAGTCTTTGGCAGGAGCACCAACTTGACGAATTCTCTTTTGGTGAACCTCCCAATTATACACACGAGCGATCGTAACCTATCAAATAAAAACTCACCTCTCAAGGGCTGTTTCACCCCCCAGGAAAAGAGAATTTCCCAGGGCCACTAACCTAATTGCCATGATAAACTAAAGGATATGGTCCTACAACAAGCATTAAATTTTTTTTCAAGTTCACATTCGTGCGAACCTACCACAGTCCAGTTTATCACCAATTGACATGTATTCCCAATTTACAGCCTCACGCCAGTTACAAAATTCAGAGCAACAGTAGTTCGACCCCAATAGACCTACCCAAAACTGACATATAAACGGCTTAAAACAAACATGGACCTCCAAATTCCAAATAATTCTGACTTATCTGTGTCATTATTTCTTGGTCCCTTAATAATTGTGGATCAGCAACGAGAACTTCTAAACTTGCTTTAGTATTTTCTAAGTTCTTTTGTAGAAGAGTTGTGCCCCGCATCATGAATGGATGCAATAAATAAGATACTCGACACTATTATTGGAGATAAAAAGACATTGCTTCAACTCAAGTACCTCATTGAATGAACACTCCAATGTCACATTTTCTCCCAGCAATAAACTTACTAAATAAGTATGTTCGATGCAAGCTCGCAAACATATGCCTTCGAAGACTTCAAAATCAGCAAACTGTGCCTGCATCTTAGAAGTTTTGATGGTCTTAGGTTTTAAAGCCCAATACAGTAATCCCACCCCCATTTCGCTTTCTAATAAGAACTTCACATTACTGGCGATATTCAAGTGTCCAAATGTAAAACCGCCGCACAATTATTGAGATTGATACGGGTTTCAAAGCACTAACCTAGATTATTGGGAACATTGCTTCTAGAAGTGCATTTGTGAAGGATAAAAGACAGTTAAATATTCCATATTTAGTCAACTGCACCAAAAATAGTTCCTAGTATGGCAAGAATAACCCTGCCGTATACTCTACTTGCTTTGTTAAAGATAAAAGGAACCAATATAATCAGCTTAGAGACCATGGATGTAACATCCTCAATTCCAAATCCATAAGGATCGGCCATAAGATCCTAAAAGGATCAATCATGGGCCAATGGCCATGAATCGATTAGTTCGATCGGCAAGAAATTGCGAATTGGTCATGACCGATCGACCGACCAACCAACCTACCGGTCACGAATTGGTCGAAGTGTCGACTGTGAATTTCTACTGACCATACTATAGAATAGGATCATCAGCTCATAAGATGACTTTTTGATCACGAGAATTGGTCGTGAGATGATTTTGGATCGGCAGATGGTCACGGGTCAATCTGACCGGTCGCAGTTTCTGGTCATGGGTGATTTTGCCCGATTATGCACCAATACACGGATGATCCGAATTGACCAAATGCGATTTCCTTCTAACCAAAAATGCATCATTCCTTATTTAATTCTTAGCGATCAGAACGAAATCTCAAATTGGTGAAGTCCATTCATGGATTGGTAATGCACCGACCATGAACCCTATCGGTGGATCGGGTGCCGACCGGAATGAGTCCAAGGATAGACCCGGCTATTCCGTCATTGGGTGCCTTGGCTTTGTGCTAGGCCATGGGTAGCCTTAGAATAGGTCTCGAACCAATGAAAGGACAACCGACCCTATTGGTCAACCGACCGTCCAAAGGAATGGTTTGGGCAAATACGGGATGTAAGGGCCAAACCTCGGGTGTACGTGATTCGATTTTTCGAGGTGTACCTAATGATCCCTTCTCCAGCTCGGAAAAAAATAAAATGATAGAATTCTCTAGACTGCATTCTTGGTGAAGAAAATGACAAAATAGAAGAAAATTCTAAAACTCCCTCATTTAATGGGAAGGATGACTTACCACTTTGAATAAATATTTTTAGATTTGGTAATGATTACCAAAGATTCGCCTTGAGAATTAAGTAAGGGACTCTTGGACAAATGGACCAATCAAGAGAAGACATATATGTGATTCTAGAACACATCATTAAATTGCAAGGATGAATCATCCCGCTTAAGTGTTCATCTGAAGATTTGGTAATGATGACTTCAGATTTGTTTTGGAAAAGAAGTTGATGACTCATTGGCTTAGGTGTCCATGAAAGATATGATCATGATTACCATAAAATTTTCCTTAAGGAACAAGTTGGCCAAGTCATAATGGCATTGTATAAATGGTCCAATAGAAATGAAACAAGTTAGCCTCCAATCATTACATTAGACCATTAGGTATGCCACATTTTAAAATAGACTTGACACTTTGCAACTTATGCTTGCCACCTAAGTATTCTAGCGAACTCTTGGAAACTTAAGATTGGACCGTTTGGCTTAGTAATGATTGCACTAAGGGGCTATAAATAGGAGAAGCCCTTCCTTATTTTCCTTACATTGTCATCCATTTCCTCCTCCTCCTTCTCTCAGCCTTGCATCCTCAATCCATCAAACTTATATAAATTGGTCTTCGAGGTTTGCCAAGGTAAATAAGACTCCTATGTCTCCTCAAGGGCGGTAGTCTCCATTGTTGAGTCTAGTTAGGTGCTCACCCGTCAAGCCGTGGATAGGATGTTGGATTTATTGTATGGTTTTGCTTATGATTATGCTTGAACATGTGCTTGAGTTGTGCACGCCCGGAATGAGGCCAAGGTTCTTTCGAGTTAAGTTCATTGGAATGCAAGGTTGCCCTAAGTCATAAAATCTTGGTTTCGGCATAAATAGGATGCCGGGTCCAAGCCTCGCTTGGTGTGGGAATCGCCTAAGGCCGCAAAGTCCTAAGTCAACATTGATGTGTGTCGATCTTATGCCTTCATTGGCACAAGCATCACCCAAATCCATGAGATCTTGGTAAGGCACCAAGCATGTCGATTTCCATAGTCCAAATGGACGTGGGGACTTTGTACTTGGCGCTCAATGAAGCCGCGAGCCAAGGGTTATTATTGATGCATATGTATTCATATTGGGTCGAAGCCGAAGTCCGTCAAGCTTGGGATCGTAACTAAAGCGAGGTGTACCCAAGCCTCAAGGTCTTGGATCGGTATTGAGGTGTACCGTTTCCAAGCCTTGTCCGGTGCGAGGATCGACCTTGAGTGATTGATTCAAGTTACGGACCAAAGATCATTCCCGACATGTTTGCTAGTGAGGTATAAGAAACTCATGACACACATGAATGAATGAGCACGCCTCCACGCCATGCATGTGTTGGCTAAGAGAAAAGATAAGAACTGACTTGTATGATGCATTTGTGTATGCATTTAAATAGGAAAAAGCGTCTGTCACCACACAGCATTGGTGGCAATGCCTCGTTCATTGAACGGGATGCCCTAGTTAAGCCAGGAAGTCCCTGAAAGTATGGGATGCCTGACTTGATGGCCGAATGTGCTGGTTGAGTCAGGAAGCCCCTGAAAGTATGGGATGCCTAACTTGATGGCCGGATGCCTTAGTTGAGCCAAAAAGCCTATGAAAGTATGGCAAGCCCCTAAGAGTATGGGATGCTTGGCCTGAGGCCGGATGCCTAGCCCGCGGCTAGAAGCCCCTGAAAGTATGAGAATAACTGTTTATATGGTTAATGAACTTATTGAATATTTTACTATGTGATGTTGATAAGTTTGTTAGTGAAATAGCTTAATTGATCTACCATCGACATTGTTTTGCGAGTGTTGTACTTGCTAGGCTTTAAGAATGATGAAATACTTTCCTAGTAAAGAACTAAAAATTTTACTTACTGAGTTTCCCCAAAACTCACCCCTCATCTCTCAGTCTTATAGGCATGGAAGTCTCTCATCAATTTTGGAAGTTGCAGTTACGCTAGAGGAGATAGGATTTCCCCTGTACATAGACTTGTACTGTGATGTAAAAAGAAAAGAGAGCCCACAAAGAAAAGGCTTGTCAAAGTACTATTATAATACAAGTTGTCACGACCAAATTTTCGGGTGAACCACTTAGGGTTTGGCTAATGGATTGTTAAGCCTAGACTTAACTCGGACTCTCCCAAGCCCATACCAATTCGCGACTTTAGGTTCAAGTTTTTTTAACATGCAAATAAATTTTATCTAGGAGTCGCAACTAATCTATTTTTGGTGGGTCGATTAGAAACCCAAGTAAAGTAATGAGAGTTTTACTTTACTTCTACGAATCAAAGATTGTAAGTTTGGGGACTTGATTACACTAGATTTCTCTAACGCCCTTTCGGTACATTTCTTTTTTATTTTTGAAAAATGTTTGGCAAACAGCCTAAATTGATTTTAATTATCTTTCTAACATGTGAGGTGATCATGCAGGTACGCAAACCACCAATTTAACACCCAATAAAGCAATGAATAAAATTACGGGACTTACTTTGTAGCAATGAAAGAATCTGCGTTGTTAGATCAGAATTCACATCATCAATCCTAGATATGATTTCTAATTAATACGTAATTTCTCTTTTTTTGTTTTCACTTTGTTTAATGAGAATTTAATCTATATGCAATGCATGCTAATAATCTAATATGGCATGGCAACATGACCTAAATTACATGACATGGCAACATGATTTAAACTATTTGAGAAGAGTAAATCCTAAAGAAATGCAATATTAACTAAATGACCTAATTCTATTAACGGGTGATTTCTAATTAAATGGGCCTAGAAAAAACTAAATGACATGCATTTCCATTAATCTAATCCTAAATGACATGTTCATGACACTTTTTTCCTTTTCCTAAAAATTGCAATTTATCCTAAAAAATGGAAGTAATTTATCCTAAGACTTTTTTTGGATATTTTTATGAAATTCGAAATTAGGTAAATGTGAAATTATCTAACTAGATCAAGATTTTATCCAATTTATATTAAGGATTAGGTCATGCTAAACCTTAATTTAAATTAAGATATTATCTCAACTTAACGACTTCTAACCCTAGATGTGGTCTATCTAATAAAACCAATTTATCCTAAGGTACTTTTTGGTGCTTTCTTTAAAATTCAAAATTATAAAAATGTAGAAACTATCTACCTAAATTAAAATGCCAACTAATTTATGTTAAGAATGAAATTAAATGAAATCCTAATTCAAACCTAACTTAGAAATCCCTAATTAAAATGACATCTATCTAATATTATATAAACTTATAATGAATTAAAAAAAATATATAGGATTAAGCTACATGCAATTTTACCCTTAAATGCAATGACGTGCAAGAGTTGCCCTAATTTTACATGCATGATGATTTTTTGTTATTTTTTATTAATTTCAAAATTAAAATTTATTATGCAATTCCAAATACTAACATCCTAAATAAATAGACTTTCTTTTTGTTTTCTTTTTCATGATTTAAAATAAAATCCCTATTCTAAATATGCAAGAAAACAAACCTAATCCTAATTCAACATTTTTTGGTTTTTTTCCTTTTTTTTTTTTTTTTTTTTTTTTAAATTTTTGAAACTAACAATTCCTAATGATTAAACATGCAATTTCAAGTTTTAAAAGCTAACAACATAAATCAATCGATTTGATTTTTGATTTTTGATTTTTTTGATTTTTGATTTTTATTAGTATTTTAAAAAAAAAAATTTCCTGAGCATGCAAATCCTAAAACTATATTTTTTTTAAAAGAAAATTGATTTAAATAGCACCACAGCAAATCAAGCAAAATTGATACCCAAATTGACGAATCATATATCGCGCATGGGATCGGGTTGGCCAATTTTTCGCATAAATCAGGAATCGGATCTCGGGCGGGAGATCAAATTCGCAATTTTTTTAAATAATTACGAGTCGGATTTCGGCGCGAAAATCGGACTGACAATCACTAATTCCAAGGCAATTCATATCATGGAATTTCAATTTCACATTGAAGGGATAATTATGTTAGAGTTTTCCTGATTTGTGGACTAAATTAATTGACTTTGTTATTGTAATTTACCGTTTTACGGGGTTTGGTCTTAGGTGAGATAGAAGGTTTCTTAATTAGTCTAATATGGGACTGGCTAGTGTGGGCCGAGTTAAGCCTGGCCCGTAATGAGGGGGACTGGCTGGAAACTCTATAAATAGTGCTCAAGTCTCTCCTCTAGCCCTAACCTCACATATCCTCACCTAAGGGGCGTTACTCTAACGCTAATTGTGAGGGGCCGTCTCATTGAGCCAGTGATCCGAAGGGTAATAGAGGAGAAGGATTTGCGCGAAGGACATTGTGTTCCTGCTTCCGCTTCAAGAAAGACAATGGATCCTAAAATAGGTGCGTTGATCCTTCAATTTGCGATTGCATGTTTATGTTCTGGTTATGGAGATCTTGGGTTGCGCATAATTGGCGCACAACATGTGGTATCAGAGCCTCCATAACCCTAGAACATGAACGCAATTGGTTTTGCCCTAATCTCTACGAATTTGCCCTAAATTATACTAATTTGCCCTAATTAGTATGATTTTTGCCCTAATTTGCGATTTTCGAGCTTTAAAGTTTAATAAAAATCAAATTAAATTGCAAATTGGGACTCGGCTCGTCGAGATGGTCAAAACCGTCGGTGGCGCGTCGCCGTGGGACGCCGCACGCGCCCCCACGCGCGGCCACACGTCGCTGGGGGTGTCGAGCACGCGCCCACGCGCCGCCACGCGCGGGGCGTGCCTCACACGCGGGCGCTGACGTCAGCGTGATGTCAGCGACCCGGGTCTGACCCGAGTCACGGTGACGTCAGCAACCCGGGTCGGCCCGACCCGATGACTGACCCGATGACGTCGGCGCCTTTGCCGTGTGACGTCGGCGCCCGACCCGACCCGAGGCCTGACCGGGTTGGCGACCGACCCGACCCGGGAACCGACCCGAACCGGGGTCCGACCCGGCCCGGGGTTCGGCCCGACCCGGGATTCGACCCGGCCCGGGGTCCGACCCGGCCCGTGGTTCGGCCCGATCCGGTATCCGACCCCACCCGGTCAACGGTTGACCGGTTCGGTCAGCCGGTCGGACCGGGCGGTTGGACCGGACGGTCGGACCGGGTAACCGGTCGGACCGCCGCCGGTCGGACCGGGTTTTGGCCGGCTTGACGTCTGGCGCGTGAGGCCCACGCGCCGCGCACTCAGGCGGCGCGTGTGGGCGCGTGGAGCCTCCTTTCGGCGAGTGGTTGGTGGCGTTGGATTCGTATGGAGATTTCCTACCTTGTGGTATATTTATTTTATATGTTTGATGATTTTATTGATGTGAAATTGCATATAAAGTCCTAAATACGTGTATTTTAAATGTATTTTTGCGTATTTTTCTTGTATTTTTCTGTGATTTTGGAAATACAAGTGCTGGGCTACAGGTATGCTATTTTAATTAATGTATGAGGTAGCTTAATTAGCATGATATGTGATTTGAGTGATATGTGCCCCTATCACTAAAGTTAAATTCACATGTATATGATGTGTGTGTGAGGTAAATATATCCCTGATATGAGAGAGTTTCAAGGATTCAATTGAGTTGTGACCGCCAAAGTGGCACACTTGATTGGGTTTAAGAAATTTCTGTCTCGTATGTTTATGCAGGATGTCTCCTGGTCTAATGCGTAATCATGCTCCCAAAGGAGGTGATTATGTATTAGTCCATGGAGGGATACATGATGATGTGGTGGAGGATTGTCTAGTCTTAGTGGTTCTTCTGCCCAAAGGTGATGAATTCACGAAGATTGGAATATATTCTCCTGACCGTTGTCATGTGGAGAGTGTACAATTGCATGTCATGTATTCTGCCCAAAGGTAATTATGTGAGTTTGCATGTAACTCTCTGGGTGTGTACTTGTGTACACAATATACTCACATGATGCTAATTGTTATATACTTGCTGTCTTTCGAGTCACCTTTTCGTAAACGGTAACTCCGTTACTATTGAGGTTCTCACCTTTGGTTCCAACTTTAAGAAGTGGAGAGAAGATTTTCTGTTTGCCATGGAGATGGCAGATGTTCATTTAGCTCTTACTGCCGATCGGCCGGCTGCCATTACTGCTGAGAGTACAGAGGATCAAAAAGCACACCTTGCTACCTGGGTTAAGAGCAATAGAATTTGCTTGCTGTCTATGAAGCGTTCAATTCAAGAACACTTGAAGAGTGGTTTGCCCGCTTGATGTAATGCTAGGCAAATGATGGAAGCTTTGGTGGCTAGGTACCGTGTGTCGTCTAATCTTTGAGATAGGGACACACATTCATACGCTGTTTACCATGAAGTATGATGGTTCTAGTAGGGTAAGAGATTATATTCTGAGGATGGTTGACTTGCAGACCAAGCTTCAGGCTCTTAATGTTGCTATTCCCACTACCTGCATTGTACATCAAGCTTTGAATACTCTTCCTCCTGATTTTGGGATTATTAAGACTAATTACAGTTCCCAAGATGAAGCTTGGACAGTTAATGAATTGATTTCCAGGGTTGTGGCAGAGGAAGAGAAATTGAAGAAAGACAAAGGGCACATTGCTCTTTATACTTCAAGTTCTGCCACTGATAAGGGTAAAAGTGTGAAGACTCAGAAGAGAAATACTGAAGCAGCTGGACCTTCCAATAGTAAAGGAAATTCTGATGGTGCTGGTCCTTCTAACAGTGCAGGCCCTTCTAATAGTTTGGGTCCTAAGAGAGCATTTCCCAGGAAAAGGGTTGTTTTTTGCTACTTTTGCAGGGAGAGAGGACATGTAAAGAAGGACTGCAAAAGGTTTAAAGATTGGTTGTCTAAGTAAAACAAGAAAAGTGAGCCTAAAGGTAATGATTCTTTGGCATTAGTTTATGAATCCAATCTATCTGAAGTTCCCACTAATTCGTGGTGGCTGGATAGTGGTGCAACTAATCATGTTGCGTTTACTATACGGGGTTCATAAACGAAGGACGCCAAATCAGGATGAATCAAAGCTCACTATAGGAAACAACATTGGTGTTGATGTTGAGTTCGTGGGAGATGTCGTTTTGGTTTTGGATTCTGGTTTTAGGATGATGTTAAGAAACACTTTTTACGTACCTTCATTTAGGCGGAATTTAATTTCAGTGTCTTGTTTGGACATGTGTGGATACTCTTTTGAGATAAAGAGTAATGCTATTGCTATCTTTTATGGTTCCAACAAGATTGGGTGTTGCAATTTATCCAATGGATTATATCGATTGAGTCTATCTCTCGACGACATGTATGTTGCATATTCAGCTGAAAAAGTTGTTTCCAAAAGGCCTTTACCTAAGGAACAATCTTATTCACTGTGGCATAAACAACTTGGTCACATCTCTAAAGAAAGAATAGAAAGGCTTGTAAAGACTGACATCTTGCCTACTCTTAAAGGTGATCAAGAGATTTGCGTAGATTGTTGTAGAGGTAAGATGACGAAAATAAAGAAGAAATCAGCCGTTCGAAGTTCTGGGTTGTTGGAGTTAATTCACACTGACATTAGTGGACCATACACGGCTACTTTATGCAGAAATTTTTATTTCATCACATTTATTGATGACTATTCCCGATATGGATACTTATATTTGATTAAAGAAAAGTCTCGAGTCCCTTGATAAATTCAAGATTTTTCGGACTGAAGTGGAAAAACAAGTTAGGAAAAGTTATAAAGATTGTCAGATCTGATCGTGGTGGTGAGTATTATGGTAGGCACGGTGATGCTGGACAACTTAAAGGGCCGTTTGCCAAATACTTAGAGGATTTTGGGATAGTAGGTCAGTTTACTATGCCTGGAAGTCCTGAACAAAACGGCGTAGCTGAAAGGCGCAATCGAACTCTTATGGACATGATGAGAAGTATGATTAGTAGGACCAATTTACCTACTTTTCTATGGGGTGAAGCTTTGAAAACAGCTCTTTACATTCTTAATCGTGTTCTTAGTAAAGCGGTTCCATTGACTCCTTTTGAGTTGTGGACTCGGACGTAAACCAAGTCCGAATCATCTTAGAGTTTGGGGATGTCCAGCGAGAGGTGAAGTTATATAATCCTACATTGAATAAGCTGGATTCCAAAACTACACGATGTTATTTTGTGTCTTACCCAGATCATTCAAAGGGGTATCGGTTTTACAACCCCAATGGGGGTACAAGAATTGTGGAATCTCGATCGCAAAGTTTCTTGAATTTGATGTAGCTGAAAAGGGTAGCTGTTCACAAACTTCGAAGATGATAGTATGGTGGGGATTATTGGATCCTCATCTCATCCTGTGCAGACAATTTTGGATCCTCTTGTGCCACAAAATGAACCTGTTGTGGCTCAAGATCCCATTGTTGAGATAGTTCCTAATGCAATTCCTCAAGCTCCTCAAGTTCAGAATGAGGTTGAAGTAGCTCCACTCAGAAGATCTGCTAGGGAACGACGTTCTGCTATTCCACCAGACTATGTGGTCTACCTAGGAGAGCATGATTATGATATAGGCCGTGTTGTTGATCCAGTCACTTATAAGGATGCTATCTCATGTCCTCAATCAGATTTGTGGCTATATGCGATGAAAGATGAGATGCAATCTATGAAACACAATGGTGTTTGGGAGCTTGTTGAATTACCTGAAGGTTGCAAACCTATTGGCTGCAAATGGGTATTCAAGACTAAAAGGATTCCAAAGGAAAGATTGAGAAGTTTAAGGCCAGACTGGTGGCTAAGGGTTTCACTCAAAGAGAAGGAATAGATTATGAAGCAACGTTTTCTCCAGTTTCTTCTAAAGATTCCTTTAGAGTGATCTTGGCATTGGTAGCTCATTTTGATATGGAGTTACACCAGATGGATGTTAAGACCGCATTTCTTAATGGAGACCTTAATGAGGAGGTTTATATGGAGCAACCTGAGGGCTTTACAGATGAAGACTCAGGTAAGCTTGTTTGTAGATTGAAGAAGTCTATTTATGGCCTTAAACAAGCTTCTAGACAGTGGTATTTCAAATTTCATAGTGTTGTCACTTCATCTGGATTTGTTGAGAACAAGGTTGATCAGTGCATATACACCAAGGTCGGTGGGAGGAAATATATTTTTCTCATACTTTATGTGGATAATATCTTACTTGCAAGTAGTGATGTTGGTTTGCTGCATGAGACAAAGAGGATGTTGTTGAAAAATTTTGATATGAAAGACCTTGGTGAGGCATCTTTTGTTCTTGGCATTGAGATTCATAGGGATCGCTCATGCCGGTCATTGGGTTTATCTCAGAGGACATATGTTGATCGCATTTTGGAAAGATTCAATATGCAAGATTGCAAACCAGGAGTTGCTCCTATTATTAAGGGTGATAAATTGAGTCTTTCACAATGCCCTGATTCAGATTTTGAGAAAGCTCAAATGAAGAATGTACCTTATGCTAGTGTGCTTGGAAGTATCATGTATGCTCAAGTTTGCACTAGGCCAAACATTGCTTTTGCAGTTGGACTTCTAGGCGAGATATCGGTCAAATCCGGGACGCGATGACGGGTTGCTGCCAAGAAGGTTTTAAGGTACTTAAAGAGAACAAGGGATTATATGCTGATTTATAGACATGTTCCTGACTTGCAACTAGTAGGATATTCTGATGCAGATTTTGCTGGTTGTCAAGATGATAAGAAGTCGACAACTGGATACATATTTATGTTGGCAGGAGGTGCAGTATCATGGAAGAGTGAAAAACAGAAATCCATATCTTCTTCTACCATGCAAGCGGAGTTTATAGCATGTTTTACTGCTGCTACTCAAGCTATTTGGCTCCGGAACCTCATTAGGGAGTTATTAGTTTTTGATTTTGTGGATAGGCCCATACAGCTTCATTGCGACAATAATTCTGCAGTGTTGTTTATTAACAACAATAGAAGTCTCAAGGGGTCTAAACACATGGAAGTCAAGTTTTTGACCATAAAGGAATCAGTGCAGAATGGTGACGTTGCTATGGATTATGTTTCTACAGATGATATGATTGCAGATCCACTAACTAAAGGCCTATGCCCATGTGTATTTGATCGACATGTCATTAGTATGAGCCTAGGAGCATCTTGGGATGCCGTCATTTAGTGGGAGTTATATTTTATTTTTCCTAAAATAGAGTTTATATCTGCATTTGTTACTATTTAGTAACGTTTTTTATATATATATATATATATATATATATATTTCAACTTTTGCATTCAATACAATATTTTTGAATGGTTTACTATTTTGTTGAATATATATATATATATATATATATATATATATATATTGTTATTGTTCTTAAGGTTTTACCTTGAGTGAAGGCTAAGGGGCAATTCGTTATTAGCCTTGTGCATATGTTCTTGTGATACATAAAGAAAGGTTGACCATAAGGACAAGACATATGTGGGTTCATTAGAACCATAATTTCATTCTCTTGTGATACAAACTTTTGTGTCGCCTAAGTAAGAGAATCGTGATCGACAAATGGATCTCTCTATGAGAGATGTTAGCCATTGCCATACTACCATATTTGATCCATATCAAATAAAGTTGAAAATTCTTGTGACCATGGAAGGCTCGTGTGTATACATGCGATTTACCGCCATGATTCGGTGTTGGAGACTTTATGAGATAGGATTGACTATTAAGAATTATTTCTGGACCAATGTGCGCACATACAATACAATTTCAATTAATATAGTCCAAGTGGGAGAATGTTAGAGTTTTCCTGATTTGTGGACTAAATTAATTGACTTTGTTATTGCAATTTACCGTTTAACATTTACCGTTTTACGGGGTTTGGTCTTAGGTGAGATAGAAGGTTTCTTCATTAGTCTAATATGGGATTGGCTAGTGTGGGCCGAGTTGAGCCTGGCCCGTAATGAGGGGGATTGGCTGGAAACTCTATAAATAGTGCTCAAGTCTCTCCTCTAGCCCTAATCTCACATATCCTCACCTAAGAGACGTTACTCTAACGCTAATCGTGAGGGCCGCCTCATTGAGCCAATGATCCGGAGGGTAATAGAGGAGAAGGATTTGCGCGAAGGACATTGTGTTCCTGCTTCCGCTTCAAGAAAAACAATGGATCCTAAAACAAGTGCGTTGATCCTTCAATTCGCGATTGCATGTTTATGTTCTGGTTATGGAGATCTTGGGTTGCGCATAATTGGCGCACAACAAATTACACTAAAAAAAGAAAGTAATGAAATAACCACCATAATAATAAAACGACAAAAGATAAATAAAAGAAAAGAAAAACAAAATTTACCTAAATTAATTTTTGGCTTTTTCTTTTTCGTATTTATTCTTTTCTACCAACTATCAGCCATTGATGGGTGCCGCAGTGTGAGATAAGCACTTCGATATTCACCAGAGAAAATCACAGCTTGCTGGTCGTAAGAGAGACCTTCAACAAACCTGCAAAACTTGTCAGAGTGAGGACAAAATCCTTAGTTGACCTTGAATTGGGTTTTGCGGACACCAAGAGGCAAAAGAGAATAATGTTGTGGCCATAGACTTGAACGAGTGCCATTGAAAGGTTGTGGTGAACTGGAACACCAGAGAAATTAGGGTGGGCGTCAGTATTGCCAGTTACTTGCAGTCATGGCTGTCGGGGCGCGCGATGCAGGTGCAAGACGTGGCCACACACCAAGGTAGGAAGGACGTGGTGCTCCTCGCTGGACCTGACTTGAGAATATACCTTCCAAATTAAATTTGGACCAAATGCAATTGGATCGAAATTGCAACTGGCACCTAGACGGTGAACGGCAACGATAGCTAAGTGGTGGCGACTAGCGGTGGCTCATGGTGGCGATTTGCTGCAGACGATGGACAACTCGCAGCTGGTCGTCGACGGCGATCATGCCAATGGACTGACAAAAAAGAAACTTTGTGGGGATCACTCTGTTCAAGGTCGGGCACGGCGATAACTCACGGACTGTGCAACAATAGGGACTGACCGGCACGGTGGCGTTGCACCCTAGATGGACAGCAACTCGTTGCACGCGGCACGGATCAAAGTAGCAAACGGATCGTCGGGGGATCAAGGTCGACTCTACGTTGGCATGCATGCAGGAGGACCAGGCGAGACGAGGAAGCGCCACCAAGCATATCGTTGTGAATCTTTGGCTTTCTTTCCTCCGTTTTTTTGTTGCGGATCTCTCTAATCGTGAGGCCCCATGAGAGAGCTAGAAGAGAATCCCATGCGAACAAATTTCAATGAGCGAACCTCCCTCCTTTGTCTTCTTCTGACTACCCTTCTCTCTTTCTTCCTTGACCTTTCTTCACGCTTTTTGTCTCATTCTATCGTGTATCTCTCTCTATGCGTGCTTTGAATTGTGAATTTTTTGAGTCAATGTGGCCGCGCATATCAATCGTGTGGCCTCTCTATATCTTCTCCATACGCGGCTCTTTTATAGGTGAATAACTTTGATTTTCGTGGATTATTTCACTTCCTTTTTCGGTTCATGCACGAAATCTCCTTTGATTATGAAATATTTCTTGTCTTGAGACATAGAATATATCGCTCAAAATATCCCCACGTGCGATATGCTTCTTGATATTTCATGCTTAAACTTCCAATCTTCTATAATATATCACCTAATGTGAATATATGAGATAATTACCGAATATTGGAAGAATAATATGAATCCTTTCTGAAAATACCGAATTGCTAACTTGTAAAAGTGAAGCTCATCCGCCGCTGATCAAATGCAAAAGCGATAAACAAATAAATAAAATAATGTAAAATACTTCTAAACTATATGTTATGCAATTTTAATTTTAACTTTTTTTAGGGGTTAAAAATTAATCCCTAATTTTTACACAATGAATGACTGGGTCGCCAAAATTTAGTTGTCAACACAAGTCAATATGTTCAGTATGATGTATGGCCCAGTCTTCCAGCTGTTGTTTGTCTAGGGAGTTGTTTGTTCACGTTTTCGCATGTGCATAATAACAAGATAAAAAGAATTGGGACGGCGACGAGCTTGGGACATCGCAAAAATAACCCATCGCTTGTGACCTTGGAGATGGAGTTGGGAACATGGCAATGGAGGAGCAAGAAGATATTTGAAAATGCATATTTTCTAGCATGATAATTTTATGAGGAAATTTTAATTCACAACCATGACTAACAGACTATCAAGGATTCCAAATGAAAGTTGTGTAGTAAAAATTGCTGGTTTCATCACAGCACAAAGAACTTTAGGGGATAAAATGAGAAAGAACTCTGCATTGGATAAATATGATTTATTAACGAGTAACAAGTTTATTTTATAACAAGCCTCAATAGTCAACGACATGAGTTTGATCGATACCCAATAAGTTTACTAAAAATAAATGCGTGTGCCGAGAAGCGTCCAGCTTGAATTTCAATCTTAAATTCCAGTTTTGAGGCTATGGTTCCATCTTTTAGTAATATACACATGCTCGTGGCACACACATAATGGCATGCTCAATCATAGGTCACTTTGCTATAGCACATCTAACCATTCCCCTGGGGCTTAAAGAAAATTTGGGATCCAACTGTTGAGCTATATGAGTACCGCGGGTTGGAAAGGTGAATGTCGCAAAAATGGAAGGGTCACTTTGGTATAAAGCACCCTTTCCAATCAGCCAGTTTGCTTCAGTCATTATGCAGGTTTCTAGTTGAGTATCAAAGAAACTAGAGCCTAAACAAGAGGATATCTTTGTGGTCGAATGGAGAGGTGAGGTGAAGTAATTGTTGAATCAAGGCACCTCAATTCAAAATAATTGATCTATTCAAAACCTGGATTTTCGTATTGAGAGAGATAGCACCTCATTTATGTAATATCAAAAAGTTAAAGGTTATGGGCTATTTGAGGTAGAAAACCTCAATGCAGGACATAGTACTACTTGCACACTGTGTTTGTGTTTTTGGCAGAGAGGCTAAGATGCCTGGCTACCTGTAGTTGAGTTTTTTGAAGGACTAATGGTGCAGAATAAATCTAGTAGATTCTTGTGCACTACAAAGATATGCAAAATAACAGCACACAAGCAGGAAACTTTGTTGATGGCCGAAAGTACTGGGATGTACAATTTACCACTTGCATGGAGACTGGTGACCAAACGAGAACACGATTGTCAAACACACAAGTTAGCTGGTACGAAAGAAGTGAGGAGGGACTCTTATCTGAGGAAGGCAAGGGCTATTAGTTGCTTACAAGATGAAAACCACATGAGACCATTCGGCAGCATAGGTTTTCCACGAGTGATTGCCTTGGGAGTCTTTAAAAGTAGTCAATATACAAAAAGAGAAAAGAAGGGGATGCATACAAATCGATACTAGCTATGGCAAAGTCAATGAGAATCCTCAGGTCACCCGCTTATTATGTTGCCACTGGACTAAATCTCCTCGGGACGTGGATTTGTCAAAGAGCCGGAGATAAGATGGTGACCACAGAATTGAGTCATATCCAATCCAAATCTCGACATTTTCGTTAGTTGAGAGATAGAAGTAAGAGAGCCTTTCAATCTTGCATTGAGGAAGGATGGCTTTAGACTTCACATTATGGTTTAGTCTTTGTACAATTAATTTCTTACCTCGACTTGTTAGACTCACTCTGGTCAAAATAACTCTGTCAAAAGGTTTGCTGCCACTTGGTGTGTTAGCAATTAAACTATTGCTTTCCAAAGAATATTACAACAGCAAGGAAGCATTGTCCTCCTCAAATGAAGGGACACATGAAAGATGGTACTACTAGCTCCGAGCTCCCTTAAGTGTTCAATGAAAAATTGAAAACAACCAATATGAAACAGTTCTAAAAAAGAGAAAACAAAAGAACTCCTGAATTAGACATATCTCCACCTTTCTTCTATCACTTTTTTGAAATAGTTTTGAAAAAGAGAACAAAGGAACTCCTAAATTAGATACATCTCCACCTTTGTCTTATCACTTTTTTTTTCTTTTTTTGGGTAAAAGTAAGCAATATATTGGGGAAAGGCCAAATTGTACAAACGAAACGGCTTCAAAAACTTGCACTCAAGATGAACATACTCATTATGAGTGGAAGGAAGCCAAGAGAAAAAGCCAAGCGATTACAACAAGAACACAAAAGAACTGTCTTATCACTTTTTTTTTTTAACAGTTTCAAAAAATACAAAACAAAAGAACTACTGAGTTAGGTACATCTCCAACTTTCTTTGTTACATTTTTTGCAATACCATTAACGAGGCTCTGAAATAGAATAACCAGCAAAATAATACCTTGTCCTATACTCTTGCATTTTCTCAAAGGACGAGAGAAAGATCCACATCAGCGATTAATTTTTAAATAGAACATAAATGCAGATAAGTCCTAACCATTTTGAGACAACCAATTGAAAGCGTCTAATGTGTGACCGCCAAACATGGGAGGTACTATCAACATTTTTCCATGACAAAACTGATGAATAAGTTATAATGTGCAAGATGCAACACCTAATCAGCATGTTCCTTGTGCCAGTAAATGAGAAAATTTCCTGACATGGGAGCATAAAGAAGGCGTGCTATTTAGTGATGTGCACCAACACTTTTTCAATTCCATAACTTGGCTAAGCAAGCATATTAGAAGGAAATTCACTTTTTTTATTCTATTTCTATTGACTGTTGATGTAATTTGCTCTGTGGTAACTACAATGATTTTCAAGATTCAAGAACCTCACACTTTCAGCACAAGGCTGTCCATCAAGGTACGCCTCAACCAAATTATTGGAGTCCTTAGAAAGGGCACGTGTCGTACAAAAAGCAAATAACCATCACTGTGGCACCCCTCAAGGGCCCCCAATCCGTAGGGTCGCCACAGTCACTATCTATTGATGCTTAATACTCTAATACCATGCATCTCAACTTAATTTCCCAGGGGTTTCTATTCTTTCCTTAGAGGTCCCTGTGCAAATATAAATAGCAGAAACACGACCATCTATTCCCCTGTTCTGAAATGTAAAGCAATGCACACCAACTTAAAAATTTGCTAAGTTAAAGCTGAACACCTTTATTTACATATATGGATGGACAATTAATAGTCGGTACAACCAAAATGCCGAGATCTTTCTATGCCCGGCTATTCCCAAAAGAAGACCGACCCCCTTTCTTTTGTATCATCTGCACAAGTCCATCCCTCATGTGTTGGCATCCAAAAATGCTTCATCTATTGGCCTTGACTCTCGGTCAAATCTAGTCCGGTCCATCAGCTGATGGTGGCGGCAGCAACCTAAACGCCCGGCCATCCAAGCGAACAAGAACCGAGATGAACTCCTAAAGGATGGGGCCGGCAAAGAGACCCACATCAAAAGTCAGCAGGATCCTCACCCGCTCAAATACCAATCCATGGACTGCAAGGTGCTGGTGCTCTGAATATTCCCATTGTAAAACCACCAGGAGTCCATAAAATGAACCGGGAGTCACAGATAACAGAGGCATCTTTCTTCTAGTATGAAATGTTAGTCCCCAAAAGGGGTGAGCACAACCACTTAGCAGTAAAGATCCACTAAACTATATTATACAACAAATGTAACAATCTAATTTCATGCGAAATGCACTTGTCATTTATGCATATATATATATATATATATATATATATATATATATATATATATATATGCTATCAAGGAATGAATTGCTTGTGGCATCCGAGAATTTCGACGACCCTCGAATATGCAACGGCCGTGATTGGTTGACGGAAGTACAGTCGAACGGTGTTACTAACACCACAACGGACATCGTTTTGTTATCATTGTCAAACCAATATATCACGTTTAGTAATGGTCCGATCTTCAATTAAACGGGAGAAGTACACTAATGGTGCCATAAGTTGTGCACGGCGCTCACTTTGGTGCCAAAAGTTTCAATCGGATCACTTAAGTGCCAAAAAATTTGGAAAACGCTCACTTTGGTGCCAACGATGATCTGATCGGCCGGAAATCCACGTGGCATTTTTTTATTGGTTCCATACGCTGATGTGGCTCGCCGGAGTTTGAGGCCACGTCAGATTTTGGCCGGAATCTTTCGCTGGTGGCCGGAATCTTACGCCGGTGGCACCAAAGTGATCGTTTTTCCTCCGATTTGGCACTTAAGTGATCCGACGGAAATTTTTGGCACCAAAGTGAGTGCCGTACATAACTTATGGCACCATTAGTGTCCTTTTCCCTCAATTAAACTATAGCCTTTTCGAAAATCCCTTGCGTAAGGTCATTGGTGAGACTAACCGCATTTGAATATTTAGCCAACCTTGGAAAAGAATGACGATACATCGTGAACTGACGAAATTGTTGTCGGATTTCGTCATCGGCACCGATGTTGGACCTCGTCGTATCATCATCATCGTCGGCACCACATTCGACCCCGCTGACCCGTGCATACTTGTTTCGATGACACTACACAACTATACCACTCAAGTATTTATGTAATAAGAGAGAGACTTGGACTTTAATGTAATAATTATTTAGTGAGTCGAAGGAAGGGATTTCGGCCATGCACAAGGAACATGCATGCTTGGGGAGGAGAGACCATCCACGTCCCCTTCGATGGTCAACAAATTTCAAGATATTGACCAAGGGGCTACGTCCATAGCCATGCATGCAAGAAGGGAGACTTTGACCATCTCAGCAGCTGCAACGTGCACGCCGATGTGGTCCTCTTCAATTGCTGCCAGCGTGATTTCCTTTTAGTTGACTCAAGTAGTCAACTAAACAGCCCACGCCCTTGCATGCACGAGAGGAGCTGGCGGTCACCGAAGCCTGTGAAGACCACGTCCTCCTCCACCTGTCGTGCGCGCGCTCCTCTTCTCCTTCGGCCAGCACACCGAAGGCTTGAGCGATGGACTGGCACGTCCCTGCATGAGGCGTGCATGTGTCCTACGCACGGGCTGCCACCAAGTCCTATTTAGTTGACTATAGGGGTCAACTAACACGTATTTGCATGGAGAATCATGCTGTCGAGAATTCTTGCTGCCACGAGATTTGGGCTATTGACTTACAAAGTCGGCTAAAGATAGCAGCAAAAAGAGCGGCCCTCATTCTCGAGCACCATTTCCCTAATTAGCAACCGATCTTTCCTTCCTTCTTCTTCGTAGATGCCCAACCTTGCGCCATTTTTCAACGACAACTCCAGCAACTTCCCGAACCAACACCCTTACCCCATTGTGGCCATACTCCACCGTTAGCCACCAACGTCGCCACGTGAGTTCTATCGCCGCCCCTCTGCCGTAGCAGGACTCAAGAGACCTCGGCTTGCGCCTTACCGCACGCTGTTGTTGCCGTCACCGCTTCTCCTCGCCTCTACTATAGCTCGTAGCTTACAGTCCACTCATCGTCAATGCCGTAGGACCTAAGGCAAGTAAAAATCTACTGATCTATGTAATGCAGGGCTGTCATTATCTGAGATAGTGCAAGTAGACTTGAGAAATGTCTAAATTGGATGCTGAATGTTGGATTATTGAGTGATTATAGTAGATTGGGATTAAATAGCCGAGGAAATGCTTTGGATATCTCCATGTGTTTCGAGTTGTTGAATTATGGTTGAAAGAACAATCTGTGGTGAGCTCTTGGAAGTGAAGTAGTTGTGGTATAGGCCCGCTGTCCGAATTAGATCGAGTGTAACTCAGCAATTTTATAGATTTTCTAGTGACAATTCTAGAGTAATTTTGATTCCGACTTCTTCATGAAAGTTATAGGGAATTGTCTAAACTAAAACATATGCTTTTGGTCAGATTTTTAGAAATCAATACAGAAGCACAAATTTCTTTTAATGGGAAGTATTTTCTACCAAAGTACAGATTCTGTCGATAGAAGAAGTTTAGGGTCGAGTTGTGCAATTTTCTGTGATTTAGACATGACGAATTTGGCTTAGCATTCTTCACGAAATTCTTTCCTTTAGATCTTGTTTATAACATACTAAAATTTTAGAATTTTCTGAGTTCTTTTAGGGGTTATTCGAAAATTTTTACTAAAATTGTGCATTCTGATTTTTGAGCTGTTTTATTCCGAGTCTGCTCAATTTGTCTCAAGGGTGAATGCATCTTGATTTATCATTCGATATGATGGTGTCGGCATTCAGCATATTATCCAACATTGAGATTTGATGAAAACTCATGGGACATCCGATGTAATTGCATTGAAATGTTTTATTGAAATAATATGAGATGATAAAGTTGCTATCGGACCGTTGAGTCGACGATGCCCTGGGAGTCGGGATGCCCATAGGATTGAATGAGCTGATGCCCTTTGGATGCTTGGGGTCCGTAGTGCCCCAGAGGGTCCTCGAAGTTTCGAGATGCCCGGTGGTATATTGGTACGTAATTCCGGGGGATGCCCGATGGTATGTCGGTACGTAATTCCGGAAGGCAAGGGTAACCATTTTCATGGCGAGCCCCGGCGATTCCTTGTGATGCTAGGTGTGATGCTAGGTGGGATGCGAGATGCCCGGAGACATGATGTAATGCACTCTGGATGCCCGGTGGCCTTATGGCATAATACTGGAGGTTTTCGCGATGCCTTGGGTGTGACCCGGAGGGACGCAATCATTGCTCCTCCAGGAGGTGAAACCTTTTTGAATGTTAAAATTGATGGTTCTATTAAGTGTGTGAGTGGTCTGGTTATGAGACTAAATTGTGTGGCATGAAATGGGATGTGTCATAACAGTTTGGCCCTATAATCAGGACTCGTGTGACTGAAATGATGCGTTTTGGTTTTGAAACTGCACTAGTTATTACTTTGAAAAGTTCTATTGATTCGATGCATTCCTTTGATTATATGTTTTCTATTGATTCGATGCATCCTCATTCCTTTGATTTCATGTTTTGTCTATCTTGCATGAAATTGGGTGATAATGGTTTCAAACGATATAGTTTAGTAGATCCTTTATTGTTGAGTGGTTGTACTCACCCCTTTTGGGGACTAACATTTCAGACTAGATAAGAAGATGACAATGGGTGACCGAGTAGTGTGGAGTAACTACAATGGAGAGAACAACAGAGAAAGGAATTTTCGGATGCTGACACTAAATTGGAGCTTTGTCCCTAAGGCGATTTGAAGACTTCACCAAAAATTTGAAATAAATCTTGGGTCTCGATCAGACGTGATCGTTACAAGAATACCATGTAAGCGCACTATCTGGCTTACATATATTTCAGCAAGTCTATCCATCGGGTAGTCTATGCGGATCGCTAGGAAATGGGCAAACTTATTCAAGCGATCTACTATCACCCAGATTGAGTCGTGACCATTTGATGTCCTTGGCAATCCTTGTACAAAGTCCATCTCACATCTCACATGCTCCCATTTACTCTGGTACATCCAATGGTCTCAATAGTCCTACGGGTTTGCGGTGTTCCGCTTTCACTTGCTGCATGTTAAACACTGGGAGACGTGTTTAGCTATATCAGCCTTCATGCCATTCCACCAAAACTGTTGGCATATGTTGACACCTAAATTTTGGCGGTCCGATCATTTATTTATTGCATAAAAATTAAGGGTTAATTTTATCCTTGAAAAAAAATTAGTTGCATAACATATAGGTTTAGGTACATTTATTGGGTCGGTGGTCGGTGGTGTAAGGGTTCAAATCTATATTTTTGGGCTTTAGTTCGATAGGTCGGGCTAGGCCCACGGAATGAGCAATTTAGCCCAAGCCCGTTGTTTTTTTTGTTATTAATTAATGAGAATTTGAGGCGAGCGGTTTTTAAAAAATTGGATTTGCAATCCGATCTTTAGCAACAGATAAGCCTTATCTTTATTTATAGATAAAATCAGTTGAATTCAGTTGAAAATATTTAACAGATAAGGAGAATAAAATATTTCGTGATCAAGAGGTTATCGGCAATCTTAACAAAAAGATCACATTTTGTTTCACTTATAAAAGGATGTGTACGATTTCGAGTTGGGGGGGGCTCCTGGGGTCGAAAAAATTGATAAGTGAAAAGAGGAGAAAAGTCAGAAAAAGTGAAAAGAAAGGAAGCCGTCAGGGGTTTCGATTCTTGTGGGGGGATTGAAAATTTTTTAGAGAATTGAGAGAAGAGTTCGTGCAAGAAAAAGTGGAGAAAGAAAAAGTGTGAGAGAAAGAGAAAAATTCGAGAGGAGAATTTGTGCAAAAAAGGAAGAATTTCGTGAAAAAGGAAAAGGGGAGGAAGCCCCCTCACCTCTTTCTCGTCCAAGGGGGCTTTTGTCCCTTCCATTCTGACAAGCTGCAAGGAATAAAAGAAAAAGTCAACAAAAGCAAAGGAAGAGACGTGCGACAGACCAGCAGTAGGGAGAGAAAAAAAATAAAAAAGAGAAAAAGTAGCAAACAATTCTTCTTCCTCGCGTGGGCGTCTGCACCCACCCTGCCAGCCTCCATCTGCGAGCGCCTCCCCAGTAACCCGCGCTCGACTCCTCCGCCGCGGCTTCTGTTCTCTGTTTTCCTTGTAGGTCGCCGTGCTGCCCTCCACCCGAGCGCCACCCGACGCCGGCTACCTCTTCCGCGCACCCACCACCACGCCGACACCACTTCTGAACTAGCGACGCCGCGCCACTCGCCGGCCATTGTCGCTCCCCGTAGCCGAAGCCCACCGCGTCTACGCCAGCTACCGCCGCTCGACTCCTCACGACGACCTGCCGTCTACGATCCACCCGACGCCCGAAGGCTGCGACGACCTCGACGATCCAGCAACCACCGCGTCCCCCCTGTCGGCCTCCATCTGCGAACACCCACGCTAGCCCCGCCTCTTGACGCCTCCACCCGCGACGAGCCTCTGCCGCGCCTCCTCCACCGCTGCTCGCTGCTCTGTCTCCCCGCCGGGCACCAAATCAGCCCACCACGCCGACCTGCGACAACCGCCCCTAGTGCCGCGCCGCTGCCGAGCCGAGATCCGAACACCCTGCTCGCACCTAGGGACTCTCACCCGCGACCCACCTCGGGTTCAACCTCGCCGCTCGTGCCGACCCGCCTGTGGCCGCTCTTTGCCGGAGCTCCGACGACAAGGACCGACCACCGGTTGCCCTTGGAAGCCCACGAGCAAGCCTTGCTCAAAAAGAAAAAGAAAAAGCAAAAAAGGAGGAAAAAATTAGGTAGTTTTTATTTATTTATTTTACTTTGTTTATGTTTTTAGTTTATTTATTTAAATCGCAATATAATGTTGATTGGTAAGTTTTGTACGCATTATTTGCAGAGATCTTGCTTGGAATTACTGTAATTATTAATTTGATCCGAGAGACATCGGATCATTTTTTGTAATTATATTAATTGTTGTTTTTTAATAGAATTTTAATTGTCAAATCAATATAATTATTAATTTGATCCGTAAGACTTCGAATCATATTTTTAATTGTTTTGAATATCTTTGTCGTGATCATTAGGGTTAGAATAATCACTAATTTGACCCGTGAGGCAACAGGTTATTTTTTCGATTATTTTAATCCTTTATTTGTTGAATATCTTGATTGTTTAGATTTAATATTTAGTTGATAATTGCTTGTTTTGGTAAACCACTAAGAAAATCCAAAAAAATATCTAAATTAGGATTCAGTTTGTTTTGGAATTTTTTTTTTTTTGTTAGCTTAAATATCTAGAATAGGGATTTTATTCGGGTTGTTAGTTTTTTAATTTGAGTTGTATGTTTAATCACATATAAATTTTAATTTTGAAATTAAATAAAAAATAACAAAAAATCATCATGCATATAGAATTAGGGCATCATTTGCACGTCATTGCACATTAGAATAAAATTGCATATTTCATTTTAAGTTTAGATTGACTTAGATAGACTGCACCTTAGGTTAGGGATTGCTAAGTTAAGATAATATCTTGGTTTAAATTAGGGTTTAGCATAACCTAATCCTTAATATAAATTAAATAGAATCTTAATCTAGCTAGATAATTTTCACATTTTTCTAATTTCAAATTTCATGAAAAAAATCCAAAAATGTCTTAGGATAAGTTATTTCCATTTTTAGCATAAATTGCAATTTTTAGGAAAAAAAAAAAAATAAAAAGTGTCATGAACATGTCATTTAGGAATAGAAACATCAAATGCATGTCATTTAGTTTTTAGGCCCATTTAATTTGAAATTGCCCGTCAATAGAATTAGATAATTTATATTGCATTTAATTTCTTTATGATTTAATCTATTCATGTCATATTAGTTTAGATCATTTTGCCATGTCATGTAACTTAGGTCACGTTGCCATGTCATATTAGATTATTAGTATGCACTACATATAGATTAAGTTCCCATTAAACAAAGTGAAAACAAAAATTGCGTGTTAATTAGAAATCATATCTAGGGTTGATGATGTGAATTCTGATCTAACAATGCAAATGCTTTCGTTGCTATGAGGTAAGTCCTGCAATTTATTTACTGCTTTATTTGGATGTTAAATTGGTGGTTTGCGCCACCTCACATGTTAGGGAGATAAATTACAATTAATTCAAGCTGCCTGCTAAACATTTTTTTTCAAAATAAAAGAATGATACCGAAAGGGCGTTAGAGGAATCTAGTGTAACCAAGTCCCCGTATCTAGAATCTCTAGTTCACAGGAGTAAAGTAAATCTCCCATTACTTTACTTGGGTTTCTAATCGACCCACTAAAAATAGATTAGTGGCGACTCCTAATTGAAAATTATTTGCATGTTAAGAATTCAAACCTAAGTCGCGAATTGGTATGGGCTTGGGAGAGCCCGAGTTAAGTCTAGGCTTAACAATCCATTAGCCAAACCCTAGGTGGTTCACTCGAAAAATTGATCGCGACAGCGTAAATTTCTGTACATCTTTGTACTACCCGGATGAATACTATAATTACTCCTATGTGCTTCCGACAAAATTTCCTTCTTTACCTTTTCATTGTTGGAAACACAGAGTCGTCCCTGACATCTTACTACTCTCTCCTTAGAGACTTGAAACTCTGGTCTTTTCCCTAAAGACACAGCATTTCGTATCTTCACAATTTCCTAATCAAATTCTTGCAGAATCTTAACTTTCTGAATAATTTCGGGTTCAATCCTTAATGCAGTAAGCATATTGGTGAGGTGGTCTATTTCCAGCTTAAATTCTGAATCTGTTATTGTCTTTAACAGATTCCACTCTGTTATTCCTAGACTAGCCACATCCATAGCCGACTTACGACTAAGAGCATCCACCACCTTATTTGCCTTTCCTGAATGGTACCATATTTCACAATCATATCCCTTTAATAATTCCATCCACCTCCTCTATCTCATGTTCAATTCTTTTTGTGAAAATAAATACTTCAAGCTTTTGTGATTAGTATAAATTTGAAACTTTTCTCCATATAGATAATGGTGCGCGGACCCCTAGAGTGTCATAACTTTGTACAAAGGGACACTTAAGTGCCATAACTTACAAAAGGTACACTTAAGTACCAAAATCAGAGTAAAAGGGATCACTTGAGTGCCAATCTGGCAAAAATCCAACCAAAACGCCCGCGCGGCATTTTTCCAGCGAAGCGAGCCCAAAACGACGTCGTTTTGCACGCTGACGTGGCCAAATAATGCAAAAACGACATTGTTTTGGGCTGACATGGTAAATAAAAATATAAAAATTAAATAAATTAAATTTAGTTAAAATATTTAAAATTATTTTAGTTTAAAAATTAAAAATAATAATTTTAAAATTAAAAAAATTTAAAAAAAGGGGGGGAGGAGGTTGAGGGATCGCCCTCGGCCGCCGCCGCCGTCGGGAAGGGCCGGTGACGGTGGGGGAGGGTCAACCGGGGTCGCCGAGCCTTGGCCGTGGGTCGGCGACCCCGGCCGAATGGCGGCGAGGGTCGGCGGCCCTCACCCGCCGGGTTGGGGCCGCCGCGCCGGGGCGACCCCGGTGGGCGGCGACCCTTAGCCCGGTGGGGCGAGGGCCGTCGACCCTCGCCGGATCTCGTGCGAGGGTCACGAGGCCTCGCCACGGATCCGGGGCAAGGGCTCGCGGCCCTTGCACGAGATCCGGTGAGGGTCGGTGGCCCTCGCCCCACCGAGCCAAGGTCCGCCGCCCACCGGGGATAGCCCCACCGAGCCAAGGGCCGCCACTCGGCGGGGGTTGCCCCGGCGGGCGGCGATCCCCGGCTCGGCCAAGCGAGGGCTCGTGAGCCCTCGCGCCGATCCGGTCGGGTCGCCGACCCCGGCCGTGGCCCGGCGACTCCGGCCGACCCCCGGCCGTCGCCAACCCTTCCCGGCGGCGGGCCGAGGGCTAATCCCTCGGCCACCTCCCCTCCTTTTAAAATTTTTTTAATTTTTTAAAATTTTTAAATTTTTTAAATTTTAAAATTATTATTATTTAATATTTTAACTAAATTAATTTTAAACTTATTATTTTTAAATATTTTAACTAAATTTAATTTTAAATTTAATTTATTTAATTTATATATTTTTTTTAACCACGTCAGACCAAAACGACGTCGTTTTTGCATTATTTGGCCACGTTACCATACAAAACGGCGTCGTTTTAGGCTCGCTTCGCCAGAAAAATGCCACGTGGGCATTTTGGCCGAACTTTCATTGGATTGGCACTCAAGTGATCTGTTTTTTTTTTTCGAATGTGGCACTTAAGTATACATTTCGTAAGTTATGGCACTTAAGTGTCCCTTTGTGCAAAGTTATGGCACTTGAAGCGTTCTTTTGCCTATAGATAGTGTCTCCATATTTTCAAAGCAAACACTATAGCTACCAATTCTAAGTCATGGGTTGGGTAGTTTAATTCATGAGGCTTTAACTGTCTGGATGTATAGGCTATAATCTTGCCATGCTGCATCAGAACACATCCAAATCCTTTGTGAGATGCATCACTATACACCGTGAATCCATTAGACCCATATGGTATAGTTAGAATTGGTGCCATGGTCAATTTTTTTTTGAGTTCTTGAAAGCTTCTCTCACATTCTCCATTCCATTCAAACTTTACATTTTTCCTAGTCAGTTTCATTAAAGGGCCCGCCAGTTGCAAGAACCCTTCAATAAACCTCCTATAATAACCGGCCAGTCCCAAGAAACTCCATATTTCAGTCCGCGTTGTTGGTCTCGGCCAATTTACTACCATCTCAACTTTTGCAGGGTTTACTACAATTCCATTTCCTAACACCATATGTCCTAAAAATGTTATTCGGTCCAGCCAAAATTCACACTTACTAAATTTGGTGTACAACTTATGATCTCTTAATGTTTGCAACACTATTTTCAGGTGTCGCTCATGCTCTTCAGTTCATTTAGAATATATCAGGATATCATCAATGAAGACAATTACAAACTGATCCAAGTAAGGTTTAAATATCCTATTCATTAAATCCATGAATGTGGCCAGTGCATTCGTTAATCCAAAAGGCATAACTAGGAACTCATAGTGTCCATAACAAGTCCTAAATGTAGTCTTGGGAATGTCTTCTTTCTTTAACCTTAGTTGATGGTATCCTGACCTCAGGTCAATCTTATAAAAGACTGAACTTCCTTGCAGTTGGTTAAATAAATCATCAATTCTAGGCAAGGGATACTTATTCTTTATAGTTACCTAGTTCAGCTATCTATAGTCAATACATAAACCATTGACCCATCTTTCTTCTTTACAAACAAGACCGGTGCACCACAAGGAGAAGCACTTGGCCTAATAAATCCCTTATCAAGCAACTCTTGTAGTTGCACCTTCAATTCCTTTAGTTCCATCAAGGCCATCCTATACGGGGCTTTTGATATTGGTCCTATTCCAGGCATTAGTTCAATTTCGAACTCAACCTCTCGCTCCAGTGGTAACACAGGCAGCTCCTCAGGAAACACATCCTGAAATTCCCTGACTACTCGAATTTCATCGATTTTAGTCTCTTCAGATTTCTCACTACTACTAGGTATCCTTGACATCCTTCGTCAAGTAATTTATGAGCTTCTATTACCGAAATAACTACTATAGAGGGATCCGTCTAACCTCCGAAAAATTCAAAACTAGACTAGTAAGGTAAAACAAATTGGATCACTTTCCTGTAGCAATCCACCTTAGCCTTATACTTATGGAGCCAGTCCATTCCTACGATAACATCAAAGTCATACATAGCCATCACGACTAGATCTATTTCCATATCCCGTCCTCCTATAGTTATTTTACATTTTGCACATGCCAACGTGGACAATACCATGTTCTTTAAAGGCGTAGAAACACAAAGAGGCGTCTCAAGAGTTGTAGTTTCTATTTTACTCAACTGTCTATATCTTTTGGACACAAATGAATGCGTAGCACCCGTATCAAACAATGCATATACCTTCTTGCCATTTATAAAAATCATACCTGAGACAACATTTTTGGAAGCTTACGCTTCCTCTTGGGGAGAAGTACACTAATGGTGCCATAAGTTGTGTACGGCGCTCACTTTGGTGCCAAAAGTTTCCGTCGGATCACTTAAGTGCCAAAAAATATGAAAAACGCTCACTTTGGTGCCAACGCCGATCTAATCGGCCGAAAATCCAACGTGGCCTTTTTTTTATTAATTTCTTATGCTGATGTGGCTCGCCGGAGTTTGAGGCCACGTCGGATTTTGGCCGGAATCTTTCGCCAGTAGCACCAAAGTGATCGTTTTTCCTCCGATTTGGCACTTAAGTGATTCGACGGAAACTTTTGGCACCAAAGTGATCGTTTTTCCTCCGATTTGGCACTTAAGTGATCCGACGGAAACTTTTGGCACCAAAGTGAGCGCCGTACACAACTTATGGCACCATTAGTGTACTTCTCCCCTTCCTCTTGGGTGACAACATATATCCTTCCTTGTGCTGGTGGTCTCTGTGGATTCTTTTGTGGATATGGTCCAGCAGTACGTTGTTGCACTCGTTGCACCAAGCTGACATTCGGCCGTGACCTCTCTTGTGGGCAATCTCTCTTAAGGTGTCTTACCTTCCCACAACCATAACATTTTGGTCGTCCATTGCAAGGTCCTAGCCCATGTTGCCCACCACATCTCCAACAAGCATCATGTTGATAGGGTGCTTTTCCTAGATTCAGGCCATCCTCAGGACTTCCCATTCCACTAAACTTGTTGTGCCACCCCTCGATGGCCCCCGATTCGTAGTCGCCACAGTCACTATCTCTTGGTTACTTATTACTCTGATACCACGAATCTCAATATAACTTATGACTCTTGGGGTTTCTAATTTCTTTACTGGTCCCTGCACAAATAATAAGGTGGAAGCAAAAACATCCATTCCACTGCCACAAAATGACCGAGGGTCGGAGCACCAACATCTCGAGGTACACGGATTGGTCTTTGAGCGAGTGAAGATCATGCCGACGTTTGATGTTGGCCTCCCCACCGGTCTTGTCCATCAGGAGTTTATCTCGGTCCTTGTACGCCTGGATGGCCGAGCGCTAAGGTTGTTGCCACCACCGCCGGCTAATGGACCGGACTGGATATGACCGAGGGTCGAGTGCAGCGGATGACACATTTTTGGATGCCGACAGATGAGTGATGGATTGGTGCAAATGATATTCAAGGAAGGAAGTCGGTCTTCTTTTAGGTAATCGCTAGGCACATAAAGACCTCAGCATTTTGTTGTACTGACTGTCATAGTCCATCCCATATGTAAATAAAAGTGTTCGGCTTTAACTTATGAAAAATCTAGTTGGTGTGCATCGCTTATATTTCGTGGCAGGGGAATGGATGTTTTTGCTTCCACCTTATTATTTGCGCAAGGACCAGTAAAGAAATTAGAAACCCCTAGGAGTTATAAGTTATATTGAGATTCGTGGTATCAGAGTAATAAGCAACCAAGAGATAATGACTGTGGCGACTCTACGGATTGGGGGCCGTCGAGGGGTGCCACAGTGGGGTTGGTATCAGAGCTACGGTTATATGTGGAGTGATAAGAAGCCTCATTTAGAATTTGAGGAATATGATAACAATGCACACAATAGGATACTAACCAAGGATAGTTGACTAACTTTGAACAATGGGTGATGGGCATTCACTCATAGATCCTTAGTAATTATTGTGAGTTGCTTTCATGTGCCTTTAGTAACTTTTAATTGGAGACACTAAGTCACAAATTATTCTTGAGGCAAATGGTTGGAAACTACAGGAAAATCATGGTACGAGCTGGGAGTTCTCATCTATTGAGGGCTGAAGCCTCTGCTGCAAGGGCTGAACCCCGAATGGAAGACATCCTACAAGCATTGGCCAATATAGGAAATCTGATGGAAAGACAAGCGCAACAACAACCTGGAGTGGAACGTCGACCTCAAGGACTGGTGGAACAATTTCTGAAGCTGAAGCCACCCAAGTTTAGTGGAATGGGAAGTCCTGAGGAGGCAAAGCAATGGATTGATGGAATGGAATGAATTTTCCGGTAGTTGAACTGCAATGATGCTGAGAAGATAACTTTGGCAGAGTACCAGCTAGAGGGAAATGCAAAGTTTTGGTGGAGAGCTTCAAGGGACACGATCTTTCCACCAGGTACTAACATAAATTGGGATGAGTTTGTTAGAGCTTTCAATAGAAAGCATTTTTCTGACTGTGCCAAGGATAAGAAGATCACTGAATTTGTTCAACTGGAACAAAGGGAGCTGATAGTAGACCAGTACAAAGCAAAATTTTCTGAATTGTCTAGATATGCTCCCAAGCTGATTAAGGATCGAGAAGAAAAAGTTAAGAGATTCCTGAAGGGGTTGAGGACTGATATCAGGAAGCAACTAGTGCCTTTGAACGTAAGAGATTATAACAAAATTTATGAAATGGCACAGTTAGTAGAGCAAGAATTGGTGAGAAAGCAATCAGAATTTAAGAGACAGTCGACCTTTAATGATATCAGACGGGGTAAGAGACTCTATCCTGATCATGGTCAACCCTGGGAATCTAAGAAAAAGAGTAATTTTAGAAATTTTGGAAAAGCCAGGAATGGCCTAAATCTAGGAAAAGCACCCTATCAGCATGATGCTTGTCGAAGATGCAATGGGCAACATGGGCCAGGACCTTGCAATGGACGACCGAAATCTTATGGTTGTGGGAAGGTAGGACACCTTAAGAGAGATTGCCCACAAGAGAGGTCACAGCCTAATGTCAACTCGGTGCAACGAGTGCAACAACGTACTGTTGGACCATATCCATAAAGGAATCCATAGAAACCACCAGCACAGGGAAGGATATATGCGGTCACGCAAGAGGAAGTGGAAGCTTCCCAAAATGTTATCTCAAGTACGATATTTATAAATGGCAAGAAGGCATATGCATTGTTTGATATGGGTGCTACACATTCATTTGTGTCCAAAAGATATAGACAGTTGAGTAAAATAGAAACTACACCTCTTGAGACGCCTCTTTGTGTTTCTACGCCTTTAAAGAACATGGTATTGTCCACGTTGGCATGTGCAAAATGTAAGATAACTATAGAAGGACAGTATATGGAAATAGACCACCTCACCGGTATGCTAACTGCATTAAGGATTGAACCTGAAATTATTCAGAAAGTTAAGATTCTGCAAGAATCTGGTCTGGAAATTGTGAAGATACGAAATGCTGTGTCTTTAGGAAAAAGACTAGAATTTCAAGTCTCTGAGGATGGGATAGTAAGGTGTCCAGGACGACTCTGTGTCCCTAACAATGAAGAAGTGAAGAAGGAAATTTTATCGGAAGCACATAGGAGTAATTATAGTATTCATCCGGGTAGTACAAAGATGTATAGAAATTTAAGCCAACAATATTGGTGGAATGGCATGAAGGCGGATATAGCTAAACACGTCTCTCAGTGTTTAACATGCCAGCAAGTGAAAGTAGAGCACCGCAAGCCAGCAGGACTATTGAAACCATTGGATGTACCAGAGTGGAAATGGGAGCATGTAACGATGGACTTTATACAAGGACTGCCTAGAACATCAAGTGGTCATGACTCTATCTGGGTGATAGTAGATCACTTGACTAAGTCTACCCATTTCTTAGCGGTCTGCATAGACTACCCGATGGATAAAATTGTTGAGATTTATGTAAGCCTGGTAGTACACTTACATGGTATTCCTGTAACGATCACATCTGATCGAGACTGTAGATTTACTTCAAATTTTTGGCGAAGTCTTCATATCGCCTTGGGGACGAATCTCCAATTTAGTACTACTTTTTCATTCTCAAACAGATGGACAAACGGAAAGAGTGATCCAGACCCTGGAAGACATGTTAAGGACTTGTGTCATTGATTTTAAAGGAAACTGTGATGAAAAGTTACACCTAGTAGAGTTCGCCTATAACAATAGCTTTTAGAAAAGTATAGGCATGGCTCCCTATGAAGCATTGTATGGAAGAAGATGCAGGACCCTGTCTGTTGGAATGAAGTAGGTGAACGGAAAATGACAGGACCTGAATTAGTACAAATCACTACTGAAGCTGTTGAAATTATCAAGAAAAGACTTAAAACAGCTCAGAGTCGACAGAAAGACTACGCAAATAAGCGTAGAAGGCCTTTGGAATTTAATGTGGGGGATCATGTATTCCTTAAAGTATCCCCTATGAAAGGAATATCATGATTGGGAAAGAAAGACAAGCTCAGCCCTAGATTTGTTGGACCCTTTGAAATACTGGAAAGGATAGGAGACATAGCCTATCGACTAGCATTACCTCCTAAGCTAGAAAACTTGCATGATGTATTTCATGTGTTGATGCTGAGGAAGTATCAGCCCGATCCAGGACACATACTCAATCATGAAGCCATCAAAGTGGATGAGAAAGTAAGGTACATTGAAGAGCCTATACAAATACTGGATCGAAAGGAGCAAGTTCTTAGGACTAAGAAAATTCCATTGGTTAAGATATTATGGCGACATCATGAGGTGGAGGAAGCCACATGGGAAAATGAGAAAGAAATGATGGAGAAGTACCCCCACTTGTTCGTAGAGTCATGAATGATGTTTAATTTCGAGGACGAAATTCTCTAAGGAGGGGAGAATTGTGGCATCCGGAAATTTTGGCAATCCTTGAAAACATGACGGTCCCTGATCAAATCAATGGAAGTGTTGTCGAATTGTGTCATATGTATCATTTATGGACACCGTTTTATTTTCGGACCGATGCACTACAAATATTAATGATCCGATTGTAGAATGAATCATGGCCTTGTTAGGATTCCTTTTTACTTAAGGTTATTGGCGGGACCAGTCTCATCCATAGTTTTGCCGACTTCGGGAAAATGACGACACATTGTAGATTGATAAATTTATGAATGGATTTCATTGTCGACACCGATGTTAGACCTCATTGTACCATTGTCATCGTCGACACTGCTTTAGACCTCGCCGATTTATATACATATTCCGTTCGATGACTCGACACAACTATACCACTTAAGTGTACATGAAATAAGAAAAGGATTTGAACTTTAATGCATGGATTTCTTAGTGAACAAAAGGAAGGAATTCAACCATGCATGGAGGACGTGCACGCATGGGAACCAAGCCGCCGAGTTTCCCTTTCATTTGGTCGGCAAGTGAGTCAACAAAATGAGCAATTCATTGACTCAGCTGCCACGTGAAGTCACAGCTGGTGGACAGCACTTGTAAGAGGCTCCAGCAAGGAGGGACACATCACTTGCATGGCCGTGTGAGGTGTCGCCATTCCTTGCTGCCATCGGTTTCCTTAATTGAGTGCATTAGCTGATTAATTAAAAGAACAAAGAAGGGGGCGGATTGATCGAGAGAGAGAGAGTATGAAGGAGAGAGAGAGAGAACGAAACCAGCGAGTGATAGAAAGAGAGTTCATGCGAGAGGGTGAGTCGGCGAGGGAAAGAAGGGAGGTCAGTCCCGCTGTGCATGCGCTTGCTGCCACCGTCGACGCCGCCCGCTGTAGAGCCGCGCTCAAGGCCCGCAAGTTTCTGTCCTTGCTTGCAGTCGATGCCTAGGACTAGAGGCAAGTAAAAATCCACTATTCTATATAATGTGATGCTGTTATTGTCCAGTATAGTGCAATAGACTTGGAAACAATTGAGATCTGAAAGTTGAATGTTAAATTTGGGTGATTGAAGTAGAGTGGGACCATGAGATTGAGGAATTACTTTGGTTTTGTATGCATTTTTGGACCTTTTGATCTATTGTTGAAAAACCGACTTTTGGTAAATTTGTGGAAGTGAGATGGTCACGGTGGGAGTGGGATTTTACCGAATTCGCTCAACCCAGTACAATTTCATGTGTAGTTCTGCAACTTTGTAAATTTTTATGGAGTGTTTCAATAGGAATTTCATCCCGATTTCTTCATGGAAGTTGTGAGGAATTGTATAAACTAGGGTATATATTTTTATCAGAACTTTTCGGAATCGATACAATGGCATAAACTTCTTTTAATATGCAATGCTTTCTGCCGAACTTCATTTTGTGATAAAAGGAATCTGACTGAGTTGTGTGAATTACTGCTCCTTATACATAACGAATCTGGCTTAGTGTTCTTCATGAAACTTTTTCCTCTTGATCTTATTTATAACGTGTCAAAATTTTAGAATTTTTCAAGGTCATTTGATGGTTATTTAGAAATTTCTACTAAAAGCGCGCATTCTGATTTTTAGACAGTTTTATTTCGAAATTGTTCAATTTGTCCTAAAAGTGATTGTATCTTGAGTTATTATTCACATGATGGATGTGGTGACATTCAGCCTATATTATGACATCGGAAATTTTGAAAAAGATTTATAAGACTTTTGACATCATTGCATCGAAACCTATTTTTAGTGATGAGATATATTAAGATATTAACGTTACTGTGGGACGGCTGAGCCAACGATGCCTCGGGAGACAGGATGCCCATAGGATCGAATGAGTCGATGCCATTGGATGCCTGGGTCCATAGTACCCAGAGGGTCCCTGGGAGTTTCGGGATGCCCGGTTGTAGGGATTGTACGTAAATCCGGAAGGAAGGGGCAACCATTTTCATGGCGAGCCCTAGATATTCCCCGCGATGCCAGGTGGGGTGCGAGATGCCCAGGGGTGTGACAGAACACACTCTGGATGCCCGGAGGTTTGTGTCGAAGGGTCTCGCAATGCCAGGTTGGGTGCGAAAGCCTGGAGGGATGCAAACACTGGTCCTCGGGGGATGAAACCTTTTCTTGAATGCTAAAAACCGGTACATTAAACAAGTGCATGTGTGTGCATGTGGCATGACATAAGAATTGTCTATGAAATTGAGTTGGTTTCATCTAGTATCGAAAATGCGTTTGTTATGGCATTGAATTGTTTTTATGAATGTGGTGCAGGCAATTCATCCCTTGATAGTATATATAGATACATATACATAACTGCATAAATGACATGTGCATTTTGCATGAAATTGGATTGTCATACTTGTTGCATAATATAGTATAGTGAATCTTTATTGCTGAGTGGTTGTACTCACCCCTTTTGGGGACTAACATTTTAGACTAAGAGAAAATGCCACTGCTGTGACTCCCGGTTCATTTTATGGGCTGCTGATCGACCTATAGTAGGAGTGGTCGGAGCACCAACATCCTGGGGTACACAGACTGGTCTTCGAGCGAGTGAAGATCATGTTGACGTTCGATGTTGGCCTCCTCGCCGGTCCCATCCATCAGGAGTTTATCTCGATCCTTGTATGCCTGGATGGCCAAGCGCTGAGGTTGCTACCGCCGCCACTGGCTAATGGACCAGACTGGATATGATCGAGGGTCAAGGGCAGTGGATGACACATTTTTGGATGTCGACACCTGAGTGATGGACTAGTGCAGATGATATTCAAGGAAGGAAGTCGGTCTTCTTTTGGGTAATCGCCAGGCATAGAAAGACCTTGGCATTTTGTTGTATCGATTGTCATAGTCCATCCCATATGTAAATAAAAGTGTTCGGCTTTAACTTACAAAAAATCTAGTTGGTGTGCATCGCTTATATTTCGTGGCAAGGGAATGGATGTTTTTGGAGTAAAGGATACCTAGAGTGCCACAACTTGGCACGGGGAGACACTTAAGTGCCATAACTTCAAAATGGTACACTTAAGTACCAGTTTCGAAGTTAAATGGAACACTTAGGTGCCACTCCAGTGAAAATCCAGCCAAATGGCTGACGTGGCAATTTTCCGGCGAGTTTGGTGCAAAACGGCATCGTTTTGCACGTTGACGTGGCGAGAAAATGCAAAAATGACACCGTTTCGTGTCGATGTGTAAAAAATAATATAAAAATTAATTAAATTAAAGTAAAACTTAATTTTAATTAAATATTCTAAAAATTTAAAAACTAAAAAATAAAAAAGGTGGGGGAGGCCGAAAGGGGCGGCCGAGGGCCGAGGCCTCGCCGCCGGCGCCTCCCGCCATTGCCGGATTTTTAAAATAATTATTTTCAAAATCAAATTTTAATTATTTATATTTTTATTAAAAATCTAATTTTAATTATGTTTATTTTTTAAAAAATTAAAATTTTAATTATTTTTATTTTATTTTTAAATATAATTTTTAATTTTTAATTTTCTTTTTTTTTTTCTTTTTTTGTTCTTCTTCTTTGGCCGGCCATCGGCCACAACGATAGCCGACAGCCGGCCACGGGCGAGCCTCGAGCTCGCCCGACTCGCTGATGTCGGCGAGCTCACGGCTCGCTAGATCCGGCGAGCTTGAGCTCGCCCCTCGCCGGATCTGGCGAGACTCGCCGGTGTCGGGCGAGCTCAAGCTGGCCCCTCGCTGGATCTGGTGAGACTCGAGCCTCGCCCGACACCGGTGAGTTTGAGTCTCGCTAGATCGGCAAGGCTCAAGCCTCACCGGTCGTCGGCGAGGCCTCCGCCTCGCCAAATCCAGCAAGCTCGAGGCTCGCTTGGCCAATCACCGGCCATCACCGTGTCATCGACGGGAGGAAGGAGAAACAATTAAAAAAAAGAAGAAAAAAAAAAAAAATAATTATAATTTCGGTTTTTATAAATAAAAAATATTGTAAAGTTAAAAGAGAGAGAGAGAGATGGTGAGGTTTTGAGTGAAAATAAATAGGTTCATTTTTAATGGGTTAATAAATGGGTCATAAACGGGTCAGAGAGCTGACACATTTAAAACTCATATATCTTAGTCTTGACCCATTAAAACCCATTATGGGTGCTTTGTGAAATAAAGCTTGACCCATTAATAACCCATTTAACCATAAATGGGTTGCACAACCCATTTAACACCTCTAGCAGCGGCGAGGGCTCAGCCCTCAGCCGCCCCCTTCGGCCTCCCCTTTTTTTAAAATTTTTTAATTTTTTAGAATAGTTTAGAATATTTTAGAATATTTTAAATAAAATTAAGTTTTAATTTAATTTAATTAATTTTTATAATATTATTTACACATCAGATATGAAACGGTGTCATTTTTGCATTTTCTCGCCACGTCGGCGTGCAAAACGACGCCGTTTTAAACTAAAGTCGCTGGAAAATTGCCACGTCAACCGTTTGGCCGGATTTTCGTCAGAGTGGCACCTAAGTGTTCCATTTAACTTCGAAACTGGCACTTAAGTGTACCATTTTAAAGTTATGGCACTTAAGTGTCCCCCCGTGCCAAGTTATGACACTCTAGGTGTCCTTTACTCGATGTTTCTGCTTCCGCCTTATTATTTGCGCAGGGACCAGTAAAGAAATTAGAAATCCCCAGGAGTTATAAGTTATATTGAGATTCATGGTATCAGAGTAATAAGCAACCAAGAGATAGTGACTGTGGCGACTTTACGGATCGGGGGCCGTCAATGGGTGCCTCACAGCCTAGGAGCATAACTAGACAATTCAAAAAATTTCGCTTCACATTGGTCTATTGTCAGTTCCCTTTGTTCTAACTAAACAAACTCAGTAATCTTCTTATCCCTAGCACAGTCAGAGAAATGCTTTCTATTGAAAGCTCTAATAAATTCATCCCAATTTATATCAGTACCTGGTGGAAAGATCGTGTCTCTTGAAGCTCTCCACCAAAACTTTGCATTTCCCTCCAGTTAGTACTCTGCCAAAGTTATCTTTTCGGCATCATTGCAGTTCAACAATCGGAAAATTCGTTCCATTCCATCAATCCATTGCTCCGCCTCCTCAGGACTTCTCATTCCACTAAACTTGGGTGGCTTCAGCTTCAGGAATTGCTCCACCAGTCCTTGAGGGCAACATTCCACTTCGGGTTGTTGCTGCGCTTGTCTTTCCATCAGATTTCCTATATTGGCCAATGCATGCTGGATATCTTCCATTCGGGGTTCAGCCCTTGCAGCAGAGGCTTCAGCCCTCAATGGATGAGAACTCCCAGCTTGTACCATGATTTTCCTGCAATTTCCAAGCATTTGCCTTAGGAATAATTTGTGACTCAGTGTCTCCAGTCAAAAGTTACTAAAATTATATAAGTGACAAAATGTTACTGACACACAAAAATTATGAGGGATCTACGAGTGAATACCCATCACCTGCTGTTCATAATTAGTCAACTATCCTTGGTTAGTATCCTATGGTGTGCATCATCATCATACTCCTCAATTCCAAATGAGGCTCCTTATCACTCCACATATAACCATAGCTCTTATACCAACTCCGGCTGTGGCACCCCTCAACGGCCCCCGATCTGTAGGATCGTCACAGTCACTATCTCTTCATGCTTAATACTCTGATACCATGCATCTCAACTTAATTTCCTGGGGGTTTCTATTCTTTCCTCAGAGGTCCCTGCGCAAATATAAATAGCGGAAACACGACCATCTATTCCCCTGTCCTAAAATGTAAAGCGATGCACATCAGCTTAAAAATTTGATAAGTTAAAGCCAAACACCTTTATTTACATATATGGATGGATAATTAATAGTCGGTATAACCAAAATGCCGAGATCTTTCTATGCCCGACTATTCCCAAAAGAAGACCGACTCCCTTTCCTTTGTATCATCTGCACAAGTCCATCCCTCATGTGTCGGCATCCAAAAATGCTTCATCTGTTGGCCTTAACTCTCGGTCAAATCCAGTCCCGTCCATCAGCTGGTGGTGGCAGCAGCAACCTCAACGCCTGGCCATCCAGGCGAACAAGAACCGAGATGAACTCCTGAAGGATGGTGCCGGCAAAGAGACCCACATCAAAAGTCAGCAAGATCCTCACCCGCTACCAATCCATGGACTGCAGGGTGCTAGTGCTCTGAATATTCCCATTGTAAATCCATCAGGAGTCCATAAAATGAACCAGGAGTCACAGGCAACTGAGGCATCTTTCTTCCAATCTGAAATGTTAGTCCTCAAAAGGGGTGAGCACAACCACTCAGCAGTAAAGATCCACTAAACTATATTATACAACAAATGTAACAATCCAATTTCATGCGAAATGCACTTATCATTTATGCATTTATGTATATATATATATGTGTGTGTGTGTGTGTGTGTGTGTGTGTGTGTGTGTGTGTGTGTGTGTGTGTGTGTATTTATATTTATATTTATATGCTATCAAGGAATGAATTGCTTGCAACACATTCATATAAAAAAAAAAAAAAAAAAAAAATCAATGCCATGACAAGCACAATTTCAATACTAGATGAAACCAACTCAATTTCATAGTCAATTCCTATGCCATGCCGCCTGCACACACATGCACTTGATTAATTTACCGGTTTATAGCATTCAAAAAAGGGATTTCATCCCCCGGGGGACCAGTGTTTGCATCCCTTCGGGCATTCGCACCCAACTTGGCATCGCGAGAGCCTCCGGCACAAATCTCCGGGCATCTAGAGCGTGTTACGTCACACCCTGGGCATCTCGCACCCCACCTGGCATTGCGAGGAATCTCCAGGGCTCGCCATAAAAATGGTCGCCCCTTCCCTCCAAATTTATATACAATTCCTACAACCGGGCATCCCGAAACTCCCGGGGACCCAGGCATCCAACGGTATCGACTCATTCAATCCTATGGGCATCCCGTCTCCTAGGGCATTGCCGACTCAGCCGTCCGATGGTAACAATTAATATCTCAATTTTCCTTATTATCAAAATACATTTCAATGTCATGATCTCAATGTCTCACAAGCTTTTGTCGGAAGAAATCTCAATGTCGAATGGTATGTGTAATGCTGAAAACCGAACATGCTGAATGACAATTTCCAAATGCACTCTCCTTTAGGATAATATAAGCAAATTTCGGAATTTAACTGTTTAAAAATCAGACTGCGCGATTTTAGTAGAAATTTTGAAATATCCATCAAATGACTTTGAAAAATTCTAAAATTTTGACGCATTATAGATGAGATCTAGAGAAAAAGGTATCATGAAGAACACTTAGCCAAAATGATTATGCATTAATTGAAACAGACCGCATATCAAAGCCAAAAATTAAATCCAGAATTCGCAGTTCCAGCAGGAAAGCATTGCGCATTAAAATAAACCTATGCCACTATATGAGCTCTGAAAAATCTAACAAAAATCTATGTTATAATTTAAACAATTCCTTACAGCTTTTATGAAGAAACTGAAACCAAAATCCTAAATTTCTATAGAAAATCGACAAAGTTACTTGGTTTCACAATATGAAATTTCGGACCTCACGGATTCAATGGAAATCGATACCTATATCTTGGTCAATTTACTTTCAAAAGTCCATCTAAACCTATATCTCATAATATAGTTCATGAGGATTACAAGTACACATGGAAAAATCAAGCATTTCCTCAATTCCTCAACCCATCTCTACCAAAATTCAGCACGCACCATCCCTACTCAAACATTTCCCAGCCTATTTCACTACATCAGATTTACAATAGCATTGCATTATATAGTTTAATGAATTTTTACTTGCCTCTAGTCCTAGGCGTCGACAGCAAGCAAGGACAGAAACTTGCAGCCTCGAGCGCGGCTCTACGGCGGCGAAGACGAGCAGCATCTACGGTGGCAGCAAAGCGCACGCATACGGTGAGGGCTAGTCTCCTTCTCCTTCCCCCTCACCGTTCACTCCCTCACTGAAACTCTCTCTCTCGATCACTCGCTCTCCCTTTCGGCTCAAATTTCTGCTTGGTTCATTCTCCCTCTTCCCCTCTGTGTACGGGCGTTTTGGTTAGTCCATTAATTAGGTTAATTATTCTAAAATTAGGTGGCAGCAGGGGGTGGAAGATGACCTCCACGTTGGCCCTTGCATGCGGAGCACTCCATTTCGCTGGCCACCTCGCTTCTTCATGCGTTGGGCGTGTCCACCATTGCTCCATCTTCTTCATGCGTTGGCCACCGAGCGAGGAGCAACGTGGCCATTGCTGGCCATGCTTCGGTCAACACTTCTTCTTAATAGTTGACTCAGGTGTCGACAATTGAAAGGATAATGTGGAGTGATTTTGGGCCGATGGGTTGCGGCTCATTACCCTAATTATACAGCCCAATATTTTCTCTAACCATTTGCCTTAGTCTCCGCATATGCATGAGTTAAATGTAGTCTACTCACATGGCCGTGTGATGTCACAGCAATAATCAAGGGAGGTCCGATTCATAGGGTACACGACTAGACGGCCAAATTTAGTATAAAAAATATCTTGTCGATTCCTCTCATGGGACAAATCTCGATCTCGCCACTGGTGGTATGTAAGGATGAGACTATAACTTATTCCATGATCAGACCATTCCCATATGTGATCCATTGGTCTGATGGTGATAATAAGGCAATGTCCTATAGGATACTATTGACATCATCCAACAGTACTTCCATCGGTTAGTCACAGTCATCACACATTCAAGGGTTGTCAAAATTCTCAGGTGCCACAACCACTTTCCCATCAACTTGGGAAAAGAAAAGGAAATTCCCCTACAATCTAGTTTACAGAGTCAAAAGTAAGAGTGGTGCGAGACAACCAACCTCACCAGAATCCTTCTTGACCCGCAAAGTAGCGACTATGTCTAACCACTTCTCAAAGTCAGTTATTTTTGGCTGGCATTTGATATAGATATGGAGTTACTAACGCACTAAGAAACAAATAAAAATGCGTCATTCTAACAAAGTAAACATTTACATACTAACAAAATGATCGAGTTCACCATACACGCTTAGATCTACCAAGAGTTGTAGCTGCTGCATTTGAGAATTTATCTGAAACTTGCAATTTTCTAATTGCCAGTACTCTCAAGTATTCAAATTTTCTCCAGATTGCTACCAAAATCAATGCCATCAATGTGCATAATAGAAAATCCAGTAGACATTTGATCACCAATTTCAAATTTCTAGAAGAGAAAAGCTTCAAATATTTTTTATCACAATCTTTCTCTTAATCAAATGGTCATAGAGAATCCTCTGATTCATGCGCAAGGAAACTCCTCAACCATACTAACTTGGCCATTTCAGTAGTTATGGGAGATTCCTCGCAGCTGTTGTTAAAAATGATATAATTAGAACACCTTGTCTGTAGGGGGAGGATTCTCGTTGCTGTTGCTAGCTATTATATTTCAACTGCTAGCATACATGAAAGGACCTCTATTAAATGCAAACAAAAGCAACAGAAGAAAGCACAAATTTATGAAAGTCTAGAAATAACAAAGTTTAATGTGAGATTGCACAATGGAATTCAATCAACATCAATGTAGTTGAAAAGAAGCCTCTTACAGCTTGCTCAGAAGTTCCAATGTACTTATCCAACATCTCAACCCTTTCATTGATATGAATTGAAGAGAACAAGTTGTTGTTGCTACACCAACAATGTGTCTTGCCAAAGACCGTACATCCATGTAAAAGAACATTTGACCATGGCTTTAGAGGAGCTTGCGCAGAAAGAATGATAGACATGAAGATCAAATAATTTTATTTAACAAGTTAACATTAACCACGTTATTAGCGCGCGCAGAGAGAGAGAGAGAGAGAGAGAGAGAGAGAGAGAGAGAGAATAAACAAAAGCTACAGCTCAGACCCAGCCGATACAAGCTTTCTTGAACAAAATCCATGCATAATTTAGCTCACTCACAAGAACGCATCAGGGAAACAATGGTAGGTAGTTAAACCCCACAATCTCAGGAAATCCCATCATCTCATTGAAATTCTACAAAGTCTGACCATAAGCTCCCTTCATTACATTGTCGATCTGCAAAAAGAGGTTTAGAATGCTCACCACCACAAGATGACTTTGATGTTACACGAAAAGTAAAGCACTCGATGGAAAACATACAGTTGGGAACCTACGACAAAGATTAGTATTTGCTCATGTAGATACTCAATTAGAAAAACACTCATAAAACAATAATAGGATTCTCGCATGTGTTGAGCATGAGGAACTACTCCTTTTTCCAACAAAATAACGAATTCCTCATCCACCAAGAAAAAGTAAATTAAGCGATCAAACAACATGAAGTATGTGGGAAGCACACTTGAGAATATGAGAGGAAGTCGTAGATCTTTCAAGTTTCAGTCCCCCAACATGTCCACTACTTGACTGACTTACCAAAATCTATTAAATAAATTATGTAATTTGATTAAGCTAATTATGAGAACTGAAAAATACTTCAGCAAACAAAAGCTAAGGTTCATGCTCAGTACATTAAGCCATTGAATGCCTAAGCGGAATAGGACTATTAGCCACACAAAGTTTGGCCGGCAAACAACTTTAAGTTGCTCATATAGATCCCCACTGTTACACCCAAAGACATTTCAGTGAGAATAGTTGATTGCATTCCAGGACTCTACATAAATAGATGAAAACAGCTAATAATTATGGCTAGAGAAGCAAAACTTCTACTTTAAGAATGGGAATACTTGAAAATTGTAACTATAACCATTGGCATCAGATGTGCAGCAAAGCTGACAATGATCTTTCACTGTGTAGCATCAGATAATCCCAGTTCAATCTCTAGAACTACAGGAATAAAAAGTTATACAAAAGGGAGAAATCGAGGTTATCACATTTGTCGGAGTTATCAAATTCCCAGACCCAGCTCAAAACAGCAAAGGATTCAGAAAAAGACATGTCATCGACACAACAAATAAAAATTCAAAAACGTAAATGCCTTATCAGGCGAATTGCAACATCTTCCCCAATTGTGTTTGGTAATTTAAGATAGGAGGGAATGAACGAATGGCAAACAAACAGACAAACAAAATGTAAGTTTAGAAGTAACTAGAAAAGCACCTTCAATTTTTCATGAAGGAAGTAGCTAAATCACTCATACTGCATAAACGATATCAACAATTCACTCTTTCGCTAACCAAGCGTTAATTTCTCTATTTCATTCCTCACAAATCGTGATTGTTTTGTAATGAAATTGGAAAAAGCACTCCATAAGGTATGACCAGTACTTTCAACCACTTTTGCCTTTCAACAAAACCTAGCATTTGATAATATCTTCACTCTGCGTTGCAAAGCATGTCAACCCCGACATTATGCTGGTGTGCAACATAAACTAGCTAAGAATCACCACCAGGGAGGCCAGTGAAAGTACTGCATGTTCATGAAACATGAAAAGGAAATTTCTCTCAGAGATGACAAGATGAAAGAATACAAGAGGTGGCTCCAGAACCAAGATGAAAGCTTAGCTGAAAGAAAACTCACAAAACAAGATGCAACAAAAGACAAACTCCAGTTCAATGGACTTACCATCATCGACTATCTTTGCTAATCAAATGATACATACCTTATCCATCTTGGTAGAACCTCGGGCAGCCACGGACGGTGAGTTTACAAGATTTTGGCACACCCAACATGCTCTCCAATGATTCACACCGGTAGAACCACAAGTTTTCTAGATTCTGTAAATTAGAAAGATCAGATTCGTCTAAGCTCTTGATGGAATTGCACTCCCAGATAACCAAATACCGCAATGATTTCAATTCTCCCAAACCCTGAATCTCCGTTAGCTGAGGCAGTCTCTCTAGCCACAAACCATGGATCTCCTTCAAACCAGGCAAAACGGGTAGAGTTTTGAGCAATGGACAATCTAACATCGTCAATCTATTGAATTTTTGTAGCTCTTCAAGCACCTCAAATCGAATCCCTCCCGGCGAATATCCATGAATAGTCAGCTTCCACAAATTCTCCAAGTTAGAAAAGACTGACCAATCTATTGGTGACTGGACATCATATAATGACAACTCTCGAAGGCTAGATGGGAGCCCGATAAGAGATCGGGGCTCAGCACAACTTACGTGAAGGAGTTGTAGCTGAGAGAGGAAACTGAAATCGGTTCGAGGCAATGCCATTTTTCCAACGTGGAGGGTCATTTTTCTCAGAGTAGATAGTCTCACAATCCCCTCCGTGTTGGGTTCTCGCATTGAATTTCCGCTTATCTCAAGGTCAACTAAATTGGTTAGGTTTGAGCAGTCGGGGATCATGGTCAGCGAATCCGATGAAAGGCTAAAAACGTTAAGACTCTTGGGAAGCTCCAACAACTGTTGAATTGAATCACACTGCTCTAACTTAAGTGTTTGGAGATTTGTAAGCTGATTGATGGTTGTCGGCAATCCACTGAAGTGGCCACCACCTAAGTCTAGAATTTTCAACGAGGATAGTGCCCCAATTTCACTTGGAATTTCCCTTTCTAGATCTCCATGTTGGGCATGTAACTCTTCCAGATTTTCCAACATCCCTATGGTTTTCGGAAGTTCACTTATGCAGCTATTTTTGAGATTTAGTACCTTCAACTTTTTGAAATTCCCAATACAATCAGGTAAGATCTTGATACTTGATGAGCTCAAATCCAATTCAACCAATGATTGGAGCCTCCCTATCGAGTCTGGTAGCCTTTTTAGAGGGCAATATGACATGCGTAAAATTTTCAACCTTTCAAAATTTCCAATAGAATGAGGTAATTCACTGATGTCTGACCGTACAACATCTAGCTCAAGTAGTGACTTCAATTTTCCAATAGAGTCCGGAAGCTCTCGAAGTTCACAGCAGTCCAAGATTAGATGCTCCAGCTTCACTAAATTACCAATTGAGTGAGGCAAAACTGAGATTCTTAGAGATGCTACTCTTAGCTCTGTCAAAGATTCTAGATTACCGATGGACTTTGGTAGTGACTTAATAGCTCCACATGTTATTTCTAAGTAATCAAGATGTTGCATATTGCCGATGGACTTGTCAATTTTTCTTAGTTGAGAGCATCTAAGAATCAATCTCTCCAGTTGGGAGATTGTGTAGAACTTGGGCGTCTTTCTAAGGGATGGACAATCCTCGAGTTGTAGGACTTTCAATTGTTTTGCTACCTATAAAGCAATTGAGTTGAATCTCATAATAGAGGACGAGTAAATATAATGCAAAAGTACATCATGAGATCATACCATGATTTGACACCATCCTTCCCACTCTTTAGTTATGTTATTCCCAGAAAGCATGACAACCGTTAGGTTCTTCAACCCAAAGTTGGTAGCTTGGAATTCTGAAGGGCAATTGCTCCAAGAGAGCCATCTTAACTCTAAGAAAAGATCTTTAAAGTCTCCTGTGAAGTTTCCATGATCCAATTGAAGGAACCTAAGGTTGACCAACCTCGCAAATTCCTTACGTTTAAATCTGTACATTGCATCAGGTTCCGGTGTGCCAAGATTGAGCCCTACTATGTTTTTTGTTCCCTGGAAGATAAAAGTAGCAACCAATGAGTATGAGTCAATCTGACTAACGATACTAATGGATGGATAGGAAAACAAGGTAAAAATTACCTTTTTTTTCTGCACTATATGGAAGGCATCATTGGGTGACCACAATCTGCTACCCCTTTGATGTATGTTGCGGCTTTCCGGGTGGACGATATCCCTTCCGAGGTCTCTAAGCTGATCATGCATCCATAAATTATCCTCGTCCATGATCTTTATGAGAGACATACGTGTGAGGATCTTGACTTCGATTTCAGTGGGATACCCAAAAACCGCGTCCCAATATTTAATTGCAGTTGTTTTCTCTTGATTAATGAAGAAACATGCAATATCAAGATATATTTGTTGCTGATTAGGGTCCAATGCTTCATAGCTTATCATCAACTTCTTCTTGACATCCTCGTTCATCACCTTACTTAACTTATATAGGACGTTTTCCCATGTTCTTTGGCATTTTCCACGAAGCGTGGAACCTACGACATTGAGAGCCAACGGAAGTCCTCCAAGTGCCTTGATTAGCTTCTTTGTAATATTCATGTATTCAATTGGAGGCTCAGCACATCCCAATGCACGATCACAGAAAAGTTGAAGAGCATCATGCGAATTCATCTCCGGCATATCGTAGAATGAAAATTGTTCGCTGTTAGAGGCTAGGACATTATCATCCTCACCCTCCTTTACTAGGAATTCAATATTCCTTGTTGTTATGATGATTCTACTACCCCCACCAAACCAGTTGGGCTTGCCTGCAAGTCTCATGATTTGGTCTCGTTTATCAATATCATCAAGAACTATGAGAACTTTCTTGTCATGAAATCTTGTCTTGATCATGTCAACCCCTTCATCAATGAAGGAGAGGTTTATGCAATTCAAATTGAGACCATCGGACAACAATTTCTTTTGTAAGTTTATTATATCATGAATCCGGACATCTTTAAGAAAGCAACAATTACTCTGAAATTGAGGGGAGATTTGTCTGAAGACCGTCTCGGCCAATGTCGTCTTTCCGATGCCACCCATACCATGAATCACGATGAATCGTACATCAAAAGCTTCTAGATCTAATCGCTTCATAATCTCATCCATCCGATCCTTAATTCCCACCAAATGATCAGGCACATCTGTCCTTGTCCATAAAAAACTAGATACCTCTTTCATAGTGAGATTCTTAAGTTCATCTAAGCTGCCACAAGCATAACATCTAAATCATCAGATTGAAAAACCATATATATGGACACTGTGCACGCATTATGTGGCATTGGAAAGTTATAATCAAGTTCAAAATAATTTGCTTTAAAATAAACTAACACAGAAAAGCGATCTTTCTGGTTGTGAGCCGTTTGAAAAAACAAAAAAACCAAAAAAACAGGTTCTTACCGAGAAGAGGATAGGGAGGAGGAAGAGGGACCTTATTCACGGTTGAAAGCTAATGCATCAAGGTTCTTTGGTCTAGTCAATGGTCGGAAAAGGTTATTTTGTGACAAAGGGTCCAACTGGGCTTCGACTAGAAGTCACTCTAGCAAACTGTGACTAACTAGTGCCGCGGGCCATTATGTTGGAATAGGTTGTGGGTCATTGCTCCATTTAATAAAAAATTACAAAATCAGTCATCAATTTAGTCCTAAACTTTTCAATTTTGGTAATGTTGTCCTAAACCTTTATACAAAATTTTAATGTGATCCTTCCGGCCAACATCCACAAAAAATTGTTGAAGTGGCAATCTATGCAGGATGTCATTTCAAGTAAAATTGTCAAGGTCAGCTTGCCACGTAGGACCGTGGGGATGAATGGACACGCCACGTTAGTAATTTCTCATGCTAATTGGGCGAAAAGATTACATTAAAATTTCACGCAAATGTTTATGACTACATTGACAAAATTAAAATGTCTAGTATTCCAATGTCATGCACAATAAATTTAGAACTAATTTGGTAATTATGCCTTCACTTCATTTTATAATTTTTTACACTAGTTGGTTTCTTCTTGTCACACACAGCTAAGAGCAAGACCTCTAGAAGTATGGCTAAATAGTAAGTCCTTGGTAAAGCCGGTATTAATGATCTCTTCAAGCAATAGGGAGGAGTTTGAAGGTTAACGAAAAAGAAAATATCCCACTTTGCAGTTGCGTTGAATATAGGAAACAAGAATACTAGATCAAAAGCATTTTTCTTAACATACCCATCCAGTAGAATACCAGCCCAAAATGAAGAACACTTTCTAGAATATATATCAACCTCAATTTGAGTTACTAACACACATTGCTCCAAATAAGTCAGAAATAATTTTAGGTTACACATTCTTTATTGGATATTAGTAACGACAAAGTAGTTGGTACTTTAATTAGAATAAATCGCTAGGTAACTCAACTTGTGGTTGGTAATTTAACAATAGAATTCGTTACCCATTCTGAAATCCGCACCCCACGGTGGCAAGCCTTAGATGAGGCAAATTTTTTTCTCAAAAAAATTGCCTCACGGGAAATTTTGCATAGCACAGGTTGGGCATCGTAATAGGCTCATCCTTCCCATTCTCGAGGATTGAAACTACTAATGCGTAAAATAAATGATAGAAACAGTAAGGTTAAATGAAGAAGGATGTAAGTAAGCAGAGAGTAACGGCTAGGGTTTACAGAAAATCTACCACAAACTAGGATAAGAGTTGCTACATATCTCAAAGTAATTAGAATTGTTAAATTACTTTTCCATTTTAGAGGTTTCTAGATTTCTCCAACCATAACCACAACTAATTAGAAGTCCCTTAGGTGAATTTTTGGTTAATTAAGATCAGAGGCCAATAGGTCCATGTTTAAAGCAAGAGCAAGAACCAATTTTTTTTTTTTTTTAGATTCTACTATAAGTCAACTCTAGAATATTCAGTTATGACCCCTACCCCACCACGATGGAAGTAAAAGCCCAAGATTGATAATACACCTAAACCTAGGTCAGTCCTCCGCAAACCAACCAAGAATTACTGTAAGCAGAAATATACCAGAAGATTGAACCTCTAACACATAAAGAGATCCTTTCTTTTCTTTTTTTTTTGGTTCCTTTGGATAATGACATACAAAGATCTTTGTAGCGTTCGGTCTTGTATATTCAGACCAACTAGAAAAAACCATGACCTATAGCTTCCCCTCATGGGGTTATAAAACTATCATCATAAATAAGCTCCGTTATTTTTGTGTAACTCGGTGGTGCAACCGTAATTAGCCGGTTATTTCAAGGGAAACAGTAGTAAAGCATATGAATTCCCTAAGGCCGAAACCGAAAACAAAAGGATCGGTTTCTTCCTCTTGGCCGTAAGTTTTTGGATATCGCAGAGACCGCAATAGACTAAGTCTATGCTATAATTTCTCTATGTTTCCTTAGTGTAACAAAAACAGAAAGATCTAACATCAAACTTAATCTAATTTTTCAGGAAAACATGATAGGCATAGGATCAAGGAAAATTACACCAGAAGTCTTAATTTCATGTACGCAATGCAATTTTGAAGTTAAGAAACTTAAATTTTTTATTTTTCACAAATATATGGTCTTACTATTTTATCACACCCTAGATTTTCATGGATATCTTGGTTTTTTGGCATTATAGATTAATTAATAAGTTACTATACCTTAACTTTAATTGTTATAAAAACTTGATATCAAAAGTGAAGTCAATTTGTGCAAGAAACCTCGCCCTCTGACCAATACTTCTGGCTCCTCATAGCGTCAAATCCAACCATACATTACATACGGTTGGACAGCAGCAAACCGAATAATTATTCTTTAAAGGAACGAGAAATCGAAAATCTCAACAAAGAAAATAAAGTCAATGGAGAAGCAAATAATACCCGTGATCTTTTAGCTTCATTCCTCTATGTCTAGTAACTTCTCTTAAAGCCTCCTTCCACTTCTTTACTAAATCCTTCCCATAGTCGCTCTCGTGCTTCCGAAGGGCTTTCCGATATAACTTAGTCTTAAGCTTGACATCATTCACATCCACATCGTAAAATATAGGGAGGATCACTTTCTCTTCGTTAGCTCTCTTTAGCTCCATTATGCGTGCCAGTTCACGAAGGCACCACTTACTTGAGGCGTAGTCCTTGGAGAAAATCGGGATGTAAATTCTGGAATCATTGATCGCTTGCAAGAGGCCACCTTCGATCTCTTCACCAAATCGGAGCTCTTCGTTGTCTTTGAAAACGCGGATCCCCGCACGGATCAGGTCATTGTAGAGACAATCGGCCATGGTTAAGCGGGTGTCGGGCCCTCTGAAACTTAGGAACACCTCATAACCCCTCCCTGGTCCGCCATCATGGCTACTGCCTGTCCCTGCTGCCATCGCCGTCGCTTCTGCCTCCCTCTTTCTCTTCATTCTGGTAGCAAGACGGAACGATGGATCCCCGAATTGAGTCTGCCCAGTGACTTGGGAAGTCTTGAGTTTGATCCTTGTAACAATTTGATGACGCAACGGAAAGAGATCTCTCACTTTCGCTGCGTTCGCCTGGAAGTTACCTGCGGCCTTCCTTCGCAAGTGAAAAAACCAGTCAGATCGACAAAATAATTGCTTTGAAGAGGAAACACGTAAGGGGGAGAGAGAGAGAGAGAGAGAGAGAGAGAGAGAGCTGTGCATCAGTTTTCACCTTCAAGCCATGAGTAGGGAGTGGGGGACCATCGCTTCCAATCTCGCCAAGCCCAGATCCGGCCTCGTCCGCTGCCTCGAGGAGAGAGTCGGGGACAGAGACGGTGGCTTGGCCGGGAAGGGACGAGAAACGATCGGCGCAGGCGATGGCCGGGGGCTCTACGACGGGGGCTGACGGTGCGGGAAGGGGATACGACGTCGAAGTCGACGTCGACGGCGACGGCGACGCAGCGGCGAGGTGGCGGAGGCTTGCGGTGACCGATTGGTGGAGGGGAGAGACTGAGGGAAGAGTAGGAGATTTTTCACAGTCCGGTTATTTTTTTATGGAAATTCGTCAAAATAGCGAGCATGGAAGCTAACGCTCTCTGGACTTTCAGCGTTAACTCTGTATAATAGATGGGGCAATTTTAGTCGGCTGACCTGCTTCGAAGTTCATGTACTTTAATTTCACTTAAAGACATTGGTTAAAGTTTTCTATGTTTTTTTTTTAATTGAAGTCCATGCTAATGTTAATCTTTTACACAATTTAAGTATTCATTTTGTAAACTACGTGTACAAAAGAGATCCCTTTAGTTGAGCTAAAAGGGTCTTAAGAGGGAGACTTTAGGGCAGTGCATGATAACGTTCCCGGGAACAAGAATTTCTATTCTTTTGTTCCCCGGAATAAAAAAAGAGTAGAAACCTGCATGATAACGGGTAAATTTTTTTTGTTCCCGGGACTAAAAATTCGGCCAAGGGATAGTTTTGGAAGAGAAATGAGAAGCAAAAAAAAGTTGCTTCTCGTTTCTGGCCAAGATCTCCCGAGAACAAAAGGGGGAAATAGAACCGGCTAACCCTAAAATTTTACCCCCCTTTCATTCTCACGAAGCTTTCACCCCATCGTCCGAAGAAACTCTCCCGTCGCCCCTCGCCGATCTCGTCGCCGCCGGTCCTGTCGTCGCCGGCCACGAGAAGGTAAGTTCTCCCTTCCATTCCCGTTTTGCTGTTATCTCTCCCTCGCCGCGCTTTTCTCTCTCACTTTCGTGCCCCGCTGAAGTTTCGTTTCTTCTTCTTCTTCTCTTTGTGTGGGGTTTAGGGAGGAAGCATTGTGTTCCTTCTCGTAGAGATTGTCTCTCTCCCTTCTCTCTCGTGAAGCTTGTTTCGCCGGAGAAGACAAAGCCGCGACACCTTTCCTCCTCCTTTGTTGCCGCAACTAGTCTTGAGAAATGGTAGGCGTCTCTCTCCTTGTCAATTCTCGCTCTCTCTCTTTAGCAATTCTCGCTTTGTTTTTCATTGCTCCCCTTTGCCTTTTTCATTAGGGTTTTGATTTGTCTCTCGATTGAGCGAGAGGGTTAGTCGTAGATCATTTGCATTCGTTCAATTTCTTGCTGTTGTAGTTCGTCTCGTGTCGTTTTTGGAGGTGCCCTCACTTTCGCCATCGACGTACGGACCGCTGGTGCTCTCGCTTCCCGTTCTTCTTAACAACAAATCTGCAATCTGGGGTTCCCTGCAATTCTTCTTTCCTCGTGGGTTTCTTTCCATTTACTTAGTCATTTTTTCATTTATTATTGCCTCGGTTTTGAACCCTTCTTTTTGGGTCTAGAGAGTGAAGACTTTATGGGACTTTTTCGAATTGGCTCTTCGTTTTTGTTGCTGGGTCTTAGCTTCTGTCGTGATGTGGTGAAGGAGAGAGTGTGTGCCGTGGTGGGATCCACTTTGCATTATCAAGGAAGGAAAGCAGTGGGACTGTTCTTCTTGATGTCCGTCTAAAATGGATGGACTTTGAATGGTTCAGATTGTATGTGGTTGGATGTTGCATGTGCCCGGTGCGTCTATAAAGGAGCTTCTCCTTATGCGATGCGCTGTTCAATGGGATATTCCTCAGAATCTTAGCTGGGTAAACTGTGGTCAGACATGAAGTGCCAGTTTAGATTTGGGTTGGGTGGTTTCTTTTCTTTTCTTTTCTTTTCTTTTTTAGGGTGGGGCGGGGGGTGGGGGGGAGGGAAGGAATTATTTAGGATGAAATGTTTCTAAATGAGGTATGCATCAGCAGTGATGGTTGTATGAGTCGATGCTCGCTGTTGGGTTATAATGTCTTAGTGCTGCTGGTTTTTCGACTGATGTTCCTCTGTTCTGTTTTCTTCTTATGGTTTATTTTTCTTGCTAGGTTGGTTATATTATGCAGCTGGTATTTTTGTTATTTAGGAAGGGAGTTAGCATGTTTAGGTGCAGTTATATGCTGCACGTGTGTGTGGTTTGTAAGCAGTTATTGTTCTTGTTTAAGCTGTCCTGTACTTGACAGTTTCTTTTAGAACCGATGTGTGCAAGTTCGTGTTCTGTTTTTCTCTGTGCTTCTCTTCCTCATTCGAAAATATTGCTTCTGGTTTTCTGTTTTCTTGTTTACTGTTTTGATCAGTAAGCATGAGTCCTTATGAACAAAGTGTCAATTGCTAAGAAATAATTCCCAAATTTCTGTGCATTGTATGCTTGGAGGTATTGCAATCACAATAAACATGGAATTTTCTATCTGTGTTCTTTAGTCTATAATAATTTTCCACCCGAGAATATTCATTAGCTTGCTGCAAACTAGATAATCTACCATAGCGGAGACAAGATTTCTTGCGGCGGTGAATTTGCGTTTACAAGAATGGATATGCATTCGTGTCTTGTGATGGTTAATCTGGATTCGAAGCTACCGGAGATTTTAATGACGTTGGTCTCTTTGCGGATGGTCATGTGCTTCATATCTTAAAGGAGGATTTTCAGTTATATTTCGATACGATGATAAGTATTTGGCAGAAAGACTAACTCTGTTTATGTGTTTTTAGGATTATAAGGAAGCTGCCCGACTTCGCGATTCCTTGAAGTTGTTTGAGGAAGAGGAGCCGGTTCTGCACCTGCGAAGGTTAATTAAGGACGCGGTCACTGATGAGAGGTTCGAGGTACTTGAATTCTGTTTCCCAAGCTGAGTCTTTATCTTCATTTTTGCTGTTGCATCCTGTGTCAATAAATCAGGCTTCAGTATGCATTATGTGAATTTTCAATTCCTTTTGTCCAAATGCGATGACAAACTGATATCTTTCTAGTGCCTTGACCCCTTTTGGGTCAGCTGCTAGTGGTAAATGTCGCCTGTTGAGATAGCCATATCTTTATCTCAGGAGGTTCAGTATGTTTGTTTCCATCATGGTTAGCCTAACTACTCTTGTGCTATGCTTGGGTATTAAGTGCCCAAATCTTCATGTTTACCTCATTTAGTTGCCCATGTATAATGTATTTTGAGGTGCAGAGTTCGAATGCTGTGCCCTTTATACTTGAATCTTCTCTCCCTCTTTCCCATTCTTTTATTTTTGATGGAGTTGGATACATTCATATTTTATAGTAGTTTACACATTCATCCTTGTTATGTATATGAAGCAAACAAGATCTGCAAGATGTGAAAATGCTTATAGGGTCAAACATGTGATATGAGATTTAATAAATCTTTTGATATGACCATAGTTACTGCTTCATGCAAGTTCCATCATAATCCTCCTTGACATAGCCATTCGTTAGTGACAACCCCAGTTTAAATACCTACACTTCAGCTGCTTTTCTTCAGATGTAGAACTCAATACATACGTAAATGAAGTATGCGAATTTTTTTTTTTTTTTGGTTGGAATATGTGTAGAGTTGGAGTATTAATTTGTTAACTTTGTCAGATGACTGTCCCATACTTATTTTCCATCTCAGTGAGAAGATAAAGCTAACTTCGTTGATGATGATTGTGTTCCTCACGTTATTTTCACTGGTTGCTGACTTTTAGCAATTGATGTTTGGACCTGTGCCAACTATCTCTCTTAACCTTCTGATATGTCTTTTTCAGGATGCGGCTAAATATCGCGATGAGCTGAAAGAAATTGCACCCCATTCACTCTTGAAATGTTCAAGCGATGCAACAACCTTGGTATAGTCCAGCTAATGAATCTGTTTTTGTGTGCATAGTTTAATCTAAAACTCCATCAGTGTGCTCAGTCATGTATTTGGTATGATGCCATGAACAGTTTGTCTCTCGCAATTTAAATTTTCTGGGAGATCTTATGGAAAGTGATAATTACCTACAGTTGCATGATGAGCACTTAGAAATGCTTGCAGGTGTTACCAGTCAGTATCATATACAGCCCTTTTAACAACCAATTAGTAGAAATTACTGAAATATTCTGTTCAAGATCCTTAGCATGGTGACCATCGAAGTGGCAGTAATACTCATTAGGAAGGGTTTTTGCAGCCTGTTGTTCATCATCGCCAGCATTGTCCTGCCCCTTTTTCCATGCTCAATAGTTTATTGATCTAAAGTCAAGTCCTTAATATTTCAAGGTATCAGGTTTCAAGTCAGGAGTGTGTACATCGAGGGGCAGAGTCAGCCTTCCAAGAGGCAGTACTTTTTGGCTTATAGGATCAGAATTACCAACAATTCAGATCGACCAGTTCAACTTCTTAGAAGACACTGGACCATGACCGATGCCAATGGCAAAGTTGACAACTTATGGTGATTCCCTCTCCCCCTTAACGTATATGTGCTTTTAGTATTTTGTCCTTTATGTTATTGAGGCAGGAAATGTGAGACTGTGAGTTGTCATTTTAATTTCTGGCAACAAGTACTTTTGTACCATGCTGTATCAAATGATTTGCATAATTTTTCTTGATCAAGAAGGTATGTGTTGGACTTAGTGTGTCCTTTTATTCCAGGGGGATTGGAGTTATAGGCGAACAACCTGTTATGCTTCCCTGGACTAGTTTTGAGTACTCGTCTGCATGCCCGCTTTGCACGCCCAGTGGAAGAATGGTAAGACTCTCTCACTTAGAACAATTGACCTTGTGCTCTGATTGGAATTAAAGCATATAGATGATGCGTGTGTGCATGGGTATTATCATCTTTCTCATTTGCAGTTGCACCATGTAAAAATTACCAGTGAAGTTGGATGTTGAAAATGGTCCACTAAGACTTTTATACAAGAGTCCACAGATTTATCAAAAAGAGTTCTCGTGTTATGTGGTCGGGGTCACTGTTATCTCGAATCTGTTGTGGTTTGCGAATGTTTATATAATGTGGTATACATCTGTCTGTCCTAGGCACAAACGTCAGAACCTCATTCACTTTTTCCCTTTCTGCACTGCAGGAAGGCGACTTTGAGATGAAGCATGTCGACAAGGTAAATTCACCAACGTTCAATGTGGCTATCGCACCATTCTCGCTCTCCACTTTGGGGGATGACTCCGATGCTTTCTGATATCCAGAGGTCTCTTCTCGAGGCCGATCCGACATTGAAGTGGGTCTTTTGCTCCAACCGAATCTCTTGTAAACCATTTTTATGGTGGAACTGCATAGCGAAGCAACATTTAGTTGTACATATGTCACTCCCTCTAGTGGAGTATGAAATCTCGTTTTGTCAAATTTACGTATAGTTTTCAATGAGGAAGAAGATTCGAGTCATTGACAGTGTTTATACCACTTTTGCATTGATGCCCCCTGGATCACTCTGTTTACATGGAAAGATAGTTGGTTTAGCCTGGATTCCAGGTTCCAAATTGCAAATCCTTTGACAAGAACAATTACAAGCAAAGGAAAGAGTAATTAGAAGGTAATTTTATTTGGTACCAACGTGTTAAAAGCTTGCGAACTCAACCTTTCAACTAGGTATATTGTGTTGAGGTGCTTGAATGGCTTGAGCACAGCTGTGCCAACATATTAGTGGAACTTTCACTTACCCCTAACTTACGGTAGGCGTAAAGAGTTACTATGTTCGTTAACATGGTGGTACCCAGTCGTGTTGTACTCGTGGAGTCAAGTTTCCACCTAAACTTTTCTTTACCGTTGAGGGGGAATATGAACTGCCATATATAGTCGTTTTCACTCAAAACTTTTCTTTTCGGTTTCTTACTTTTTTTTAAGGGGCATACTATGAACTAAATGCATAATAACAACAAAGCCACGCCATGCATGCACCATTCCAACAGTTGAAATTTCCAACTCTATTCCGACATCCATGTCAAGATTAGAAGAGAAATCCCCAAGCCACGCATGCATTATAATTACAATTTTTTTTTTAAAGAGTAAAAACTTAGTCCCAAGGAAATGAGCATAAATTAATTTGGCTAACAATATCACGTGTGCTTTTTTTCGCAATATTTGCTATACCAAACATTAAAATTCGCAAAAAGAAAATGTATTATTGAGAATTATAGTTTAAAACATCAGTTTGTGAATATTGATTCTAACAAAGCGCTACATAAATTCAATATGCTATAAAACATAAATGAAGAACCTCACATATAGATATAAAATAATAGCTCACGTTCCATTACAATACCATCTATGTTATAAGCATATTCGACTAGAATGCTTACACCTAAGCAAAAGTATTATTAATCTAATAATATTTTGATCTTGTTAATTTTATGTAATATTAAATTTATTCCTTTTTTTCTTTTTTTAATTTTTTAATTTTTTAATTTTGGAAAAAATTGGAATAGAAATTTTGAAACGATTACCAAACGTGTTTTGTTCTTTTTTTTGTTACAGAAATAAAAATTTTGTGTGAGTTATCAAACGAGTTTTTTTGCTCGAAATTGTTCCCCAGAAAAGAAATAGAAAAGAACTATTTCTGAAAAAAATTATTCCTCGGCTAAGAAATGTTGCCATGCGCAGCCTAGCTGATTCTTTCGTGGAAATTAGAAAAAAATGCAGTTCCTCCTCCACAAGGAGATCAACAAAGTCGAGATTTTCAAAACATTTTTAATCTTGAATGAGGATCTTAATGCTTTTTGATGATATCGATCTGAATTTCGGTCCTGCTCCTAAAATTGCAAAACACGTTATGTGTGTGAACACGCAAACAGGCTCACACACGAACAACGAGCCTGTTTGATGTGGAATTTGACAGCATGCAGACGAATTGACTAGACAAACATACTTCAGTGCTTTTGCTTTTGCTTTTTTGCTTTTGCTTTCACGAGTGGGTCTGACAAATAATTGACCAGACAAACGTGCTTCAGTGCTTTTGCCTTTGCTTTCACAAGAGGGTCTGACAAAGAAAGACCTTAGGATAGACTAGCGTATAATTTTAAGCAAAGGGAAGTTAAGTTGATATTTGTTTTTAGGACAGGCACATTAAAAGTCTTAAAATTTATCATAAAAATATAATTGAGTCTTAAAATATTTAAAAAATATAATTAAGTTCTAAAACTTGTCATGGAAGTTCAATTAAGTCCTAAAACTTTCAAAAGATTCAATAAAATCTCAAAACTTGTCTCAAATGTGCAATCAAGTCCTAAAATTTTCAAAAAGTACAATCAATGGAATAATTTAGATTGAATTACTTTGATAAGTTTTATGACTTGATTGCACTTTTAATTTTAGGACTTAATTATACTTTGTAACAAGTTTTAAGACTTAATTGCATTTTTATGAAAGTTTTAGAATTTAATTATATTTTCATAATAAATTTTAGGATTTTCAATATACTTATCCCTTTTACTCTCTCGGCTATAACTCATATAGACTTCATTGGGTTAAGACTTGCCAGTACTCTAATCCACATAAATTGGTTCCATCACAAAATCGTTAATCACATAAATTATACATGGATCACCTAAACATCAACGGATGTGATCACATTGGTCTACAAACCATGATCCGTGCAACTATTTCCATTTTATGATTAGTTGATGGATCGATATTTTTCAAAATGCAAAATGTAGCAATTCGTAAAATCTTGAAAAGCTTTGTTTTCACGATGGAGATCCATTATTTTGTGATTTAACAATTGTAGGCCTTCCTAGAATGCTTTTTGGAAAGATCATAGAAACATCCAAGTAACGACCAAAGGGTTCTATTTCATTTTTTTAATTTTTGTGAGCAAAATTTTATTTCTTATAATTGCCAAGCCCAAAATTTTAACTTAATCATGGTTAAATCAACTACTTTTTGCTAATGAATCGATGATGACATCTCTAATGAATCAAAGGCGTTGAACCTTTCTCTAGTTCCATTGAATGCGGTCTAGATTTACTCTCCATTTCTGCATATTATTCACACACGCACATACACAAAATGTGATAATGCCCTACATGTTATCATGTCCTTTTTAAGGTGGGCACCAAGTTTGAAATCTAATATTATGCGATCATATAGACTCACTTCACATACGATCACATAGAAATTTAAAATGTTTTATCAATATTGACGATTAATTTCACGTAAAAATTAAGCTACTCATACATGCAACTAAATTTAAGAAACAAAAAGTGAGGGAATAGGCTCGCAAATCATTTAGAATTGCATCTAATTTTTGTTATCACATATTTGTATTTAATTCAAATAATGCAATTCAATCATTGCACGAATCATGGGATCCCAGTCTAGACCCTTGTCTCAATGCCTTTTTCTTCTAGACATATATAGAATTATAATAACATAAGATGATTTTAAGTGGTCTGGCTCCATAAACAGACGATTTTGCGTGACCTCGAAGGAAGCATGATGTATCCCCTTTAGTCCTTTTGTCTGTTTTGTTTTTGGTAAGAAATCTCGTCCTTGATTTCTAGTCTAGAAAAGAGCAGATTGTAATTGCTTTTGTTTTTGGTTTAAAAAAAAAAAAAAGAAAAAATTGCTTTTGTTTTGCTCCTTAACTTAAAAAGGGTAAGCATTTCTCAGTCGGAGCCAGGCTTCGGTTATGCTTTTGCTAAGCCAATGATAGATGTTGCCTTTGTTCCATTGACTACTCTTTTTCTTGTCGTTGCAAAATTGCGAATGTGAAATCAGCACAAAGTCGCCTTCTGCACTCGAGAGTCGTAGATCCACCATAACGCGTGATACACTATTTAAAGCTAATTGTTGGTGAAATCACATGGAATTTTTCTAAATCTATTGATGACCTCTACACTTTATCATCTTGGTATATTCATGATGAAGGAATAAATATTGTGCATAAGAGCTAACATTCTTTCTATATGGAAAATAAAATATTATCTGATTGTAACTTTAATTTCCCCGTTAAATTTTGGACCGCGCTAGATCCAATCTAGCATATTTACACTTGTTCTATTTCGAGAATAAAAATTTTGTATAGTTATCAAACGTGTTCTTTTACTCAAAAATTATTTCAAAAAATAGAAATGTAAATAAATTATTTTTAAAAAGAAATTACTTTCCTAAATAGAAATGTTATCAAATGTAACCACCCACCTGGGTGGCACAGTTGGCCTTTGGGCCTCCTCCCCTTCGGAGGGGTTTGAAATCTCAGCACGTCGTAGGGTGACTTACCTGGTGGCACGTGTGTGGTGGCTAGCACGTGTCGCCCCCAGTGGTTTACTCCCGGCATCCGGCCGTGCGGGGTTCCCTGGGTAAAAAAAAAATGTTATCAAATGTACACTTGATTGATCAACTTCAATCATAACTCATCGTAATTATTATGAACGTATTATACTTTCTAATGCAGACCGTGGCATTAAGGGATTAACTAGGTTGGCTCGATGTCAATTCTGTTCGAATTATCACAAGCCACCGAGGGATTTACCTCAGCTCACTCTTCTCATTGCCCAGTAAATCAAACCAAAGGTACGAAAGATTGCCTACGCATCTGAGATCAAGTCGACCGGACAAATACCAAAAAAGCCCGCAAAAAATTGGATCCCCCAACAGACCAAATTGCAAATTTTTCAAGTGGCCGACCACTCTTCTTTATAAAAGAAAAGTTAACGACTCTAAGTTTGCCACGTGGATTCCACCCATTCAAAAAAGTGAAGAAAAAAGGGTGGTGCATAGCTGTTCCGCGGGAACTTTGGTGCGAGACTTGAGGATATTTGCCCCATCTCTTGGCAACTTTTGGTAATTCATGCTTGGTAGATGAAGTCGCGTGAAGGTTAAGTTCAAATTGAGTTTAAATTTTACCAAGTTTTGACTTGAAATTCATCTTGCTTTCAAGGAATCATTCTCATGGTCCTTGTGGGCAATGGTGCTTCATGTAATGAGGACTCTTCTGTTACAAAGTGTTTTTTGATCAAGTTGGTTAATCTTAAATCAAGACTTAATAACAATTGTTTTTGCAAGTATACAAGACCATCATGTTGGGATGGTTCGAGGAAACTACACCTTAAAACTAAAGACAACTTGTTCAAAATAACATTGGCAAGAATTGGTCTACCGATTCCACTCATTTCATGGTTTCTAGCAAATGTCCAATAGTTTTGTTGTGGCTTCTACCTGGTCATGATATTGAATAAAGTGTGGAGTCATATTCCGGTACTTGGCATTCATATCAACAATTCGAGAGATGATCAATTATAGGACTCTGGTTTTATGAGCACACGAACCACAGGGTTAAAGAACTCAACAAATTGAAATTTGATGGAATGTTTCCCTTTTTAAAGATTTCATGAATCATATACTGGCCGCCTTCCTTGAGCTAGAAAGCTGCCAAAGGCTGTCGAAGCTTGCACTGAAGCGACGTCAGTGCAGTAGAGAAGGGGCCAAGGGAGGAGAGAAGAACATGAAAAGCGATGGTTTGTTTCATTAAGGAAAATTTCTTGGACTATTGATTTCCATTCTCAATTATTAAAAAGAAATTATTTGTTAGGACTTTAAAAAGCCGTCCTTTTTGCTTTAATGCTTTCAAATTGAAACATTGAAACCAGTAAATAATTTTCATAATTAGATAAATTCAAGATCCATCGAAAGAGAGATTATCATGTCATAACGGGTTATAACTTCTTATATTATGCTAAGCGTCATAATTCATTGGATGTTGTTGTGAAATTAATTCATTAGCTATATCCCTGATGCTCATAAGGGTTAAGAAGTAGTCGCTACTCGGCCGGACAATTCTGTGCTGAAATTGTGATGTTTTGAATTTTGTAATTGGATCGTTGCTTTCACATGACCAAAGCACCCTTCCTCTTGTACTCCTTCGCATCGAGTGGGATATAACGGAGGCTCACAGTGTTGATAACCCATCAAGACCAATTTGGTCAAGATGTTCAAATATAATCAGTTGACATGGGACTTACATTTCTAAAATGCTTGTTTTCCCCCTTCTCTCTTCATCCACACACACACACACACACACACACACATATATATATAAGGCTCTTAATATTTCCCATTTCCTGCGTGCGGGGGGTAATTTTGGACTTTCACGTCCCGACGTGGGATAGGTACGCTTGTGGGTCCCAAATTATTTGAGCCTTTGTATTCCACGTGTCTGAAACGGGGTCATTACGTAGGCTCTTCACCTTATGCTTTTGCTATACAAGCATGAAACGAAATGAGCGTTTTTGCGGCTTCGAAACGAGAGAGAACCTTTGTTCCTAGCTAGATCTTGACGACGAGGAGTCCATTTGAACCCAAGAGAGGGCGCACGCTAGTTGAGGATGAATTCAAGCGTCGTAGCTCATTCCACTGGTCTGACTGATCAAGAACATTCTACCAATTTAATGCCCTACTTAGTTACGAGCTTACGGTATATAACTCTGTGCCAAGTGAGAGATAAAATAGGAGGAAGACACGGCTATTAAAAAAATAAAAAAGGTAAAGTCCATGTAGTTGAGAAAGAATGAGATTAATTAATAAAGAAAAGGCGCTTTCTCATTTGTGCATATTAGGTACCAGATGGTTGTGGATAGTTTGCTAGATGAGGTTGGCATCTTTGTCCGTGGCCAAGATGCCAACCTCATCATATCAAGGAAAATATGTACCATACGGATTATGTAGCCAAGTCCTCACTGTCGCCAAGATTTCTCGGACATAACACAATTAATTCATCAAGGCCAAAGTTTTCATAATATGTTAAAAGTAGAAGTCCGAGCTCTTTCACATTCAATTTGGATCCAACATAGTAAAGACCAAAATAGCAATATAACTCCAGAATATATTATTTCGGCTATGATGAATGGACCGTAAAATGGTCGTGCTCGTTGTAGGCTAACTCCATCAAATAAGGAATAGAAATGGCGAAGCTCGATTGCTCGATAGATAATCACTGGTCGACAGAGCCTCCATCGCGTCATTGAACACATACGAAAGGTCACTAAAGACACGAGCGACCTTCCAATGCCATAGCAAAGTTGACCGAGAGGCAAACCTCATTAAAAGTTCAATTAAAAGTTCAGTGAAAGGGTATAATTGAGTTCTACTTGTCAAAAGCTTTTTCAAGATACCCAATTTGCCCCAATTGAACAACTGGATCCTAAGACGTCAAGTTTTTTCAAACACAGCTGTCCGATCATGAGGTGTTGGAAACTTTATGGTTTTATCCAATTGATTAATTTCATCTTAAAAATTAAATAATAAGCTTTCCAACACCATAAAAATCACAATGATCGGAATTTTTATAACAAAAATCTCATCACTTTTTGCCAAGTTCATCTATCCGACCCAACCACCCAAAAGCCACAATCCGAGGTGAATTGCATTTTAGCAAAATTGAAGTCACCAGCTTCCGTGGGGGAAAAATGGGTTCGATTGGCCATTGTACAGAAAAGGTATGCTGGACCAAGTTCGATCAAATTTAGTTAAAAAAAGTGTAACATTAATTTTCAAGATTTCCAGAAAAAAAGAAAAAGAAAAAAAAAAAAAGTGGATGCTCCGTGGAAGATGACAATTACTGGAGTATGTACTACTTATAAAACACATATCCATTCTATTCATTGTTTAATTCAATCACTTCGGCTAAGTTTAAATCTATTGTTTTGCCTAAGCCTACCTCTAGATATAATCAGTTTTTCTAGTATTTGAAGATGATTAAATGTTGATGTTATCTATAAATAGCACTAGAAAATAACACATGAATTACAAGAAGACAGAAATAATTTGTAAGGTCATTGGACCGCATGGCAACACAATGCTAAGTGTTATGTCACGTCATAAGTATAGAGCTATAGAGAAGTGTGGTGTGACCAGTATAGGAGCAACCACTCTTTCAACTTCAGTTTAACTCTACATAATAGATTGGGCAATTTTATTTTGCTAACCTTCTTCGAAGTCTATGCACTTCAATTTCACCTAATGGTTCAAAAAATTGAAAGATATTGATTAAAGTTTTCTATATTCTTTAATTTTAGGTCCATGCTAATGTTAATCTTTTATGCAATTTGAGTTTTGCTTTGCAAATTACATGTACAAAATAGATCCCCTTCGTTGAGCTAAAAGGGTCCTAACAGGAAGACTTTAGCTGATTCTTTTGTGGAAATTGCAAAGAAAGTACAGTTCCTCCTCCACAAGGAGATCAACAAAGTTGAGGTTTTCGAAACATTTTTAATCTTGAATGAGGGTCTTTATGCTTTTTGATGTGAAATTTGGCTATTTGCAAACGAATTGACTAGACAAACTCACTTCAGTGCTTTTGCTTTTGCTTTTGCTTACACAAGAGGGTCTAACTAAATGTGTTAAATGGGTCCACAACCCATTTATAGACCCATTTTTCCTTAAATGGGTCGTTAATGGGTCCGGCTTATTTCTCGCGGCACCCATTAATGGGTTTTACAAATAAAAAGACTAAATTATGTGGGTCTTAAATAGGTATGTTCTGTAATCATTTAAGACCCATTCCCAACCTATTGAAGATAACCCAGAAGAAACCCACGAGGGCCACGATCCACAAGTCTACCCTTTTTCGCTTTCAATTCGCCACCACCCACCACCTCCATCGCCCGTCGCTGCTCGCCACCGCCTATCGTTGCCTCGTCGCCGCTCGCCGCCGCTCATCGTCGCCTCGTCATTGCTCGCCGCCCCCCCATCGTCGCCTTGTCACCGCCCATCTCTAGTGGCCAAGGTTGTCCGACAACTCAATTGTCGCGGTGTCGCTCGTCCTCCGGTCAGCGGTCAATCTCCTCTCTTCCTCCACCACACTATTAGTTCCGGATCTCCTTCCGGCAGAAAGTCTCTCTCTAGACAAGGTACCCTCTCTCTCTCTCTCTCTCTCTCTCTCTCTCTAGTGGCTGCCATATCTGGCTCGCCGATGAGCTTTCCTTGGGACTTTTCATTTCTGATTTCGTTGTTTTAGATGAGGTTTTGATCCCTGCTCATTCGTGCATTGATGGTCATATGGTTAAAGTCCCCTTTTTTGGGCCCGCGATTTAGGGTAGAAGTCGCTCTCCTGTGACTTCTACCCTAAATCACGAAGAGTTCTCCGTTGTCCCCTTTGGTGGTGGGGAATTGAGTTGAAGCACCGAGAACGGAGAGTTCTCGGTTGTCCCCTTTTGCTTGGCTTTGATTCTCATGTATCGCTCTGCATTCGTGGATTTCATTTTGAGTTCGGGCTTGCTGTTTTACGTAATTGAGCTCGCACGTGTGGCAGGATGGTCCCGACGACATGTTTGATCGATCACTGGTTGCTTAGTGTCGTCAATTTGTTTGGAAGTGGTGATTTTGCTCAAGTCGATTCGACGGTGGAAGTGGTTTGTTCTGTGGTGGATTGATGTGTGTTTTTTCTATTGCGAATTTGGAAGGGTGCCCAAATTGCACTGTTAGAGCAGATTGTCTTTTCGTGTTAATGGTTCCATTGGTCTCATAGTGTTGCTAATGCCCATTTATAGTTTGTTATTGTCAATCCTGTTCCATGTTGAGTTGTCATCATTGAAGAGATATTAAGCAGTCTTTACTGAATTTCTCCATCTGCCTTGTATTTTATGGACATTGTGTTTCATGGTCGGTATGGTAGAAAGAGAAGATGGGTTTGTTGGGTAGGAGGACAAAATGATGCTACCTATGTTTTGCCCAATTTTATTGAGATAATCTCGAGGTAGCCTTAGCGAGCAATGCTTAGAGATATTAAGCAGTCTTTCTTGCTTCTGACTTGGTTTCCATGAGTTTTGGTGTTGGACAACCATTTGTTAGTTTAATGATCTAAACTTTTGTTCATTTTCTTGAGTGGGAAGTTTGTGCACTTGTGTCTTTATTATGTTTTGTGCTCTCTAAAGAAGGTAAGGATGAATTTGATGATTGTTGCAATTTTTCAATGTTCTAGTGAGCAGAAGTTGCTCTTTCTCGTCTACTCCTGGAGTCATAGATGGAACGCTGTATTTTCTTCACAGGTTATACCCAAAGACATTGTACGATCCTAAAAAAATTAGCTACATAGGAAAAAGCCTATATGGGATGAAATGGCTTCTTGGCTTGCTTTTTTCTTTGGTCAGATTCTTTGATAGATGCTAGAGATTTGGGTTTTTCATTAACATCCATGTTCCATGTATGAATTCATTCTTTACCCCTTATGTTAAATTCATAACATGCAATCTTGAACTTGTTCTAATTTATGTTTTCTCTAACTAATTAGTTGACATGTCAAGAGATAACGAGGATCGAGAATAATATTCAACTACAAAACAATTCAAGAGACGTAGAGTTGCATCCTTAGTTCATGAGGACGAGGAAGATAATTCCACTTGCTCTAAGCATTCAAGAAAATGCACTTCGATTGTATGGTCTGAATTTGAAAAGTTCATAGATGGTGATGGCATGAAGAAGGCTAAATGTAAGTGGGGCGAAGTAACTTACACAACTAACCATGGGACAAAAAACTTATTGCGTCATTTAGATATTTGTCCCAACCGAGAGGTTAATGTTGATGGTTCTATAGTACAATTTGACCAAGGTGTGTTCAGAGATAAGCTAGCAAGAGCAATAATCAAACACAATTATACATACTCTTTTGTGGAGCATGAGGCTACTAGAGAGTTGTTTAGTTACCTTAACCCTAATGTGAAGCACATTTCAAGACTTACAGCAAGAAGTGATGTGGTAAAAGTTTATGAAAAAGAGAAGGAAATTTTGAAATCCAAATTATTGTCTCTTTCGAGTCGAATATGTTTGACTTCTGACCTATGGACTTCTGTTACTACGGATCATTATATGACTGTTACTGCTCATTATATCAATGAGAATTGGGAATTGCATTCAAAAGTCTTATGTTTCTCCTATGTGCCACCTCCATATAGTGGTCCCATACTTTTAGAAAAATTGCTGACTTTGTTAAGAGAATGGGGTACTAAGAGAAAGATTTTCAGCATCACTTTAGATAATGCATCATACAATGACAGCATGGTTGATATTTGGAGAAATACACCTTCTGTGAGATCCTCTTTGTTATGTGATGGACAGTTTTTTCATGTGCGTTGTAGTGCACATGTTTTGAATCTTATTGTACAGGAAGGTTTAAAGGTTATCGATGGATCATTACATAATATTAGAGAAGCTGTCAAGTATGTGAGGGCTACACAAGGGAGGAGAGTGAAATTTGCTGAATGTATATCGCAGTCGTGCTTAAAGACCAGTAAAAAGGTACGCCAAGATGTGGCTACGAGATGAAATTCTACATACCTAATGCTTGAGGGTGCCAATTTCTTTGAATGTGCATTTTCACATTTGAAGTTAATTGACCATAACTTTGTCACATGTCCATCTTCTGAAGATTGGGTTAGAGGAAAGAAAATTGCTTTCTTGTTGAAACTATTTTATGATATTTCTACTCTGTTTTCTGGAGTTAGATATCCCACGGTGAATTTATATTTTTATGGAGTATGGCAAATTCAGCTTCGTTTGATACAGGCAAGGGATACTGAGGATGAGGCTATTAGTTGTATGGCTAAGGCAATGCTCAAAAAGTTTGAAAAATATTGGAAGTGTTATAGTGTTGTCTTATCATTTGTTGTTATATTAGATCCTCGCTATAAGTTACACCTGTTAGAGTTTTGCTACTCAAAGTTGGATATGGATTATCATGTGGAATTTGTACGGGGCATTCGAGGAAAAATCTATACACTTTTTGATGAATATGTGACCTCTGTGTCTAGAGAATCAATGAGTCGATGTAACATTTCAGTTGAGGGCATCGATGAGAACATTGGGGATGACATTGATGAGTATGATGCATTTGATAGTGAACACTTTGGATCACAATCTACTAAGTCACAATTGGATTTGTATTTAGAGGAGAATAGGCTTGATAGAAAGAAGTTCCCGGATCTCAATGTCCTTGATTGTTGGAAGACTCATTTTCATCGGTATCCGAGTTATCCCTCATGGCACGTGATATATTGAGCATTCCTATCACTACCGTTGCCTCAGAATCAGCCTTCAGCATTGGAGGACGTATTTTAAATAAATATCGCAGTTCCCTTTCCCCTAAAAGCGTAGAGGCTGAGTTGTGCACTAGAAATTGGTTATTTGGAGTTCTACCTGAAGAAGATTTGAATGAAGAGTCTATCATCATTGACTTTCAAGACTATTTGCATTAGGTACTTTTTTTTTCATCTCATTCTTTTCGTTTGCTCATATGATTTACTACACTTGTCTTCATAATGATGTATTCTTGGTATGCTTTGATGTGCAGTTAGAGCTGCAATATTTGGTGCATTGTATATCATCCTTGGAAAGCGTGTTTGGTTTTTCCCTAATATTCTTGCTGAGGAAGCAACTCTTGGAGAACTATTCCGTTTCTGGCCCAATAAAGATGAGGAGGAGCGACCGAAGTAGACACCAAGCTCTTTTATGCAATGGTAGCAGTGTTGGTCATCTTGTTGCTTAGGCATCACGCCCCTGATGAGGCCACTAGAGCCAGGTTAGTAGCTATTCTTGTTTCAAGTACTGATTGTTTTCTATCTTTGCAAAAGTGAAGTTGGCTCTATTCCTGTTGGAATTTGAAAGTACTACCTTATTAAATTTCTTCTTTGCATTCCTCTTGGAGGATCAACATATAAAGGCCAGAGCTCTTAAGACTCTGATATTTGAAAGCGGCTTTTGCCCACTTTCTTTAATAGGGCAGTAGGCCAGAATTGAATCGGAACACGAGGACGCTCTTCCTTGATGAGAGGTCATAGGAAGGTTGCTACCATCAGTTAAATTTTAGAAATATCATGAAAATATTGACCTTTGAAAGGCTTATAAACATTGTGGTTTATGTAGGAAACTTTTATGTCCAGTTCATTCTGCTGGTTTCTATGGCATGGCCTTGTATTTCCATTGGGCTCAAGATTATACTTCTACTATTACCGGTACCAGAAGCGGGTATTTAACATAATTAATGATGTTATTGAATGGTCTCTAAGGTTGGCTCTCTCCGGCATGATGGAGAAGCAACCTACGGTGGTCAATGCGACGGAGCCCTGTTGAAGAAAAATCCCTTGTATGTTTTGAAGTTAACAAAACAGCCTCGTCAGTAAAGTCTGAAGATTCCAAGACTCAGTCAGTTAAGTCTGAAGAGTTCAAGACCCAAGCATTTCCGTCTGAAGACAGTCATACCCAAAGTTCGGTTTGAAGTTTTTCCGTCTGAAGACAGTCAGACCCAGTTACAGTCTGAAGATCTCCAGACCCAATCAAAGTCTGAAGACAGTTTGCGATTTTGCCAGGCTGACAATAGGTTATCTTTATGGTTAAGGAAATTAAGATTTGGATATTATATTCCCTAACTTATCCATGGAATATCTCTGGCTGTGATTGTGAGCTCGGACGATTTTTTCTTTGGATTTTATCCGTTGAAGATCAAGCGAATTTTTTGGAAGGATCTAATTTTGGAAACTGAAGATCCTGATTGTATGGTCGAGCAGAATTGATGAGCTATTCTCTACTTATACATTCGACAACGTGAAGATCACTTAAATTGATTCAATCCAACGGGTTGATTGGATGAATTCTTGAAAAGTGCTAACGGCTATGGTGGCATGAAGGATATTTAAGGTGTGTCGGAGTTGTTCGAAAGTACGAGAGATCCGATAGAAAAATTTCGAAGTTAGAACCTCTGAAATCTTTTGTTCTCAAAATCACTTGTGCTCAAAATTGTGTATCAAAGAGAGTCACTTATAGTGCGAAACAGCGAGAAGCTGTAGAAGAGACTTTCTACTGAAGAAGTCTAGCTCGTGAATTGTAAAAGCTCTCATTTGCTACATAATGATTACAACCAGTTGGCTACCAGCGTGAAGAGTGGACGTATGCTTATAATAAGCCGAACCACTATAATCCTTATGTCAATTTTCTCTTACCCTACTTTATTTATTTTATGAATGCATTAGTTATTTAGTTCTAACATGATTCTCATATCAAAAGAGATTTCGGGCAACGATTTGAAAAGAATTTTATAAACACCTATTTATGCCCCCTCTAGGTGTATTTACTAGCCTTTGTCAAGCCCAAACACAACTTCAGCAGTGCTAGATTCAGGAGCATGAAGAGATGGAATTTCAGCAGTGCTGGTTTATAATCCCTCACATGCATCTTCTACAAGCCATGGATATCTTTGGGGTGGCGTCAGCTTTAGCTTGTGTAGCGCTTGTGCAGGTAGTTGACCTTATGACCCTTGATGTTCTTTCTTCCCTACATCCATTTTGATATCCTTCTTGAGATTCGTTCGAATGAAAATTGAGTCTGCATGGCACACAATTGCCTTTTCTTGGGAATGTGACATATCAATCTTTTGATTTTTGGCATGCATAGGTGGCGACTAATGTCGCCAAGTGTCTGATCTGATCATCATGCTTACTGGTTCCCTAATCCACAATTCTCCAGATATTGTTGGGGCTTCCTTTTCTCTTATCCTATCCAGTTGCATACATATCTCGGGCCTTCAATCTTGGTCGCATATTCATCCATTTTTGGTATTACTTCTCTACGATCTTTAAATGTCAAAGTAGATGAGACTATAGTCACTGGGTGAAAAATCTTGTTCATTTTCTCTCTCATAAGTTGTATTTTAGGTTCATGCTTAGCAACTTAATGAACAGATCATTTCGCAAGTGAAAACATCTGGTATAATAGTGCATGAACCCTGCTATTGAGCTACCAAAGAAGTAGTTTAGTGTTGTCATGTAACACACTCTGTTTGACTATGCAAAATATATGGCACCCATTGATGACTTTTTATACTAGATTTAGTAGATGTATTTTGGATTTGCTATTCTATGGCCTGTTTTCCGCTTTGAGATATGTTGCACATTGTAAGTCAACTTGGTGCATGCTAGGGTGAAAGAATCTTTTGAAACCAAATTTCAATGCCCATTCGAAATGTAATGACAACGAAATTACACTATGTTAGTTGAAAATCAATTGTGGCACCATCCTTTTTTACAAGTTGCTTGGATTTAACTCGTACATAAAGGATTGCTGAATATTAGTTGAAAATCAACTTTATTTACCTTCAGGTCTGTTAACTTCAAGTTTGTTCCCGAGCCGTTTTTGTATCGAAAGGATTTGCAGTCTCCTTGCTTTGGTTGTTCACCTGGTGTTACTCTTCACATTTTGCGCACTATAGATGGTGCAAGTAAGTATTAATATCACTCAAGTTGCTTTGTTAGGCTATGAATTTGAGTGCAAATGGTAGTTGTTGGTTTGCTAAAGATAGCTTTCCAAGTCTCGATCATTTCAGTCTCTTTACGCAAATTCTATCTGTGTATGTGCATAAGTAACTTTCTGGTGCACTAGTTTTGTAAGTAACTTTTTGGTGCACTAGCTTTGGATGAGCAGTACTTGCTACATTCTCATTTTAAATCTGGCAACTGATAGAGATAGTGTCTTCAATTGCTAGTGGGTTAGTTGACTTATGTCGTTTCTTGCTTATTTTGTCTGCATAATTTATGCTTTCTTTCTTTTCTGTGGATTGACACGGTTTTCATGAAATTGTGTTTAATCGACAGGCATGAAAGGGGGCTTTTTAACTTCTTGCATTCAAAGTTTCTCTCCTTGAAGCTGAAGTTCTCTCTCTTAAGTTCCTTCTCACAACAAAATTTTCACAGTACCGGCTCATCGTCCAAAGTTCTCAGCAAAGAGCGTGAGCAAACTATGATTTTTTTTTCCTCGATTAGTAGACAATGAAGTGCTACTTAAGGAGGGTTTTCTTTGTTTTGCCCAACTTGAAACGTGGAGTGGATCAATTTTTGGAGAAGTTGTAGCATATTTATGGGTTCAATGCAGACAAGATTGGTCACATGCATTCTATGTGGGGAAATTATGTGAAAAGCTTGGATATGAAGGTTGTTATCATATTATGATGTGGCTAGTGCTTTGAATTCCTTGGCACTTGATCATGTAGTCACACATTAACTACGTTAGGGGATTTTTCTTTTTTTAAAAGTAACTCACTAGGGCCGATCCTAAAAGATTATAACATGGGTTTGTATTAGCATTACCTGATACAGCTCAGGTTCTTTCTTTTTCCTACCTTTGCTTTAGTTTTTATAAATTTATTATTATAATTATTGACTTTATTAATTTATATTTGTGCACTTCTGGATGGGTATTAGAACCTCATAATCTTTTTTTGGGTCAGTCCTATTCTATACCTCTTCTACACTCACTCTCAGACTTTTGCCCTGCCTCTTGCAGGGCGTGGGCGTCGAAACCCACTCCTGAAACTTGCGCGTCCCCACCTCATCCCTCCTTGAGAAGGTGGGGATTTGAACCCCTCACCTCCCCCTTTAATGTTGGAAGGGTGGCCACTGGGGCGAATCCCAGTGATTGAACCTCATAATCGATAATTGAAAAAGCAAGTTTAAATATGTTATAAATGGGTTGCTTAGCATCTTTTTTTTTTTTTTTTTTTTTTTTTTTTTTTTTTTTTTGTGGTCGGTGGATTAAATGGGTTTTAAATAGGTTGGCCGGCGAACCTCTCTGGATGCAGAAGAAAAAAAGGAAAAGAAAGAAAAAAGAAAAAAACAATTTTTTTGAAAATTATAAAAAATTGAAAAATTATTGATTAGATTTGTATTGCTTGGAAGTATTTTAGTAATATAATCTTAAAAAAAACATAAGAATAAGTTTTCTTAAATTTAGTTAAATATAAAAATATTTTATTAATTGGGTCGGGTCGGGTATGGGTTGGGTATGGGTCGAAAAAATTGGCATTAAGTATAATGGGTCATAAATGGGTTAATGGGTCAATTTGGGTCAGACCATTTGTGGCATCCTCAAATTTTGAAAATCATTGAAGATGTGAGGACTATGGAAGATCTAGTTGTGGAACTGCAACTCTTTGGCTATTTGATATGGCATTTTCAATTGAATGCAATTCTTGGAAATGTGACAATTGTGACTAACAAAATTTATGGAATTTTGTCATTGGATAATTGAGTTACAATTTGCTCATTTAGATGGACATGGTGACCATACCATATGGCCAAGTTGGCATTTGAAATTGAGTGATTATAAGTACATTGTGACCTATGGTTATGCCGAAATCTTGAGGAATTGAGGTATGATCAAAATGGGATTAATTAAGTTTAAGGAGAGGGGATAATGGGCCGGCCAAGTGGACTAATTAAGCCCGCCCATGAAGCCCCCAAATTTCGCACGTCCATGGAGGAGAGGTGGCCGACCAAGGTGGCACCATGGAGCCTTGTTCCCTTGACACATGGCATCCATGCATGAAGACCTAGGTGTAGCTTTGGTGAGTGGCCGTGTGAGGTGTGAGAGAGAGAGAGAGAGTGCCGTTGAGTGAGGTGAGTGAGTCGGCCAAGTGAGAGGAGAGAGAGAAAGAGAAGGAAAAGAAGGGCAAACCGAAGAGGGAAGAAAAACACTCGGCCGAGAGAGGAAACCGCAGCTTCAACCAAGGAGATTCTTGCCGTTTTCTTCAAATCCAAAGGCAAGGGATGTCCTTAACTCTTCCTATACGTGTATAGTGTTCTATTTTAGCAAGAAATCGTGATTTGTACGGCTGAATTTGGCTAATTATGGAGAAAGGTCAAACCGGGTGAAAATCGGGTAGAGAAAACAGGGTTACACCCGAATCTTGTAGGGCCATTTTCATGGGTTTAGAGATGGATTCTGAGTTTTATGTCTTCTGTGAAGTTGTTGTACACATCTTGAACTGCAACATAGTCGAATTTGAACGAATTTTAATGAGAATTGAGGGGTGTAAAGGGTTTAGCTTGAAACCGGATGGGTTTTGGAGTTAGCTGAGAGACCTTTGTTGATTGTTTGCTCTTGTTCATGCCTTTTCAGTTGGAATATTTGCTCTATTTCTTCTGATGAATTGTTAAGAACATATTGATTCATCTCATATTAAAATTTGAGCCAATTCCGTTGAGATTTACTTGGTGTAACGAATTTTCTTTCTAGCCCTGCATTCTGGAAATTTAACGAATTAAGGACAGTAAATTGTGGAGCTTATAACCCAACTTTTGCTTGATAATTTGACTTCATCTTCTGAAGGAGAGTTGTAGGAAATATACTGAGCTACAACATATCTGAAAATGGGAGAAAAAGAGTGAGCTGAAGTGGGTCATTTCGAATTGTTTCGCAAATGATGTATTCTGCGCGTTTTTGAAAATAAGCTGGAAGTTGGTGATTTTTATACTATGCTTTGTGAGCTGAATTTGAAGATGATCTCTTCTAGTGAAATGTTCTTCTACCTCTTGGCTATAACATAGTAATTTTTGAAGGTGAATCAGTGCCTCAATTTCGTGAATTTTATGAATAGCACAATCTGGAAAATTTCTGGGCATAGGCCGAATATGGCCAAGAATAAGTATTTGATAAATACATAGTCTAAACTTGTTTTCTTTAGTGTAAATGATATCTTTGCCTTTTATTTCAATCATGTACATGGATTAACATGTTGAATGGCCAATGTCATGATGCTTTGAGAGTATTTTTGATTGATTTATATGCTGATTTTATGGGAATTCATGGAAAAAGTTCTAAGTCGATTGATGAGTTATCTATTAGGGTGTGCTATGCATGTCAAATTCATATTATACATGCTGTTTGGGTTAGATATCATCTTGAGATATACATATACATGTCACATGAGGTTGAAAGATGGATAATTGATCTTGAATTCATCTAGTTCTTCATGATATGCATGCTGTATTAGTGATGAAACAATGGATTGAGCATGTTGAATAAAGAATCGTGTCATATGATTGAGAGTAAATGAATGCATTTGCTGTCATGCTTGTGTACTCCATGGACATGTTTGTGATTCATGCATGGGAAAGAGATTGTTGCATGACATGCATTGATTATGCCTCGGGAGTATCGAGATGCCCGGCCAGGGAGTGAAAATGCCGGATGCCCAGTAGCCCTGTGAGCGTAAATCTGGATGGCCTCGGAGTTGGGATGCCCGGAGCGTTGGGGGTGCCGGAAGCACGGAGTGTGTGTGCCGTGGATGCCTCGTGATGCTAGTTGGGGTGCGAGATGCCCGGCCAGGGAGTGTAAATGCCGAAAGCACGGATGGTGTGTGCCGTGAATTCCTCACGATACCAGGTTGGGTGTGAGATGCCCGAAAAGTGGGGTGGCCGGAAGCCGGGTGGTGTGTACCAGATTGTGCATTTGATATTGTCAGTATTTGAGGTGTGCATATGTTTGATGCACTGTTAATATAAGGAAAGGCATGTGATGTCATTGAAATTGCATGAGCATTGTTAGAATGAGGATAAATGCATGTGATATTACAAATGTATATGTGCACAATGGAATGATGATGTGAGCGATGTTTAAATAAGAGACACCTGTCCTTATGCTTTTGGGAATGCCTAAAGTCTCCATATATCTAATTGATGTCTATGTGCAAGGTATAAACATGTGATGAGATGTTCATATACAAGCATGTATTTTATATGATGGCTGATTTGTGTACATTATGATGATCTTACCATACCTTTGATGTTGCTTAGTTTCCATATGATGTGAACGTGTGTTTGGTTGTCTTTGTATGGGTAGTTTTGAGGATCTCGCTTTTATGCTGAGTGGTTGTACTCACCCCTTTTGGGGACTAACATTTCAACCTGAGTATATTGTTGCCACCGGTTTCCCCTGGAGCATTTTATGGCATACCCACGGACGTAGACGTGAGGGTATTCCACCTGGTTAGTCCGACGGTACCTGGCTTATCATACTTTCGAGTGAACGTGAAGATTACATTTGATGTGGGCCCGAGTAGCGGCCCAAAGTGTACCAGGAGTTCGTTTCTGCTTACATGTGTCGGGATGGCGAGATGGCAGGGATGATGCCACCGCCGTCACCTCCTGGAGCGCCGGGTTGGAGCTAGGCGCGAGACTACGACTAGGGAGGCTGGCGGGTTTTTGATTTAGGATCAGTTGAATTAGGATGGATCAATTGATATGTATGTTTTTCTTTGATGAGGGGTGATGATGTGATGGGTAGTTTGCATATAGTTATGGTTTTTGATTTTTGGATACATCATGTACCCTGAAAGGAAAACAAGGAAATCCATCCTGTTATGCTATGAATAAAGAGAACTGATCCCATTATCTTATATGCTTAGTTGTGTGCATTGGCCTTGGTTGTTTGGGAGAGTCATGATTCCGCTTTCGCTATTCAATTGCGCAGGGACCATTTAAAAAAAAAAAAAAAAAAAAAAAAAAAAAAAAAAAAAAAAAAAAAGAGAATGAGAGCCTAAGAATGTATAGCTCTCAAAGCACAGAGGACAGGTAAGTATGACTGTAATAGCCTCAAGGGGGTTTTTGGGGTGTTACACCATTAATAACCTGATCCAAACCCGACCTGACCCACCAATTTAACACCTCTAGGTCTAACAAAGAATTAACCAAACAAACATATTTCGGTGCTTTTGCTTTTGCCTTCCCAAGAGTGCTTTCACAAGAGGGTATGACAAAGACTTGAGGATATACTCAATATATCTCTTACCTATACCCAAAAAAAAAAAAAAAAGACTTGAGGATAGACTCCCATATATTTTAAGCAAAGAGAATTTAAGTTCATCTTTGTTTCTTAGGGGAGTTCACTCTCTCTCCCAACTCATATAGACTTCATTGGGTTAAGACTTGCCAGTACTCTGATCCACATATATCGGGTCCATCACAAAATCGTTAATCACATAAATTATACATGGATAACCTAAATATCAATGGATGTGATCACATTTGGTCTGCAAACCATGATCCATACAACTATTTCCATTTTATGATTAGTTGATGGATCGATACCTGTCATAATGCAAGTGTAGCAATTTGTAAAATCTTGAAAAAGCTTTGTTTTCACAGTGGAGATCCATTATTTTGTGATTTAACAATTGTAGGCCCTCCTAAGATGCTTTTTGGAAAGATCGTAGAAACATCCAAGTAACGACCAAAGGGTTTTATTTCATTTTTTTTCAAATTTTGTGAGCAAAATTTTATTTCTTATAAGTGCCAAGCCCAAAATTTTAACTTAATCATGATTAAATCAACTACTTTTTGCTAATGAATTGATGATGACGTCTCTAATGAATCGAAGGCGTAGAACCTTTCTCTAGTTCCATTGAATGCGGTCTAGATTTACTCTCCATTTCTGCAGATTATTCACACACGCACATACACAAAATGCGATCATGTCCTACATGTTATTATGTCATTTTTAGGGTGGGCACCAAGTTTGAAATCTAATATTATGTGATTGTACAGAGACTCATTTCACATACGAGCACATAGAAATTTAAAATGTTTTATCGATATTGACGATTAATTTCACGAAAAAATTAAGCTACTCATACAGACGCCTAAATTTGAGAAACAAACAGTGAGGGAATAGGCTCGCAAATCATTTAGAATTGCATCTGATTTTTGTTATCACATATTTGTATTTTAATTCAAATTATGCATTTCAATCATTGCACGAATCATGGGATCCCAGTCCAGACGCTTGTCTTGATACCTTTTTCCTTCTAGACACATATAGAATTATAATAACATAAGATGATGTAAGCGGTCTGGCTCCATAAACAAACGATTTGGCGCGACCTCTGAGGAAGCATGATGGATCCCCTTTAATCCTTTTGTCCGTTTTGTTTTCGGTGAGAAATCTCGTCCTCGATTTCTAGTCTAGAAAAAAGTAGATTGTAATTGCTTTTCTTCTGCTCCTTAACTTCAAAATGGTTAGCTTTTCTCAGCCGGAGCCAGACTTCCATTATGCTTTTGCTAAGCCAAATGATCAATGTTGCCTTTGTTCCATTGACTACTCTTTTTCTTCTCATTGCAAAATTGTGAATGTGAAATCAGCACAGAGTCGCCTTCCGCACTCGAGAGTCGTAGATCCACCATAGTGCACGATACACTATTAAAAGCCAATTGTTGGTGAAATCACACGGAATTTTTCTAAATCTACCGATAACCTCTGCACTTTATCATCTCGGTATATTGATGACGAAGGAATAAATAGTGTGCATAAGAGTTAACATTCTTTCTATATGAAAGAGAAAATATTATCTCATTGTAACTTTAATTTCCCCATCAAATTTTGGACAGCGCTAGATCGAATCCACCACATTTACCCTAGAAAGATTAAACTGCCTTCAATCATTGAATTGCAATTTAAAGTGACAATCACATTGGTTCTTTTCCTACTTTTTCTAATTACCATAATTATGCATTCCACGCGTTTTATTTTTCTTAGTGTATTAAAGAATTTTTTTAGTGTATCCTTAAAAGCCACCAGTAAGAAAAAAAAACACAAATTATTTGATATAGTCAAAATCTTGAAAGTCTCTTCTCATCATTGCTCTTATTAAAAAAAATCATTTATTCTTTCTCCATCTTATCTCAAAACTCACATTCTTGATGAATTATTTATTTTTTGATTTCATTAGTGTAAAATATATATCAAGTCTTTTTAAATAACTTATCTTTTACCCTTACTATTGGCGAGATGCTTTTACATAGATGTTTGGCATTGTGGAATATCTAGAAATATACTAAAACCTTTGTGCATAATGAAGTATCAAGATATTTTTTCGTACATACTTCATCAATGATATTAATTTTATTTTAAAAAAGTTTCTTATTTTGTGTAGTTTTTAATTTAATTAAATTTCATCTTTAAAGTTTTTCATTGGAAAATATAATTGTGATTTATTTTGGAAAATCTTCAAATCCTAAAGAGGGTTTCTTTATCTGATCATCCGATTATGTGTGGTAGAAGAGAACCCATAAGAAGGAATTTTCTTTGGTCGAACAGTAAGGTGTTTGATGGTGGTATGCACAACAAAATTGAAAATTTGTAAACAAGTAACTGTGTTAAAAAAAATCTATATAATAATTTATTTTTTTTATATTCTATCTGACAATTTATCCTTAAATTTGCTCAACAACGTTGAAACGAACTAGGATTCTTGGAAATCTAACAGTGAAAAAAGAAATGGTGTTTTAAAAATATTTGAAATACCTTAAAAAATTAAAAAAAAATAGACATGTGAAATTTTTAATTATGGTAATTGAATCCTACATTAAAATAGAAAAACTAAAAAAAAAAAATTCATGAATTTGGGGCTACCAGTTAAATTGCAATTGCATGATTTGGTGCACTTTTATCTTTTAGTGAAAATTGGGTGAATTTAGTTACACATGAAATGGATTTCTCCATCAACTTTTTGCCGTAAGCCGGGTGAGGCTTGGTCATCATCACTCATCAAGAAAATGTGCATAACTCGGGAAATAAATAAATGTAGGCCTTTATGATAAGAATGCATAAATTGCGGGAGAGGAAATAAACTTTGAAAATACAAACTTCCGAAGAATTAGTGATGAATTGGTTAAACAACTGAAACGCCCAAATCACCACAAGATCAAAAACAATAGTAGCCGGATCATCAAATGCATCATTCTTCCACAAAAAAGCTCTTGCAGCAAGCCACATTGCTCCTGCACAATTACCACATGAACACGTTGCAGTAATGAAGAAAATCATTTACAAAATTGAGAGTGCGTTTGTTTGTATTTCTGTTTAAAATTTTTTCCAAAGAACAGAAATAGAAAAAAGTATTTCTGTTATGGGGAACAATTTTTGAACTAAAAAAATGCATTTGGTAAATTTGTTCAAGAAATATAAAAAGAACAAAAATATGTTTGGTAAATTTGTATAAATTTTTTTGTTTCTTTTAATTTTTTAAATATTTTTCCTATTTTCTATTTTCTTTTCCTTCCTCTTGGCCGGTGGCCTCGCCCAGCCATGGCAAGGCTCGCCATGGCGGGACGAGGTCGAGCCTTGCCGTGGTTGGGCGAGGCTCGGCCTCGCTAGGCCACCGCCAGGTCGCCGAGCCTCGCCAGGGGCCAGCGACGCTCGGCCTTGCCGAGGGCCGCGACGCTTTGGTGAGGTCACTGGCCCTTGACGGCCAGTCGTTGGCCATGGCCGAGGCCGGCGACCGGCCAAAGAAAAAAGAAAAAGAAGAAGCAAAAAAAAAAAAAAAAAAAAAAAGGAGAAAAGAAAGAGAGGAGAGAGAAAAGTTGTTCTTAAAATTTGTTCCAGAAATAAAAACATGTTTTTTTTTTTATTTTTTTGTTTCTGTTCCAAATGTGTTCCTAGAAAAAAATAGATTTGAAATAAAAATGCAAATGAACTTGTTTCTATTCTTTTTATTTTTTTGAAAAAAATAGAAATTTTGTTTAAAAAAAAAAAAAAGAACATTAACAAACAGGCTAAGGGGTTCACCAACCTAGGGTAGCACGAGACACGCTGTCCGTACTTCCGTGTCGTGTCCAACACGTGTCGGAGCGTGTCGGACACGTCGACACGCTCGGGCACGGTCGGACACGCGGTCAACGCGTGTCGGATAATCCGACACGCGGTCAACCCTTGCCCGACACGTTTCGACACGCATGTCCGGGAGGAGCAGACCGCGAGCGATGGCAAGAGGAGAGGAAGGCAGTTGTGCGGCGAGCGGCGAGCGGCGTGCGGCGTGTGGCGAGCGGCGAGGCAGCGGGTCGGACGAACAGCGGCGAGGCAGCGAGTCGGGCGAGGAGCGGCGAGCGGCGAGGAAGGGGGTCGGGCGAGCAGCAGCGAGCGGCAAGGAAGGGGGTCGTGCATGCGGCGAGGAGCAGTGAGGGGCGAGGAAGGGGGTCATGCGATGCGGCCAGGAGGGAGGAGGAGAAGAGGAAAGGTCGCGAGGTGAGAGGAGATTCGAGAAAAAAAGCTAGGGTTTCTACGTATTTGGGGGAGGGAAAGTGACGGACAGGTGGGGGAAATGGATGGTGGGAGGGAAAGAATAAAAAATTAATTTGGGCGTGGGGGAATCAACCCATTGGGTTGTCAGGTCACAGGTGGGGAGGGGAAAAAAAAAAAGTAAAAAATTTGGGGGAGAAAGAGATTGACGGAAGTTTCAAGTTTTTTTTTTTTTTTTTTGGGAGGGGGAGTTTCAAAATATAAAAGTAAATTTGGGGAGGGGGGATTTTGAAAAATAAATGTAAATTTGAGATAATGAAATTAAAAAAATGTAAGATTTATTAATATTATTAGTATAAATTCATTGTAAACTTTTTATTTATTTATTTGTGAATTAGAATGAAATTAATTAAAAATAAAAATATTTATTTAATATTTAACGTGTCGGAACGTGTCGAAATTCTCTACTTTTTTAGAAATGATGTGTCGCGTGTCGTGTCGTGTCGCGTGTCCGTGTCGCCGTATCCGTGCTACCTAGTCACCAACAGTGAAAAGCTAGCTTCCACCAATCACATCGTGATGGAGACGAAAGAAGATGACTGGAATGGGGTCGACCTCTTAAAAGAACAAAATCACCAAGAGAAGATACAGGACAAAAATTGTAGCAGCATGTGCAATAATACTAGTCACCGTCCAATCACTACAGCAGAATTATTGCTTACTTTCACTAAGCTAGCAGGCCTCCGGTACTAGCAGACAAGATACTGTTCACCATCAAATTATTGCTTACTTTCACTATAGAACTTTTACTGTACAATCACGCGCTATATCTTTTGTTTTGCTCATTTAATTCTGAAGGATTACCTTTTGTCAGCTGGAGCCAAAATACCATTCTACTTTTGCTAAGCCCAAAAAAGTAAATCTCCTTATATTTAATCCAATGTCGCACTAAGAGGAATGATCAATTTACCCTTGGTCAGACTGAACAATAATTTTATATGTGATAAGTATTGTATTGAAATGTAATGCACTATTGAAATCCTTGCTAGCCCTTCTTGATTGATAACAAAAATTTAAAGGCCATTTTGATAATCAATCTAAATTTGTCAGATAAATTCAAGGAATTCAAGATTTTGATCTAACACTTTGAATCTTCATTTTGAAATAAGTTCGAAATCTTTGCTGGTCCTTCTTGATTTATCCAATCATATATATATATATATATATATATATATATATATATATATATATATATATATTTCTACATCAGATAAATTTCCACGCATGCATGTATGTATGTATGTAGAGAAGAGAACTGATAAGAAGGAATTTTATTTGGTCAAACGATAAAAGGAGTTTGATGGTGATATGCACAACAAAATTGAAAATTTGTAAATGTGTCAAAAAATTATTTATATAATAATTTTTCTAGATTCATCCTTAAATTTGCTTGACAAACTAGGTTTCTTGGAAATTTCTTTTTTTAGACAAAACTAATTTTTATGGAAGAAAAATCCAACAGTGACAAAAGAAATGGTGTTTTAAATATATTTGAAATACCTATAATAAAGAAAAACTAGACATGTGAAATTCTTAATTATGGTAACTAAATCCTACATTGAAATAGAAAAACTAAAAAAAAAAAAAAAAAAAGAGTGTTAATGAATTTTGGGCTATCAATTAAATTACAATTAAATGATTTGAAGCAATTTTGTCTTTTTAGTAAAAAATTGGTGAATTTAGTTATATACAAGATAAATTTTTCCATCAACTTTTTGTCGTGGCCAAGTGAGGCTTGGTCATCACTCATCAAGGAAATGTGTGTAACTCAGGAAATATATACAGGCTTTTATGGTAAGAATGGATAAATTGCGGGAGTCGGGATAAACTTTGCTATATGTGCTCGAAAGTTACGCTCAAATCACCGCAAGATCACAAACAACATTAGATAAATCATCAAATGCGTCATTTCCGAAATTAAGGAGCCCACCAACTCTGAAAAGCCAGCTCTTACCAATCACGTTGTAGCGGAGATACAAAAGAAGGTGACTGCCATGGGGTCGACCTGTTAGAATAAGAACAAAACCACCAAGAGAAGATAGCCGCCAGAAACTGTAGCAGCATGTGCAATAATACTGTTCACCATCCAATCACTGCAGCAAAATTATTGCTTATTTACACTAATGCTATTAGGTCTCCGGTACTAGCAAACAAGATGCTGTTCACCCCGAAATCATTGCAGCAAAATTATTGCTTACTTTCACGGTGGAACTTTTACTACACAACCACGCGCAATTGTTTTTGTTTTGCTCATTAAATTCAGAAGGAATTCAACCACAAAAAAATCATGAGGATTAGCTTTTCCTCAGTCGGAGCTGAAGTTTCATTTTGCTTTTGCTAAGCCCAACAAAGCAGATCTTCTAATACTTAATACGTAGTCGCACTAATTTGCATGATCAATTGATTCGGGCCTTTATTCCACTCACTAATCTTTTATCTTTTACCATGAAGGAGTTGTGAAATGTGATTTCGGCTCCAAGTTGCCTTCTGCTCTCAAGAGTGGTAGATTGATTGTAATGCATGACGTAACATTAATACTGTTTGAGAAAACAAACAAATTTTCCCAAATTCACTAATGGCCTTTTAATTCCATCATCTTGGTATATTTATGATTGTAGGAATAATTAGTGTACATAATAAATATACATTTTTTCTACATGGAAAAAAAAATATTTTCCAATTGCCACTTTTAATTGCCTCCATTGAATTGTGATCATATACTTTTTCCCATCAACTTCTCTAGAAATTCGGGTTCATTTAGAGGTCACAACTCTTCGGGGAGATGTGCGAGACCCTCCTACCAAGGAAGGGCTTGCATCACATAATGTGGAGTTAAATATACTATTTGGCCCATGAAAGTCCTCATACATATATTGGACTTTGCGAGCCTAGTAGCAGTAGGGTTGAAGTTGAGTCCAACTTAGGACTAATTCAAGCTCGACTTATTAATTAGTTGAAATCGACTGGTCTAGTTTTGAGTCGAGCTTAGACTAATTGAAGCCCCTAAGTCGCACTCAAACTAAAACTAGATACTTTGCCCAAGCTTTACGTGGACATATATTGATAAATGTACTTTAATTATGTTTGTTTTCATTTTTATATTTATTAATGTCATTAGTTTGGGATCGTTTATAATACTCCGTTTGTTATCCATTAAGTATAAAATTACGAAGTAAAACCATTTGTCAAATCAAACATGAAAAATAAGAAGGCATGATAAAAATGTGAAAAATAAATTTGAGTATCACTACTTCCTATACAAATTGGATTCTACTTTTCATTTCATAATATGCGGATTTCTTTTTCCAGTATCATATCTTCAAAGGATGTTTTAATTCAACCTCGATGGCTGAGTTAAACCTTGAGACCATCTCAGCTTCTTCCTAGTGTAAAAATTCCTATGTGACATCCGAGATTGAAAGGAAAACCCTTTAGGATAAGTCAATTTTGGTTGATCCTTATGACCAAAAAGCATCCAGCATCGAGTCTCTATCCCATGCTTGCAATCACATTGCATATGTTGCCCACTATTAAGTGCTTGTTTTTTTAAAAAAAAAGAAAAAGAGTCACCAAAAATCCTAAATTATTTTCACTATTATACATTTACTCCAAACTTTTTTTTTTGACACAAGGAATCCCAAATTTATATGTATGTGACACATTTACCCAAATTTATACAGTGGGATAAATCTATGCCAAACTTCTTCTTATGATATAAAAAATCATAAATTTGTATCCATATAACACATTCACTCTTAAAATTTGATGTCATAGAAAAAAGTTTGGGGATGTTGGTATCACGAAAAATGTTTGGAGTAAATATATCACATAAATATAAGTTTAAGATTTTTAGGGTCATAAAAAAAGTTTGGGTAAATGCATCACACGGGTGAAGTTTGGGGTTTTTGTGGATTTTTCCCTTTTATTTATTCTTTCTTCTCTTCATGGACTAAAGAACATAGATCTTCATGCTTTAACCGGTAGTGATTCACCCTTGCTCTCACCATAACGGAAGAGGTTTCCTTTCATTTGCTTGGCGCCGACTAATATGGAGCACAAGCTACCGGTTCAAACCTATCTTACACACTCTAATCAATGTTTCTTAAACATATTATGATTTCTGCCGGCATTTTTCCTAAGCTGTAGAAAATCACTAGGATGGAGACCAAGGATTTAGAGCGATGATTCTCGTTCTTTGATTTTGGATGCCTCCATCATTCCAAGGACATTAGATGTGAGAAGTGATGAGTTAATGTCACGATTGTCTAGCATCAGTAGCCCTCTTCCCCGCTAAAACACTACTGGTCGAGATATTTGACGATGGACAGGCGCGATTGTGCTATTTCCGCCCTTCGTCTCTAGAAAATGATTGGATGGCTACAAAAATTTCCGGTCCTTGCCATGATATTATCCTCGCTGGCCGAGGAGCGACTCTCATGATTTCTTATTTTTGCCATTAACACTTCCTATTAACGGAACACAATGGTCCCACTGTGCATGCCAAAAAGATGGTCGTCGAGGAAAGTTCCCTCGACAAAATCTTTCACCAAAGGGGCAAAGCTTTGACTTTATTATTTAATATGGATTATGTGTCACGCTGGAAAGGAAGCAACTAATCTAAATTACAGGCAAACATAAATGCAGGAAAAAAGGAGAAAAGTAAAACTGCAATTCAAATCAAAAGTTCAATAAAAGGAACAGAGCAATTGAAAAGTAGATGATTGATTGTTGATTTGGGAAAAGGTCCTTTCTATTGATACCTCTTCGGCTATTTATAGTGGCAATTTATGGGTAAATGCTCTTTAGCGGTTATCATTTCGATATTCAAAATGTTTCGGAAGCTTTGGCTCCTTATCGATAACTACTCTGCCTTGTTGATATTTTCTCTGGTGCCGATTCCCATAACTACTTCCTTTCTTGTCTCACTTGCCTCGGCAAGCTTGAAATTGCAATTATAACCATTGACATCAAAAGTGAAGTAAAGCTGGCAGTGATCTTTGATTGTGCATCATTAGATAGTCCTTGCTCAATCTTCAAAACTACAAGAAACAAAGGTGATACAAAAAGGAGAAACCTAGGTTATTGCATTTGCCTTAATTAATTCATTAAAAAGTCGAGTCATCAAATTCCCAAACCGAGCTTAAAATAGCAAAAAAAAAAAAAAAAGGACCTATCATCCGCATAACAAATAAGAATTCAAGAATGTAAATGACTTATCGGGCAAATTGAAACATCTTCCCTGATTGTAATTTAAGATGAGCAGGAATGAACCAATAGCAAACAAATAGAGAAGAAAAATGTAGTTTTACTCTCTTTTGGAGATGAACATTAAAGAGAATTTAAGTAGAGGAAAATTGAGTTAATTGATTGTTCAAAATACCTCTTGTCAAACCTAATTTTGTATGTTAACCAAAAAAATTAATTTTGTCTAGTATACCGACATAACTTAAATATTTTTATGGGTCAAAGGGACTAATTATATTCATTCCTTTTCTCATCATGATAACCTATGAGAAGTTTCCATATTGACAATTTCATGAATTGAGCAAAGCAGGTGAGTCACCTAAATCTTTTAATTAAGCAAAGTCCTAGTAAGCAAATGATACATACCTCATTCATCTTTGTTGAACCTTGGGCAGTAACTTACAGTGAGTTCGCAAGATTTTGGCACACCCAACATACTCTCCAGTGATTCACACCGATTGAAATCCAATCTTTTTAGATTTTGTAAATTAGACAGATCAGATTCGTTTAAGCTTTTGATGGAATTACAATTCCAAATCCGTAGTGTCCGCAATGATTTCAATTCTCCCAAACCCTGAATCTCAATTAGGTGAGGAAATTGGCGCAAGTACAAATGTTGGATCTTCTTCAGACAAGGCAGAATGGGCAGAGTCTTAAGCAATGGACAGTCGAATATCATCAATTCATTGAAATTTTGTAGCTTTCCAAACCCATCGAAACGAATCTCGCCTAGCAAATATCTTTCAATAATCAGTCTTGACAAATTCTCCAAGTTGGAAAAGAGCGACCAATCTACGGTGATTGGACATCGACTAAAGTCAACCGTTGAAGGCTAGATGGAAGCCCGACAAGAGATCGAGGGTTGGCATAACTTACGAAGAGTTCTTGTAAGCGAGAGAGGGAACTCAAATCAGTAGGAGGCAAGGTCATTTTTCCAACCCACAGGGTCAACTTTCTTAGAGCACTTGCTCTCAAAAGCCCCTCTATGTTGGGTTCTTGTACTTTTGTTCCGATTATATCAAGATGAACTAAATTGGTTAGGTTGGAGAAGTCAGGGATTGTAGTCAATGAGTCCAGTGAAAAGCTTAACGACCTTAGACTCTTAGGAAGCTCTGGCAACAGTTGAATTGACCTACAGTCCCATAAATTAAGCTTTTGGAGATTTGTAAGCCGATTGATAGTTGTCGGCAATCCACTAAAACAGCCACCCGATAAATCTAGAATTTTCAATGAGGATAGTGCCCCAATTTCACTTGGAATTTCCCCCTCCAGGTGTTCACATGAGGCACTCAACTCTTCCAAATTTTCCAACGTTCCTATAGTTTTCGGAAGTTCACTTATGCGGCTATGATCTAGATTTAGTGCCTTCAACCTTTTGAGATTTCCAATACAATCAGGTAAGCTCCCGATGTGTGAAAGACTCAAATCCAACTTGACCAATGATTGGAGCCTCCCAAATGAGTCTGGCAGCTTTTTCAAATAGCCATTTGGGATCATAAAAATTTCCAACCTTCCTAAGTTCCTAATGGAATAAGGTAATTCTCTCACACTTGTATGTCTAACATTCAACTCAAGTAGTGACTCCAATTGTCCTATAGAATCAGGGAGCTTTTGCAATTCCCAACATGACAAGATTATATGCCTCACGTTCACCAGATTACCAATCGAGTGAGGCAACACTGAAAGTTCTTGAGAAAATATTTCTAAGTAATCAAGATGTTGTAAAACACCGATGGACTTGTCGATCTTTCCAAGTTGATTGCATCTAAGGATTAATCTCTCTAATCTGGAGATTGCGGAGAACTTTGGTGTCTTTCTAAGTAATGGACAATCCAGGAGTTTTAGGACTTTCAATTGCTTTGCTACCTATAAAACAATTAAGCTGAAACTTAGAAAAGAAAAAAAGTAAATGTAATGCAAAAATATGTCATGAAATCATACCATGATTTGACACCATCCTCCCCAGTCTTTAGTAATATTATTCCCGTAAAGCTCAAGAAGCGCTAGGTTCTCCAACCCAAAGTTGGCAGCAAGGAATTTTGATGGGCAATTGTGCCAAGAGAGCCATCTTAACTCGGAAAAATGATCCTTAAAGTCTCCTTGGAAGTTTCCATGGTCCAATTGAAGGAATCTAAGATTGACCATCCTTGCAAATTCCTTGTGTTTAAATCTATACGTTGCATCCGGTTCAGGTGTACCAAGATTAAGTGCCACTATGTTCTTGGTTCCCTAGAAGATAAAAGTAGCAACCAATGAGAATATGTGTCAATTTGAGTTGACGTTAGATTTAAAAGGTAATGATACTAATGGATGGAGAGGAAAACATTTAGAGGTAAAACTTACCTTTTTCTTTGCACCAAATGGAAGGCGTCCTTGGGTAACCAAAGTCTACTACCCCTTAAACGTATGTTGCAGCTTTCTCGGTGGACAATATCTCGCCCGAGGTCTCTAAGTTGGTCATGCATCCATAATTCATCGTAGTTTATGATCTTTATCAGAGACATACGTGTGAGGATATTGACTTCGATTTCGGTGGGATACCCAAAAACTGCGTCCCAATATTTAATTGCAGTTGTTTTCTCTTGATTAATGAAGAAACATGCAATATCAAGATATATTTGTTGCTGATTAGGGTCCAATGCTTCATAGCTTATCATCAACTTCTTCTTGACATCCTCGTTCATCACCTTCTTTAACTTAGATAGAACATTTTTCCATGTACTTTGGCATTTTCCACGGAGTGTGGAACCTACGACATCGAGAGCCAATGGAAGTCTTCCAAGTGCATTGATTACCTTTTCTGAAATATCGATGTAATCAGCTGGAGGCTTGGCACATCCCAAGGCACGCTCACAAAAAAGTTTAAGAGCATCATCCCAATTCATCTCCGGCATAGTGTAGAATGAAAAATGTGTAGTATCTGAGATTGGGGCATTGTGATCTTCACCTTCCTTTACTAGGAATTCAATATTCCTTGTTGTTACGATAATTCTACTACCCTTACCATACCAGTTTGGCTTACCAACAAGTCTCATGATATGGTCTCGATTGTCAATGTCATCAAGAACAATGAGGATTTTTTTCCCATGGAACCTCGTCTTAATCAGGTGAGCCCCTTCATCAATGAAGGAGAGGTTTATACAACTGAGTTTGAGGACATCAGACAACAATTTTTTTGTAAATTTAGTATATCTTGAGTCCGGACATCTTTAAGAAAACAGCAATGACCCGAAAACTGAGGGGAGATTTGCCTAAAGACAGCCTCGGCCAATGTTGTCTTTCCTATACCACCCATACCATGAATCGCGATGAATCTCACATCAAATGCTACTAGATCTAACTGCTCCATAATTTCATCCATCCGATCCTTAATTCCCACCGGATGATCAGGCATGTCTGTCCGTCTTGTCCATAACAAATTAGAAACCTCCTTGATCGTGAGATTCTTAAGTTCATCTAGGCTGCCACATAACATGCAATCATCTCAGATTCAAAAACCACGTATATGGAAACTTTGCACGCATATCATGGCACTGGAAGTTTATCATCAAGTTTAAAGTTATTTGCTTTAAAAGAAACGAATATACAAAAAGTGATCTTTCAAGCTGTGAGTGTTTGAAAACCAAAAAACGAAGAAAACATATATATATTCTGTTTTTTTTTTGTTTTTTTTTTTTTTTTTTTTTTGGTCGGCAGAAAAGATATATATTCAAGAGGAGGTGGAGGGACCTTATTCACAATTGGAAGCTATTGCTGTCAAGGTTCTTTGGTCCAGTAAATGGTGCGAAAAGGTTATTTCGCGACTGAGGGTCTTAGTTGAGCTTCGACTAAAAGTCGCTCTAGCATATTGTCACCGAGTTAGAGCTACACGTGGTTGTGTTTGAACAGGTTGTGCACCTCCAATCCATTCCATTCCCTTACATCTTATGGAAAAATTACCAAATCAGTATTAAATATATTATATACCATTTTAATCTAAAACTTTCTAATGTAAACCTTTATATAAAATTTCAATGTTGTATAATGTCAAGCAAAGATTTATGACTATATTGACAAAATTGAAATGTTTAAAATCAAATTAACATTTGTACAATCTTGGATAGATTTGATAATTATCCTCCATTTCATTTTATGCTTTTTACACCAGTTAGTTTCTTCTTGTTGCACATAGCTGATATCGAGACCTCCAGAAGTTTGGCTGAATATCAAGTCCTTGGTAAACCAGACTTGATCAACTCTTCAAGCATTTGGGATGAGTTTGAAGGTATATATAAACAAAAAACTCACAAAGCAATTACCTTTTGGTATTAGAGTTAGTAATTTGGTACAAGACTTGGTAATTTTGAAATGTGGAGTAAGCAATGTGGAAAATTGCACAAATATTGTAAATCGACAAACGATCTAATAAATTTAATTAATAATTCACATTAAAGCCGGCATGCAAGAACTGGTCAGTAAATTAATGTAAAAAGAAGTTGGTAAGACACGAGTTAAAGTTCGTAATTTCATATGAAAACTGACAACTATAAAACTAGGGATGGGCATGGGGTATGGGAAATCTGCACCCCGCGGTGGCCTTTTTGGACGAGGCAAAATTTTGTCTTGAAAATTGCCTCACAGGGAATTTTACTCGGCACAGGTTGGGCATGGGCACTAATAGGCCAGCCCTTCCTGTTCTTGAGGATTGAAACTATTACTGTGTTTAATGAAGGACGGAAACAGTAAGGTCTAATGAAGAAAGATGAAAGCAAGCATAGAATAACGACTAGGGTTTAAAGAAAAACTATCACAAACTAAGGTAGAGAGTAGTTACATATCTCAAGGTAATTAAAATGATTAAATTTCTTATCCGTTTTCTAGAGGTTCCTAGATTTCTCTATCCGTGACTACAACTACCTAGAAGTCCCTTAATTGAATTTTTGGTTAATTAAGATCTGGGGCCTTGAATAGGTCCATGGTTAAAGCAGGGGCAATAACCATTTCTTTTTCACTTTTTACTGGACAGAAATGGGTCCAATATTGGCAAACTTTCGATCACTCCTAAGAAGAATGTTCAGTTTAGGGCTGTAGATTTTGTCTATGCACAATTGGCCACTAGAGACGCCTATGACCCCTGCCCCACTATTATGAAAGTAAAAGCCCAAGATTGATAATACACCTAAATCTAAGTCAGTTCTTCACAAACTAATTAAGATGCGATAAGATATGTACTAGAAGATTGAACGTCTAACACATGCAGAAATCTTTTTTTCTCTTTGCTCTTTTGGATAATGGCATCCAAAGATCCTTGTAGTGTACGGTCTTGTATATTCAGACCAAATAGGAAAACCATGACCTATAGCTTCCTCTTATGGGCATGTAAAACTATCATTATGAAGAAGCTCTGTTATTTTTGTGTAACTCAGGGGTGTGACCATAATTAGCCGGTTACCTCAAGCAAAACAGTAGCAAGGCATATGAATTCCCTAAGGCCGAAAAGGAATCCACAAGGATCGGTTTCTTCCTCTTGGCCGTGGATTTTTGGATATCGCAAAGATTTAGTCTATGCTATAATTTCTTTTTATTCCCGCACATTTTTACGTCTCCCTAAAGCACATCAAACACTAACAACTATTAACTAACACCAACCATTAATGGCTCGGAATACATAAAGAAGCTCGTTATTGAGCCCTCTTATTTTGGGCCAATTCTTCTTCAGCTTTCATTAGCATAACAAAAGGAAGAAATTTACAAGAAAAGATTGCACGCATAGGGTTGGGAAAATTGCATCAAAAGTTCTTAACTTCAGCAAATAAGTTTACTAGAAGTTCTAAAACTTATCATGAAAAGGGAATCAAGTCCTAAAACTTGCAAAAAGCGTAATCAAATCTTAAAACTTATCAAATTAGTTCAATTGAGTCATTCCGTTAACTCCGTTCAATTAAGCTAACTAAAAATGCTAGCGTGTCTTATTTTATTATTTTCTTAAGACATGTGGTGATGATGTAGTGCCCACCAAGTGCCACATCAAGAATAAAATTTTAAAAATAAAAAAAAATTAAATAAAAAATAAAAAAGTTAAAAATTTTAAAAAAGAAAAAAAAATCAAGTTGTGGCTAAGCCTCACCCTAGGCCTTCTCGAAGCCTGGGGACCAAGGCCTCGTCCAAGGCACGCAAAGGCCTAGGCGACCTCCGCCAACCCCTCTCGGTGGCTGTGGCAGCGGCCACCAGCAAGGGCTTGGCCAAGGCATGGGCTGAGTTTCTTTTTAAAAAATTTATAGCTTTTTATATTTTAATCTAATTTTGCTTGTGATTTTTAAATTTTTTTCTAATGTGGCACTTGGTGAGCACCACGTCATCGGCATGTGTCTAATAAAAAATAAAATAAGACATGTTAGCATTTTCCATTAGTTAATTGGATGGAATTAATCGAATGATTCAATTGCACCAATTCAACATGTTTTAGAATTTGATTGCATTTTTGCAAAAGTTTTAAGATTCAATTGTACTTTTGTGATAAGTTTTAGGTCTTACTATTTTATCAAATCTTAGATCTTCATGGATATATTGGTTTTTTGGCATTATAGATTAATTAATTAAGTTGATATACCTTAACACTAATTGTTATCAAAACTTAGTATTAAAGTGAAAATTCAATTTGTGCGAGAAACCTCGCCATCGGAGCAAAATTTCTAGCTCCCCATTGCGTCAAATCCAACCATACATTACATATGGTTGGACAGCAGCAACCTGAGTCTAATTATTCTTTAGAGGAAAAAAACCGAAGATGTCAATAAGAAAATAAAGTTATGGAGAAGCAAACAATACCCATGATCTTTTAGATTCCTTCCTTTAATTCTGGCAACTGCTCTCAAAGCCTTCTTCCACTTCTTTACTAAATCCTTCTCTGAGTCACTCTTGTGCTTTTGGAGGGCTTTCCGATATAAATTAGTCTTAAGCTTGACATCATCCACATCCACATCATAGAAGATAGGGAGGATCACTTTCTCATCATTATCTTTCGATAACTCCACTATGCGTGCCAGCTCATGGAGACACCACTTACTTGAAGCGTAGTTTTGGAGAAAATTGGGATGTAAATTCTGGATTCATTGATCGCTTGCAAGAGGCTGCCTTCAATCTCTTCACCAAATTGAAGCTCTTCGTTGTCTTTGAAAGTGCAAATCCCCGCGCGGATCATGTCATTGTAGAGAGAATCAATGATGGTTAAGCGGGTGTCAGGCCCTCTGAAGTTGAGGAATACCTCATAACCCCTCCTTGATCTGTCATCACGGCTATTGCTTGTTGGAGCTGCCATTTCCGTTTCTTTTCCCTCCCTCTTTCTCTTCATTACGTGAGGACAATGGTTATTGATCTCGGAATTGAGTCCGATCCTTGTAATAACCTGGCAAAAAGCAACAGAATGAGATCGCTCACTTACTTCCGCTACATTCACCTGTAAAATAGACCATTTACACTCGCACAAAATAGGAGGTTGAGGCAGCAATTGATCAAAGACTTCGAAGAGGAAGAGGTCGTCTTGGGGATGTTTATTTTAGCTGAAGTGCAACATGATTGAGAATATATGGAAGCATGTAATTGATCATATGGAAACAGATAGCTCATATGTAATCATCACACGCGTAAACAAAAGTTGTCTCACAATTCTATACAGTCAAGCTATCACTGACCATGTCTTCATCTTATAACAACTTGATAACAAACAGAGTGAGATCGCTCACTTCCCCTACGTTTGCCTGGAAATTACTTGCGGCCTTCCTTCAAAAGTTAAAAAAAAAAAATTAAGCATTCAGGCTCGCGCCAAATAGAAGGCCAAGTTGAGGAAATAATTGATGAAAGTCTTCAAAGAGCAGGAGGTTGTCCTGAAAATATATTTTTTACTGCATGTTGGTTAAGTGTTGGATGTATTGGACAACTTGCCATTACTTTGTTATTAGTGTTCCTTTCGTGTGGAAGTCACCTGCGGCCTTGCTTCATAAGTTGAAAAAACCAAATCAGAGTCGCATCAAATAGGCGGCTAAGGGAAATGGTCTGACCAACTGGATGAGTGGAGTCCTCGAACGTGGCCAGTGCATGACCCGAGATTCGATGTATGTGACAATTTTTTAATAAGTATTGTCAATTTTTTATTTAAAAAAAAGGCTTTCCGGTAAAACCAACTCCACTTTTCGAAAAATTTGCATATATTCATTGAATGCCATGGATTCATTTTCTGGATGTTGACTTGCGATATGAAATCTGATGATCGCATGTCTTTGCATTATGAACCAAATATTACATTTTAATCAAGTATATCATGATTATGCATGTTGTCGCAACCCAGCTGAGGTGACCCTTGAGAGAATTTAATTAATTGCTGGGTGGAGACATATAACCCTTGTGCAACTTGGCACTTATACCTCGTATGGCTCACCCAAATCTTATGGACCAGAACTTGATTTCTCCTTTAATTTATGATTTAATTTTGATTAGAGCTGTCACTAATTTATTCTAGGCCGGTTGTGAGCTAAGTGAGGAAGAAGAGCTCATCCTACTTCGACAAATCAAAGTTTTGGATGTGAGGACTTGGTTAAGTTAGTTTTGCCTAATGCCCACCATCAGTAGCCTTTTTTCTTTTAATAAAAAATTATTTCATTCAATATATTTTCAGTTTTTATTTCTTACCATGTATAAGTACTCTTACATTAAATTTAAACAATCAATGATGAAGTCAAAGAAAAACGAAGAACATAAAAAGCAACTCAGGCAGTATCGGACAAAACAATACAACGCGCTGTGAACTATTCATAGGAATAGACATGCACTAGCCTAATAAATGAAAATTTTATAATCCATGTCATGAGAAATGAATTCTGAATACAATATGACAAAACTAGCAATAATAAAAATTGGTCTCATCCTCTAATGTACCGCGAAGAAGGCCTAAACAAATCAAAATGCTTCTTTTCATATCTTTTTATATATTGATATGACAATATATATATATATATATATATATATATAATTGGTGGAATATAATAAACGCGTAACCAAAAAGAGACGATATCTATACTCTTAGCCTAAAGACGGTACAGGCAAAATTGATACCTATTTGACATCTTCTGTTTTCACATGTCTGCAGAAAAGACACCAGAATGCAAACTCATGTATATGAAAATGCAATATGCTGGAATTTCATGAAAAGTAACTCGAAATGTGTAACTATATTTTATGTGATGCTAAAACGGACTAATAAACAACGGGGGTCCCTGACGCTTCGGTGAAGAGCAAACCAACCGGGAGTGGGCTGGATGACACTGTTCAGACCGAAGACGGTCTGGACAGTGGACATTCGACCTATCCCCGAGTTTAAAAACAGACCCGAAGCGGACCTCGAAAATCCTAGAGCAATTAAAACCAAAGGACCATTGAGGACCAACCTTGAGACTCTCAAACAGACCAATAGTGTTGTTGAGTATTATCAAACTTGAGTGAAGTTAGAGTCTGAATATGGATAGTAATATGATCATATTCACTAGTGTGCAAAAATAATAAACGAAAGTTGAGAAATAGAATAAATTGCAAATAAGATTTATAATAGTTCAGTTTAGAGTAAACTTACGTCTACTCTTTCACGTTGACAGCCTACTAGCTGGATTTTACAAGTCTCTCAATAAGATGTTTTAGAAGGGAGTGATAATACTCAAGTTTGTGATATACAATCACACTTTCAATGTCTATCAAAAATAACCGCTGGGGCAAACTTCCTTGGCCACCCTTTCAACATGGAAAGAGGAGGTGAGAGATTTACCTTTTTAGGGGATTAGGGTGGGGAAGATTTAGTTTCAAGTGTAGATTTCGACTTCTACGCCAAGCAAAGAGTTAGAACAAAAGTTTGAGAGTGAGAATTAAGGTAGGAGTAGAGTAGGACAGACAAAAAAAAATGCCTATCAAAGATTATTATTTGTAGCTCACGAAAGATAAGTATATAAGATTGAATTTCTCTTGGACTCGGGATTTTTTATTTTAACATCTCTCTTCTCTTTGGTACCTTGGTTTTCCTTTATACTCCTTCACTTCCAATCTAATTGTTATTCCAATCTAGTCGTTGGATAGTTTTCAAAGAAATATTATCCAATCAACCTATTGGACAAAAAAGATTGAGTAGCCGTTAAGGGATAAGATTTTAATCTCCATCGATTTGGTTGCCCATAAAAGCAAATATTGGTTTCCATAAGTAGAGCTCTTTAATGAAGGAAAGTAGCTTGCCTTTGGAGTGATTATCGATCAATCAAGATGATTTGCATAGAGATTTTGTTGCAAAACAATCTTTAAAATTGAAGATCAGTCAATGCGTTCTATTTTGGAAATCCAAGTCAAGTTAGTAGCTATGATGATATAAGAAATGGGGTTTGTGTTTGAACATATCATCATAAATAGTTTTAGTAACATGATGATATTCAGCTTTTGCTAAGAATCTGAAAACAATAGGTAATATGATGATATTTGTGTATAAGCTATTACATCGATGATACTTGTATATAAGCTCTATTGATATCCTTACTCTTGCTCTAATGACTTTTGCATATAAGTTTGCTAATATCCTCACTATTGTTCTGATGATATTCATGCAATAATATTGATGATATCCACGAAGTAATTGTCTTAAACTTCAAAGGCGATACACAAACAACAATAAATAGATTCTTAATATGATCAAAATATATATAGATTTATCCTTGATGAGTAGTTCTTGAAATAAAATACTTTTATGCATTTGTCAATATCAATGTAACCTTTGTTGATATGGCTCCGTTAGATAGGCATTAGACCTCCACCGAGGAATAGCGTTTGGTCCTCGGTGACGTGTGTTTCCGGCCTCTAATGGCTTACTCCCAACCGCCGGTCGGTTACGGGTCACAAAAAAAAAAAAAAAAAAAAAAATTGTAACCTTTGTTGATATCCTTAGTATTTCCCATGTCCGACTTGAGGTCAGTACGTTTGTGGGCCCCATATAGTTAGGCAATGCTTATTGGCCTTTTGTGCGGGCATCTTTGAAACGGTTTCGTGTACGGAGGGCTCACCACCTAGGTGGACTTTCGCTGCCATCTCTTCGTTTCCTTTTTATTTGGTTTTATTTTGATAACTATTTCTCTTTTCTTTTTGTTTTGGCCGATTATGACGGCTGGGAGTCCCTTTGAACCCGAGAAAGGCGCTAGTTAAGTATGTAACGTGGACACCGAAGATTTGAGCAAAGTTGACCGAGAGTCAAACTTCATTAAAAGTTGAGTCAAAGGACATAATTGGGTTGTACTTGTCTAGAGCTTTCCAAAGATACCCATATCCAAATTGAACAGCCAGATCTTAAGATATCAAGTTTTTCTAAACATGGCTATCTGATCACTGTGTGTTGGAAACTAATATCATAACTTTTTGCCAAGTTCATCCATTTGACCCGACTGCCCAAAATCCACAATCCAAGGTGAAACGACATTTTAGCTTTCCGCGTGGGGAAGAAAAAGAACCCCCGCCTTGTACATTATATAGAAAAGTCATGCTCAACTTAGTTCAATCAAATTTTGGTAAAAGAATGTGTAACATTAATTTTCGAGATTTTCAAAAAAAAAAAATGTTGATGCGTCGTGGAAGAGGACAATTACTGGAATATGTACTACTTATTTATAAAACACATTTCTTTCCTATTTGTTGTTTTAATTCAATTGCTTCGGCTAGGTTTAAATTAAGTGTTCTGCCAAAGCGTACATCTAGTTATAATCATTTTTAGGCTTAAATGTTGACGTTATCTATAAATAGCACTGGAAATAACACATAAAGTACAAGATGACATGTAAATAATTTATAAGGTCATTGGGCCACATGGCAACACAATACCAAGTGTCATGCCACGTCATAAGTACGAGCCATAGAGAAGTGTCTCGTGGCGAGAATAGAAATCAAGGCTCTCTCGGCTTCAGATTTAACTCTATACAATGGATTGGGCAATTTTTGTTGGCTGACCTTGTTCAATGTTTATGTACTTTAATTTCGCTTAATGGTTTGAAAAATTGAGAGATATTGGTTAAAGTTTTCTATATTTTTTTTATTTCAAGTCTATGCTAATGTTAATCTTTTACCCAATCTGAGTTTCGCTTTGCAAACTAAATGTACAAAAAGGATCCCTTTTGTTGAGCTGAAAGGGTCCTGAGACAGAAACTTTAGTTGATTCTTTTGTGGAAATTGCAAAGAAAATGCAGTCCCTTCAACACAAGTAGATCAACAAAATCGAGATTTTCGAAATATTTTAATCTTGAATGAGGGTATTTATGCTTTTTGATGATATCAACCTCATTTTCTTGGTATTTTCCAGGTCTTGAAATTGCAAAACACGTCGTGCGTGTGAACACATGAACAAAGGAATCTATTTGATGTGGAATTTGTCTGTGTGCAAACGAATTGACTAGACGAACATACTTAGGTGCTTTTGTTTTTGCTTTTGCTTTGTCGGATAAAGACTTGAGGATGGACTTGCGTATATAATAAGCAAAGAAAACTTATTTCATCTTCGTTTATTGAGGAAGTTCACTCTCTCTTGTAACTCCTATAGACTTCATTGAATTAGACTTGCAGTACTCGGATCCACATAAAGCGGGTTGATCACAAAATCGCTAATCAAATAAATTATACATGGATCATCAAAAAATGAATGAATGGGATCACATTGGGTCTACAGACCATGATCCATGCAACTATTTCCATTTTATGATTAGTTGATTGACTGATACCAGTCATAATGCAAATTGTTGCAATTTGTGAAAACTTGAAAATTTTTATTTCATACTTGAGATCCATTATTTTGTGATCCAATAATTGGGGGCCTCCCATAATGCTTTTGGAAAAATCGTAGAAACATCCACGTAAGGACCAAAGAGTTTTTTCTTCTTCTTTTTCCCCCTTCTTTTTGTTAGCATAATTCTTTTTGTTAGCATAATTTTCTTTCTTATTGGAGCCAAAGCCAAACTTTAACTTAATCATGGTTAAAATTGACTACTTTTCGCCAATATCAGGAATGTAATCTAGGCGATGACGTCTCTAATGGATCGATGGATTTGAACCTTTCTCTGGCTCCATTGAATGAAGTCTAGATTTATTCTCCATTTCTGCGGATTATTCATATGCACAAACACATAAAATGTTATCATGTCCTGCACATGTTATTACGTCCTTTTTAATGTGGGCACCAAGTTTGAAATCTAATATTATGCGATTGTAGAGAAGCACTTCCCGCGCATGCAGAAATATAAAATATTTTATCAATATTGACTATTAACGTCATAGAAATATTAGGCTTCTCATACAAGCAGCTCAGTTTGGGAAACAAGAAGTGAGAGGAAAGAGGCTTGCGAATCAATTAGAATTGTATCTACGATGGACTAGTGATGGTCCTCCTTACGTTGTGCTAACTTAGCTGGAAAAACCCATATTTATCATCTAATTTTCTGCATTTGCTGCAAATGTTTTCTCTATGCGATGTGCTTTAGATCCGTGGTAAAGAGTAGCATAAATTCATGACATGAACAACTATTCAATGCAACGGTTCAGCCTCTGCCTGTTGTTCTCTCATTTTTCTTATCTTTCTCTTTTTCTCTCTGAATGGAGCAGGAGTTCCCATTGGCAAGATAGTGTCTCATGCAAGGGTTAATTTTTACACATGACTCGACTGCAATTGGGAGTATAATTTTACATGTCATTTTTTAGTATCAACTTTTGGTGTATCAGAATTGTGACCATTTGAGAATTCTACAAAGTAGTGGCGTGGATACTGCATTGATTGACTTAAAATAAACATCTCGACAGGTAGGTTTCCCGCAAATATCCAGCCCAAAGCATGGGAAATACTTGTAAAGACCATGACCCATGGAACACGTGCAATCATAGTCATTGAAATTCAGGGGAGATGTACGAAACCTACGTGACTCACATCTATGATTGGCTTCTGTTCACATCGATTGTGATTGAACGATGTCAAGACAAAGAATTTAACCCCGAAATGCACGCATATGTATATATATCAACATCACAGCGGCTCCCGTTGCACATATGACTAGAAAAAAGTCTCCTCCAGAGTCAAAGGAAAAAGATCGTTGTCCAATGACTAATGATACTTGGAAACTACTGGAAACAAGGAAAAGTAGCACAACTTAAGTTCCTGAGAAAATATTTTGTGGATTTTCTTGCGTTTTATTTCATAGAAAATGAACTAGTCAAGAAAAATGTTTTTTATTATTGAAAAAAACACATTCAAAATGAGGAAAATATTTTCTACTTTTTATAAAGTACAAAATATTTTTCATAACTTCTTCACCTCACTTTATATCAACAAATACATTTTCTTTTTCTTTTTATATTTTAGTTTTCTTTTTTTTTTTTCTTGTTTTAGAATGAGTTTTTAATTATTTTTTTATTTTTCTTTTCTTCTTCCTTGGTTGGTCATTGGCCATAGGCCAACTCGAGACTCGCCACAAGCCAGCAAGGCTCGAGCTTGCCAAACACCAGCTAGGCGGGCCTCATCGACTTATGGCAAGGCGGGCAAGGCTCTACCTCACCTAATCGGCGAGCTCAAGCTCGCCCCAAATTTGGCAAGCAAGCTGACTTGCCGGATCGGTGAGGCCAAGCTCGGCCGACTTGTCTCAAGCGAGTTGGAGCTCGTCGATCCACGTCATAGTCGGTCATCGGGCAACTAGCCATAGTCAAGGCATGCGGCAGCAAAAAAGAAGTAAGAAGGAGGAAAGAAAAGAAAAAGAAAAAAATTAAAAGAAATCGATTTTTGTAAAAATAAAAATAATTTAAAATTTTTACCAAAAAAGTAATTTAAAACTTCAAACTTTTTAAATATATATAAATTAAAATTCTTTTTTTTTTTGGTCAACTTGAAATAATGAAAATTCCATTTTTTTGGTAAAATTTCGATCAAATCAATTCAAATACTGAACATTGAAAATTTCCACTTCATTTTTAAGTTTAAGTTAAATACTGAAAAATGTTATCATTTTTTAGATAACATTTTTCGAAAATGTGATAATTTTTAGAAAATGAATGGAGCCTTAATAAATGAACAATGCGGTCAAGGTCAAAGACCGATGGTTGATGGTTTCACATTCACTGATTAGTACTCATTGTTGTGACTTGTGTGCAGGGAAAAAAAGTCCTTCAAAAGTGACTTGTTTGCAGAAAAATCATTGTTATGACTTGTCTTCTTTCTCTTGATTATTGTACCATTCAACTGGAAACCGATCAATTAGGTTTTTCTAGCTTTGTTAGCATACCGTATTTTAATTCAAGCTATGCAATTCGAACACTGCATGAATCACAGGATTCCAGTCTAAACGCTTTTCCCAGTGCCTTTTCTTTTAGGCATATATAGAATCTTAATAACATAAGATGATATTAAGTGGCTTGGCTCCAAAAACAGACTATTTTGCGTGACCTCTAAGATAGCATTATGGATCACCTCTATATCTTTTGTCTGTTTTGTTTTTGGAGAGAAACCCCATTCGTTGATTTCTAGGCTAGAAAATAGCACATCGTAATTGCTTTGCTCTGCCCATTAACTTGAAAAGGGTTGGCTTTTCTCAGCTAGAGCCAGACTTACATTCTGCTTTTGCTAAGCCAGACAAAGTAGTTCTTATATTTAATCCAGATTCGCCCTAATTGGCATGATCGATTTGCCTTTATTCCACTTACTATTTTTTTGCTTTTGTCAAGGCAAAATTGTGAAATGTAAAAATGGCGCAAGGTCAGCTTCTGCCCTTGAGAGTCATAGATTGACCGTAATGCATGATATGCAGACAATTGTTTGTACAATCCCACAAAATTTTTCCATATCTACTGATGGCCTCTGCACTTTATGGCCTTGGTATATTCATGATGTGGGAATAATTAGCGTAGATAAGAACTAACATTCTTTTTTCAATGGAAAAGAAAATGTTATCTAGTTGTAAGTTTAATTCCCTATTGATTTTTTACCATATACTTTTGTCCATCAACTTCTTGCCGTGGACCTAGGTGAGGCTAGGTCATCATCACTCATCAGGAAAATGTGTGTAACCCTGGAAATAAATGTAGGCTCTTTATGGTAAGAATGCACCAAATGCAGGGAAATGGGGATTAATTTCTTTGTTTGTGCTCTTCGAAGATGCTTGCACTGATCAAACGAAGCATGAATGTATTGCACAGTTGAAAAGGTTGCATGCTTTTACATAGGGCATGACAAAAATACACTAGTCTTGCATCAAATCTATGATGGAATTAGATTCACCCATTACAGAAGTGGTAAAATGAGTCTATGTAATCATACTGGAATATGTGAATCTCATTATTTGAAATCCTTGATGATGCCATGTACCAATTATGAGGTAGTTATCCTTGACCATGAATCCAAGTGCCTACAAGGCCGAAGGCTGTAGAGAATGACCAAAGCAGAGCTCGCCAACTGGAGACGATGGCCGAAGGTGGCAGGCGGAGTGGAGTTCGAGGGCGGCGGATTTTTGTCGATGAAGAACATTAAGCTTTGGAGGTGTTAGTGCATTCGGGAGCAAGAGTATTGCCGGTACCAATTTGGAGGATAACGTTTGTGTGCGTGGTGTTTTTTTAAGATATAAAGTGGTATTTTGGAAAATAGAGGATGAGAAGTAGTAATAATATGAATAGTGTGGGTGTATTCTAGTACTTTCCAAACAGAAGAATAAGAGAACTTAATGGAAATTAGGGGAGAATTACCCAAAAAGTCCTAAACCTATTGCCCTTCTGCCAATTCAGTCCTAAACCTTTTTTTTTTGTCCAATTTGGTCCTAAACCTTTTATGATTGTGCCAATTCAATCCATCCGACCAAAATTAACCAGCCGGCGACGTGGATGCCGGCGAGGGGACAACCGGCCGGCGAGGCAATTTTTTTAAATTTTTTTTTAAATTTTTTTTAAATTTTTTATTTTTTTGAATTTTTTTGAATTTTTTTAATTCTTTAATTCTTCAATTCTTTTTTTTTTTTGGCTGGTTTCCTCTTCCTCTGGCCGGCGAGGTGACCTCGTCGGCCAATGGCGAGGCTCGCCCCGTCGGCCGGAGGCGAGGTCGGCCTCGCCGGCCACTTGGTGAGGCGAGGCCCCGCAGATCCGGCGAGGGTCTCGCCGGATCGGCGGGGCCTCGCCCAGCCAAGGCGAGGGTCGGCCTCGCTAGTGGCCACGGCGACGTTTGCCGTATCTGCGACTTCCCTCCCGTCGTCAAGCGTGCCGTGAACCGCCCCCACTCCTCGGTGCTCGGCATCGTGGCCCTCGAGAGGGTGAATTCGGCCGGGAAGGGCGGGGGTCGGGTGCGGGCGGCGGCGTTTGCCGGTGGCGAGGCCGACCCTCGCCGTGGCGGCTCCGGGCGCGAGGCCGGGCTCTCGCCGCCGTGTGACGGCGGCCTCGCCGGCCACCGGCGAGGCCGACCCTCGTCGTGGCCGGGCGAGGCCCTCGCCGGATCCGGCGAGGGCCGATCTCGCCGGATCCGGCGGGGCCTCGCCCTCCCTAGTGGCCGGCGAGGGCCGACCTCGCCGGATCGGCGGGCCTCGCCCTCGCCGGTGGCCGCGGGCGACCTCGCCCGGTCATCGCCCTGGCCGGCGTCGGCGGGCCGAGGAAGGGGAAACCAGCAAAAAAATTAAAAAAAAAAAAGAATTAAAGAATTCAAAAATTCAAAAAAATTCAAAAAATTTTAAAAAAATTAAAAAAATTGCCTCGCCGGCCGGCATCCACGTCGCGCCGGTCGGTTAATTTTGGCCGGATGGACTGAATTGGCACAATCATAAAAGGTTTAGGACTAAATTGGACAAAAAAGGTTTAGGACTGAATTGGCGTAAGGGCAATAGGTTTAGGACTTTTTGGGTAATTCTCCCTGGAAATTAGTGCGCACTAAGTTGGTCGTGTATATTTTCTACCTTCTTAAAAGAAATAAATCTCGTTTACATGCTCCATCTATATATTCTTTGATCAAAGAGAGAGATTATCATCTTGTAAAATATATTGATTGGAAAAATTCTCTCAAATGATGAAAATTGTCAATGACATCAAGTATTCAAGATCAAATGGTTAAGTTAAGAATAGCAGTTCTAAAAACTCCCTATGAAATTAGTTTTAGTCGAAACAAGTTTTTCCACCTCTACGAGAGGACCCATTTTCCAACTTGAGTGTTCAATATCACTTTCACTGTGATTGACTTCTATTTAATTGATCAATTACACTGAATTTTGTTTACTTTGCAAATCACTATAACTAATCTTCCGGGTAACTTTACACACGATGAACTATGTGGCATTTTTGGCCATGTATGCAAAAAAAAAGTAATAATAATAATAATAGAAAATAATTAATGTAGAGAGAGAGAGAGAGAGAGAGAGAGAGAGAGAGAGAGAGAGAGAGAGAGAGAGAGAGAGAGACTTAACATCACTTTCCACAAGTTGGTTCCATTTAAAAAAATCTCATTACTATTTTTTTTGAATTGTCTAAACTTTAAATTGGCTTCATTATTTGAAAAGTCAAAAAATGTTGGTCAAAGTGTTGTATATACTTTAATTTCAGGTCCATGCTAATTTTAATCGTTTACCAAATTTGAGTTTTGTTTAGCATTCTACATGTAATAGATCATTTTTATTGAGCGAAAGAGTCGTGACAGACACTTTAGCTAATTCTTTATGGAAATTGCGTGGACATTGTGGTTCCTCCTTCACAATGATTCCAACAAAGTTGAGATTTTGAAATATTTTATTCTTGAATGTGTATCTCTGTGCTTTTTCTATGACATTAACCTGAGATTCCTAGTATTTTCGAGGAACTAAAATTGCAAAACATATATGCATGTGTGAAATGGACTAGAGAAAACATACTTCAATGCTTTCTCTTTTACCTTCTTAAAAGAAATAAATCTCTTTTACATGCTCCATCTATATATTCTTTGATCAAAGAGAGAGATTATTATCTTGTAAAATCTTTTGATTGGAAAAATTCTCTCAAATGATGAAAATTGTTAATGACATCAAGTATTCAAGATCAAATGGTTAAGTTAAGAATAGCAGTTCTAAAAACACCCTATGAAATTAGTTTTACTCCGAAACAAGTTCTTCCATCTCTACGAGAGGACCCATTTTCCAATTTGAGTGTTCAATATCACTTTCACTGAGATTGACTTCTGTTTAATTGATCAATTACACTGAATTTTGTTTACTTTGCAAATCACTATAACTAATCTTCCAGGTAACTTTACACACGATGAACTATGCGGCATTTTTGGCCATGTATGCAAAAAAAAAAGTAATAATAATGATAATAGAAAATAATTAATGTAGAGAGAGAGAGACAGAGAGAGAGAGGCTTAACATCACTTTCCACAAGTTGGTTCCTTTTAAAAAATCTCATTACTATTTTTTTGAATTGTCTAAACTTTAAATTGGCTTCATTATTTGAAAAGTCAAAAAATGTTGGTCAAAGTGTTGTATATACTTTAATTTCAGGTCCATGCTAATTTTAATCTTTTACCAAATTTGAGTTTTGTTTAGCATTCTATATGTAATAGATCATTTTTATTGAGCGAAAGAGTCGTGACAGACACTTTAGCTAATTCTTTATGGAAATTGCGTGGACATTGTGGTTCCTCCTTCACAATGATTCCAACAAAGTTGAGATTTTTGAAATATTTTATTCTTGAATGTGTATCTCTGTGCTTTTTCTATGACATTAACCTGAGATTCCTAGTATTTTCGAGGAACTAAAATTGCAAAACATATATGCATGTGTGAAATTGACTAGAGAAAACATACTTCAATGCTTTCTCTTTTACCTTCTTAAAAGAAATAAATCTCTTTTACATGCTCCATCTATATATTCTTTGATCAAAGAGAGAGATTATTGTCTTGTAAAATCTTTTGATTGGAAAAATTCTCTCAAATGATGAAAATTGTTAATGACATCAAGTATTCAAGATCAAATGGTTAAGTTAAGAATAGCAGTTCTAAAAACTCCCTATGAAATTAGTTTTAGTCCGAAACAAGTTCTTCCATCTCTACGAGAGGACCCATTTTCCAATTTGAGTGTTCAATATCACTTTCACTGAGATTGACTTCTATTTAATTGATCAATTACACTGAATTTTGTTTACTTTGCAAATCACTATAACTAATCTTCCGGGTAACTTTACACACGATGAACTATGTGGCATTTTTGGCCATTTATGCAAAAAAAAAGTAATAATAATAATAATAGAAAATAATTAATGTAGAGAGAGAGAGAGAGAGAGAGAGAGAGAGAGAGAGAGAGAGAGAGAGAGAGAGAGAGAGACTTAACATCACTTTCCACAAGTTGGTTCCATTTAAAAAATCTCATTACTATTTTTTTGAATTGTCTAAACTTTAAATTGGCTTCATTATTTGAAAAGTCAAAAAATGTTGGTCAAAGTGTTGTATATACTTTAATTTCAGGTCCATGCTAATTTTAATCTTTTACCAAATTTGAGTTTTGTTTAGCATTCTACATGTAATAGATGATTTTTATTGAGCGAAAGAGTCGTGACAGACACTTTAGCTAATTCTTTATGGAAATTGCGTGGACATTGTGGTTCCTCCTTCACAATGATTCCAACAAAGTTGAGATTTTTGAAATATTTTATTCTTGAATGTGTATCTCTGTGCTTTTTCTATGACATTAACCTGAGATTCCTAGTATTTTCGAGGAACTAAAATTGCAAAACATATATGCATGTGTGAAATTGACTAGAGAAAACATACTTCAATGCTTTCTCTTTTACCTTCTTAAAAGAAATAAATCTCTTTTACATGCTCCATCTATATATTCTTTGATCAAAGAGAGAGATTATTATCTTGTAAAATCTTTTGATTGGAAAAATTCTCTCAAATGATGAAAATTGTTAATGACATCAAGTATTCAAGATCAAATGGTTAAGTTAAGAATAGCAGTTCTAAAAACTCCCTATGAAATTAGTTTTAGTCCGAAACAAGTTCTTCCATCTCTACGAGAGGACCCATTTTCCAATTTGAGTGTTCAATATCACTTTCACTGAGATTGACTTCTGTTTAATTGATCAATTACACTGAATTTTGTTTACTTTGCAAATCACTATAACTAATCTTCCGGGTAACTTTACACACGATGAACTATGTGGCATTTTTGGCCATGTATGCAAAAAAAAAAAAAAAAAAAAGTAATAATAATGATAATAGAAAATAATTAATGTAGAGAGAGAGAGAGAGAGAGAGAGAGAGAGAGAGAGAGAGAGAGAGAGAGAGAGAGAGAGAGAGAGGCTTAACATCACTTTCCACAAGTTGGTTCCTTTTAAAAAATCTCATTACTATTTTTTTGAATTGTCTAAACTTTAAATTGGCTTCATTATTTGAAAAGTCAAAAAATGTTGGTCAAAGTGCTGTATAGACTTTAATTTCAGGTCCATGCTAATTTTAATCTTTTACCAAATTTGAGTTTTGTTTAGCATTCTATATGTAACAGATCATTTTTATTGAGCGAAAGAGTCGTGACAGACACTTTAGCTAATTCTTTATGGAAATTGCGTGGACATTGTGGTTCCTCCTTCACAATGATTCCAACAAAGTTGAGATTTTTGAAATATTTTATTCTTGAATGTGTATCTCTGTGCTTTTTCTATGACATTAACCTGAGATTCCTAGTATTTTCGAGGAACAAAAATTGCAAAACATATATGCATGTGTGAAATTGACTAGAGAAAACATACTTCAATGCTTTCTCTTTTACCTTCTTAAAAGAAATAAATCTCTTTTACATGCTCCATCTATATATTCTTTGATCAAAGAGAGAGATTATTATCTTGTAAAATCTTTTGATTGGAAAAATTCTCTCAAATGATGAAAATTGTTAATGACATCAAGTATTCAAGATCAAATGGTTAAGTTAAGAATTGCATTTCTAAAAACTCCCTATGAATTTAGTTTTACTCTGAAACAAGTTCTTCCATCTCTACGAGAGGACCCATTTTCCAATTTGAGTGTTCAATATCACTTTCACTGAGATTGACTTCTATTTAATTGATCAATTACACTGAATTTTGTTTACTTTGCAAATCACTATAACTAATCTTCCGGGTAACTTTACACACGATGAACTATGTGGCATTTTTGGCCATGTATGCAAAAAAAAAGTAATAATAATGATAATAGAAAATAATTAATGTAGAGAGAGAGAGAGAGAGAGAGAGAGAGAGAGAGAGAGAGAGGCTTAACATCACTTTCCACAAGTTGGTTCCATTTAAAAATCTCATTACTATTTTTTTGAATTGTCTAAACTTTAAATTGGCTTCATTATTTGAAAAGTCAAAAAATGTTGGTCAAAGTGTTGTATATACTTTAATTTCAGGTCCATGCTAATTTTAATCTTTTACCAAATTTGAGTTTTGTTTAGCATTCTATATGTAATAGATGATTTTTATTGAGCGAAAGAGTCGTGACAGACACTTTAGCTAATTCTTTATGGAAATTGCGTGGACATTGTGGTTCCTCCTTCACAATGATTCCGACAAAGTTGAGATTTTTGAAATATTTTATTCTTGAATGTGTATCTCTGTGCTTTTTCTATGACATTAACCTGAGATTTCTAGTATTTTCGAGGAACTAAAATTGCAAAACATATATGCATGTGTGAAATTGACTAGAGAAAACATACTTCAATGCTTTCTCTTTTACCTTCTTAAAAGAAATAAATCTCTTTTACATGCTCCATCTATATATTCTTTGATCAAAGAGAGATTATTGTCTTGTAAAATCTTTTGATTGGAAAAATTCTCTCAAATGATGAAAATTGTTAATGACATCAAGTATTCAAGATCAAATGGTTAAGTTAAGAATAGCAGTTCCAAAAACTCCCTATGAAATTAGTTTTAGTCCGAAACAAGTTCTTCCATCTCTACGAGAGGACCCATTTTCTAATTTGAGTGTTCAATATCACTTTCACTGAGATTGACTTCTATTTAATTGATCAATTACACTGAATTTTGTTTACTTTGCAAATCACTATAACTAATCTTCCGGGTAACTTTACACACGATGAACTATGTGGCATTTTTGGCCGTGTATGCAAAAAAAAAAAGTAATAATAATAATAATAGAAAATAATTAATGTGGAGAGAGAGAGAGAGAGAGAGAGAGAGAGAGAGAGAGAGAGAGAGAGAGAGAGAGAGAGAGACTTAACATCACTTTCCACAAGTTGGTTCCATTTAAAAAATCTCATTACTATTTTTTTGAATTGTCTAAACTTTAAATTGGCTTCATTATTTGAAAAGTCAAAAAATGTTGGTCAAAGTGTTGTATATACTTTAATTTCAGGTCCATGCTAATTTTAATCTTTTACCAAATTTGAGTTTTGTTTAGCATTCTACATGTAATAGATGATTTTTATTGAGCGAAAGAGTCGTGACAGACACTTTAGCTAATTCTTTATGGAAATTGCGTGGACATTGTGGTTCCTCCTTCACAATGATTCCAACAAAGTTGAGATTTTTGAAATATTTTATTCTTGAATGTGTATCTCTGTGCTTTTTCTATGACATTAACCTGAGATTCCTAGTATTTTCGAGGAACTAAAATTGCAAAACATATATGCATGTGTGAAATTGACTAGAGAAAACATACTTCAATGCTTTCTCTTTTACCTTCTTAAAAGAAATAAATCTCTTTTACATGCTCCATCTATATATTCTTTGATCAAAAGAGAGATTATTATCTTGTAAAATCTTTTGATTGGAAAAATTCTCTCAAATGATGAAAATTGTTAATGACATCAAGCATTCAAGATCAAATGGTTAAGTTAAGAATAGCATTTCTAAAAACTCCCTATGAAATTAGTTTTACTCGAAACAAGTTCTTCCATCTCTACGAGAGGACCCATTTTCCAATTTGAGTGTTCAATATCACTTTCACTGAGATTGACTTCTATTTAATTGATCAATTACACTGAATTTTGTTTACTTTGCAAATCACTATAACTAATCTTCCGGGTAACTTTACACACGATGAACTATGTGGCATTTTTGGCCATGTATGCAAAAAAAAAAAGTAATAATAATGATAATAGAAAATAATTAATGTAGAGAGAGAGAGAGAGAGAGAGAGAGAGAGAGAGAGAGAGAGAGAGGCTTAACATCACTTTCCACAAGTTGGTTCCATTAAAAAAATCTCATTACTATTTTTTTTGAATTGTCTAAACTTTAAATTGGCTTCATTATTTGAAAAGTCAAAAAATGTTGGTCAAAGTGTTGTATATACTTTAATTTCAGGTCCATGCTAATTTTAATCTTTTACCAAATTTGAGTTTTGTTTAGCATTCTATATGTAATAGATCATTTTTATTGAGCGAATGAGTTGTGACAGACACTTTAGCTAATTCTTTATGGAAATTGCGTGGACATTATGGTTCCTCCTTCACAATGATTCCAACAAAGTTGAGATTTTTGAAATATTTTATTCTTGAATGTGTATCTCTGTGCTTTTTCTATGACATTAACCTGAGATTCCTAGTATTTTCGAGGAACTAAAGTTGCAAAACATATATGCATGTGTGAAATTGACTAGAGAAAACATACTTCAATGCTTTCTCTTTTACCTTCTTAAAAGAAATAAATCTCTTTTACATGCTCCATCTATATATTCTTTGATCAAAGAGAGAGATTATTGTCTTGTAAAATCTTTTGATTGGAAAAATTCTCTCAAATGATGAAAATTGTTAATGACATCAAGTATTCAAGATCAAATGGTTAAGTTAAGAATAGCAGTTCTAAAAACTCCCTATGAAATTAGTTTTAGTCCGAAACAAGTTCTTCCATCTCTACGAGAGGACCCATTTTCCAATTTGAGTGTTCAATATCACTTTCACTGAGATTGACTTCTATTTAATTGATCAATTACACTGAATTTTGTTTACTTTGCAAATCACTATAACTAATCTTCCCGGTAACTTTACACACGATGAACTATGTGGCATTTTTGGCCATGTATGCAAAAAAAAAAGTAATAATAATAATAATAGAAAATAATTAATGTAGAGAGAGAGAGAGAGAGAGAGAGAGAGAGAGAGAGAGAGAGAGAGAGAGAGAGAGAGAGAGAGAGAGAGAGAGAGACTTAACATCACTTTCCACAAGTTGGTTCCATTTAAAAATCTCATTACTATTTTTTTGAATTGTCTAAACTTTAAATTGGCTTCATTATTTGAAAAGTCAAAAAATGTTGGTCAAAGTGTTGTATATACTTTAATTTCAGGTCCATGCTAATTTTAATCTTTTACCAAATTTGAGTTTTGTTTAGCATTCTACATGTAATAGATGATTTTTATTGAGCGAAAGAGTCGTGACAGACACTTTAGCTAATTCTTTATGGAAATTGCGTGGACATTGTGGTTCCTCCTTCACAATGATTCCAACAAAGTTGAGATTTTTGAAATATTTTATTCTTGAATGTGTATCTCTGTGCTTTTTCTATGACATTAACCTGAGATTCCTAGTATTTTCGAGGAACTAAAATTGCAAAACATATATGCATGTGTGAAATTGACTAGAGAAAACATACTTCAATGCTTTCTCTTTTACCTTCTTAAAAGAAATAAATCTCTTTTACATGCTCCATCTATATATTCTTTGATCAAAGAGAGATTATTATCTTGTAAAATCTTTTGATTGGAAAAATTCTCTCAAATGATGAAAATTGTTAATGACATCAAGTATTCAAGATCAAATGGTTAAGTTAAGAATAGCAGTTCTAAAAACTCCCTATGAAATTAGTTTTACTCCGAAACAAGTTCTTCCATCTCTACGAGAGGACCCATTTTCCAATTTGAGTGTTCAATATCACTTTCACTGAGATTGACTTCTGTTTAATTGATCAATTACACTGAATTTTGTTTACTTTGCAAATCACTATAACTAATCTTCCGGGTAACTTTACAAACGATGAACTATGTGGCATTTTTGGCCATGTATGCAAAAAAAAAAAAAGTAATAATAATGATAATAGAAAATAATTAATGTAGAGAGAGAGAGAGAGAGAGAGAGAGAGAGAGAGAGAGAGAGAGAGAGAGACTTAACATCACTTTCCACAAGTTGGTTCCATTTAAAAATCTCATTACTATTTTTTTGAATTGTCTAAACTTTAAATTGGCTTCATTATTTGAAAAGTCAAAAAATGTTGGTCAAAGTGTTGTATATACTTTAATTTCAGGTCCATGCTAATTTTAATCTTTTACCAAATTTGAGTTTTGTTTAGCATTCTACATGTAATAGATCCTTTTTATTGCGCGAAAGAGTCGTGACAGACACTTTAGCTAATTCTTTATGGAAATTGCGTGGACATTGTGGTTCCTCCTTCACAATGATTCCAACAAAGTTGAGATTTTTGAAATATTTTATTCTTGAACGTGTATCTCTGTGCTTTTTCTATGACATTAACCTGAGATTTCTAGTATTTTCGAGGAACTAAAATTGCAAAACATATATGCATGTGTGAAATTGACTAGAGAAAACATACTTCAATGCTTTCTCTTTTACCTTCTTAAAAGAAATAAATCTCTTTTGCATGCTCCATCTATATATTCTTTGATCAAAGAGAGAGATTATTATCTTGTAAAATCTTTTGATTGGAAAAATTCTCTCAAATGATGAAAATTGTTAATGACATCAAGTATTCAAGATCAAATGGTTAAGTTAAGAATAGCAGTTCTAAAAACTCCCTATGAAATTAGTTTTACTCGAAACAAGTTCTTCCATCTCTACGAGAGGACCCATTTTCCAATTTGAGTGTTCAATATCACTTTCACTGAGATTGACTTCTATTTAATTGATCAATTACACTGAATTTTGTTTACTTTGCAAATCACTATAACTAATCTTCCGGGTAACTTTACACACGATGAACTATGTGGCATTTTTGGCCATGTATGCAAAAAAAAAAAAGTAATGATAATAATAATAGAAAATAATTCATGTAGAGAGAGAGAGAGAGAGAGAGAGAGAGAGAGAGAGAGAGAGAGAGAGAGAGAGACTTGACATCACTTTCCACAAGTTGGTTCCATTTAAAAAATCTCATTACTATTTTTTTGAATTGTCTAAACTTTAAATTGGCTTCATTATTTGAAAAGTCAAAAAATGTTGGTCAAAGTGTTGTATATACTTTAATTTCAGGTCCATGCTAATTTTAATCTTTTACCAAATTTGAGTTTTGTTTAGCATTCTACATGTAATAGATGATTTTTATTGAGCGAAAGAGTCGTGACAGACACTTTAGCTAATTCTTTATGGAAATTGCGTGGACATTGTGGTTCCTCCTTCACAATGATTCCAACAAAGTTGAGATTTTTGAAATATTTTATTCTTGAATGTGTATCTCTGTGCTTTTTCTATGACATTAACCTGAGATTCCTAGTATTTTCGAGGAACTAAAATTGCAAAACATATATGCATGTGTGAAATTGACTAGAGAAAACATACTTCAATGCTTTCTCTTTTACCTTCTTAAAAGAAATAAATCTCTTTTACATGCTCCATCTATATATTCTTTGATCAAAGAGAGATTATTATTTTGTAAAATCTTTTGATTGGAAAAATTCTCTCAAATGATGAAAATTGTTAATGACATCAAGTATTCAAGATCAAATGGTTAAGTTAAGAATAGCAGTTCTAAAAACTCCCTATGAAATTAGTTTTACTCCGAAACAAGTTCTTCCATCTCTACGAGAGGACCCATTTTCCAATTTGAGTGGTCAATATCACTTTCACTGAGATTGACTTCTATTTAATTGATCAATTACACTGAATTTTGTTTACTTTGCAAATCACTATAACTAATCTTCCGGGTAACTTTACACACGATGAACTATGTGGCATTTTTGGCCATGTATGCAAAAAAAAAGTAATAATAATAATAATAGAAAATAATTAATGTAGAGAGAGAGAGAGAGAGAGAGAGAGAGAGAGAGACTTAACATCACTTTCCACAAGTTGGTTCCATTTAAAAAATCTCATTACTATTTTTTTGAATTGTCTAAACTTTAAATTGGCTTCATTATTTGAAAAGTCAAAAAATGTTGGTCAAAGTGTTGTATATACTTTAATTTCAGTTCCTTGCTAATTTTAATCTTTTACCAAATTTGAGTTTTGTTTAGCATTCTACATGTAATAGATCCTTTTTATTGCGCGAAAGAGTCGTGACGGACACTTTAGCTAATTCTTTATGGAAATTGCGTGGACATTGTGGTTCCTCCTTCACAATGATTCCAACAAAGTTGAGATTTTTGAAATATTTTATTCTTGAACGTGTATCTCTGTGCTTTTTCTATGACATTAACCTGAGATTCCTAGTATTTTCGAGGAACTAAAATTGCAAAACATATATGCATGTGTGAAATTGACTAGAGAAAACATACTTCAATGCTTTCTCTTTTACCTTCTTAAAAGAAATAAATCTCTTTTACATGCTCCATCTATATATTCTTTGATCAAAGAGAGAGATTATTATCTTGTAAAATCTTTTGATTGGAAAAATTCTCTCAAATGATGAAAATTGTTAATGACATCAAGTATTCAAGATCAAATGGTTAAGTTAAGAATAGCAGTTCTAAAAACTCCCTATGAAATTAGTTTTACTCGAAACAAGTTCTTCCATCTCTACGAGAGGACCCATTTTCCAATTTGAGTGCTCAATATCACTTTCACTGAGATTGACTTCTATTTAATTGATCAATTACACTGAATTTTGTTTACTTTGCAAATCACTATAACTAATCTTCCGGGTAACTTTACACACGATGAACTATGTGGCATTTTTGGCCATGTATGCAAAAAAAAAAGTAATAATAATAATAATAGAAAATAATTAATGTAGAGAGAGAGAGAGAGAGAGAGAGAGAGAGAGAGAGAGAGAGAGAGACTTAACATCACTTTCCACAAGTTGGTTCCATTTAAAAAATCTCATTACTATTTTTTTGAATTGTCTAAACTTTAAATTGTCTTCATTATTTGAAAAGTCAAAAAATGTTGGTCAAAGTGTTGTATATACTTTAATTTCAGGTCCATGCTAATTTTAATCTTTTACCAAATTTGAGTTTTGTTTAGCATTCTACATGTAATAGATCCTTTTTATTGCGCGAAAGAGTCGTGACAGACACTTTAGCTAATTCTTTATGGAAATTGCGTGGACATTGTGGTTCCTCCTTCACAATGATTCCAACAAAGTTGAGATTTTTGAAATATTTTATTCTTGAATGTGTATGTCTGTGCTTTTTCTATGACATTAACCTGAGTTTCCTAGTATTTTCGAGGAACTAAAATTGCAAAACACATATGCATGTGTGAAATTGACTAGAGAAAACATACTTCAATGCTTTCTCTTTTGCCTTCACAAGAGGGTCGGACAAAGACTTGACGATGGACTTGTGTATGTTCTGAGCAAAGACGAAAGGCCGTAAATTTATTCTTAATTTGAATTGTGCAATTCAATTATGGCGTGAATCGTAGAATCCCAATCGAGATATTTTTCATAGTGCATTTCTATTTGGACATACACGGAATAATAATAACATAAGATAATTGAAGGGGATGATTAAAAAAAAACAGATGATTTCTATTGGCGCATTAGCTCTACTCAAATTTACAAAGCAAGCATAAAGGATCTCTTCCTTCATTTCTAGGCTAGAAAAAGCATTGCTTTTGTTCTGGTAATTAAATTAAAATAAAAAAGGATTAGCTTTTCTCGGCTGGAGCCAAATTCCATTCTACTTTTGCTAAGCCAAACAAAAAGATCTTCTTACTTTCAATCTAGATTCGCGCTAATCAGCGTGATCAATTGATTCTTACCTTTATTTCACTTACTACGCTTGATGTACCACTAAAATGCGAATTGTTTATGTTTGGTGTTCACATAATCTTAAATTTTTCAATTAGAATTTTGTTCATGACCCCCCCCAAAAGGATTTACCTTATTAATATTCTATTTTTTTTTGGTCGAACATTAATATTCTATTTGAAAGGCCCACAATACTAATCAAGTCTTTATTATTTTGTTCAGTCAAATATTTGATAGTAACAAAAAAATAAAGGGTGAGTTATTTAAGATTTGTAATTTACATATATAATTACATAAATGCAAAGGATAATATTTGAACTTATTGAGCTAAAGCTTGAACTCATTTTATAACAGTGATTGTATCGACTCGACTTGAGCTTGAGCTTGATATCATGATTTTCTTTTGGTCAAGCTCCAGCTAGAAATTGATTTCTCCATAACTTGAGTGGAGTTTTGAGCGTCTAATATTTGATAGGAGTTGAGTTCGAGCTTCGCACTAACGGAGTATTATACATCTAAACATTGATAGGTTAGAGTGCAAAGCAATGATACTGAAAAGAGTATCAATAGTTGTTAAAACCATACATACAAATTCATGTCATTCTAGAACTATGTAGGGGTTGAAAGACAAGTCCATGGAAAGAAACATGAACATGCTGGCGACTCTCGAATATTTTGTGCTTAATTGTTTCTACGAGTAAGAAAATATCTCGGTAATAAAAAAAACTTTAACTCAGAATATACAAGAAGGATAATTATTGCGTGAAAACTCATTAAGAGGAAGTCCGCTGACATAATGCAACTCTGGCTCCACAACGCTATCTTCTTCTGAACTGAAGCACTTATACTGTCTTAGAACATCAACTTTTAACTTAACCTCACTTTTTGTCCTGCAAATTTCCACGAGCTCTTCCAAGAAAAAAAACATGCAGCCTGATACCCTCAATAACAAATTGAAAGTAAAAGTGATTGTTTACCGGACAGAGCAGACCAGTCATGTACGGAGTAACAGCCACTTATTACATGCACTTAGGGCTGGGCAATGGGCCATGTCAGCCGTGTGGTCCAGACCCATTGTGCGCCTAGTCCAAATCACGCTCATGGTCCCTAATTAGCCGATCCTGGCCCGACAAATTTTTTATGGACCAGTTGAGGCCACATGGGCCCAACCTTAAGGAACTTTGGGGCTCCAAAAATACAGTCATTGGACAGTCACTTATCTAGTGACCCAATCCGGCCCAACGATGGGCTAGTCACTTGGTCAGGGAATGGCCGGAAGGCCCCAATAGTTGATTCGGGTTTTCATTAATTTTCCTCAATTACTTTGTTTATTATTCATATTTTTTTGGTTTTTAAAAAATTCATTAAATTAAAAACAACCCAAGCTTGAGCCAATAGTGCCTTGGCCCGACCAAGTGTCCACTCCTACTGGCAATTGGAGTTCGGGTCAGCAATTTAAAGGCAAAGCAACGGAAGATATGGTGGATGGTCCTAAAACCCTATTGGCAACTGTATTTACTTTTGCGATAGGAAGTAAGAGTGTAAACGAGGAGGTGGTCACAAATCCTCAAAATTCTCTCCCAAAATCCCTCGGGCTTCTCCATCCAAATCCTTAGTTTAAAGAAGCAGAAGTAGCAGCATAAGAAGAAGAAAATCCATCGGAATGTCAGAACGTCGGAATGTTAGCATCAACAATGAACAACATGGTTTAGCAATCATGGGCATCAAATTCAATGCAACTCGACTTGGCAATCATGGCAATGAGAAACCTCTACGGTCTTTTCTTCTTGAAGTACAAATCGCAAGATCTCTTTACAACCTTTAGCCATGGTTCGAAAGTTTAACCAAGAAAGTCTTTGATACAAACTATTTTATATTTCCATATGGAGAAAGAATGAAACTTAAGCTTTTTGAAGGAAATAAAGCTCTTATGGTATTTCTTAAGTACTTGAAGCTGTGAAGGACAAAAAAAAAAAAAAAAAAAAAAAGTAATAAAAGAAATTTTTTGACTAGGAACTAGCTAGATTTGTCCCATCTACAGAAGTTGGTGCCTTTACTTGTTACTCTTGAAAGTGGAGGTTATGATTGTCCTAAAATGTATAGTTAATACCTCTTAGCAGGAAAAGCATGCTGTACATGAGACGTTGTGTAAGTAGATGTTGTTTATAGGATGGAGGGGCCCTATCGCCATCTTCTGTTACCATCTAAGAAAATGTTGTCCATGGTCACCTGACAACTTTATAAAACTTAAAGAACTCTTTGCTCCTTCCTTCCAAGACTCCCATAGCCCCTAACTTCATTTTCCATCACTGTCTTTAGGAAAGCAACCGTTCGCCTATGCATATGACAATCACAATCACCAACCCTCATCCTTCTCCTCCTCTTAGTTCTCATTGTCGCGACTCGTGGAGAGAAAACGGATTTAGAATTAACCAACGGTCCTCAATCAGCGTAAATTCTCGTAGGCTCTTACTTTGCACGATAGTGGGAAGTTCAATTTTTTTTTTTTTTTTATATCCAATTATGAATTCTAAAGTTTTTATTTATTAAATGTACACGCAATGTTTTTGCATTTATTATGATCCTCAAATGCAGTCTAACCATTCAACTAAAATGAGGAAATCACCACATTGAAGCAATATAAAAGAATCATTTCATCAAAGATGGTAATAGAAGAAAGAGTAAAAGATACAAAAAAAAAAAAAAAAAAAGGCCATAAAATAATCGGATGCTAGTTGAGCAAAGAATATAATATGACATTGTTATTGAGTATCCAAGCAACAACGCCATGAGTTAAATTCAAAACAAACCCAATTTCTTGAGAAAAGGCTAATCTATCTAAACCCAAGATATCCATTAAAATCCTTAGACTATATGTATACCGGCTATATGAAACTAAATACAATATTAAAATCTACAACCCAATGAAAGCCTTTTTTTTTGGTAAAGGAACCCAATGAAAGCCTCTTTTTCTAATCATTTTCCAATTTTTCAGTATTAGAAATTTTTTAATTTTTTAATTTTATTGAGCCGGCCTGTACGTAAGCTTGATCTCCAGGTCGAGTGGGTTAGAATTTAAGAAAACATGTAGGTCCTTGTAAACGAAATGGGCTTGCTTGCTAAAAGCCCGACCCGCATATAGCCGAAACAAAGTCCAGATCTGTTAGACCAAATTAGGCTCATATTCAACAAACCAAGCTAAGCCCAATTTGATGAGCAAAAAAAAAAAAAAAAAAAAAAAAACAGCTAAGCCCAATTTCATTAAGCTAATAAAACCCAAAGCGCATTAAGCCTAATTAAGCCTTTTTTTTTTAATTCTCTATTTTCTCTTTTCTTCTCCCTTTTTTTTCAATTTTATTTTATGCACTATGTCTCCTCACTTTGAATTCGGTGCTCTAAGTCAAAGAAGCTGTGGAAATAGCAGTTGCCAAAATGCCGTGATTGCTCAGAATTCGTGATTGGAAACCGCAAACCCACCTGATGAATTGTTCTATAAATGCCGCGTCCCCATATCAGAATGAGACTATTGCAAGGATTATCTAAACAGCCACATGATAGGCCACTCTCAGAATCTGCAGTTAAATTTCTGATTGGAGGTGCACAATCCTAGTCTTGGGGAGAGATGATAGAATTCGACGAATGAAGAGAATTTCTATGGGTTCTCTTCTCGGCATCAAAGACTGATGGCCTTGCCTTGGAAGCAACGGACTTTAGAAGCGAGTCGGTTATAGTTGGCTTTTTCCCATGCTGACCTCTGCCATCGAGAAGATCGTCAACAGCTTGAAGCTGTGTATCTGAAAGCAGAGCTTGAAGATCCACTTTGCTGAATCCTTCTATCATATGAGCTATACCATCAAAGTGCACATCCTGGCCAAAGGAAGCTGCACAAGGGCATTAAAGCATACACTTAGCAAAACTTCGACATTGCCTGATGGTTGCCATTTTCGCTGACTGATCATACAGAAATGGAGAAATATAATTAATTGAATCCACCCAATATCTTCCTAATTAGTGAAAAGAAAAGAAAAGGAGAGGATGGTGATGTCTCAGAAAGGTTATACTAAATGATACTCAAAGGTAAGTCTTAGTCTCGTCTCATGGATTCAGTTATAAAGGCCTTTCTCATTATTTTTTTTTTTTTTTCTGAGCATCATCGGTAGATGTTAAAGCTACCAGTCTCAAGGTTCGAGGTTGAAAGTGATTTACTATCGAACATCTAAACTTTACCTAGCCTCACTTGAGCATATTGCAGATTTAACCCACAACGCCTTTTACAATGTTCTCTTGTGATTGACAATGCTTAGGGTGATTTGGGGTGCAAGGACTTTTAGAGAACTCCACGGGAGAAGGGGTTTTAACTTTTAACTCAACGTGTTTCACCAAATGTACTTTGTCAGATGCCATAAGTTCTAAACAGGATCTTAGCTGCTTAAATCGACTCTATTTCTAACTCTTTTTGTTTGTTTTAAGCAATTCTCTGTTCATATGTAATCTTTCTGATGCATCTTTTGGGAAAAAGTAGGATTATGGTCATATAGTTCTTTAAAAGTAATCCCATAAATTTCAATATGTACAATTTGTTTCAGACCATGTAAAAGATGAAATGCTAAAAGCAAAAAAACTGGCAGATGGATGGAAGCTAAGGCCCGCTTGGTGAATTTTGTTTTTGTTTTTCAGAATAATTATTTATGTTATTTTGTTCTAGGGAACGAAAAAGAATAGAAACCTATTTGATAAGATTTTTATTCTTATGAATAAAAGATCTATTTTTAGTTCACCAGAACAATTTCTAGAATATATATATTTCTCTTTTCTCTCTTCTTCTTTTTTTCTTTTTCTTCTTCTTCCTTTTGACTAGTTGCTGGGCTTAGCCATAGCTAGTGCCGACAATCGGCCAGACAAGGGTCGACAACCTTGCCGGAGCGTCGCCGGCCCCGGAGATGCCGAGTCATGGTGAGGCTCGTTGACCCGAGCTTCGCCGTGGCTAAGCGTGCTCGGCCTCGCCGGATCTAGGTGACATCTACCTCGCGTAGCCAAGGCGAGGCCGAGCCTCGCGCGGCCACGATGAGGCTCGGCCTCCTAGCTGGCACAAGGGTCACCTGGTCACTAGCGAGGCTCGGCCTCACCTTAGATCTGGTGAGACTAAGGCTGGCCATGGCCAAGTTGGTCTCCAATGAGCTCGCTAGGCCTCGCCTTGGCTTGGCGAGGCTTCGGCGAGCTTGCTCAACCTTGCCCCGCCATGGCCGGTGATCGGCCAAAGAGAAAAAGAAAAAGGAAAAATAAAAAAATATAATAAAAGAATTAAAAGAATTAAAAAATCAAGCCAAACGTATTTTTATCTCGGACTAGAAATTTTGGAAACATGCGTTCTTTTGCTTAGAAATTGTTCCCAATAATAGAATAAAAAATCATTTCGATAAAAAGTTATTCTACCGAATAGAATCGTTACCAAATGCATCCTAAGTTTCTACCTTTCGGGATAAAAGTTGTGAAAATATCTAGCCTCTCCTCTATAGAAGGAAAATCACATAACATAAGTTGAGCTAGCTAGGTCTCAAAAGTGCGATCTGCTTCTTCTCATCAAATGCAACACATAACTAGACAATGATAAAATAAAGAAAAGGCATCCTTGGAAAGAAAATTGAATTAGAATTATTAGTAAGATAGATGAACCCATGAACCCTGCGCAAAACAAGAGAGCACTCCACGCAACAAATGTCATGATGACTGAGAAATTGCATATGCTCGATGTAACAAGACTCAAACAATCGGAATCAGTTGATGCCATTGTAGAGGCTCAATGCCAGCATAATACACGCCTTGCAAGCTACTTCAGCAACTGAAAAGTAATTTACTCAATCCCATCATTTGTTACCTACTTTTTGATAAATATCTAGTTTATCCGATATTGTGCATCCAATGTTAAACTGTTCTAAATCAAGGAAAAGCCATGTCTAGCATTTTATTGTCTACCTTGAAGGTTATTACATAGTATCCATACTAATGCTTCATAAAAAATGTTTGTCGAAGTTTTCATAATGGCCATGTAATTTGCAGTAGCAATTGATAGTTAGTGTGCTATCAGAAGAGAATACTTCTTGTTGTCATATTATACAAAATTATTACCTTTTTTCGCCAATACAAACAGTGGTTAAAATTGCAACACCATCTAATTCAGTAAAAAAATGCACCAACGAATAACATACCAGTAGTGACTCATAAAATTAGATAGATTTCACATGACCACCTTATAATTACTATTGAATGCAAGAAGCTAACTTGATTGATGACATGGTTAGTGACCCCGTATTATCATGCCCCCTCTTTGAAGCAATGGAATCAAATTCATTGAATAAGAGGAGACAAGGTGTTGCATCTACTGCCTTCGAGAATATATTAGAACCTGTAGTTTTCTAATTATTGTTACTCTCAAATATTCAAAATCTCTCTATTTTGCTGACAAAATCAAGGATCATAATAACACTACATCATTTAACAACCCGAAACTCGTAGTAAAATCCTCACGGATGGACCAGTTACAGAAACAAATCAGCGTTGAAGACATCTAGACAAAACATCAAACAGGTCATGAAGGACTCTCGGCGAGATTGATTTTTTAACTTCAACCAATCGAGATCAGTAAAATCCCGAGGATTCTCCCTTCGACTGAAACGAAACTCACGAACCCGCTTCAGACAGCTTCACTTTCCTATATCTGGGTTCGAAGGTGGATGGACACAGATCCCGAACAATGGAGCAGAGCGATGAGGAGATTCTGAACACGTAATCGACTCTAAAGGTTGATCGGAATAGAAACGACCTGGCAGGGGTACTGCCGGCTCCTACTTGGTTCCCTTCAGCCGAGCTCTTCAATGGCCAAATCCTTTTTTTCAACCGAGCGTCCAGCATCCTCTCCTTCTCGCTCTCGGCTGACTCTCTTTTGCCCCCGTGAATCTCTCGTCAGCCTAGCTCTCCGCAACTTGCCTCTTCAACGGCCGCCCTCTCCGAAAACCGGTGGCGTCTCTCCTCCTCCGGCGAAGATGTTCCTCGGCGAGCAGCTCCTATCTCATCTTTTCCTCTCGGATCAGCACGCTCCCCTCGCCTCACCCATCGAATCTTTCTGTTATTTCCCTCGCGCGGACAGCTAGCGCGGCTCGAGAAGGTGCTGGCTCAGCTCTCGTCACGGCTTGTCGCGCCTCCTTCGCTCACAGACGCACGCGCGCTTGGCCTGTCTTTCTTCCTTGCGTCCCGGACGCTGTGCTCGCTGGGGAAGTTGAGGGGGAAGCGCGCGTGAGGGAAGAGGGAGGCTGAGGCTGGGGCTGGGCTTTCTTTTGTTTGACTCTATGATGGGCCAAGGAAATACAAAAAGAGATGGGCTAAAAAGAAATAAAGAGATAGGCCGAAGGGAAATAAAAGAAATGGATTGGACTAATGGAGGGAGGGGGCTTAGAGGGCTGAAAACTTTGCTAAGAGGCCGGCCCACACGACTTCATTTCGCTTTATAGATATATATATATATATATATATATATATATATCGTTTTCTTAGTTTTTTTTTCTTGTTATTTTTTTTTTTTTTTAAATAAATTTTCAGATTTTTGTAAAATAAATGGATTCCTAAAATGTCAACAAAATTTGGGTGTCAACAATCTCGACCAAAGCAGATAATATCATGTTTACCCTCTAACGATGTTGCCTATAGTGGTATCAAAAGTCAAGGTGGCGATGTTGGGTTTAAGATATTTAACTGTTCCCACATTGCCTAAATATGGGCTGTTGTGCTTGTAGTTAAATCTCACATGACTTTAAGAGTGGGGATGTTGGTTTTTATTTATGTCTCAATCCCATATTGCCTAACTACGACTTATAGCACTTAAAGTAAGCACGGGTGAGCTGTGACCAAAGCAAGCAATATTGTGCTCAAGCCTGGACGGGGATGTCTACGACAATAAGGCGAAACTTCAAAGAGTAAGACAATGGTCAAGTTAAGCTCGATGCAATGAGAACACTCATTGAAGAATAGTCGTTAGAGAGCTTACACATCTAGTATGCTAGTTTCAAGAAGGGATTTTAACTCTTACAACCGTTGGACTGGGTAAACTACTTAATCATCTCATCTATTGTCGACAACTTGTCCAAATTCCATAGATACAAAAAGATTATTTGAAATGTAGACACTCACCCGACGAGATGCAATAGTTTTTCCAAGTAATTAATCATCTTATTTCTTCCCTTGATTTTTTCCTCTTAAGCTTACAGAGCCAAACACATTAATTCCAAAAGTGGTTAATCTCTTAGAACCGATCCATCGATAAGAACATCTCAAAATTCAGTAAGAGAAAAAAAGATATCCAAGGAATTAGCCCTCTTATTTCTCCTCTCTCTCTCTCTCTCTCTCTCTCTCTCTCTCTCTCTCTCTCTCTCTCTCTCTCTCTCTAAACTCTATATAAACAGCACAAGAAGTTGCCTTCCTATGGCAGCAATTTAGCTTCAACAATTCCATAGCTATCATTATCTCCTGATCTCCTCCCAGTTGACTTCACCGCAAGTAGCATCATCAAATTTCAGAAGGTTCAACAATCCTTTCCCAAGTCTTCTCTTTCGCGATCGATCTTCAAGATTCAAGCCCCGAGAAACTCATGGGGTACGTGATCATCATGTCGCTCCCAATGGCGATCTTCCTCCTCGTCACGAGCTTCGACTGCTACTACATGGGGAAGCAAAAGGGCCGAGAGGAGGCACAAGCCCTCGTCTCACAGGAGCTCGTGGCAGTCAACGGCATCCCACCCCTGCCTCTGCCAACCAGGTTGGCCATGCCGCCTTCGCCACCGGGAGTCGCTATGGCACCGCCTCAGTTCTTCCCTTCTCCATCTCCTTATAATCCAAATCCTGCCTGTGTCAAGCAAGAAAGTGCTCGTTGATTTTTTTTAAGCATCGTGAGTGCCACTTGTTTCATGCTATCAATGAGTTCCATGAAGTTCTTCCAAGACATGTATAATTTCTTCTTTGCCCCAGCATGTAACAAGTAACAGTATGTAACAAACAACACAACTTTCATTTGCTATATATTTTGCATTTACCAATAATATTTGAAACTTGAAGAGTGAAATTGAGAAACATGAGAAGAATAAATCCGCGCAACTGTACTTCAAGATATGACCCACCAATCCACATACAACATATTTGCCGGCTTCACCTTCTACTCCTGGACCGGATCTCCTGTTACTACAATTCGATCGCCGGACTTCAAGAGAAGCTGAAGTTGTGTCGCCTCGGATGTTTCTAGCTCAACATTTTCCTAAACGCACTTCTTTTAAGCGATTTCGTCACGTACTACATCGTGCTTGGACAATTGGTGATTTTAAATCTCCGAAGAAATCTACAGAAGAGACATCCCCTCCCAACGTCTATTGTGCATGCAGCGGCAGAGGCTTTTGGTCCATCTAAATTATGCGCTTTGTTTGGGTAATTCGCTTTCAATTTTTGTTCTGTACAACTAATGCATTTACCCATGCTCGCATAGGCTTTTTCTACCAAACTTTACTGATAAATTTATGTCTAGTAAAATTTCGGTTAAGATACAATGGTAATAATGATTAGTGTGGCGTTTAGTAAATGGGACAGTGAATGAAGAAAGAACCAGAAAATTCAAGGGAAAAAACAACATAAATCGCAATTTAAGTACCGCGACTTAATTGCCTCACATATATTATAAATGTCTCAAATCACCAAAAGACATTTTGCATAGTAACATCATGTTTATTAATATTGACAATCGTACATATTCTCCCATCACGACATTGGAAAAGATCACCGATGCGCTCAATCTTCTAGTGTAAAATTATCAATTTCATCCTCTTTGTGAGAGCAAGAGTAGCACCTGCGACTATAGCAAAGGGAGAAAGACCACTTACATCAAGGCCAACAAAAAAGAAAAGGAAAGTGTAATAATCTTTATCCTTTGATAATAATTTAATTAAAAATTTGACTAAGTAATGTAATTACATTAAGCAAAAAGTTGATTTTAGTAATATACATATTGCCATCGCACGGACTTCGTATCCAGACTATCCCTGCATTGCTCTAAAATAATAGAAATCTTTAAAATCCACGAGCCTTTTGAGACAAGGTAAGGTCCGACAACAGCACACCCACCAAATTACAGCACTAGTAAGTCACTTGATCCAAAAACGCTCTTGCCGACATGGATGCCTCAGTGCACTTCAGGTTAGCCCATGTTCTTCCCCGAATTCAAATTTAAATTGGTCCTTACTAAACATACATAGTAAAGGTGAAACGAGACAAAATAGATGGACTCAACATCAACTCAAAACTAGTGCACCGCACCCAAAAGGTAAAAAGTCAAAGCCCAAGAGGTTCTCAATCAAAATCGTTTACATGATCAGTTTTGTGAAATGCAGCAAATCTAACTAAACCTAACCAAAATCACTCGTAGTGAGAGTCTTAACCATTGCAATCACAGAGCAATACATAATTCATTCACCTAATCGAAAATGGGGAGATCAAAGTCATACTCTCATCCAGGAGTACACATTTTGCTATCATGATTCGGGTTAAAAGATTCCTTTAAGAGTCTTTCGCAGGAGCACCAGCTTTGACAGATTCTCTTTTGGTGAACATCCCCCATTATACACACAAGCAATCGTAACCTGCCAAATAAAAATTCACCTTTCCAGGGCTGTTTCAACCCCCCCCAAAAAAAAAAAAAAAAAGAAAAATTCCCAGGGCCACCAACCTAATTGCCGTGATAAAAGTAAAGGATATGGTCCTACAACAAGCTTTGAATTTTTTCAAGTTCACATTCGTGCATACCTACCACATTCCAGTTGTCGCAACCAATTTTTTAGGTGTGAACCACCTAGGATTCGGCTAATGGATTATTAAGTCTAGACTTAACTCGGGCTTTCCCAAGCCCATACCAATTTGCGACTTAAGTTCAAGTTCTTAACATGCAATTATTTTTTAACCAGGAGTCGCCACTAATCAATTTTTGGTGGGTCGATTAGAAACCCAAGTAAAGTAATGGGAGATTTACTTTACTCCTGCGAACCAGAGATCCTAGATACAGGGACTTGGTTACGCTAGATTCCTCAACGCCCTTTCGGTACCATTCTTTTATTTCGAAAAATGTTTAGCATGCAGCTTAAATTGATTTTAATTATCTCCCTAACATGTGAAGTGATCATGCGGGTGCGCAATCCACCAATTTAACACCCAAAAAAGTAATAAATAAATTACAGGACTTACCTCATAGCAACGAAAGCATCTGCATTGTTAGATCAGAATTCACATCATCAACCCTAGATATGATTTCTAATTAACATGCAATTTTTTGTTTTCACTTTGTTTAATGGGAACTTAATCTATATGCAATGCATGCTAATAATCTAATATGACATGGCAACATGACCTAAATTACATGACATGGCAAAATGATCTAAACTATATGACATGAATAGATTAAATCATAAAGAAACGCAATCTAAATGATCTAATTCTATTAACGAGCAATTTCTAATTAAATGAACCTAACAAAAATCACTAAATGACGTGCATTGTATGAACCTAATTCTATATGACGTGCACATGGTTCTTATTTTCCTAATAAGCATGCAATCTATGCAATGACATGCAAAGAATGCCCTAAGTTTACATGCATGATGATTTTTTTGTTTTTTTTTTTTTTTTATTAATTTCAAAATTAAAATTTAACATGCAATTCAAATAAAACTAGCATCCTAAATGAATTTTTATTTTTGTTTTTTTCATGATCTAAAATAAAATCCTTAATCTAAATATGCAAGACAATAAAAATAAACCTAATCTTAATTTAAGATTTTTGAGTTTTTTTTATTTATTTTGAAATTAACAATTTCTAAACATGCAACCTAAACTAGTTAATTTGATTTTTTGATTTTTTATTTTTTATTAAAAAATGAAATTTCTATCCTAAGCATGCAAACCCTAAAACTACATTTTTTGATTTTTGATTTTTTTAAAAAAGAAAATTAATTCAAACAACCCTAGCAAATCAAGCAAAATTGATCCCCAAATTGACGAACCGTATCTCGCGCATGAGATCGGGTCGGCCAATTTCACGAAAAATCACAAATCGATCTCGGGCTGGAGATTGGATTGGCAATTTTTAAGTAATTGCGAGTCGGATTTCGGGCGCGAAAGTCGGACTAACAATTACTAATTTCATGGCAATTTTATCTCATGGAATTTCACCTTAACATTAAAAGGACAATTATTCCTAAAATAACAAATAATGTGCGATAAACAGAAAAATAAATAACATGAAAGAAAATAAAATAAAATAAAAGATTTACCTAATTTTTTGTTTTTTTGCTTTTTTTTTTTTTTTTTGTTTTCTTTTTTTTTTTAGCCAAAAGAGGAAAAAGGAGGAGGGCCGGCGGGGGAACGCTGGCTAGGGTTCCGCGAAGCTCGGGGACGGCGTGACGGCGGCGCAACACCAAGAGGCTCGGGCGAGGCGGATCGACGACGGAGGGTGCCTCGGGGACGGCTCGGCAGCATGTCGAGAGCGGCGGGGCGTCGCGGGCGATGACGGGCGCACGAGCGGTCGTCGGGGGCGGGGACGTCGCGGAGAGGCGCGGTGGTGTCGGGCCTCGAGGACGGAGAATGGGGAGCGAGATATGGGTAGAGGGCGAGGCGGAGGGCCTCGGCGGCTTCGGCGAGGGGCTCCGGCGTCCGGGTGAGGGCGTCGCGCGAGTGGAGCGTGGGCGACGGCTGCGGCGAGGAGGCTCGAGGGCGGAGCGGGGACCCTCGAGCGGCTACGGCGAAGGCGGTGACGGCGTCGGATCTGCGGTGGGGCTTGGCGGGCTGCGGCGGCGGCGGCGGGGGGTTTCGCAGTGAGGGAGGCCATGGGCATTGGATGCGGAGCGGTGGAGAGTGTCGCGAGCGGGGGCCGGATCGGGAGTGGCGGAGGCGGTGTCGCGGCGGGGGCTTCGGATCCGGGAGCGGCGTCACGAGGTTGAGAGCTAGGCTCGGTGACGGCGGGGTCGTCGCGAGCGGAGCGAGGGCATCGCAAGCGGGAAGGGGCGGCGGACGGCGTTGGGGCGGCGGGCGTGCGGCGTCGACGGCGAAGGCAACGGCGTCCGATGAGGAATTCCACCCCTCGGGAAGACGAACGGGCGCGAGGAGAGGGGGCTTCGGCCCTTTTTTTTTTATTTTTTATTTTTTAAAAAATTTCTCTCTCCTCGCGCTTTCTCTCGCCTCGCTTTCCCTCGGCTCCCTTTTCTTTTGTCGCCTCCTTTTAGACCGAAAAGAACCCCCTTTTATACACAGAAAAAATGTATCTCCGCGATATATTTCATTGCCAATTTCGCTCATGCAAAATTCCATTGAATATATCATTCCACTTCGGGCAATATTTTTTGCATATTTGATGAAAAAAAAATTCCCTTCTTGCGCAAAGATACATATTTCTGCGTATATTACCTAAACCTATAAAAATCTTAACAAAATATGACAAAATATAACAAAATCAAAATAAAATATGCCTAAACTATATGCCATGCATTTTTTATTATTTTTTATTTTTTAGCAAAAATAAGCCCCAAAATTAGGTGTGTCGGTTGCCTCTCTTTGAAGGTGAGCTCGCAGAGGTTGCTTTCAAAGACAAATTGAGACCTAATTTTGGCCATGCTTAAGCAATGAATGATTTCTTTATTGGAAATTGGATTCCATTTTTAAATGCAATTTATATGATGCATGCAAATGCTAATGCAAATGAATCTACCTGGAACAACTTACCTTCGAGAAGGATGAAGTAGTCCGAGGTAGATGGTGTTACATGTCCAGGACCCGTACCATTCTACGGTCGCCCAGAATAGTAACACGGCTTTGTGAAGATTCCGCTTTCCTGGGACCCGTACCACTCTACGGTCGCCCAGTATGGCGGAAGAGAATTGCTTTCCCAGGATTCGTTCTATGCTACGGTCACCTGTTAGAGCAATAAGTGTTGACAAGGACCCGTTCTATGCTACGGTTACCTTGACGAAGAAATTTATTTTTCAGGATCCGTTCTATGCTACGATCACTGAATGGAGAAATTGCTTTTCCGGGATCCGTTCTATGCTACGGTCACTGTTAAAGCAATGAATGCTGTCTAGGACCTGTTCTATGCTACTGATCACCTAGACTAAGGTTTTGCTTGGTTGAGACCCGAACCATTCTTCGGTCGCCTAGCCTTGCGACATAAATCATCTGACCAAGACTCGAACCATTCTTCGGTCACTTTAATCAGATTGAATCTGGAGAAAAATCTTTGGGGGACAACTCAATTGAGTGTCAAATATACTTAAAAAGGGAATACCTGTGCAATGACGAGTATTCAAGGTATAGATAAAGATATACTTATTCAAGGTATAGATAGAGATATACTTACTTGGTAACATCTCTGATTCTTGGGGGATATGTCTCCTGTAAAACTTGATCATAGGAGAAGCAAGATGCATTTGTAATCATAAACATGCATCAATTTAATGGAGGTTCATGATAATTTCCATCAATCTTGCATCATCTAATTTCCATTCCGAATACATGAGTGTCATGAATGTGTCAAATGAGGGACCCTTTGGTCTGAAAGGACTTTTCTCTCATCCTCATTAAAATGGCTATTTTATCCTGACTTTTGATGCAAGATTCTATCAATCACTCTATCTTACCTTCATCATGCCAAACAAGGGTCCAAGCAATCTCGCAAGTGGTACGATCTTACCAATTTGAGAGGTCTTTTAAGAGGGACCATAATGCAGGCTTGGTCAATGTCTTAACGAATGGGACTCTTTGAGTCAAGCTTATTTGAAAAATATTCTGCAATCATCTTGGGGTTTACAAGTCAAGAAACATAAGAAATGAGGCAGGAATTATCTTACTCACACTCCTTCGAGCGATGCTTTCAAACATATGAACCTTTACGTTAATTTAAGTGCCCTAATCTAAAGAGACTTTGTAAGGGACGTAACGTAGGCTTGGTTCATGGGTTAAGAAACGAAAGGATGATTAGGCTCAAAAGGTGTTTAGAGGGTAAAGTTGGTGATCATCTTGACACTTCCACCGATTTTCTGCCTCAATGTCGAAGATTTTCTTTTGCACTCATTGATTACAACAGCATTTGAGCTTTTTTCTTTTCTTTTTTTGTACTGCCTTGTTCAGGGTATGACTAAGCATATCGGGCATTTTTTCTTTTTCTTTTCTTTTTTTTTCTTCTTTTTTTCTTTGGGCATTGGCCTTGCTTTTACCAGGCACACTGCTTTTTCATGCCCCATTTTTGCACTTTTTTACTTTGATCAAAATCTTCATTTTTGTGGGCATTCTATTTTATGCCACTTGAATGTTTTTGCCTTGCCCTAGTGTGGGGGATGATCACCAAGTGGGTTTAATATGAAATGAAATTGCAGGCTCAAGTGGGTTATGCAACGGATAAAAGTGTATAGGATAGAGAAATGACTGCTCTTCATCATCCTAAGGCACTTCAATTATCGTACAAGTTATACCGCGAAAGCAATACCCGAAAGATTGATGCAAGTGTAAGTAAGAAAATTCCTACCACTAATTTCAAACTTGTCCCAATGTGGGATGATCCTTGACAGGGGTAATTTTAAACAAACTCTTCATGTGTGTGGGCTCAAAGGGCTAAACAATGGATATACCTGTAGTGTTTTAGGTAGAAGAAGAAACTGCCCCTCATCACTTTGGATGACGTACCCTTTGTGAGACTGCCCTTTTCCTTGCGGGCATGGAATTTTTCACACAACTCACTGGGGATTAGTGTATGAAATAGTGTATGGAATAAGGCTTGCCTTTCATCATTCCAAGATATCCCATTTGACACACTCAATTCATCTCACACAATTCATTATGGAGAACATGCAAAATTTGCAACAAATTTGAACTTATTGAGGCAATTTATTTATTATAAAAGCACTTGCAATTCAAAACATGACACAGCAAATTTAATCATGGATAATATTTCTTGACAGCATCAGAGTTAACTAGAGTGGAAAAGTGGCGACCGTCCATTTCGGCCGGAATCAAAGCACCTCCCGGAAGTACCTTCTTCACCACATATGGACCGCTGTAATTTGGGGCAAACTTTCCCCCGGGATCTGGAAAAATTGGCAACAGCTTCCTTAGAACAAGATCATTTACCTCGAAATGTCTCGTTCGTACCTTCCGGTTGAAGGACCTGGCCACTCTCTGCTGATAAGTCTGGCCATGGCAGAGAACCTTCAGTCTCTTCTCATCAATCAAGTTCAACTGTTCATGTCTTTGTTGCATCCATTCAGCCTCAAACAATTCGCTTGGGATAAAACTCTTAGGGATGGAATTTCTACCTCCATGGGTAGAACAGCCTCCATGCCATATACCAGAGCAAAAGGAGTTGCCCTAGTAGAAGTGCGGATAGACGTTCGATATGCTATAAATGCGAAAGGTAACCTCTCATGCCAATCTCGATAATTCTCGGCTGTCTTGGCCAAGATCTTCTTAATGTTCTTATTGGCAGCCTCCACAGCCCCGTTCATTTGAGGGCGGTAAGGGGACGAATTCATATGTTTAATCTTGAACTCGTTGAATAGCTCATCAACAATTTTGTTGTTCAGATTTGTCCCGTTATTGGTGATGATTGATTCGGGGACACCATAGCGAGCAATTATATCACGTTTGATGAATTTTGCAACGTTGCGTGTAGTGACATTTACAAAGGATGTAGCTTCAATCCACTTGGAGAAATAGTCTATCGCCACCAAAATGAACCGATGCCCATTTGAAGCTTTGGGATTTATCGAGCCAATCACATTAATGCCCCACATCGAGAAAGGCCATGGCTCAGAAAGCTGATGCAGCTCAGTTGGAGGAACGTTTATCTTATCACCATGGATTTGACAACGGTGATAACTTCGTACGTGTTTGATACAATCACTCTCTAGTGTGAGCCAGTAATAGCCTAATCTCATAATTTTCTTAGCCAACATGTGCCCGTTCATGTGAGAGCCACATACTCCTTCGTGTACTTCTTGCATGATTTGAGTAGCTTCGGCCGCATCCACACACCTTAATAAGACCGAATCATGAGTCCTCTTGTACAGATTTTCGCCACTGATGAAGAATTTTGAGGCCATCTTTGTGACGTATTTCCTTTCAGCTGGAGTGCTCCCTTCGAGAAATTCCTGTTTTTTAATGTAGTTCATGATATCATAATACCATGGCTTTCCATCAGGCTCTTTAGTTATGATCATACAATAAGCTGGCCTCGCAAAACTTCAATTTTCAATGGCTCGACTTCCAACCCGTCGGTCACTTGCAACATAGAAGACAAAGTTGCGAGTGCATCCACAAATTGATTATGACACCTTGGCAAGTATTCAAACGAAACTTCCTTGAACTCCTTTACAGGTCTTCTAGATACTTGTGGTATGGGAGCAGTTTGGGGTTCTTGGTTTCCCATTCTCCTATGGTCTCAACGGTATGATCGGTGCGAGAATCTCCGAATATTTTCAGTTTGGTCACACCCATCTCGATTGCAGCTTGGAGTCCGAGGATACAAGCTTCATACTTAGCCACATTATTAGTGCGTGGGAACACCAGCTTCAGCTATCGGATGGTGTTGTCCGTTTGGGGATATTAGGACTCGGCCCAAGATGCAGCGAGACAAGTTCACAGCTCCATCAAAGAACATTGTCCATGAGTCCTCATCTACACTTAAAATACGATCATCTGGAAAACTGTCATCATTATTTGAGATACTTGGATTCTCAGCCAATACATCAGCGATCACCCGACCTTTAACTGACTTTTGTGGCATGAACTGCACATCAAACTCCGAGATTAGGATTTGCCACTTAGCCAACTTACCCACCAAAGCCGGTCGATCAAGCAAGTATTTGATAGGGTTATTCTTGGTTACAAGGAACGTCTGGTAATGCAATGTGTACTGCCGCAATCTATGCAATACCCATACTAATGCAGCACAAGTTTTCTCAGCATCAGAATATTTCAGCTCTGATATAGTGAATTTCTTGCTCAAGTAATAAATGGCCCGTTCTCTTCTGTCAACAGGACTTTCTTGAGCCAACATCGCACCCAATGACTCACTATGGATAGTGAGATAGAGAATCAAAGGATGCCCCAGTGAGGGTGGGACAAGAAGCGGCGGATTCATTAAATACTTCAGCTTGTCAAATGCTTCCCGACACTCACCATCCCGGATTGACTTGCGCGTTCTTCTTTAGGAGCTTGAAGAATGACTTGGTAGTTTCAGACAGTTGGGAAATGAATCGGGCAATGTAATTCAATCTCCCCAAGAGGCTTCGGACTTCTTTGACCGTTGATGGAGGTTGTAACTCACATATGGCCTTAACTTTAGATGGGTCGATCTCAATCCCTTTACCGCTCACAATGAACCCGAGTAATTTACCGAGACGTTGCTCCAAACACACATTTAGCTGGATTTAATCGAAGCTTGAATTCGCGAAGACGATCAAACAACTTCTTCAGGGGTTTTAACATGGCTTCTTCCAAGGTTGGGTCTTTGCAATCATATCATCAACATACACTTCGATCTCCTTGTGCATCATATCATGGAATAGAGTTACCATGGCCCGCTGATAAGTTGCCCCTGCATTCTTGAGTCCAAAGGGCATGACCTTATAATGAAAGATTCCCCATGGAGTGATAAATGCAGTCTTCTCCTTATCCTCCTCCTTCATCCTTATCTGATTGTATCAGGAGAAACCATCCATAAACAAGAATAACTCAAATCCAGCGGTGCTATCCACAAGGACGTCTATGTGAGGTAGTGGGAAATCATCCTTCGGGCTGGCCTTATTCAAGTCCCGATAGTCAACACAGACTCGAACCCGACCGTCTTTCTTCATTACCGGCACAATGTTAGCTATCCATTCAGGATATCGTGAAACTTCAATAAATCCCACCTTCAAAAGCTTCATCACCTCTTCCTCAATCTTCTTTGAGAGCTCGGGTTTAGTCCTCCGTAGCCTCCCGCTTCTTAGGTGGCACGTCCATATTAGTAGGTAAGGCGTGCTCCACAATTGCCGGATCTAAACCAGGCATGTCAAGCATAAGTCCATGCAAAGATATCTTTGTCGCGACCTAAAATTTCTGAGGTGCACCACCTAGAGTTTTAGGCTAATGGATTGCTAAGCCTAGACTTAGCTCGGGCTCTCCCAAGCCCATACCAACTCGCGACTTAAATTCAAATATCATAGCATGCAAAAAGGAGTCGCCACTAATCTGTTTACGGTAGGTCGATTAGACACCTAAGTAAAATAACGGGAGAATTATTTTACTCCTACGAACCAGAGATTTTGGGTACGGGGACTTAGTTACGCTAGATTTCTCTAACGCCCTTTCGGTACCTTTCTCTTTTAATTTTGAAAAAATGTTTTGCAGGCAGCTTGAATTGATTTTAATTCACTTTCCTAACATGTGAGGTGATCATGCGGGTGCGCAATCCACCAATTTAGCACTCAAAAAAGCGAATAAGAAAAATGCAGGACTTACCTCATGGCAACGAGCAATGTTAAATTAGAATTCGCATCCATAATCCTAGATATGATTTCTAATTAACAATGCAATTTCTCAATTTTGTTTTCATTTTTTTAATGAGAATTTTGCAATGCATCTAATCCGACATGAAATAACATGACAATGTGTTCTAAACTTACATGACATGAATAAAATATTTTTTTTTGTGTTTTCTTAATGAACATGCCATAATTAAATATGCAAATCAAATGACTTAATTATAATGACGGGAAATTTTTAATTAAATGAGCCTAATTCTACATGACGTGCATTTTATGAACTTAATCCCACGTGATGTGCACATGATATTTCTAATCCTAAAAATGCAATCTATCCTAAAAATTAATCTAAATTTAAAATGAGACATGCACTTCCATTCTAATATGATTTTTTTGTTTTTTATATATAAAGTTCGAAATTTTAAAAATTAATCCATAACTAAACATGCAACCTAAAAAACTAGCATTCTAAGTTAATTAAATTTTTTTTTTTTTGGGATTTTTTTGTTATAAAAATTTGAAGTGGAAATCCTATTCTAAGTTGACACGTGCAACTCTAGGAAAAAAAGACAAAACTAAAAACTATTATCCCTAATGAATGCCTCTTTTGGATTTTTTGTTATTTTATTTAATACGCTAATTCTAACTTGCAATTTTTTTTTTTTGAATTTTTTTATGCGAGAACAAAAGCTAATTCAAATAACCCGATATCTAATCCAATCCAGATAAAATTAATGACCAAAATTGACGAACCATATCTCGCGCATGAGATCGGGATAGTCAATTTTAAATTAAATCGCGAATCGAATCTCGGGCGTGAGATTAGATTGTTGATTTTTGCAAGGGACCATGAGTCGGATTCCGGGCGCGGAAATCGGACTCCTAATCCATAATTCGAGGGGTTATTTCACATTGGAATTTCAATCATGCATTAATGAATAATCACACTAAAAATCTTTATAACAACAAATTGTAAACTATAAGAAATAAAGATAAAATAATAATAAAACTACCTCCTGTTCCTTTTTTTTTCTTTTTTTTTGTTTTCTTCTTTTTTTTTCTTTTCACGCACGGCTTGCTCGTGGGTCTCCAAGGCGGTGGGTCACCGAGGCGGCGGGTCACCGGAGCTCGAGGGCGAAGGTCCGGCGAGGGGGATCGCGATGATGACCGGCGGTGGAGGCGTGGCAGGCGAGCTCGCGGTTGCTACGACGTCGTGGGGCTGGCCGGCGGTGAGCTCGCGATTCACCGGCAAAGCGACGGAGCGCCGGTCGGCGGATGGAAGCCCGGCTGTGGCGTTGTTGGTGACGGTGATTTACGCAGCTGCGAGCCGTCGTGGCGGTTGCCGGAGGCAGCGTCGCTCGAGGCTCGGAGCGGCGTACGGGGCAGGCGTTCGGTTCGGGCAGCGGCCGACACTCGAGCAGCAACGGCACTCGGGCGGATGGCTCGGGGGCAGGGCGCTCGGCAACCGGTCCCGGCGTCGCGATCTCGGCAGTGCTGGTGGGTGTCGTCGTCGCGAGGAGTCGAGCGGCTGCGAGGGCGGCGATGGAGGCTTGTCTCGCAGTCGTGGCCGGGAGGGAGCAGCACGGAAGCGTAGGTTGCAGAGCCCGGGGAGCTCGGTGGTTCTTGGGATCGGGCGCGGTTTGTTGCGGTGCGTGTTCAAGCGGCGGTCTGGCTTGGGCGGAGACGCTCGTAGCCGGCTGGAGTCGTCACACGGAAGAGGAGGCGTCGGACACCGAGCGCCGCGGTGACGGAGGCACCTGCAGGGCGTCGGGTTGAGGCAGAGCTCGGATCACGTCGGCGTCGGGGCAGCCGAGCGGTGAAATCGGGACAACAACGGTGTGAGCGGTGAGGGAGACTCAGGTGGTCGGCTCGGGTGTGATCAGCTCGGATGAGCTGCTGCAGGGCTGTGCTCGAAGAAGCACCAGAGCGGTGGTGCGGTGTGGGCGCGGCGACGCGACAAGGCGGCCGGCGCAACGGTGGCTCGGATGCTGGCGCGCCGGTGAGGGGCTTCAGTGAACACGGAGGTGCGGTGGAGCTGGGTGGTGCGGCGACGCGGTGGTCCGGCGATGGACGAAGGGGGTGGTCGGGACGTAGGGACGAGAGGGGGATACGGCGACGGTTGGTCGAGGTGTGGAGGCGCGATGGATCCTCTCCAAGGGGCGGCCGGCGTGCTTAAAAGGGGGGGTGTGTCTTCCGAAGAAGACCGCACCTATTACCCCTCTTTTTATTTTATTTCTTTTCTCTCTCTCTTCTCACCTTCTTTTCTCTCTCACCCGTCTTCTCTCTCTCCACTTTTTTTAAAACCTCCCCCGACTCCTCCTCGACTTCTTTTCTGTACGAAAGGGAAACCTCCCGACAATTAATATATATAATTTTTCAGCTCTCCTCTCCCTCTTTCTTTCTCTCCGACAGAGCTATTCTTTAATTCCTTACCTTCTCTCCGTGAATTTCGCTTCAACTTCCCTCCCGACGCGGCTTCTTTTTTAATCTCTTCAAATCACTCAAAAAATTTTTCTTCTTTCGCCCCCTTTATTTATTTATTTCTCCAGACCTTTCTTGCGCGTGTGCATTTTTTCTCCATTAATGAGTTCATGCCTGCGAATTTCCCTTACGTCAATAAATCCAATATATATTATATAATGTTATGGGCATATTATAATAATGCATTATTATAATATGGCCATATTACATAATATATTATGGACGTGCGAGAACTTTCCTCATTTCCTCACTCACTTTTTTTTTTTTTTTAGTATTGACGCAAATGCATTTCCCGAGATGCAATTTTACTATTTTTCTTAGGGGTTAAAGACTAATCCCTAAATTTTTATGCAATTAATTACTAAATGATTGGTCAAAATTTAGGTGTCAACAGCTTGCCCCTCTTTGATGGTGAGCTCGTAGAGGTTGCCTTCAAAGACAAATTGAGACCTAAATTTTGGTCATGCACATGCAATGAATGACTTATTTATTTTTTTTTTTTTGGACATGAATTCCATTTTTTAATGCAATTTATATGATGCATGGCAATGCTAATGCAAATAATAAATGAACTTATACCTTCAAGGAAGATAGAGTAGTTCGAGGTAGCTAGTGTTACATGTCCGGGACCCGTACCATTCTACGGTCGCCTAGAACAATAACATGACTTCACAAAGAGATGCTTTCCCAAGACCCGTACCATTCTGGTCGCTCGGTATGGCAGAAAGAAACCGGCTTTCCCAGGACCCGTACCATTCTACGGTCAAAGACGGCAGAAAAGTTTTGTAAGGAACCGCTTTCCCAGACCCGTACCATTCTACTGGTCGCCCAAGACGTGGGAGAAAAGGTTTTGTCTAGGACCTGTACCATTCTACGGTCGCCTAAATGGAGATTCATTTTCCAGGACCCGTACCATTCTACGGTCGCCCGTTAGAGCAATAAATGTTGTCTAGAATGATTTACGGTCGCCTTGACGAAAATGATTTTCCAGGACTCGTACCATTCTATGGTCGCCTGGATGAGGAAATTGCTTTTGCAGGACCCGTACCATTCTACGGTCGCCTGTTAGAGCAATAAATGTTGTCTAGGACCCGTACCATTCTACGGTCGCCTTGACGAAAATGATTTTCCAAGACCCGTACCATTCTACGGCCGCCCGGATGAGGAAATTGCTTTTCCAGACCCGCACCATTCTACTGGCCGCCTGTTAGAACAATAAATGCTGTCTAGACCCGTACCATTCTACGGTCGCCCAAACCGAGGTTTTGCTTGGCTAGGACCCGTACCATTCTACGATCGCTCAACCTTGCAATAGAGATCATCTCGACCAAGATAAAAGGGACACCGGGCTATGAAAGCACGCGAGGTCAATATAAAGGACAGCTTGAGGGAGTCAAGTGTCAATGCACTTGAGAGCGAATACCGCGCAATGACAGGTATTTAGAGTATGAGTAGAGATATACTTACCCGTGGGTGATATCTCGATTCTTGGGGATATGTCTTCTGGGGTTTGGATATCCTGTGAAGGTCTTTCACCTCTTGGTAGCAAATAAATTTTGGGGACATCAAGGATGCACATTGAATGTTCGTGATGGTTTCTTCTTTCCTGATGTGATGAAGCACTCTGAAAAGAATCTGAATGTCAAGAGCTCTTGAGTCTTCACGGAAACATTATCTTTCAGACATGATTAGAGCAAAAATACATGCATTCACCAAAGAAGTAAGCAATTCAGCACACTCCAAAGTCCACGGAAGTTTTTGTCCATTCAATCAAGATTTATGCATGATGGTTTTACCATATTTGCATCACCAAATTTCCAGGGGAGAATCATTGTTTAAGACAATTTTCACTCATGACATGGCTTTTCAAGAATACCAAATGAGAGACTTTCAGTTAGAAAGGACTTTCACTCACTCTCATTAAGAAGGCTATTTTGTCCCAACCATTAATGTAGGATCATAGGAATCACTCAATCTTACTTTCATCATGTCAACAAGGGTTCGAGTATTCTCGCAAGCGGTATGACCTTGTCAATCTGAGAGGTCTTTATCAAGACTGTAATGTAGGCTTGGTCAATGGCTCAACAAAGAGGGACTCTTCGAGTAAAGGTTAATGAAAGAACAATGCTTCGCAATCATCTCCGGTTTACAAGTCAAGGAACCTCGTGGAATGAGATAGGAATGGTCTTGCTCGCACTTCTTCAAGCTATGCGTATAAGCAATTGGATTCCCATGTTAATTTCAGTGCCCTAATCTGAAGAGACTTTGTAAGGGACATAACGTAGGTTGAGTTCATGGGTTGAAGAGTGAATGGATCATTAGGCTCAAAAGTGTATAGAGGGATAAGAATTGGTGATCATCTTGGCATTGTCACCGATCTTCTTCTTCACCATTGGGATTTTCCTCATAAGTACCATAAAAATCTCGGCTTTTGAGCTCTTTGAGTACCACTCCATCTTGACTCTTTCTTTTCATTTTCTATGGCATTGGCCTTGCTTTTACTGTGCACACCGCTTTTTCATGCCCCTTTTTTTTTTTTTTTTTTGAATAACCACATAATGCTTTAACATTTGGGTTCTTGAGGAGTTTTCATCATTCATTTTTTTGGCACTCGGGATTCTGCGGCTTGAACATTTGCCAAGTGTGGGGAATGATCACCATTTGGGTTTAAATGAAACGAATTTATAGGCTCAAGGGGCTACGCTACTGGATAAAGTGTGTATGATAGAGAAAGAACTGCTCTTCATCATCCTAAGGCACTTAAATTACCGTACGAATTCAATGCAATAGCAATACCTGAAGATTGATGCAAGTGAGAGCAAAGAATATTCCTATCAATTTCCTCACCTCATGATGTCGTCTTTTACTCGAGCTTGCCCCATTGTGGGGTGATTCTTGATAGGGGTAATTTAAAAATTATCCACGGGTGTGGGCTCAAAAGGGTTTAAACAATGGATGATCACGTAGTGTTTGGGATAGAGAATGAATCGCTTCTCTCATCATTTTGATCGCCGTACCTTCGCGAGAGAACTCTTTTACCTTATGGACATGGAATTTCCTACACTCATCTTCACCAAAGTGTATGAGCAAAGGACTGTATAGGTTAAGGCTTGCCTTTCATCATCCCGACATGTCTCATTTAGCATGTTCAATCCATTCCACATCATTCATCAACTTGATCGATGGTGACAATCCTCGTGGAATCGGTAAATTAAACAGTAAAACTATAATGCAAAATTCTTCTTTGAAAGGTTGCAATCACTTCATGAACTTATCAGCTTTGAACACAAAGAGTTGTAGCTCAAAAGAAAGAAGCAAGAGAAAAGAGAAAGAAAGAAGGAAAGAAAAGAAAAGAAAAAAATGTTTTTTTTGTTTTTTGTTTTTTTTTTCTTTTTTTCTTTTTCGGCACGCTTGTTGCCGTTTCCGTGGATCGAACCCGGGTCGTTCTCGACCTTTTTCTCTTGCCACCAGGCCGAGGCGCTGGTGGTGTCCTCAGTGGCGTTTCCTTTTTTATTTAATTGAACCGGTCTCTAGGTCAACGCGCCTATTATACCGAATCAGATGAATTCGATGTGTGTATGGAGCAGGGCCCCTACTTTTCATCTCATGTCATCCACTCCCATACAATTCTATGAAGAAATGAGTACCTTCATTCTCAACAAATTTTATCAAGGGTAATACTTTTCACATGACATCGAGTTAACATGATTAGAAAACTCACGACCATCCATTTCTCGTAAGGATTAAGGCACCTCGGGGAAGTACCTTCTTTACCACATATGGGGCGCTATAATTTGGAGCAAATTTGCCTCCGTGATCAGGAAAAATTGGTAACACTTTTCTTAGAACTAGATCATTCACTTCAAGGTTCTGGCCGTATCTTCCGATTGAAAGACCTGGGCTATTCTTTGTTGATATGCTTGACCATGGCAAAGAGCTTAACCTTTTCTCCTCAATCAGGTTCAATTGCTCGAACCTTTGTTGTGTCCATTCCGCCCTCAGACAATTCCACTGGGATAAGACTCTTAAAGAGGGGATTTCTACTTCCACAGCAAGATCGCCCTCCATGCCATAAACTAAGGAGAAAGGGGTTGCCTTGTGAGATGTTCGGATTGATGTCCGATACGCCATTAGAGCAAAGGGTAACTTTGTCATGCCGATCTCGATAATTTCGACTATCTTAGCCAGATCTTCTTGATGTTCTTATTAGCCGGCCAACAGCCCATTCATTTGTGGGCGTATGGTGAGGAGTTCATGCTTGATTTTGAACTCACCGAACAACTCATCAACGAACTTGTTATTTAGATTTGTCCCATTGTCGTGCTGACAATTGCTTCTCGGGACACCATAACGGGCGATTATGTCACGCTTTGATAAACTTCACAACATTTCGGGCCGTGACATTAGCATAAGATGTAGCTTCAATCCATTTTTGAAAAATAATCCATTGCCACCAATATGAATCGGTGCCCATTTGAAGCTTTGGGATTTATCGGGCCAATCACATCAATGCCCCACATTGAGAAAGCGCCATGGCCTCGTAAAACCGATGCAACTCGCTGGAGGAATGTTTCTTATCTTATCACCATGGATTTGACAACGGTGACAACTTCGTACATGCTTGATGCACCGTTTCTAGTGTGAGCCGCAATAGCCTAATCTCATAATCTTTTAGCCAACATGTGCCCGTCTCATATGAGGGCCACATACTCCTTCATGCACTTCGCATGATTTGAGAGTGGCCTCCGTTGCATCCACACACCGCACAAGACCGAATCATGAGATCTCTTGTATAAATTTTTGCCACCTATCCGAAGAACTTTGAAGCCATCCTCGTGATGTATTTCCTATCAACCGGAGTGCTTCCTTCGGGAAATTCCTGCTTTTTAATGTAGTTCATGATATCGTAATACCATGGTTTTCCATCGCTCTTCGCTTACGATCATACAATAAGCGGGGTTTCGGCAAAACTTCTATTTTTAACGGTTCAACTTCTAGTCCGTCGCTGACTTGCAACATAGATGACAAAGTTGCTAAGGCACGCGAACCGATTATGAGATCTAGCCAAGTAGTCAAACGAGATTTCATCAAACTCCTTTACCAACTCTTCTAGGTACTTGTGACCTAAGCAGCAATTTGGCATCCTTGGTCTTCCATTCACCTACCGTCTCGGGAGTATAATCGTGCAGAATCTCCATATACTCTCGCCCAGCTAATTTATTTCAATTGCGGCTTGAAGTCCGAGAATACAAATGCTTCATATTCAGCTATATTGTTAGTGCATGGGAATATTAATTTCGCAGCTACCGGGTGGGTGTTGTCCGTTCGGGGTGATATCAATAATGCTCCAAAGTCAGACCTGCATACAAATTCACAGCTCCATCAAAAAACATTGTCATGAATCTTCATTTACACTCAAAACCCGGTCATCTCGGGGAAACCGGCATCATTAGTTTGAGACTCCCGGATTCTCGCCCAATATATCGGCGATCACTTACCTTTTGACTGACTTTTGCCGCATGAACCGCACATCAAAATTCCGAGATTAAAAATTTGCCACTTAGCCAACTTACCCACAAAGCTGGCCGATCAAGCAAGTACTTGATAGGATTACTTCCGCCATAAGCAAGGAACGTCCGGTAATGCAATGTGTATCGCCGCAACTGCGTGCAACACCCACACTTAGTGCAAAGACAAGTCTTTCAACATCGACATATTTCACTCCCGACATTGTGAAACTTTTTACTCGTATAATAAATAGCTCGTTCTTTTTTATCGATGGGACTTTCTTGAGCCAACATTGCACCCAACGATTCATTATGAATAGTGAGGTAGAGAATCAAGGGATGGCCCTTGATATGACAAGAACCGGTGGATTCATCGTGCACGCTCGCCTTGTCAAAGGCTGCTCGACACTCATCATCCCAATTGACGGCATTCTTTAGAGCTTGAAGAACGGCTTGGCGTCGTAAAAGTTGGGAAATGAATCGGGCAATGTAATTCAATCTCCCTGTGCTTCACTTCCTTGACGGTTGATGGAGGCCGTAACTCATATGGCCTTAACTTTAGATGGGTCGATCTCAATCCCCCATCGCTCACAATGAATCCGGTGCAATTTACCGCATGTTGCTCCAAACACGCATTTAGCGGGATTTAGACGGGGTTTTTGAGTTCACGAAGACGATCAAACAACTTCTTCGAGTTTCAACATGGCTCCTTCCGGCCGGGTCTTTGCAATCATATCATCAACGTAGACTTCGATCTCCCGATGCATCATATCATGGAATAGCGTTACCATGGCTCGTGTTGCCCCCGCATTCTTGAGTCCGAAGGGTATAACTCATAATGAAAGGTTCCTACCTGAGTGATAAACAAGCATTTTCTTTATCTTTCTCCTTCATCCTTATCGATTGTATCAGGAAAACCCATCCATAAATGAGAATAGCTCAAATCAGGCGGTACTATCCACAAGGACGTCTATGTGAGGTAGGGAAATCATCCTTTGGGCTTGCTTTATTCAAATCTCGATAGTCGCGCGGGACTCGAACTCGACCATCTTTCTTCATCACGCGGCACAATGTTAGCCACCCATTCGGGATATTGTGAGACTTCAATAAATCACACCTTCAAAAGCTTCATCACCTCTTACTCGATCTTCTTTGAAAGCTCAAGTTTAGTTCTCATAGCCTCTTCTTTCTAGGTGGCATGTACGGATTAGTGGGCAAACAATGTTCCACGATTGACGGATCTAAACTGGCATATCGTATGTCCAAGCAAAGATATCCCGATATTCTTTTAGGCCCGAGCCAAATGCTCGGCCTCATCTTTAGGAAGATTTGCCCGATTTTTATCTCTTTGGGCTCTTTAGTGTCACTTAAATTGATTACGGTTTGCTCGGAGGTGAGAACTTTGGGCTTTTCATGTTGCTCCCAACTATGTTGTACTTCAATGGAATCACCATTTGGGTCATCGGGTCATCTCTTGTCA